>JALGPY010000009.1:71889199-73124824 GCA_023055425.1 Linanthus parryae | reverse complement strand
TTCGGGGACGAAGCTTTGTTGTAAGGGAGATGTGATGTAATACCCCGTAATTTTGGGGGTACTTTTAGGGGATTATTGAATATTTTGTGGTGTTAATAGGATTTACAAAAAGTAAATTTCTAAATTTTTAGGTGTTATATAGATTATTTATATATATAATTATAAGTTAAGAAAAAAATAATATTATTGAACTTTTTATTTTTATATATTGTTTTTAGAAAAAGTTATAAAATTATATAAGTTTTTAGTTATTAAAAGTTGTTGGGTCTTGTAATATTTTAACGTGTCCAGAACGTAACGTTTTAATTAGTTTTACGTGACCAACCACCGCGTCACTTGATACTCCCGCCCGACCTTATAACTTCTCCCTTCATCTTCCCCAACTCTCCCATTACGGACGGACTCACAGTCCATCTTCGACAACAACACCGCCACCGTGCCGCCTTCAAATTCGACCTCCTCCTCACCTTATTTCTGTCCCGATTCACTGCAAACCCATCGAGGACCTATACTTTCTCGCCAAGAAAAATAATTTCGCCCGAATGATGGTCCGATTCGAAATCGGAAAAGACGATTTGGGTCTCCTACTTCTCGTCGAATTCTCCCCGACGAAGGCTATAAAAACCCCCTGTCAATCACAGAAAACTCACACCACAACCAGCTCTCTCACTCTCTCTCGCTCCCTCCCCTGCCCTCTGGTTCGATTTGCCGGAGACGAACCCAGCCGGAAAAAGCCGAAGCCAAGTCCGACCGGGGCCATCTCCGACGAGGCTGACCCAGCTCGGCTCCGCCTCTTTTCCGCCGCCCGTCGCCGCCCGTCCTCGTTGCCGTTCATCTCCGTCGGGTACACCTAAAACCCAATTCATTCTCTGTTCAATTTTTGTTTGTTGTTTTGTTGGGTGTGTGTTGATAGGGGTTGAAAACAGTGGGTTTGTAGGTGTGTACGTAGGTGTGTGTGTGTGTGTGGTCTGTGTTTGTATATAGTGATTAGTGGTAGTAAGAGTAGTAGTAGTAGTTATGTTATAATATTAATAGTATTAGTTGGACAAAAGCATTACTTTATTATTATTATTATTATTATTATTATTATTATTATTATTATTATTAAATGCTTTACTAAATATAACTTTTAATTTTAATCATTCTCTTGTTATAAAAAGATAAAACTTTACTACTATTGCAAGTTTATATATGTTCTTATATTTTCTAATATATATATATATATATTATATGTATGTAAGTTCTTATGTCGTTATAAAATTTTGTTTTTATAATAATAAATATTAGTTTTATAAATTGTTTTTTTAAATAAATATCGTATGTAGCCTTAGTAAAATATGGGGAGTGAAATAGGGGGATTATATACAATAGCATATAGGATTTGTATGTTTTTTAGCGTGATAGTAGTTTTGTTAATTAGGAAATATTTGTTATTATAGACGCCAACTTCGTAGACGGCGAATTTGTGGAGGATCCGTATCACTAGGATTTCGTTTGCTTTCGTGTGACGAGCTCTCTTCAAACCAGGTAAGTTCAGGCGTGCAACACCTTTAACTTTCAAAATGTGGTTTTCGCGTGCGTTATTTCCTAAATTCTCAACTGCTATATCTTTCAATACTCAAAAGTATTTTACTAGTGGATTTTGAAGCGTGATTTCGAGAATGTGTTTTACTCAGCCTTTTGAATCAAATGTTACTCTTGTGAAATTGTGAAAGAATAATGAACGATAAATGAATTGGGGCGATGTACTGAGGATGTGCGTGGAGGGACACACATGAGTGATTCCCCTCGGGTGCTAATCCAAACGAGATTACATACCCGGCCCCCGTGATTGACATATACTGCTATGATACGGTCGGGGGGTTTTATAAAGGCGGGAAAGCTATTGAGTACTACTTATGCCTGTGTAGGTCACTGCGGTATAGGGGTGTCGACACTTAAGGTCTCATAGTTGTTTAGGGAGAGCTGGGATGGACTGTGATATCCTAGAGCTACCCTATTTATTATTATTGCATCGTGACCTCTCTGTGGGCATTCGTTACCCGCTGGGCTATAACATGCATCAGCTAAATAAATGATTAATGTGTTGAATCAGCTACTGGTTACAATTCATCTGGGTTATTCAAATATCTCTTGTTTATATTTCTGTTAGCCAAAACTCTTGCGTTACATGTTGTAGTTTGAGCTTACTCAGTTTTTACTGATAAACGTTTTCTGCGGTCGGGTTTCGCTATTTTAAAACCCGCAGGTCGAGAATAAGGTGGGGGAACGCGCATACGTGAATTGAAGACTAGGATGAGGCTGCTAGGAAACATTTATTTACTTAAGAAGTATTTATTTCATTTAGACAATGTCATTTTGTTATTCAAAACATTTGTTGGAGGTTTTCTCCAGTTTTATTAAATAAATGCGCTTTTGTATTATCGTTTGGTTGTGCTTGCAAGGAACCGGGGTTCCGGGGTGTTTCAGTTGGTATCAGAGCCGACGGCTCCAACGCTAGTGCGACCTCTCGATCTCCAACAAATAAAGATTAAACATATATTAAAACTTTTCAAAATTTAAAATGGACATAGGATAACTAAATTGGAAATAAAACTAAGTAAGCCGGGGGATAGTGGGGTAGTTTATTACTTGTCTCTTATCTGTTATATTGTACTTGTGTGGAACTATCATTCTTGGCTAAACATTTTATTGCGTTGTCTCTTTACCTACCCCGTGATGTGAACATTGTTATGTGTGTTCGTTATTACTTGCTGTTGTACTTGGTTACTTTTCAAGCCAATGAGTGATGAGCCTGGACTTTAGAACCTTGTTATACTTTTCTTCATTCTTTACGACATCACATCATATCCGAGTGTTATATGTAGGTGATAGTGGGTTAGAAATGTATTAAGTAAGGTCATATTTATAAGGTACAATGCGATTTGCCAACCCCCACCACTATTATACCAGGAGTCGCAGGAACCAACCAGCAACAATGAACCAAGGAGGTCAGCAAGGTCAACAAGGCGGAAAAGTTCCACCTGTGGACCCGGTTGAATTCCAAGAGATGCGGCAGGCAACTCTAGCTCTCACCCAAATCCTACAGAATACCCACAATGGGGGAAATGTGATGAGCAAGGTAGCTGAACTCCGCCCGAACTTCTTTTATGGGACGGATGACCCCACTACCTTAGAAAATTGGATCAGGGACTTTAGTAAGGTCCTAGTATCTGTGCGCTGCCCTGAGGATCAGCTTGTTGGAGTAGCCATCTTCTACTTCAAGAAAGAGGCTGACGTCTGGTTGTAATACCCCGGTATTTTTTTGGGGGTATTTTTGAGAGTTTAATGAATCTTATGGGCCATTGTTTGATATTATAAATGTATTTTCTCTTTTATTAAATAATTTTTCTATTTACATTATCGTCATCATCATTATTGTTACTGTTATTATTATTATTTTTGATAATCATTATTATTATATTATTAATAGTAGTAGTCTAAAAAAAAATACTTTTTGTTTCTTTTATTAAAAAGTCTTTCTTCGTATTATTAATATCATTAGTATTGTTATTATTATTACTATTATTATTTTTATTACTTTTATTTTACTAAAAAGTATTTTTCTTAAAATGTCATTTTTGTAGTTAGTTTATGTGTTTAATAGTGGTAGTGTAGCGGGTCGGGTGGTGTCTTAACATGTACAAAGTGTAGTTTTTAATTATTGGTACGTAGCGAACCACTACGTAGCGAACCACCGCGTGTACCGGTACACCCACCACATCTTAACACTTCTCTCATCTTCTTCCTCACCTTCCTTATGCAGAGACTTCTCTGTACCTATTTCTCCGGCGATTTTTCTCCACGGAAAGGTCGAAAATTTTGACCACTCTTAACCCAAATTCCGTCCTAATTCGTCCCAATCAAGCCAACATATCATCCTTGCATCAATTTCGCCGATTGACACTTCCAAATCGAACCCGGAATTTTCTCGTATGAATTCGATTCCCATAGGTTTAGCATGGAAACCCACACCAATTCCAGTCTCTCTCTCGTCTCCCTCCCTCTGTCTCTCTCTCTCGCTATCTCTCTCTCTCTCGCGCTGCTGTGTTTCGCCGAGAGAACCCAGCCGACGCCGCCGCCGACCCAGCGACGCCGCCCCTCTGCCCCACTCGCCGTCACCACCACCGTCCGTCTCCCTATTTTCCGACGACCCATCCTCCCCAGAAGCCCGCTGCAACAGCAGCGGTCTCTGCCCGCAAAGGAATCGGACCCGAACCCAGCGCCGACGGCGGTTTTCCCCCTCTCGGCGCCGTCCGTTCACCAGCCCCCTCTGGTCTCGTTTGCCACTGTCTCGGTCCGGCAACCAAAAGCCAGTAGTAGCAACGCCGGATTCCAATTGTCGTTGTTCCCTTCGCCTTCCTCTTCTTCAATCGGTAAACAACTCAACCCCACTGTTTCGTTTTGTTTCTTCTTTCAATTTCACTTCCTTGTTTCTTCTATTCATTAATCTTGGGGGATTGGTTGTGAAGCAGTAGGATTAGTTTGTTTTGGTGTTGAAATTTTGTAAGGGGTGCCAAAGTGTCTTTTATCAAACAATCTGGGCACTTGATATCTTTTATCAAAGCAGTAGGGGTGGTTCATGTAGTTTGGCAAAAGTATGCTAGTACTTTCACAAAATCTGTTATTAGGTACCTTGTATTATTTACCATTGCAGGTATATAACCACATAAAATATATTTTTCTTTTATGAAACTTTATTTGGTTACTTTTAACTAATTACCTAGTTTTAATTTCTACAAAAATAAGTCTTAAGCTAAGCTCTTTATTTTCTTTTTAAAATAAAGTTTAATTAATTACAACACTTCCCATACTAACTTTGATGAATATCTCTTCGTCGAAATTTGAATTTCTTTTTAAATAGATAGTATGGTTAATTATAATTTCCTAAATCTGAAATTTGAATTTCTTTTTATATAAATAAGTCCACCTTAGTAAATCAAATTAATTTTCAATGAATATTAAATAAATCTTTCTTTATTTCAATTCTTGTATTTTTAAACAATAATTTCCTTCATTAAATTTTAAACTCAGGTTATAACTAGTAATTTTTCAGATTTGGGAGGTTAGTGGAGCCACGCTTACTTTGCATGTCGGACTGTGTACACTATTGTATTGTTAGCAGTATATTGATTAGGAAATACTTGCTGTTGTAGATTCTGAGTTCGTTGACAACCAGTTCGTTAAGAATCCCTATTACTAGGACGTAGCTTGCTTGCGTGTGACGATCACTCTCCATAATCAGGTAAGTTATATGCACAATACTCTAAACTGTCAAAATGTATCTTGGCGTGTGTTATCTTTCAAAATGTTCATGGATTACTATAATCGTGATACTGGAGAATTCGATAAGTCTTGAATCCCTTTCTACAAATAATACTTTGAAAATGTGTGGTTACTTTTGAAACTCGAAAGTCGTGTGAAATGATAATTGGACGATAATAGAATTGGGAACGATGTGCAGAGGATGCGCGTGAAGGCCAATGGCCGGGAACACCTATGTGTGATTTCCCTAGGTATCTACCCTCTTATTTATCGTGGAATCTATGAGTACTACCTATGCATGTTTATGTCACGACTGTATAGGGGTGCCGGCACTTAAGGTCTCATTAGAATGGTTAGGGCGGGATAGTGAAGGGCTATCTATTAACGTCCGGGGAGAAATTGGTATATTCCAACATGTACCCCATTATTATTATTTATTCCATCGTGACCTCTCTGTCCACATCGTACTCGTTGGGGCTCGTGGGCTACGCCTCAACCAAACTGAACATTAAAATATGGATCTTGGCTACTGTATATACATGCTCGAAATCTCTCCATCTTTGAGTTACTACCACTGAGTTTATCAATTATTCATTATCATATTTTAAATGGGATTTTAGCAAACCGCGTGTTATTGTTTTAGCCAAAACTCTGTTTTACATATTGTGGTATATCTTACTTAGTTTTTACTAATCAAAATTTTTCTGCGGTCGGCTATTGCTATTTCAAAACCCGCAGGTCAAGCTAGCTGGGGTGAAAACGCACACGAGCTAAGGATTAGATTCATGGCTAGCAAACATACTTTAGAAATTGTATCTTTTGGATTCAAATGTTGTTTTATCATTTCCGTGCAATAATGTAAGGAAGGTTTTCTCCTTTTATTTTAATAAATTATTCTTTGGATTATCGTTAAGTTGCACTAGCAGGAACAGTAGGATCCAGGTTGTTATAGATGGTATCAGAGCCGACGGTTCCAACGCTAGTGCGACTTTTCGTTTTCCATTAAATAAAGATTAAAAATAATTGGAAACTTTTTCAAAATTTAAAATGGACATAGGACAACTAAAACCGGAAATGAAAATTAAACAAGCCGGGGATGTGGGTTAGCTTAATCGTTGTCTAAATTTTCTATGTGTTATATGCTTATTTGAGAATCCATGTTCGTTAGGAATAGATAAATTGCTATGTTGTTGCAACTTGTTAATTTGTTAGGTATCCCTGTTACATATTTGCTCTAAATTCTTTAAATTTATTTCTGTCGAGTAATGAGTGCATTGCGTGGTTTTAGAACATTTCTGAGACTTCTCTTTTCTTATTTCCGATGGCCAAACCACGTGCCCCTGCTCATCCTTCATACATCCAGCCTGTATTTCAGCCGGAAGACTCACCCTTACTCATGACCTACCGGGAAGGCCAAGAGACCCTTACCGAGTACTATATCCGAGTAACGACCCAGTGTAATGACTGGAGTTTCTCGAACCTTGGGGATGACCGCTTCCAGCACCCTCTCATGATAGGTCATTGCCTTCTAAACGGACTCCCCAATACCCAACCATGGTTGTGGGTGAAGGAGGATTATGAGGATTTGGTACATGAGGACGAAGATGGAAAGTTAGTTCCCAATGAGGACGGATGGAAGGTAGAGGACCATTACATATTTAGCACAAAAGTCTTACGCCAAGATTTGGAAGAAGCAGCGAAACGTCTAGACAAAGTGAAGGATCCCGAAGAAGAAGAGTCTGACGATGAACCCGATTCCGACCCGGAAGAGGAAGAGCCCGTCGAGGAGTTCGATTCCGATCCGGAAGAGGAGGAGCCGGAGGAAGAGGAACAAGCACAAGAGGAAGAGATTCCCGAAGAAGAGTAAGTACCCGAACAAATTCCCGAGATATATGGAGCAAATAGACAGCCTATCCCTGCCCCTATGGACCTCGCTGCTATACACCGGCCAGAGCTAGTGACGTACCAACCCGAGCAGGAGACCATAGCTCAGTACTGCGCATATGTGAGAGCTATTTGCATTGCATGGGGCCATCTTGATGCTAGACATAGTCACCCGTTAACCATTTGCCACTTCATACTCCGAGGATTGCCAGATGTACACCCTTGGATAAACCTGAGGCACGAGTACCGTGATGTGCTAGTTTGGAATGCGTGGGGGGAAGCTGTACCTAATGAGTCTAGGTACAAGCACCGTGAGTATGACATCTTTGAGATTAACCCACTCGAGATTCGCGGACGTATGGAGGCATTAGCAGCTCAAGCCATACAACACGAGGCAGCGCAACAGGCGCAGGACGCCGAGAACCAGGAAGGAGCAGGTGAAGATGGCGAGGGAATGGAAGATGACCAAGCAGATATGGACTTGGATGAAGACCTAGGGGAGGAACAAGATCAGGGTGGAAACCAAAATGAGGATGGAGAGGAAGAATTTGTAGACTGGGATGCCGACATGGACGAGATTGACGAGATCGACGATATTGAGCATGAAGAAGTCAACGAAGCGGAAGAGATTGAGGTTGACGCCGCTGAAATCGAGTTTATGTTCAACACTGACGATGAGGAGTAGTTCCACGCCCATCCCACCCATAGGGTCATCATTTATTGCATTGTTTTTATCACGAGAGTGAACGCTTAGCTTACTTTGTGTTTTGATAGTTACTTTTGAGATTGAGTTGTTTTCCTATCATTTAAATTTTCATATGGATTATTTGATGGGTGGATCAATAAATGTTTACTGTTTTGAAACTTATGTGGTGCATGTATGTGGACTGGAATAGACTCTTTCCTTCATATCATCTACCTTGCTAAGAAGATGGACTTACCAACTCCTAACCCCCAATTATCTATCTTCATCTCTGCGCTTAGTGGAGAAGTCATACCTTGTAATACCATCTACCTTGAAGTCAACCTAGAAGCCTAAAGGGCCAAACTACATTCTTATCTGATTCTTTTCAATCTTAGTAACCCAAACATCATCTTAAGTATGGACTGGCTTAGCAAATACAAAGCAACCGTAGAGTGTGTCAACCCAAAAGTTAGGTTTCGTGTTCGAAAGGTGAACGTCTATTCGATAGGGTTATAACCAGTGGACCCAAAATCTAAATCGTGTCAACCTTAGCCATCCTATTAGATCTGAAGATTTATGCAATATCTCCTATACAATCCAGCACTTCGTACGATCCGATAAACTTGGCGCTCAACTTTCCTTTCTGATTAAACGCATAACCCCTTTGTAAGCGAAACCCTCGGGAACACTTTATCGCCAACTTTGAACTCAAATGGTCTTTTCTTCAAATCCGCATTAGACTTTTGACTGCCTTCATTCCTTGTTGAACCATCCGAATCTGGCTTGTCAAGTCCTCGATCGGTCCAAGAATAATCATATCGCTGTTGTCGCTCCAACACAGTAGTGTCCTACACTTCCTCTCGTGCATTGCTTCATAGAATGCCATCCCTAAGCTATCATGGTAGCTCTTATTATAAGAAAATTCGATTAGTGGTAACTTGTCCATCCATGAACCTCCTAGTCCCAAAATGCCAGCTCTTAGCATGTCTGCCACCGTCTGAATCGTCCTTTAGTCTTTCAATCTGCAGCTGGGTGGAATGTTGCGCTCAAACTTAGCTCGGTGCCAATGTTCTTTTGTAAATCCTTCCTGAAATGTGATATGAAGTTTGAATCTCTATCTGAAATATTCGAGCTAAGTACTCTGTGTCGTCTTACCACATTTTTGATGTATGTATCTTCCATCTTTTCCATGTTTCACGTGTCCTTCACATAAATGAATCCGGTCGTCTTTTCCAGTCAATCGACTACCATCCAGATCTGGATCAACCCATTCGTTGAAACAGGTAAAGCTGTAACAAATTCCATTGAGATGGAGTCCCATTTCCAATATCCAATTATTTCAATATCTCGCCTGGTCTCTTGTGCTCAAGCCTGACCTTTTGACAAGTCAATCACCGAAAGTTCCTTTTGACAAAATCAACTATTTTCCTTCTTCAGATCTTTCCACCACAAGTACTATTCCAAATCCTTGTATAACTTGCCTTTTCTTGGATGTACCGATTATGGTGTGTTATGAGTTCCCTGCGTAATCTTCTCGTTTACATCCGCACATTTGATTTGTACACACCATCTTTCCTTTAATTTCACTCCACCATCTTTCTCCACTTTGAAATCGAGTTCTTCGCCCATGTTGATTTTCTCCTCGATCTTTTGTTCGAAAGCACCATCTTTCTGTCTTCCTTTTATCTACGTAGATTTCCATTACTGTCGTCAAATTTCACAACATGTTACTCGTGGTTCTCTTCATGCAAACTCAAACCTCTAGCCTTCAAAACTCTTCGCAAAGCTTAATTGGCAAAACCCACATTGATTTTACCGTATAATTCGTATTCCAACTCAATGCATCCGCTACTACAGTTGCTTTTCTTTCGTGGTATTGGATATTAATGTCGTAGCCCTTCACTAACTCTAGCCAATTTTCTTGTCGCATATTCAACTCCTTTTGGGTTAATATGTACTTCGAGCTCTTACGATATGTATATTTTTGCAATCTGTACCTTTGATATAATGTCCCGTGACCTTCAGTGCAAACACTTTGGCTGCCAACTTCAAATCTTGAGCAGGGTAATTCTTCTCATAAGAATTTTGTTGCCTAGAAGCATAAGAGATCACCTTTCCATTTTTTCTTTCCATTAAAACACATCCTAACCCATGCTTGAATGCATAGCTATGGACTTCAAATTCTCATCCTTCAGTAGGTAACGTTAACACATGTGTTGACGTCATCATATCCCTCAGTGTTTGTAGTAGGTAGAATCCATAAAGTTCTTCATGAGTTCCAACTCAAAGCTTTTGTTCCTGACCCGAGCCTTATCCTTGATTTCGAGCTCGTCGAACTTGATCTCTCTCTTATCTTCGAGCAACAATCAATCAAAATTCTTGATATAAAGACCAGGACAACAGTACCAAGTCCACCACTTTATCAAAGTTCTTTGGTAAAACCACCAAACGGAAGAAGAAACTTAAGAAGTCGAGGCAGACATGAGGAAACGTTACCCACACATCTTCGACCAGCGATGAACCGAGTGACGGGGTCGTCACTCCTTTTAAGGGAGATGTGATTTAACAGCCCTGCATTTAATCACCTGCATTGTCTCGTTATATGTGCACATTAGAACTGCATACTTGCATTGGGTGATTTGATTTATGCTTGGGCGATTTGATTTATACTTGCATGGGGAGATTCGATTTACATTAAGCTTCGGGGACGAAGCTTTGTTTTAAGGGAGATGTGATATAATACCCCGGTATTTTTTTGGGGGTATTTTTGAGAGTTTAATGAATCTTCTGGGCCATTGTTTGATATTATAAATGTATTTTCTCTTTTATTAAATAATTTTTCTATTTACATTATCATCATCATCATTATTGTTACTGTTATTATTATTATTTTTGATAATCATTATTATTATATTATTAATAGTAGTAGTCTAAAAAAAAAGACTTTTTGTTTCTTTTATTAAAAAGTCTTTCTTCCTATTATTAATATCATTAGTATTGTTATTATTATTACTATTATTATTTTTATTACTTTTATTTTACTAAAAAGTATTTTTCTTAAAATGTCATTTTTGTAAATAGTTTATGTGTTTAATAGTGGTAGTGTAGCGGGTCGGGTAGTGTCTTAAAATGTACAAAGTGTAGTTTTTAATTATTGGTACGTAGCGAACCACTACGTAGCGAACCACCGCGTGTACCGGTACACCCACCACATCTTAACACTTCTCTCATCTTCTTCCTTCACCTTCCTTATGCGGAGACTTCTCTGCACCTATTTCTCCGGCGATTTTTCTCCACGGCAAGGTCGAAAATTTTGACCACTCTTAACCCATATTCCGTCCTAATTCGTCCCAATCAAGCCAACATATCATCCTTGCATCAATTTCGCCGATTGACACTTCCAAATCGAACCCGGAATTTTCTCGTATGAATTCGATTCCCATAGGTTTAGCATGGAAACCCACACCAATTCCAGTCTCTCTCTCGTCTCCCTCCCTCTGTCTCTCTCTCTCGCTATCTCTCTCTCTCTCGCGCTGCTGTGTTTCGCCGAGAGAACCCAGCCGACGCCGCCGCCGACCCAGCGACGCCGCCCCTCTGCCCCACTCGCCGTCACCACCACCGTCCGTCTCCCTATTTTCCGACGACCCATCCTCCCCAGAAGCCCGCTGCAACAGCAGCGGTCTCTGCCCGCAAAGGAATCTGACCCGAACCCAGCGCCGGCGGCGGTTTTCCCCCTCTCGGCGCCGTCCGTTCACCAGCCCCCTCTGGTCTCGTTTGCCAGTGTCTCGGTCCGGCAACCAAAAGCCAGTAGTAGCAACGCCGGATTCCAATTGTCGTTGTTCCCTTCGCCTTCCTCTTCTTCAATCGGTAAACAACTCAACCCCACTGTTTCGTTTTGTTTCTTCTTTCAATTTCACTTCCTTGTTTCTTCTATTCATTAATCTTGGGGGATTGGTTGTGAAGCAGTAGGATTAGTTTGTTTTGGTGTTGAAATTTTGTAAGGGGTGCCAAAGTGTCTTTTATCAAACAATCTGGGCACTTGATATCTTTTATCAAAGCAGTAGGGGTGGTTCATGTAGTTTGGCAAAAGTATGCTAGTACTTTCACAAAATCTGTTATTAGGTACCTTGTATTATTTACCATTGCAGGTATATAACTACATAAAATATATTTTTCTTTTATGAAACTTTATTTGGTTACTTTTAACTAATTACCTAGTTTTAATTTCTACAAAAATAAGTCTTAAGCTAAGCTCTTTATTTTCTTTTTAAAATAAAGTTTAATTAATTACAACACTTCCCATACTAAGTTTGATGAATATCTCTTCGTCGTGTAGCTTTTTAAATAGATAGTATGGTTAATTATAATTTCCTAAATCTGAAATTTGAATTTCTTTTTATATAAATAAGTCCACCTTAGTAAATCAAATTAATTTTCAATGAATATTAAATAAATCTTTCTTTATTTCAATTCTTGTATTTATAAACAATAATTTCCTTCATTAAATTTTAAACTCGGGTTATAACTAGTAATTTTTCAGATTTGGGAGGTTAGTGGAGCCACGCTTACTTTGCATGTCGGACTGTATACACTATTGTATTGTTAGCAGTATATTGATTAGGAAATACTTGCTGTTGTAGATTCTGAGTTCGTCGACAACCAGTTCGTTAAGAATCCCTATTACTAGGACGTAGCTTGCTTGCGTGTGACGATCACTCTCCATAATCAGGTAAGTTATATGCACAATACTCTAAACTGTCAAAATGTATCTTGGCGTGTGTTATCTTTCAAAATGTTCATGGATTACTATAATCGTGATACTGGAGAATTCGATAAGTCTTGAATCCCTTTCTACAAATAATACTTTGAAAATGTGTGGTTACTTTTGAAACTCGAAAGTCGTGTGAAATGATAATTGGACGATAATAGAATTGGGAACGATGTGCAGAGGATGCGCGTGAAGGCCAATGGCCGGGAACACCTATGTGTGATTTCCCTAGGGATCTATCCTCTTATTTATCGTGGAATCTATGAGTACTACCTATGCATGTTTAGGTCACGACTGTATAGGGGTGCCGGCACTTAAGGTCTCATTAGAATGGTTAGGGCGGGATAGTGAAGGGCTATCTATTAACGTCCGGGGAGAAATTGGTATATTCCAACATGTACCCCATTATTATTATTTATTCCATCGTGACCTCTCTGTCCACATCGTACTCGTTGGGGCTCGTGGGCTACGCCTCAACCAAACTGAACATTAAAATATGGATCTTGGCTACTGTATATACATGCTCGAAATCTCTCCATCTTTGAGTTACAACTCACAAGTTTATCAATTATTCATTATCATATTTTAAATGGGATTTTAGCAAACCGCGCGTTATTGTTTTAGCCAAAACTCTGTTTTACATATTGTGGTATATCTTACTTAGTTTTTACTAATCAAAATTTTTCTGCGGTCGGCTATCGCTATTTCAAAACCCGCAGGTCAAGCTAGCTGGGGTGGAAACGCACACGAGCTAAGGATTAGATTCATGGCTAGCAAACATACTTTAGAAATTTTATCTTTTGGATTCAAATGTTGTTTTATCATTTCCGTGCAATAATGTAAGGAAGGTTTTCTCCTTTTATTTTAATAAATTATTCTTTGGATTATCGTTAAGTTGCACTAGCAGGAGCCGTAGGATCCAGGTTGTTATACTGGTGGTCAGCCAAGGGAGAAGAACTTCTTGCCCAGCAGGGATTTGGCTGGGAACAGCTGAAAACGGCTCTGCGAGAGCGTTTCTATCCCGACCATGTCAAGGATAGGAAGTTCAACGAGTTCTTGAATCTCAAACATGGGACCGACAGCCTTTCGGTGTATCACAAAAAGTACATGGAATTGATGAGGTTCGGGGGAGAACTGGTGCCGACTGAGGCGAAGAAGATCAAAAGGTTTCTTGGAGGCCTACACTTCAAACTTCGAATGGCTATAGGTGCAATAAAATTTGATACCCTCATGGATGCCTATGGAGCGGCTCAGAATATCCAGGATATAATCGACGAGAACAATGACGAAAGTAAAAAGAGGAAGCCCGAAGCACCGGCTACACCTAGTACTGGTAACAACAGCGGAGACAAGAAGCATCGACCCAACCCAAACCCTCCCAATCAGCATGTAGAAGCTGGCACGAATCGTGTCTACCACTGCAATCGGTGTGACAATAACCACCCAGGGGTGGACTGCAAAGTCGAAAAAGTGACTTGCCTGAATTGTGGAAAGAAGGGACACCGCAGGTACGAGTGTGTGGCAAAAAGGAACAATAATTCTAACAACTATGGTGGGGGTTACAACAATTGGAGGAACAACAATGGAGGGAGGTATAATCAAGGCAACAATTGGCAAGGTGGAAATGGCTACAATAACCGGACCCAAGGAGACAGTGTCGCGGCAACAACAACACCATCTACGAAACAAGCAACTACGACTCGTGGCGCGGCTGGGACCATCAACGTCATGAATCAAACGCAAGCGACACAGGTCAACGTAGTAACTGGTACATCCCTATCCACCCATCGTCAGTTTATTTGATTCTGGAGTCTTTTTCCTTCATATCGTCACCTATTACTAGCTACTACCTCGTATAACTATCTCGACTTCGAATCTTAAAACCTTGGGACAACATATTCATTTGAATTAAACTAGGATACCTAGAACTGAGACTACCATCATAGCTGATTTAGCGACTTCAGAAAACCCGTATCAACCGTGACCCAAGTGACGGGGACGTCACTCCTTTTAAGGGAGACGTGATTTAACAGTCGTGCATTTCAATTACCCGTCATGTCTCGTTTTACATGTCTTGCTACTAGTCATGCATTAGAATTATATGCATTGAATTTGTTGGGGAGTTAGTTTAAGCTTCGGGGACGAAGCTTTGTTTTAAGGGAGATGTGATGTAATACCCTGTAATTTTGGGGGTACTTTTAGGGGATTATTGAATATTTTGTGGTGTTAATAGGATTTACAAAAAGTAATTTTCTAATTTTTTAGGTGTTATATAGATTATTTATATATATATAATTATAAGTTAAGAAAAAAATAATATTATTGAACTTTTTATTTTTATATATTGTTTTTAGAAAAAAGTTATAAAATTATATAAGTTTTTAGTTATTAAAAGTTGTTGGGTCTTGTAATATTTTAACGTGTCCAGAACGTAACGTTTTAATTAGTTTTACGTGACCAACCACCGCGTCACTTGATACTCCCGCCCGACCTTATAACTTCTCCCTTCATCTTCCCCAACTCTCCCATTACGGACGGACTCACAGTCCATCTTCGACAACAACACCGCCACCGTGCCGCCTTCAAATTTGACCTCCTCCTCACCTTATTTCTGTCCCGATTCACTGCAAACCCATCGAGGACCTATACTTTCTCGCCAAGAAAAACAATTTCGCCCGAATGATGGTCCGATTCGAAATCGGAAAAGACGATTTGGGTCTCCTACTTCTCGTCGAATTCTCCCCGACGAAGGCTATAAAAACCCCCTGTCAATCACAGAAAACTCACACCACAACCAACTCTCTCACTCTCTCTCTCTCCCTCCCCTGCCCTCTGGTTCGATTTGCCGGAGACGAACCAAGCCGGAAAAAGCCGAAGCCAAGTCCGACCGGGGCCATCTCCGACGAGGCTGACCCAGCTCGGCTCCGCCTCTTTTCCGCCGCCCGTCGCCGCCCGTCCTCGTTGTCGTTCATCTCCGTCGGGTACACCTAAAACCCAATTCATTCTCTGTTCAATTTTTGTTTGTTGTTTTGTTGGGTGTGTGTTGATAGGGGTTGAAAACAGTGGGTTTGTAGGTGTGTACGTAGGTGTGTGTGTGTGTGGTCTGTGTTTGTATATAGTGATTAGTGGTAGTAAGAGTAGTAGTAGTAGTTATGTTATAATATTAATAGTATTAGTTGGACAAAAGCATTATTTTATTATTATTATTATTATTATTATTATTATTATTATATGCTTTACTAAATATAACTTTTAAGTTTAATCATTCTCTTGTTATAAAAAGATAAAACTTTACTACTATTGCAAGTTTATATATGTTCTTATATTTTCTAATCTATATATATATATATATATTATATATGTATGTAAGTTCTTATGTCGTTATAAAATTTTGTTTTTATAATAATAAACGTTAGTTTTATAAATTGTTTTTTTAAATAAATATCGTATGTAGCCTTAGTAAAATATGGGGAGTGAAATAGGGGGATTATATACAATAGCATATAGGATTTGTATGTACTTTGGCGTGATAGTAGTTTTGTTAATTAGGAAATATTTGTTATTGTAGACGCCAACTTCGTAGACGGCGAATTTGTGGAGGATCCGTATCACTAGGATTTCGTTTGCTTTCGTGTGACGAGCTCTCTTCAAACCAGGTAAGTTCAGGCGTGCAACACCTTTAACTTTTAAAATGTGGTTTTCGCGTGCGTTATTTCCTAAATTGGCAACTGCTATATCTTTCAATACTCAAAAGTATTTTACTAGTGGATTTTGAAGCGTGATTTCGAGAATGTGTTTTGCTCAGCCTTTTGAATCAAATGTTACTCTTGTGAAATTGTGAAAGAATAATGAACGATAAATGAATTGGGGCGATGTACAGAGGATGTGCGTGGAGGGACACACATGAGTGATTCCCCTCGGGTGCTAATCAGAACGAGATTACATACCCGGCCCCCGTGATTGACATATACTGCTATGATACGGTCGCGGGGTTTTATAAAGGCGTGAAAGCTATTGAGTACTACTTATGCCTGTGTAGGTTACTACGGTAAAGGGCTGTCGACAATTAAGGTCTCATAGTTGTTTAGGGAGAACTGGGATGGACTGTGATATCCTAGAGCTACCCTATTTATTATTATTGCATCGTGACCTCTCTGTGGGCATTCGTTACCCGCTTGGCTATAACATGCATCAGCTAAATAAATGATTAATGTGTTGAATCAGCTACTGGTTACAATTCATCTGGGTTATTCAACTATCTCTTGTTTATATTTCTGTTAGCCAAAACTCTTGCTTTACATGTTGTAGTTTGAGCTTACTCAGTTTTTACTGATAAACGTTTTCTGCGGTCGGCTTTCGCTATTTTAAAACCCGCAGGTCGAGAATAAGGTGGGGGAACGCGCACACGTGAATTGAAGACTAGGATGAGGCTGCTAGGAAACATTTATTTACTTAGGAAGTATTTATTTCATTTAGACAATGTCATTTTGTTATTCAAAACATTTGTTGGAGGATTTCTCCAGTTTTATTAAATAAATGCGCTTTTGGATTATCGTTTGGTTGTGCTAGCAAGGAACCGGGGTTCTGGGGTGTTTCAATTATGACCAACTACATTATTATGACCAACTACGCACGTCTTTTCTTTCTCCGGCCATGCCATCATTATGGGATGATTTAAGTGAAACCAAATTATTGGGTTAATTAACTTAATCGACCAAATTATTGGGAAATGGTTAATTCTTGCGAGCTCCGTATCCAGGTCGTAAGAGCTTCGTATTTAAAATGGTGACTTTGGTAGGAATTAATGGCGGAGAGGGTGGTTGTTCATGGTGGCTGAGACTGGTGGTTTTGTAGGAGGTTGAAGGAGAAAAAGAAGATGATGCACTGATGACAAGGGGGTGGTGATGGTGACGACAATTAGAATTTGGGTTGATGTTGTAGGGTTTGGAGATAATGGGTAGGAATTAAGATAAATGTACGGGGGTATTTTGGTCAAAAAAATTAGTGAGGTATGATGCTTGCTCTTATCCGGCCTTATAGCTCGGGGGTGGTGGTATAAATTTTCTTCAAAAAACTGAAAAAATTATGTTGGGGATATAACTTATGCTCCCCTTATACCGGCACCCAAACAGTGAATTAAAAAGGGGAACATAAGTTATGCTATGTTGTCCCCTTATGCTGCTACCCAAACGAGGCCTTAGATTACTCGAATTGTACTAGCTTGTCTCAAGAACATCCTATCATCATCCCTTTCGACAATCCCATATACAATTACTTAATATATTTATCTAAAGTGACATCATAAGTTTGATATATCTCCGATTTCCTTATGACAAATGAATGAATTTATATCTGTGAAAAGGAAATTAATTTAGTTTTCATGGTAATTCGTGATTATCATGTATGACAAAGTAAAATAACAAATTATTTGTTATGATCCGATGGATAATCGAGTTCAAATTTGACAAAATCTGAATATGATCGATTCGAAGCCCATGGATCAAATTCAGATATAAACTGACCCGGCCCAAACTCGTTCCGCAACTATCCCAAGTTAGAGTCAACGGAGTATGCTCGCTGCATTAAAGTGTTAGGTGAGGCTGACAACATATGGTTGATTTTTATACAATTTCGGGCTATGACAACGGGCTAAAATAGGTTGTCAACTACCATCCTAATGTGTCTTGTGTATCCCAATTTCGTACAGGGAGAATGTAGTCAGTAATAGGCCGTTACCGTTACTTAGAACCATGGACCGACTTAGTTAGAGATGTAAAGTCATAGGAAAGTCTTCCGATCATCTTGTGTTATAGTCGAGGTTTCAAATACGACCATAACCGTTATGTTATGGGCACGTTTTACTAATCCGCAGTCGCGGAGTCCGGTCCACCCTATACATTGCATGTGAATGGGAATCACTGTCATAATGGATGGCCGATACACATTGTTATTGTTGAGAATCGGGCGAAACACTCCGTTTCAATTCACAGTTACATCCCAAAAAACGAGTGTTGAACCGACCTCCATATCATTTATGAATAAATTCGTTAGGTGTCTTCTTGTAACGAGTAAAGTTGTATCTTATATCATATATAAAAGTAAAAAAGTCTTGAGGTGAAACCACACGTCGCCATTTGTCTTTAACTTCTCATCAGTAACTTTTTGCACGTAGGTTGTGTCGCTAGCTAGCATGATTTACTGTAAGCTGTCACTCTGTAGTTCCAAGCTAGGAAAGAGGGTCGAGTTGATGACGCAATGGGTTGCAGTTTTTTGACAGAGGTACATGTATATGCTGGTTCAAGCTATAGCAATTACAGCGCGACGTTGAAGAAAGTATATACCTTTTATAGCTAGCATTTTTTGTCCGAACTAGCCTAAGTTCTGGTGAACAAACTTAGCCCATATTTTGGTTTGGATTGAAGTATATAACTCCAATGATATGTATTTATAGAGCTACCTGCTCGCAAATGTTAATTTGTGTTCACTGTTAATGTAAAAGTTGCGTTATTTTTGAAAATTGTGTGCGCGCAGGGTTTGATAACTAGTTGTGTGCTTAGTTGTGTGGCTGTTGTGACTTGTAAATTAGTAGTTGTGTGCTTGATTGAAAACAGATGAATCCAGAATTCTAGAATATATTACCAGAGTTCGGGTTGAATATATATGCAGGAATGTGTTGTTTGTAGTATACTTGTTATAGTGGCGGTATTAAGTTATTGTCGTATTAGGCAAAACTCTAAAATGGAGGTAAACAATTACTGCCACATATAATGTTATTAAATGTGGCAGGAAATTACTCAAACTTGGCAATAATTCTTGCCACTTGTGAGTGCTCAAAAGCGGAGATATTTTTATTGCCGTAAATGTTTAATAAAAAATGGCCGTAACTTTTAGCACGTCAGACATGCTAAACCGGCGGTAAATAATATCCCCCTAGATAAGTTTAAATGGAGAGAACATTCCTGCCACGCAGCAAAAATGTCAATCCTCTAGACGGCCGGACCATTACCGCTACACGTACTGCCTTTTAAGCCTTAAACGGCAAGAATTGATGTTGGACGCGGCAATATGTTCCTGCCGTTTTTGATAGCAATTCTAGTAGTGTTGGGATAGGATCAAGCATAAGCTAGAAGGAGCCAATAAGGTGCAGTGTCTAAAAAGATGATCCAGAGTCTCTTAAGAGGATCCACAGGCATGGCTGAGATTGGGATGGGATGAATTTATGTGAGCCAGGGCTTGGGCTAGTTTGCACTTTCTCGCAACTTGAAGAACAGGTGTAGTGACAAGTTTTGAGAAGGCAAAGTTCATGTCAGCTGATGGAAAAATTGATGAGAACCTTGGGCTAGATTATCTGCACTATCGATTATAGACGTGTTAAGGTGGCTGCACGCTCAAAATAAAACATATCTTTCTTCATATAGCAGGTGCCAATTTTCTGTTTATTCGATCATGAAGACGCTCTCTTCGAATCAAGATATATTCTTGATGGTCTTAATTGCCAGGGTACGTAAAACTCTTTATATATTGAGCCAAACTTGGCTCTCAGTGAAACTCCAATACGCTTCTCAAAAAAACTGCCACATATGAAGACGGAAGACCCGTCAAAAAGAATGCCATTAGGCAAATTTAAAGCACTCAGAATCATAAATGAATAGAGACGAAGCTTCTAGATCAATGAATATACGTCAAGTAGCGCCAGTATTTGTAAAATAAATCGACTAGGAAAAATAATAGAACATTATCTCAATCTGATTCTGATATCGAACATGCTGGGGAATTAACGAAAATAACACATAAGCATTCAAATCTATAATAGGAGGCTCAATCAACTTAGTTCCCAAGAGTTCAAATAATTAATACAAGCATCTGCGAATTCTAGCAATTTTGAAAGAACGAAACAAATCTCCTTAAGTATCCTTTTCCTTCAACCAGCATCAAGATGAGGGATCTTCAGATAAAAATCATCTTTTATGTTCTCTGGCCATACCACTTTCATCGGCCGAATTAAGTGAAACTAGGCTCTCGCTGAAAGTCCAACACGGGCATCCCTCAACTTGCTCGTGCAACAACTTATCGTCTTCTGAAAGATAGTTTTCTTCTTTGCTATCAGGATCATACACGAAATATTTCCAACAACGTGTGGTACCATAGTCTCTCATTAGAAACTTACCACCCTTGTTGATCATGCCGATTAAGCCAACTGTCCGCCTAAAGGGTCCAATTGAGTATTTCTTAGTCCACGACGAGTGTGTTTCGTGATCATCCATCACCCATATTACAAAATTCTCTATACAAACACCGTTCTCGAAACAATCATAACATGCAGACACAGCGAGGGAACCCATGTGAAGCATTATACTCATTAGGTCGCCAAAGTCACCATTATCGTTATCATGTGGGGGCAACTCGATATCCGTGCGAAAAGCATCGTCAGCTGTTCCAAATGAAGCTAGAGTCCACTTCCCCGAATTCACCGCTAGCCAATACAAATTACCCTGTACAAATACCCCCTGGCCAAAAGGAATAGCTTCGCCGAGCAATCCGGAGTCTGTTTTCTTTTCTCTCCAAGTGTTTGTTTTCAGACTCCAAAGCATCATAGTACCACTACAAGGACGGTCTATTATAACCAATTTGTAGTCATCCGATGTGGCATCATAACCGAAACCTAGAGCATCGGTCCTCTCACTAGGAGTAGGAGGAGGAGGAAGTGTTAATTGCTCTCGAGTGCCTGGATTCCACACCAAAATAGTTGGGCGGAACTCCATCCAATACGGACGATGAATCTGTGCACAGAGTAAGCCATTGCATGAACCAACTATTTCTATAGAATATCCTGTAGCAAGGGGAGGGCTAAAATAGACACCCGAATGTGGATAAGGTAGCAGACAAACAATGTTGTTGTTGCGAACTAAACTAATAATGTTGAGTCCAGTCGAAGTAGACTTATGATAAACGAGGTGTCTGTTGATGAAGCTAGGGTTTTCGATCAAGGAGTAATAGGTTTTAGAGAGGGACTTACATCGTACGACATGTTTCACCGGAAGCTTCAATATGATTTCCTCCACAACTTCAACCGGCAGATGATGACCATATTCAACATCAGCCGCAGCCCCTCTTCTTCTTCTTCTTCTTCCTCTAGCTGAGTTTGACATTAGCGTCGTTACTTGGAGTAAACTAAAACTCACTATTAAACCTAATGACTTTTTTTTTTTTTTTTTACAAATAATACGTCTTCTTTCTTATTAAAAAAAATAAGAAGTATAAATAAAAGATAAATAGGCTTTTTTTTAGAAGGAAGATAAAAATAGTTCTGCTCAAAGAAAGAAGGATAAAAGATTTGGGGCATTTTACACGCCCTAGAAATAAGACCATGAAGAGTTCGTCGATTCCAAATGTGTTGCTCTTCAAGATTGGAGTGACGAACTACAATGAGCGCCTGCAAGGTTAAGAAAGAGTCGGTTTTCTGACAACCTATTATTATTTGTTTGCGCTTCTTCTTTTTGAGAGTTCCTCGATTCCATATGTGTTGCTCTTCAAGATTGGAGTGAAGAACTACAATGAGCGCCTGCGCTTCTTAATTGTTATTATTGTCACTAATTTGTACCCAATATGTTAGAAGCCATGTCCAATGTCTTTTAACTCAGAATGATAACCGTATCTCGTGGGGAAACCACGGAATTATGGTACCTTGACCATCTCCTTTGAGCTCCGTAGAAGCATCCTCAACATAATTTGCAATACACCTTTCATTCCTTCCTCAAACCTGAGACTCCTAGATGGATTTCTGAAAATGGCAACTTCCCTATCTCTTCTTGCTTTCAGATTATCAAAAATTGGTCTCCTCATGCTAAAGAGTGTAATTGAATATGAAAACTTCTAGATCCCCCCTTAATTTCTCTTCCACCATAAATTTCATACTAATGAAGTCCTCAGTCACATAATGTCATCTTACCCCATTCTCTTCCCTATTTGTGGATCCTCGACCGTGGATCATCTTTCCCGACACTGCAGCATTCATGATTACATTTGGCTTATGCTTGTTCCTCCCTCGATGTTGTTGCATTCCTCCCTTATTCCCTTCGTAAACTCGTTGTTTGGCAATGGCTCTCCCAGACTTTGCTGAAAGAGCCCCCCCCGGCAAATATGTTTTCTTTTGTTGCAATTTTCCTTTAATTTCTGTTTTAACCCAATTTTGAACAATGTTGGTTGAATCACCCTAGTAGGGAGGTGCTGCCTCTCCCCTTGATTTGGATCCTCCTTTGTCTTCTTTGTTGGTTTTTTTTGGAGAGAGCAAGAAAAGTTTAGCACATAATATGATTTGGCATAAACTGTGATATATTTTCATTGATCACCAATGGACTTATTTATACAGGAAAAATATAACAGAAAACATAAAAATAGCAACAAAATATGCTGCTGTTGAGGAACTAAAATATCCCTAAAAATCTGCAGAAGACTAGGACAAAAGTTAACAAACTTTGACTGCTTCATATCAGCAGCTCCTAGGGACAATATTCAACACTCCCTCTTGTCTCTAGAGCTGCTAAATTTTATTTGAAAAATAAAAGTAGACATAAGGCATGGAGCATGAGTCATTGGCATGGATATTGGCATGGATATGGTTATGGTTATGGGTCATGGGCATGGATATGGTTATGAGCTTTGAGTGGAGTTAAAATAACTCCTCCTCTTCTTGTTGGATATTCATCGCAGTCTTGACATCAGTTGGTTTTTTGAAAACTTTCTCAATATGACCACTTTCTCCACATCTATTGCATTTGACATCTGGTCTCCAGCAATACTTGTATTGTGGATGATTTGTCTTCTTACAATAAGGACATGCATTGCGATTGTTATGACGCAGCGGATGAATCCGGGTATCAAGCAATAACGATAACAAAATATAAAGAACGAGAGACAAGAAATTTAACGTGGATCGCTAGTTTGAATACTAGCTACTCCACAACCCGAACCCGATTTTATTGAGAGAAACAACCCCGAACCCGATTACAATCCGAGAACACACACGAACTCGAAAATCTCACAAACAAACTGTTTGAAAACTTTGTGTCAGTGTGTTCCTTTGTTCCTACTGAACCTAAATACTAAACAAATCAAAAGCACATGCATGTTCCTTTATACTGCTTGTGCCAAAGACCGCCTCTATTAATTTGCATAATGGAGGCTGACTTTGACAAAGTTTCCTAATGGGAATTGATTGCCTTGGACACAAAGAAATTACCAAATTGATTTAAGTCAAAACTTAACAAATCTCCACCTTGACTTGAATCAACTCAGCAACCCGAACCAGACCTGATGCTTCTCTTGAACCTGATACAGATGCGTCTCCCTGAATCTGAAACGAGCACGCCTCCACCTAGAACCAGACTCGAATACATTCACTGAGAAAGCAGGACCGAATGTATTCCCAATGCGCTCCAAACAGCGCCAGAACTAGTGCACCATGACAAGTGCTCAGATGTCGTCCAGACCAGATGCACCGACGACGAGTGCCACAAATTGTCATGCCAGATGCGCCCCGTATGCCTCATATGCGCCCGAAACCCTAGTGCGCGCCAGAAATCTTTTTGCGCCTAGAACCATAACCCGATTCGCGTGCCAGAGATCTCACGCGCCAGATGCTCCATGCCAGGAGCCCAGAATCGCCCACAAGGGGCTCAGAGAAGAAGGTCGTCCTCGGAGGTGGTCCCTCCACCTAGAACCAGATTCGTCTGGTTCTTCTTGGGACACTCCCTCTTCCAGTGACATTTCTCCTTGCAGTAGGCACATACGTCTTGTGGTAAGCTGGATCCTGCAAACCTCTTGTATCCCTTATCTTTTCCTGCTTTAACCATTAAACCAGCCGCATAATGGTCACCTGAATTGCCTGCAGCCTTGTGCCTCAGACTTCTAGTGTGAAGAGCAGATCTAACCTGTTCTAGGGTTATCGTATCTTTCCCACCAATGAAAGATTGCACGAAACCCTCATACGATGGAGGCAGCGACACCAACAAAATTAAGGCAGCATTCCTCATCACCTATGTTCTCCTCACTATTACGCAATTCAAGCATAATAGTGTTTAGAACATCTAAGTGATCACTAATTTGCGTACCTTCAGACATTCGCAACCCGAATAGCCGTTGCTTGAGCATCAACTTGTTCGCCACAGATTTCTTCATGTAGAGCTCCTCCAACTTGACCCACAAAGCAGCAGCCTGCTCCTGATCTGCGACACAGGTGATCACATCGTCCGTCAGACACAACATGATCGTTGCGTGCGCCTTCTCCTCCATCTTCAGATACGCCGACGTGGTAGTGTCCACGTTTCCCTTGTTGGACGCCAGAGGCAGTCAAAGATCGTCGCGTTTCAACAACGCCTTCATCTTGATCTGCCACAGACTGAAACTGTTTCTCCCACTGAACTCCTCGATCTTCATAGTACCCGTCATCGTTTCTTGTTTGAAACCCTAACCTGACCCGAGCTCTGATACCAGTTTGTTATGACGCAGTGGATGAATCCGGGTATCAAGCAATAACGATAACAAAATATAAAGAACAAGAGACAAGAAATTTAACGTGGATCGCTAGTTTGAATACTACCTACTCCACAACCCTGACCCGGTTTTATTGAGAGAAACACCCCCGAACCTGATTACAATCCGAGAACACACACGAACTCGAAAAGCTCACAAACAAACTGTTTGAAAACTTTATGTCCGTGTGTTCCTTTGTTGCTACTGAACCTAAATACTAAACAAACCAAAGGCACATGCATGTTCCTTTATACTGCTTGTGCCAAACACCGCCTCTATTAATTTGCATAATGGAGGCTGACTTTGACAAAGTTTTCTAATGGGCATTGATTGCCTTGGACACAAAGAAATTACCAAAAACTGATTTAAGTCAAAACTTAATAGCGATTATCCTCAACTGACATTGCTCGAGCCCCTTCCACCGTGCCTTCTGTTCTCATGAGTCTTCTCTGTTCTTGAACCTGTAGTGCATTCAACAACTCTGCCAAGGAAATACTTGACACATCTTTTGAGTTTTCTAGGGCTGATATTGTAGCTTCAAAAGATTATGGAACCGTCGTGAGAATTTTTTGAACAATTCTAGAATCAGAAAATTCAGAACCATGAAGTCTTACTTTGTTTGCAATATCAACGAGTTTGTCAGAGTAATCCTTGATTGTCTCTGAACTCTTAATTCTTTGCATCTCTAATTCTCTGATTAGGTTTAGAACTTGCATGCCTTTCACCCGTTCATTTCCTTCATACTCCATGAATTCCTAAATTTCTTGTGCAGTCTTCAGAGTCATGATCCTGGTGAAAATGGATGGTGAAATGGCTGCAAACAAGCTAGCTTTCGCCTTTGATTTTCTCTGTCTCATCTCCTTGTTTTTCTTCAATTGCGCCATGGTTTGATCTTTCGGCAATGGGGGTATTACGTATGCTGTCTCTACAACTTCCCATTGGTCGTTGGCATCGAGTTAGGCTTCCATCCGGACAGCCCACATTTGGAAATTAATTCCGTTGAACATTGGTGGTGCTATCGCATTTGATGAACCTTCTGAATTCATTATGTGCTGGATGGTTTTGTGGTGTTTAAAAAAGGATATAGTGAGTGTAGGGAAAGTCTAACTCACAGGTCTCTTAAGAACTGAAAGCTCTGATACCACATTGTTTGGTTTTTTTTGGAGAGAGCATAAAGAAAAGTTTAGCACATAATATGATTTGGCATAAACTGTGATATATTTTCATTGATCATCAATGTACTTATTTATACAGGAAAAACATAACAGAAAACATAAAAATAGCAACAAAATATGATGTTGTTGGGGAACTAAAATATCCCTAAAAATCAGCCAAAGACTAGGACAAAAGTTAACAAACTTTGACTGCTTCATATCAGCAGCTCCTAGAGACAATATTCTACATTCTTGCTTTATATATCAAGTTAATCAAAGATAAAATTAATTAAAGTTTACTTAATAAAATCGATTGTTGATTTGATAAAACGGAAAGCTTTCATCATCATTGACCCAATCTCCCACACATAACACTGAAAAATTGTTATCCCTAAACCATCCATGCGGACTATATAGTCAAGTGAAACTTACAACTGATTAGGTCCTGACAGATGAAAACTTTTGAAGTGCAAATGATGGAATTCAACACCACGATGGCTACTCTTATTGTAGTATACCGCCTCTTAGGATCGATGTAGAAGAAGCTACCACTGTTCCATACTAGATTTGCAAAGAAAGAATTACGGAACTGCTCGCTAACTGGCGATGCGAGAACATAAAAAAAGTTCCTCGATTTGAACATGCAACCACCTATACACGACGATAGGGCAGATAATCTGCCCAATGTTCTCATCTATTTTGTCTTCCTGATATATTAGCTATAAAAAAAGGTAACATGTCATTACACATGGTGTGTCTATATTGTGTTGTGGTAAAGTTTAATCGTACATGGGATTGTTGCAAATCGACGCCGAATTTCTGTGCAGAAGACAGAAAGACCACTAGATATATTACGGCACATTTTTTTTGACAATTTTTGTGTGAAGAAAACACGGCTGCTGAATCTAGGAATTCGGTGATGCTTCTACGAACAAGTCTGTTTTCACTATTTACTCTTCAGTTAGATCATCTCCTCATCTTTAGGTCTTTGATTTCCCCTAGACAGAAATCGTTGCAAATATACTATCTAGAACGATCAAGTGCTATTTTTGCCGCATATAATAACATTTGAAAGAATATATAATATTTGAATCAATGATGGGACTAACTATATTTGAGTCATTGGCAGAACTAAAAGGTAAAAAAAATTCTAAAACAAAAAGTAAAAAGTTAAAAATAAAAAGCCACGGGGTAGGACCAGCCAGTCCTAAATTGGCCTACCCATTAGGGTCCGCAACAAGAGTAATTATTATTTGCTCCAAGAACAAATATGACATAGTGCTATAAGCAAACAAATATGACATAGTGCTCTAAACAAATATGACATAGTGCTCTAAGTAATTATTATTCACTTTCTTTTTTCTGCCACTCATTCTCTTTCCTCCTGACGTGTCATCTGTTGTTTAGAGCGAATCCACATCAGTTGCTCTTAAAGCAAACAAAAATTTCTCCCGCAACAGGGTGCCGATCCGGTCCTAGGGTTCTTGTTTCTAGGCTCCACTAGACTGGACCGTCATCCATCATTATGACCAACTACACGCGTCTTTTTTTCTCCAGCCATGCCATCATTATGGGCTGGTTTAAGTGAAACCAGGCTCTCACTGAAAGTCCATTCCTGCGTTTCGCAAACTTTCGTTTGCAGCAACTTATCGCCTTCTGAAAGATAGTTTTCTTTTTTGCTGTCAGGATCATACAAGAAATATTTTCTATGTCTGAAACCAGCATCTCTCATTAGAAACTTACCACCGTTGTTGACGATGCCGATTAAGTTAACTGCCCGCCTAAAGGGTTCGATGGAGTATTTCTTAGTCCACAATGGGTTCGCTTTGTGATCATCATCCATCACCCATACTACAAAACTCAGTGTAGCATCTCCACGGCGATAACGTATAGACAAAGCGAGGGAACCCATGTGATCAGTTATACTCTTACCGCCTCTAACCGCATAATAAGCATCTGATGGCAACTCGATATCCGTGCAAAAGTTATCATCATCAGCTGTCCTGCCTAATGAAGCTAGAGTCGTCCTCCCTTGCTTCACCGCTAGCCAATACAAATTCCCTTGTACAAACACTCCGTGCTCATAAAGACAAATTTCGCCCAAGTCGGCATTCTTTTCTCTCCAAGTGTTTGTGTTCAAACTCCAAAGCTTCATAGTATCACTACCAGATCTGGGTATGATAACCAATTTGTAGTTGTCCGATGTAGCATCGTAACCGAAACCTTGAACATCGTCAGACAGGTAATTGCAGATATATATTCTCACCAGGAGGTGCGGGGAGTGTAGTTGCTCTCGAGTGGCTGGATTCCACAGTATGAAAGTTCGGTGGATATCCCTATAAATCAGATGATAAACCTGTGCACAGAGTAAGCCATTGCATGAACCAACTATTTGAAAATAAGACGCCGGAGCAGCGGATATTTCGGCACCAAGACTACGGGTAACATAGACCCCCGAATGCGGATAATGTAGCAGACAAACAATGTGGTTGGTGCGAACATTGCTTTTGTAATCGTAATCACTAACCAAACTAATCATGTTGTAGTTAGTCGATCATGAAAACGTTCGGAATAAAGATATATTCTTGATGGCCCTAAGGGTACGTAAAACTCTCTTATCATCAATTGAGCGAAATTTGGCTCTCAGTGAAACTCCAATACGCTTCTCGAAAATCTGCCACATATGAAGACGGATGACCAGTCAAAAAAATGCCATGAGGCAAAGCCAAAGCACTCAGAATCATAGATGTATAAAGACGAAACTTCTAGATTGATGAATAAACATCAAGTAGCGCCAGTATTTGTAAAATAAATCTGACTACGAAACAATAATAAAACACTGGGTTCTAATATCGAACATGCAGGGGAATTTACTAAAATAACACATAGGCATTCAAATCTATAATAGGAGGCTCAATCAACTTTGTTCCCAAGAGTTAAAATAAATGATACGAGCATCTTCGAATTCTAGCAATTTTGAAAGAACAAACAAATGATAAAAGAAACTTTTTTGCGTATATCGTTGGCTTCTATGGTAGAATCAGTCGGGAATTTCCTTTAAGTATCCTTTTCCTTCAACCAGCATCAAGATGAGGAATCTTCAAGGAAAAAGCATCTTTACGTTCTCTGGCCATGCACCCTTTTATCGGCCGACTTAAGTGAAACTAGGCTCTCGCTGGAATTCCAAGACGGGAGTACGCAAACATCCTCATGCAACAACTTGTCATCTTCTGAAAGATAGTTTTCTTCTTTGTTATCAGGATCATACAGGAAATATTTTCGATATCCTGTGAAATCAAAATCTCTCATTAAAAACTTAACACCGCTAATCATGCCGATTAAGCCAACATGCCGCCTAAAGGGTCCAACGGAGTATTTCTTAGTCCACACGTGATCATCCATCACCCATAATACAAAACTAGGCGGTACCCCGCGCTAAAGCGCGGGTGGATGAGCAAATTTGTTATTGAGATGTGGTGGCACTCTACAATTCTTTACAAATTTTAGATATGTTCTTTTTTTAACCTCAAGGAATATATATCATGAGTGTCATTGGTCCAAACAAACTGTAATCATGATCAAGGTACGTCGGTAATTTGTAACCAATTTAAAACATCAATTTTCCGGTCAACTAAAAAATTTGATGTCCTAAATAGTGTTTAATGAGTAACTATAACTTGTTTGTGTGAAATATAATATAAGGGTGTTAGTTTTCAACTTGGTTCCGTCTTTCTGTACCAGTGTACAGTATAGATGCTGAATGGTTACTAACAGAAGCCAATACCTCTAGATGGTCATTAGAGGAAGATGAAGCTATCGCAATCAAGGTAGGAACCTGAAGATCGGGACACTCGGCTTTCCCGTGAATCATTCTATAAAAAGATTCCTTGAATGAACCTGGATGTTGGAGCTGCTGATTATGTCACCTGGGACATGGACCAACCCAGCAACCCGCCCAAACAACTATCAATCGGAGGTCTTTCAGAAGAAAAAGAGAGAGATAAACTATCATTTAAAGGTTGAAAGATACACAACAGATTTAAAAATTACACATAGAAAAGTTTCATACATACTCAAATATTAAGCATTTTTTTTAATGTAATGTTGAATAAAGTGTACTGTCCTTAATTTCACCACGAAAAGAAATCATAACCATAAATGTACCATATTTATTTGAAACCGGTTTCATCGTAAAGAGATTTAAATTTTGACCATGTTTATTATGTTATCTCTAGAATTTGTAAAATTGGTGAAATGATAAGTAATTTTTTTAGGAATACTCTACTTCTTGTACACGTACATTATGTTGTTCTACAATCAGAAATTTAAGAAATCTATAAATTATATTCATAGAAATTTAGATGTTCATTATCATCATTTTTGAAATGAAATCTTAGAAACGAAGAAAGAGGTGTTCTTTTACGAACTCGTAGCAACTGATATTGAAACGCAATTTTGCATCCTAGGAGAGCATGAGCTAGTGGTGAAGAAATTCAATTCTATCATTTGATTTATATTTTCTTGAAATTATTTTTATCAAAGAGAAATTATTTATATAAGTGAACCCGTTTTGCCATTTTATGTCATAGCTCCTCTAGATGTTCTACAAATGGTGCGTAGTTTTTTAGGATATTCTTATACTCTTTTGGCCTATTATTTATTTATTTATTTATTTATTTATTTATAATAACATCATATAGTCAGGTTCAAATTTGGGACTTAATTTTTTCAAAAAAAAAATAAATAAAAAAAATTGAGACTTAATGCAAGGGGCTTCAAACGTTCTACCACTGCGCTAGCACCCATTTGCTTTTGGTCTATTTTAATGTTTTCTACGGACCACATTATATTATCTTAATATTTTATAAGAAAATATTATTCTTTCATCTACTCGCCTTATTTTTTTAGAACGTTTTCTTATATTTTCCATCTAATTAAACAATTAAATGTAAATTTTATTGACAATGGACATATAAATTTGAAAAGTTTAAATGCCATTGGCATGGTAAATTTCATATTATTTTAATATCAACAAAGTAGCAGAAGAAACAAAAACATGACAAGGTTAGGTATTTGCCCCTTTTATCTACCCATGTGATCAACTCCTAACACACAATAGGCAACAAAGTACAGGCTAATATGAAGCAAAAACTCTAAAAATGCTTGATTTACCAATATGTTATCCTTAAGAATGATTCCACCCATTGAATTCCTCCATTGCTAACACAAACACAAAAGTGATATTTTGACCGACACCTGCAATTGATCTTTTCTTATTCTTTTGGAAACCAGTCCTAAGTGTCCAGTAACAAACATTACAAACAAAAGCTTATTGATTTTGTTAAATACCTGTCATTGGAGAAAAATATGAAAAATCAAAACTTGAACTTTACTGCTTGATAAATCACCATCTCTAGTGGGATGGCAAAGATTTGGTTCAGGCCTTCAGGGAATCACTTATTGATTTTGTTAAATACCTGTCATTGGAGAAAAATATGAAAAGATAAAACTTGAACTTCACCGCTTGATAGATCACCATTTCTAGTGGGATGGCAAAGATTTGGTTCAGGCCTTCAGGGTATCACTCTTGATCTAGGCTTCGACACCTGTCTTTGCTGGTGGTCGTGGATTCCGATATTTTTGTTATTTTAGAATGCCAAATCAAAATAACTAATGAAGACTAAACATATCTAAGAGCTTAGTGACGCTATCCAATAAGGAAAAAGAAAACTCTACCAACTTGATCTTCGTATCATTATGTAGAGTAGATGATACTAAAGCTATATACATGTCAATATCTCGTGGTTTGAAAAGTACATTTTACTAATCTTAATGAACAACAATACATCCCTGACGATGTAACTTTTGTAATTGCTTCTGGTAGTTCTCATGCAGCTATCGTTAGTTCCATAACGACTGAAAAGAGATCACAAAATTACAAAATCAAGTGTAGTAAGAGATCTAATTGCCAGAACCTCATGCCTTCATGAACTCCATACATCAATGGATTTAATGGAGCTGCACAATTACATTCCAATTAGTAAAAGAGGACTGAATCGCCGTGAATTCTGATAGTAAGAGATCTAATTGCCACACTTTCCATCCATCTTTTCAAACCTTTGTGATCTCCATACGTCGTAGGATTTTAGTTGCACCATTTTAATGATAACTGATGCTTAATCTTCGTGAAGGAAGTATGATACTGCATTTTTGTTGTTATTTCTCTACCATGATTGTAACATATAACAATTTAATTCAGGCGTATTTAATAGTCGTTTGTAACTCCTGCTATATTATTGCACTAACTTAATGGTGCCTAATAATTAAATAGACATGTCATTGATTTGTGATGACTAATGTGCCATGTAGTATTTTTAATGTAATAAATTTACATGTGGAAGATAGTCATTAGCTGAGCATTCCAAGTATGCGACACATGTTCTCTTTATGATAAATATGAAACTACACATGTTGAATTGGGGTTAAAGCTCGGCACTTGTCTGCTTTTATATATATATAGATTCTCTATACGAACACCGTTATCGAAATGATCAGAACATGCAGACACAGCGAGGGAACCCATGTGATCCATTATACTGGCAAAAACTTTGGTGCGTCCCTATGGTAACCGGCTAAGCCGGTACTAGCCGGTTATTACGAAAATGCCAGCTACCGGACGAAAAAAGTGGTCCCAGAGGCCAGCTACGGGACAAAAAAAGTGGTCCCAGGAAGATTCCTTTTTAACCTAGATAGTATTGTTAACACTATAGAATGAACTAAGCTGAATAAGATAACACAGTGATATCTTTGATTAATCTTTAGTTAGTTTGTTTAACAGTTATGACATTAACCCTTACATTTAAGATAAACTCGGAGATATCATTGTTAACAAAACTTGAATCCTTAACTAATTACAGCAGAATTAGAATTAAATACAGGATAAACTATCATACATTGAAATTAAAATGTTGAAAATGACAAAAATCACAACATACAACAGTTTCACACGAAAATAGTGGGCTTTTGAAGCATTCTCGGCCCCTTCGAGTCTCACACTTAACTGAACACAACAGAATAGAGAAGGAAACTATCTTACTTTGAAATTAAAACGATGAGAATTAAAAAAATCACAACATACAGCAGTTTCACATGAAAAGAGTGGGCTTTGGAGGCATTCTCGGCCCCTACGACTCTCCTACTCAATGTTGCTACCTCCTCCTTAAGTTGTTGGAGACCTGGAGCACAGCACGGACTGGGAAATTCATCTTCTCAGTAGAAATAGTTGCATTGTTGACCTCTAGGCTTGGCACAAGTCCAAAACACGCGTCCGTCATTTCCGGGCGTATGTGCGGTACGACTTACCGGGTAACGGCCACATAAACACTGCCCAGGCCTACACCCTGACCTCCGAGATGAATCTCCTCTTGAATATGAAGGTGGATTGCTTGGTGAGGGTGAAGAGCTTACACTATGTTGAGACATTGCTTAGAGAGAAAGAAGAGAAGGGTGAAAGAGAAGGAGAACTGATGAGATCTGAGAGTGAAGAGAGAAATAAAGAGTTAGTTGAGAGTGGTTGGAGATTGTATTAAAAGCGGGCAGTGGGTAGGTTGGCTGATATAAATGCAGGTATCTAACGTTAAGATAGAGAACTTAACAATTTAGAATGGGTACCTAATAACGTAGTAGTGCATTTATTAATTCAGTTTTGGTAGGTGAGGGTAGTTGGCCAACACCAAATGCACCTTAAATAAAACTAACTGTACAGTTTGTGTTTACAAAAAAGCACAAGCAATTTTTAGGAAAACAACACAAGTCATCAAATCATAAGCAAACAAACATTGCCTAATCATCATTGGGAAACATTGTTCATAACATACACTCTCAAACAACCCACAAAATTTACTGACATAAACATTGTTCATATTAAAAATTCCCAAACAACATAACAGACAAATTCACTTTTTTCAATTCTTCCCCGACGACTTTCGCGCCGACCTCCTCGTGTTCGCCCCGGATTCCAATGGAACAGTAGGAAAAGAAGGGAAATTGTACATCCTTTCAAACTCATGAACATTATCATCAATAGACTTGAAGCTCAGTAACTCTTCAAACATCTTGGCCTTGTGGATGTTGTAGTCTGATCTAGCCATTTCATTGGCAATCCAGATTCTAAGATGCTTCACTTGAATAGAGAAGTTCTTCTTTGGATTAGGAATCAGGTCCCTCAAGTGGGTCATGAAGAAGCATACAAAAGGGCCACAATCACACCTGAGAGATTAAAATAGAATGCAGTTGTGATGTATAAGATAGTGTGTTTAAGAAAATGGTGAGTGGAATTAATGAATAAGTTTTTACCCGTTTGGTTGTTGGGGAACGTCGTCATTCATGTACCACACATCCCACTTTGTGATGTCATCATGGTAATCTGGATAGGAGGATAGCACCTTGTGAATTTGATTAACTTTCTAGCTACATCCCTCTCAACATACCCAAGTCCAGAAAACGAGTCCAAGACGTATATTTCCTTGTCGACAAAGGAAATGACCATCATGAACCAGTGGGTGCGATGTACATTCATGGGCAGGGCAATCTATTTCATTAACAATTAACATAAAATAAGTTCAACAAAATATGAATGTATAAAGCAGATTGCATTGATAGAAATCGTAAATCTTACGTAGCCCATCTCGCTCCACGTTCCTCCATATTTATCGGACACTTGGAAATATTGATTACCCTTCGTGGGCTGAACAAGAATTAAAATTAATGATGTCATTTTGTGGAAGAATTTTAAATTGAGTTTCTATCCAATGAAAAGGGAATGAACTTACGGCATAATGTGTTCCGAGGTACCAAATGCGACGGATTCCACCAAATTGTCGGCTTTCTTTCTTTCAGATGAAGCAATTGCAAATATGCATCGATGACCTAATTGTTTAAAAAGTGAATAGAAAAGTGTTATGATGATGATGGGAGAATGTCTTAAGAAACTACGTTAAATCAACAAAAAGAAATACTTACTTCGTTGTCAAACCATTTACCATCCATGAAGCGCCACGCGGCATACCTCGTCACCTTCTCATAATCAGCAATGTAAATAACCAACTCACTGCAGATATAATAACAAATCAAACCATAAGTAAAAACAAAATTTGTGTCTTGTACAGGTTATTTAGGAAATTTGAATGTAAATAACACTTACTCTCGCAAGCTTAGTGGAATTTTGGGATCCCAAGGTTTTTTATCGAACTCAGGCTCATATTTGTGAGACAAAAAGAAGTTGATCCAGCAATCTTCCAGGCTAGGCATCTCTGGCACACAGGTAATTTCCTCAGGATTGCTTTGTTGCTTCTTAAGCGACACCCGATTCGACCCCCTTATGATCCACCGCGCCTTTCCCCCGACAGACACATCAATGTTTGTCCTTGGGTCCGCCCAAGAAGCCAAGGATGCCTCCTCCTAATAAATCAACAAAATGTTAGAATTGGAAACAGAGACATCAAGTCTAAAGTTAAAACAGTTAATACACTTACCTCATCGTCATCGTCAGAGCTGACTTCTTCGACCTCCTCCATCGAAGAGCGAACCTCATCCTGATTCTTCTTCTGCTTCTTCTTGGGAGGTTCTTCTTGTTTATCCTCTTCACCTCCCTTCTTCTTTTCCCCTCCTTCCTCTTCCTCCTTTTCATCCCCCTGCTTCTTTTCCACTCTTTCATCTACCTGCTTCTTCTCATCTTCTTCCTTCTTTCTCTCCTCATCCTTCATCTTCTTTCTTCCATCTTCCCTCTCCTCCTCCAATTCAGACTTTCTCTTGTTAACAGTCGCGAACATGGCCAATAATGTTTGCGGGTCAGCATTCTGCGCCAGCTGTCCAATTAAACTGAACATCATCAAGTCAAACTGAACATCATCAAGTTCTCATATTCCCCTAAATTTCAGAAACTGCGGTGATCGGAAGAACTCGCGGCCAGCCTAGGTTAGGAACAAGCACGAACACCACTTACTTCCGCTTTTGCACGCAAACCGAACGTATCCCTAACGCACACCTTCCGTGCTTTTACTCTGGGTGTAATGTAAATCTGCCGGCTTTGGGACGGTAGGATAAGTCATTTAGAAGCGATGTCCTAAACGTCACAGCACACTCACACATACCCCAATCTCACACTCCCTCACCAAGATGATAGAAACTGACCCAAATCACCTAAGATTCTAGACACTCAATTTCCCCAGTCCCGGTGTAACTGCCGTTCTCGCGGCCACAACTGTGAACGAATGTGAAATTGTGATAAAAATTGTCGGCCTGACGTTTTGAAATAGAATCAATCAAGCACCCTGAATTTTCTGCCTTTGATACTTTTTTTTTTCTTCGTTTTTTTTTTGTTTTTGTTTTTGTTTTTTTTTTCGGGGCAACACAATAAACAATATAAACCAGGCCAACTCTATGATAAACCAAAAACGTGGGGTGGCAGAAAAATACTGAAATAAAATCTGAAACGACCACCCCCACACTAATTTCGAACCATGTAGTCAATTTGTAAAATAATCGCGCTTTTCCAACCGATCCTCCTCACTCCAAGGATGTCTAAATCGCACAGCGCGTCCTCCAATAACCCTGTCAACCTAAAGTCCCCCATGTCGTGCGGAAAATTTACGCACTACGGCTCTCCTCCTGTGGTCACGGTGTAATGTCGTGAGTCACCGCCACACCGAAGTGTGCTGCCGTCACTATCTCACCCTTACACACCCTCAAATATAAAAATAAAGCTCATCCACTATCAAATATGACAATTATGCTCTAACCCAGAAAATCCCCCTCAACTCAACTCCCTCGTGCCATGACGCGTAGGAAGGGTAAAAATACTAACAATGATGCGAGTATCAAAAAACGGCTTCCTAGGTCAAACGGTTACCAAGAAAAAGGATTAATGGATCAACGGGGCTCACTAGTGGACCTAAGGTGCGAGACAGGACGTGAGGTCCCCTATGGCCTATCACTCCACCAAATGATGTGGTGACCGTGATGGCGGGTTGACGACTACCTGGTGACGGTGGTCTGGCAGCTAGTCGGATACATTGCTCGGGAGACAGCTACTTGCGTTTTCTGACGTGCATTGGCTCTATTAACTCCCCTAGACAGATTCTCGCAGCTCTTCCTCACCTAAGTTCGTCCACTTCGGGAAATTTTCTATCATTAAGCTCTCTCCAGTTTTAAGCTAAATCCTTCACCCAGTCTCAAAATTTTCAATTTTTTTTAATAATAATTTTTTATTTTTTATTTTTTAATAAAACGTAATGCAGTTACAACGCCACCACCCCCACACTGGATGGTGCCATGCCCTCATGGTACTAATCATTAGGCATACAATCTGGATTGGATGAGCTGGCTTGACTCATCGAATGGGAACAACTTGTAGCATATGCAGAAAAATAAAGCGAGAGACAGAAATTGAACCTGTGCACCCGGAGTCAGTTCTTACAGGTGCTGACTCCGGTGGAGCAGGACCGTCGACCGGTCGCCAGAAAATTTCTCGACGGAAGTTGTCAACCTTCCGGGCTCTATATGCGCTCTGCGAATGTGCAATCCCCGAGCACCATTGTGTGTGACAATGTGCTCCCATATGGTCGAATATACTTTCGTACACCGGGGTCGATTGCTCGGTTCGACAGAAAAACCGTTCCTGAAAAATCCCCAACTCGTACGAGTCCCTGTGACGGTCGAGTGTGCCAGAACACACCGGGGTCGATTCTTCAAGATTTTGAAAATCTGCCTTTCCTTCTACGAAATTTTCTGAATTCGCTTCAAACTCCACGGATCTGTATATAGAGGTCGAGAGAGAAAAATGGGGCAAAAACGTGCTCCTATTCGAAAAAAAAATATATATATTTTTTTTCTTCTTCTGCCTGCGTACTGCGTATATACGCAACCAGGGAGCATTTTGAAAAAGTTTTTTTTTTTCAAAATTCCAGATTTTCACTGCTGGCTGCGTATATACGCAACCCTGCGTATATACGCAGTCAGCAAAAAAAATAATTTCTTTTTACATTTTTTTTTTCAAAATCCTGAAATTTTCGCTGCTGACTGCGTATATACGCAAGCAGCAGGTAAAAAAAATATTTTTTTTCAAAATTCTGAAATTTTACTGCAGGCTGCGTATGTACGCAGCAGCCTGCGTATATACGCAGGCAGCAGGTAATTTTTTTTTTCAAACATAATTTTTTTTTTCTCTCTCTCTACTCCTTTTTGTTCTCGTTTTCTGCTCTGCTGTATCTGCACATGCTCAATTCAAAGTCAATACCCACTCATCTTACCTCTCTCAAAATTCAAAACTGAAAATAAAACTTGAAATAATTTAAACTAACTTACTACGTTGGGTTGCCTCCCAACCAGCGCTTGTAATTTACGGTCGACGGCCCGACCCAGTTACCTCATGTTTGCTCAAGGGACGTCAAAACCGCCAGGGTGTACCTTAACGTCTGCTTCCGGGCCCAAATATGTCTTGACCCGGTTTCCGCTCACCCACCGAGATCTCAATTTTCCCGGGAAAAACTGCTTCCGAGAATCGCAGAGACGTATTTTCTGACCTACTTGAAACTGCTTTGGCTGTGCTGAAGTTTGATGGCTCGGGAGCGGTCTAACCTCTCGGGTCGGTGGCTCCTTGAGTGACGGGACCAGGGCCAATTTCTGTCCACCTTTTTTGTCCAGCTGTAAAGTGGTCCGGTTTTCAGCTTGCATGGCCTGCTCCTCCTGGAATCTCTCCTCGTTCTCTCTGTCCACTCTATCAATCTCTGCCCATAGCTCATCCATCTCTTCGTTTTTCCAGCCTTCTTCGACTACCTCCACTACGAAGATGTCTTCATGCTCGTAATAATTCGGTAGTTGCAGATTTTTGAAAACGTTGAACTTCACCTTGTCTTCATTAATCTGCATGGTCAGTTCTCCGCTCTTGCAGTTTATCATGGCTTCTCCGGTAGCCAAAAACGGTCTGCCCAGAATGAGTGGTACGTCCCCTGCCTCCATGTCCAGAATTACAAAATCTGCCGGAAAAATCAATTCTTCGACTTTCACCAGAATATCCTCAATAACTCCGTAAGCCTGCTTCACGGATCTGTCCGCCATCTGCAGCTTGATTCTGGTGGGTCTGAGTTCACCGATTTTCAAAGTTTTGAAAATCGATAACGGCATCAGATTGATACTGGCCCCTAGGTCACACAGAGCCTTTCCTGTGGAAGCATTACCTAGGGTCACCGGGATGACAAAACTGCCAGGGTCCTTCCTCTTCCTCGGTAGCCCGTTCTTCACACAGTTGCTCACTTCTGTCGTCAGATTTATTGTCTCAAAATCGCTCATACGTTTCCGTCCATACAAAATATCTTTGAGGAACTTGGCATAAGTGGGCATCTTTGCCAACGCCTCCGCAAAGGGTATGTTGATCTTCAGCTGTTTGAAAATCTCGAGAAATCTGGCGTAGTCCTTGCTATCATCCCTCTTTCGTGTCTTCAAAGGATGCGGCACCTCCTTAGAGACAGGTACCGTTTCTGCTTCCTTCTCATTCTGCACTACATCCTGCTCAACCGAGCCCTTCGGCTGGGGGCGGTCGGCTGAGCTGTTATCCTTTCCAAATACTTCACGCTCGATTTCCTTTGATTTTTCTGCACGTGCATGGCTAGGATACGGCAGATCCTGTAGTGCTAATCCACTCCGAGTGGTGATGGCATTGACCTGAGCACGTGGATTATTCACTGTATTCGAGGGCAAGTTTCCTGGCTGTCTCTCCGTTAGCTGCTGTGCTAACTGTCCAACTTGTACCTCCAAAGCGCGCAGTGACGTTTTGGTCATCTGCACGTCAGCTGTCAGGGCGTCCATGTGTTTGAACCGGGACTCCATGGTCTGGAACATGGACTTGATCTCCTTCATCTGAGCGTCGTACTGCTGGGCAGATGGGCCCGACTGAGCCTGCTGCGTCGGTGCATCCTGCTGGGCTGGTGGCCTGTGCTGGAACCCCGGTGCATAAACTGCTGCGTTCGGGTTTCCGTACAGGAACCCGGGATGGTCTCTCGTACCCAGTCTGTACCGGCTCGGATCCCACTGCTGCTGTACGTAATTGGAATCTTCGTTTCCAAGCCCCTCGATGGCTGTGTCCAAATCTGTTTTTCCTACTGCATCAGTTGAGTAAACTTTCTTGACCAAATCTTGAACGATCTTGGCCAGATTGTCTATCCGGTCGTCTTCCACTGGCTCGGCTCGGGCCGTGATCCTGCGATCGTCAAACAGGCGAGTGTCCTGTTTGGCTAATTGCTTCATCAGCTCATAGGCACCGTCCTTGTCCACATGGTACAGGAATTTTCCTCCGGCTTCTCTATCAATCCTGTCAGCACTCTCCCTGTCTAAGGCATGGTAGAATACCTGCAGGATCTTCGCGTCTCTAAAACCGTGGTTCGGGCATCTCTTCACCAATCTCATCAATCTGTCCCATGCGTCTACCACCGTCTCTCCCGTCTTCTGCCTGAATGACAGAATCTCGCTTTGTAATTGAATGACCCGGGAGGCGGGGTAAAATTTGGCAAGAAAATCTGTGACGCATCCTTCCCATGTAGTGATCGATCTGGGTGGTCGGGATTCGAGCCAGTCGTTGGCCACTCCGTACAGGCAGTATGGAAAGAGTATTAGCATGAGCGCCTCGGATCCAACTCCCTTATACCGGACTTTGTTGCAGTAGTCCTCGAACTTCCCGATGAAGTCGTTCGGGTCTTCGTCAGCTTTGCCATGGAATGGACAGAGGGTCTGAACCATCAGGATGGTGGAGGGTTTGATGTCAAAGTGTTCTGCGGTGATCTCGGGCACCACAATAGCTCGCTCATGCCCCCCTGTGGGGACTTCGAAATTCTCCACCAACGCCTTCCCAGACCGGTTGTACGTCCTCAGGTTGCTCCGGGCCGCAAGGCCTGCTGTGATGAGATCTTCGATGTATCGAGCCATCTCGGCTGGAGTACTTGTCTCGGGCCGTTCTGGCGTTCTCTCGGTATTGTCGCCCATCCTGCAAAAGTAGAGATCTCAAGAGCAGTGAGATAACAGAAAAATAAAATAAAATAAAATAAAATAAAATAAAATAAAATAAAATAAAAATAAAAACTCTGAAAATTAATTCGGACTACTAAATAAACCCTAAAAAGTCCCCGGCAACGGCGCCAAAAACTTGATGCGCTGTTTAGCGTGCTATTCGCAAGTATACGAATCAAGTAATATAGAGAGTATTTTCGACTCGGTTTATCGATCCCACGAGGACTTTGCAGGTTTTTCTAGTAAACAGTTTTAACGAACAGAGTGTAAAAAGGAGGAGTATTTTGAGAGTTGTGAGTACGAACTAAGTACTGAAAGTAAATAATGAAACGTAAATATTTTTATGAGAATTTTCTGAATAATCTTGAAGGTTGTAAAACTAGGGTTTGAGATACTAGGTCCCGGGATCCCCTAGGGTTCTTCAGATTTTCGTTCTTTGTTTGACATGAAAACACACAGCAGTCTCGTTCCCCGTGCCACGTACCAATTGTGCAGTATCTTTTCGTTTCCTGCACGTTATCACAATCCTGCAGACTTTCGGATTCCTCTTAAGCTGCCTAAGTCTGCAGTCTCGTTCTAAGGCTGCTAGGGTTTCTAACCTGTCCTGATGGCCCGGGTCAGTTTCTCTAACAGTTGGTCTCAACGATTTCAGGCTAGTCCTATCTCCCCTTCGCTAGTCGGCCCATCGGGGTAAGGTGCTAAATTCTGTCTTCTCTTCCTAACCCTAACCGGACGTTTTCACCTACCGACTCGGGTCTGTAGCAATTCTGGTTAGCTACGCCAATCATGCATAAACAGTAAAATTCAAAGACAGGATAACGAATAAAGCTGCTGATATTAAGATAGCACGATCATGAATTCATAGTCAAAACGTAGAACTAATCTCTCAAACGAAACCCTAGGTTCACCGAGAACCTAGGTAAAAGTTTAGCTACTGAAATTCATAACGTAAATAACACAGTTTTTGAATGAGAGAGAAGAAGAGCAAACGGGTGTCTTGAATCTGGATTCACGTTTACGTGCTCTCCCGGGATGCTCTGACTTGACCTTCGGTTGTGCTGTCTTGTGTTGATTGTCTTAAAACGAGTCTGGACGAGTCTTTAAATAGTGCTGTTTCCCGAAAACGCTTGTGCTCGAAATTACGGAATCTGCCATCGGTCCACCGTCTTTGACCAAAAGTCAAAACTGGCTGCGTATATACGCAGGGGTTGCGTATATACGCAACCAGGGCCCAACCAACATCCCCCACCACCCTCACTGCCCGCGTATATACGCAGGGGCTGCGTATATACGCAGGGCCTGCGTATATACGCAGGCCGTGGGGCTAGGTGGGGCCCACTTGGTCCTCTGGTGGGCCCGGTTGGGTCTCCTGGGTCCCACTCTTCTGCCTGAAATCTCCAGTTTTCCTTCCTCGGTGTCTTCCTGCTCTCCCGTGTTCCCGTCTTGCGTTTTGACCCGAAACTTGTCAAAATTACCAAAATACCCCTGGGTCAAAACCGCTCCAAATTCTGTCCAATCCTGACTCTGGCCATAGGAAAAGTGCTGACTGAATTTGGGAGACAAAATCTGAACTTGACTCCGGAAACCCGGGCCCGGTGCCAAAATGACCAAAATACCCCTAGGCCAAAACTGTCCCGGAAATCGTCACGAACATGAAATAGTTGCTCCTGGCTCTGGACACCGGAAACCGAGACTCCTTACTCGGGCGTGGCCTGACTGGGACCCACACTTGACGGGAGTCGGTTTTTCGGCCGGACTCCGTTTCAGCATTATAACCTGTTTTCGGAAAGCCCTTGACGTCTCCGTTCTTTTGCCCCTGGTTTCACTTCAAAATTCCAAGTCAAGCTCAAGATATTGTCAACCGAGCGCGTCCCAGCGATTCTCGGTTTTGGCCTTTTCAGCTTCCTCGGTCGGTTTTCACTGCTCGTTTTTCCTCCAGTCTTTCCGTTTTCCATTCCGCTCTCCCTTGAACCAGTCTCGGTCACATCCTGCTCCGAGCATTTTCTGCACGTTTCCCGAGGCGACCCCGGTTCTGTCTCGACACGCTTCCCAATGCACTTTCCGAACCTGTTCCTGAAAAAACAGGAAAAAAACCCGCGATCATATCCAATAAAAGTACGAAACATGCAGAAATTCACGAAGAGCAAATAAACGTCTCGTTCCTAAAACCGAGGCTTTCCGAGGGTGAATTCTGGCTAAAACGCGGCTTTCCAGCACAAATACACATCTTTTCAGGCTATAAAAATAACCCCTATTTGGGCGTTATCAAAGAAGGAAAAGTTGAAGAAGAAGGCGGCTGAAGCCAAGCTGAAGGGTAAGTCAGAAAAAAAGTTGAAGAATCCAAGGCGATTTCAGAGTTACATGAGCCTGCCCTCTGTTCGCAATCTTTTTAAAGAAATGACGGATGAACAGAAAGCATGGATGCAAGAAGTTGGCCTTGGAGGACTACAGCACCTAAAGATCACGGAAACCCCAGAGAAATTCAACCAATTCACTTACAAGTGCTACGATACCGACGGGTACTTGATAGCGCACGGCCGCACCGTGGAGATAACACCAGAAGTTGTCGGGTGGCTATTTGGAATCCGATGCTACGGAGAAACAGAGTTCCCGGAGGTCGATCCGATGCTACTCCTCAGAGTTGAAGAAAGTATCGGCCTCGTTAAGGACAACACAACTTTCGGTGAGTACGTTCCGTGGTTCAAGGCGGATGAGAACAGGCTGCTTTTAAATGATGAGTGGAAACGAAGGGCTGTTTGCTTGATCTTGGGTGCACTGGGAATGCCGATAGGACGAGCAGGAGTCCGGAGAGGTCTTGCTAATCTTGTCGTTAATTTGGAGCACCAGAAAGAGGTAAACTGGGCAGCCTTATGGCTGGCTTCAAGACACAGCAAGTTAAGGCTCAGACTGGAACAACCCTTCGCGGAACTGGTTGCGTGCTGATTCCTTTGGTAAATCTCTAACTTTGTTTCAGTTATTTTAACCATGAAGTTTAAAATATTAAGAACACTTTCTTAAATGCTGCCATCTCAATTTTACTTTTCTAGCTTTTGTACATGGAAAAGTTCTGCCCAAAGTATCTGGAAAACCCAAAAGGATGTCAGGATAAGGAAGCAATTCCAAGGTTGAAATTCTGGGAAACCTCTGATGTTTCCAAGAGATGGAAGTATGTCCAACAAAACAAGAATGTGAGTGAACTTTAACAGTGATATTAAAGTGTCATGTTTATGTATTAAGATTACTATCTTAAGTTTATGTCTCTCAACTCTGTTTTTGTATGTAGTTGAAGTTGAAAAAAGTTGATGATGAGCCCAAAATTGAGAAAGTTGTTACACCAGTAGTCCAACTACTGCCTCCACCTCTACCAGAGGATTTTTGGAAGTGCATTGTGGGACAGGTGGTTGAAAAGCTTGACAAAGAGTATCTTATGTCCCTGTGGAAGGAAAAGGAGAAGGCAGAAGAGAAGAAGAAGGATGAGGAGGAAGAAGAGAAGAAGAAGGAAGAAGAGAAGAAGAAGGAAGAAGAGAAGAAGAATGAAGAGGATGAGAAGAAGGAGGAAGTGGAAGGGGGTAAGAAAAAGGGGGAAGAGGAAGGAGCTCAGAAGAAGAAAGAGAAGGAAAAGTGTGAAGAAGAATTAAGAGCTAAGAAGAAGCAGAAGATAGAGGAGGCTGAGGTTAACTCTCCCATGAAGGTGGTCTACACAATCAGCTCCAGCACTGAGGTAAATGTCTTAAAGTTGATATCTTAATATTTGAGATTTATTTTTAAAGTTTTAACACCCCTAATGATTTTGTTGATTTATTAGGTGGCCTCCAATGTACCTCCCCAGCCATTCCTTGTTCATGGTTCTCCGAAGAACCCAAGGGGAAACTTGGTTGGGACTGTCCGGGGAAAGGCAGATCGGATCATTAGAGCGTCTTCGAGGATATCGTTGTATAAGAAACACATGAATCCTAAAGAATTGACACATATCCCACCCATGCCTGAAGCAGAACATTGCTGGCTTTATTACTACATGTCGCACAAGTATGCGAGCACGTACGAACACACCAGCAAGAATTTTTATCTTCCCCCAGAATTGGCAACGTAAGTTTTATTTACATTCAAACTTCCTAAATAATTCTTATGTGTGGCATGCATTATGTTTGTACTTATGGTTGTGTATCATATATAATATGCAGTGAGATAGTTGCTGATATGGGTGGCATGGCTAAACTGACGAGGTCGTCCGCTTGGCGCCTCCGGGATGAAAAATGGTTTGACGATGAGGTGATGGATGCTTACATGCAATTCCTTCATCTTCATGAACGTAGCCGGGAATTCCAAGGAGTCAAGCGGATTTGGTTCCTCGGCACGTGTTATTCTGTAAGTTCACTGCCTTGTCATTTTTATGATATGATTCAATTCAAAATTCATCTAGGAAAATACATGATTAGTTATAATTTTTGTTCAGCCCAAAAAAGTCCTCGAATACGTCAAGGCACACGAACAGTCGGGAGGAGAGTGGAGCGAGATGGGATACGTAAGTATTCCGAATACTATCAATAAAAGCTACTTTCTTCTTTTGTATAACTTACTTTATCTTGAAGTTTTAATGATTAGATCGCCGTTCCGTTGAATGTCGATCACCTGCACTGGTTCATGATGGTTATTTCCTTTGTTGACCAAGAAATATTCGTCTTGGACTCGCATACCGGCATGGGGTATTCTGAGTTCGATGTTGCTGCCAAAATTGGGCAAATGCACATAATGCTCATCAACTACTCAGAATACAATGATGACATACGACGCTGGCAGGTGTGGTACATGAACGAAGATGTTCCCCAGCAATCAAATGGGTAATAAGCTAACTACTTAACAGAACTAACTAATCTATTTACATGTCTGTGATATATATTAAAGCTGCATTCTATTTTCATCTGTCAGGAATGACTGTGGTCCTCATGTCTGCTTCTTCATGAGTCATTTGAGGGACCTGATTCCAGTTCCAAAGAAGAAGTTCTCTGTCCAGGCTCCCAACCTCAGAATCTGGATTGCCAATGAAATGGGGAGATCGAGCTATAACTGCGTATTTAACAAGAATTATCATGGGTTAAAGGAACTGATGGAGGATGAGGACCACCGGTATGCATTTTACAGTTTGTACCGCAAGTTTTCGACTGTTTCCATTGTTGCATTGAGGTCTGCGGAGAAGAAGAAGAAGAAGAAGACGGCGGGGAAGAAGCAGCAGAAAAAGTAAATATGTGTAATGTTGTTGTGACTTTGTTTTACGAACAATGTTTATGTCCTTTTGGATGTTGTGGGTTGTTTTGGATGTCACATCTTTTGTACTCCTCATATGGCTTGGTAGTTAGCAGAGTTAAATCAACATTGATGAACCTTCAGCTTTTCCTGCCAAAGTGGCTATAATTGTATTATATTGTTGGTCTGCTTCATTTATAATAGGTATTGAATGGTTCTGCTGCCCACAAAATAAGCTAAGTGAAACGTGTCTCTTTAACTATTAAAGAAGCTTTCTTAAATCTTAAAGAGGTGTTAAACTTATTAAAGATGCTATCTAAAAAGTAAAATCAAGATTATTAGATTCTCAACTCAATAACTTAAAGCATTCTTCATGTCTTTAAAATTTTGTATTCAAAATAGTGAAATACTACCTTTTGGTTGTTGGGGTCTTCTTCTTTGAAAATCTGCTATTTTAAGGTATCTCACAATCTTAGATAGGATGGAACAGTTTCATATGAACACCTCATATGGCTTGGTAGTTAGCAGAGTTAAATTATCATTGATGAAACTTCAGCTTTTTATGCCAAAGTGGCTAGAATTTAAGGATATGGTTGGTCTGGCTCATTTATGTTAGGCATTGAATGGTTCTGCTGCCCACAAAATAAGCTTAGTGAACTGTTTCTCTTTAAACTATTAACGATGCTATCTTAAATCTTAAAACTAGGTTCGAGAATGTAAAAGTTTCATCTCACAGTCACCAAAGTCTTGGTAGCTGAGGAATTTATTATATTACATCCATATATTAATGAGGAGATAAACTTTTCAGAGATTTCGTATTCATTAAGGTAAAAACTTAAAGCATTCTTCATGTCTTTAAAATTTTGTATCCAAAATAGTGCAATACTACCTTTTGGTTGTTGGGGTCTTCTTCTTTGAAAATCTGCTATTTTAAGGTATCTCACAATCTTAGATAGGATGTAATAGTTTCATATGAACACCTCATATGGCTTGGTAGTTAGCTGAGTTAAATTATCATTGATGAAACTTCAGCTTTTCCTGCCAAAGTGGCTAGAATTTAAGGATATGGTTGGTCTGGCTCATTTATGTTAGGCATTGAATGGTTCTGCTGCCCACAAAATAAGCTTAGTGAACTGTTTCTCTTTAAACTATTAACGGTGCTATCTTAAATCTTGAAACTAGGTTCGAGAATGTTAAAGTTTCATCTCACTGACACCACAGTCTTGGTAGCTGAGGAATTTATTATATTACATCCATATATTAATGAGGAGATAAACTTTTCAGAGATTTCGTATTCATTAAGGTAAAAACTTAAAGCATTCTTCATGTCTTTAAAAATTTTGTATCCAAAATAGTGCAATACTACCTTTTGGTTGTTGGGGTCTTCTTCTTTGAATATCAAGTTGAGAAGGAGGTCAATCAGAGAACCAGAAAGTGAAACAAACCAATTTCAGATGAGAGGGAGGGAAATTTGTGAGAGTGGAGTTCGTGGCAAAGGTTTGGTATCTTTGCCTCATGATTATGAGGAAGAAGAATACGATTTTGAGGTCTTCGATGAAGATGAATGTTTGGACATCACTCTTACAGAGAGCTATGGAGAAGATGCAACCAGAAACTATATTATGGAAGTTTCAAATAGAGAGATCATACCAGGTATGCGATCTTACAGTTTAAGTTAATGACTGTAGTTATACAGATAGTAATTTTAAGTTGGCTTAATTACTTAATGCATACCCCCAGTATACGGAAACTAACACATTGCAACCCCCATTTTTAAAATAGGATTATTCCATCCCCCATTTGCAAAAAATCATACTTAATGAAACTGGTTAAACAATTCTATCCAATACTTAACGGAGCTTTCCGTTAGTTGACAAAAACGTCCCTTTATTGGGGGATAAAATAGTCCACTCACAAAAAAATATGAACACCACCGGAGAAGCCCAAATTCAGGAACTAGGTACCCAGATTCCGGCGCTCGGTATTCATATTCCGGCAAGATATGAACATCACCAAGAACCATAAATCAAATCCAAATTGACCCAACCTGTGCAAATGGACCATAGTTTCTTGTGCTGACAACAATCCAATTCAATTTGATAGAACAAATCAAAAACATTACCAGTGATTCAATTTCACCTAATGATGAACATAATTGATTCAGTATTGCTCTGATCATAAAATTGATTCAATTTCAACTAATGATGAATAGAAGATTGGGGCTTTAGATCTAAGAAAGACTGCTGAGATTGATTATTGAATTACAGGGGATGGAGAGAGAGAGAGAGAGAGAGAGAGAGAGAGAGAGAGAGAGAAAGGGGGGAGGCAGAGAGACAGGAGAGGTAGAGCAAGGGAAGAGACAAGGGTCGGGTTGGAGGCGATGAATGCAAGGCGTCGTCGTCTTCCGTCGGGCTAGAGTTTAGAGCGTCGGCGGTGGTGTTTGCGTCAACTGCTGCTGTAGCTGGGTTCCTTGCACAGAGCCGAATGAGAGAGAGAGAGAGATAAAGAGAGAACCAGAGGAGAAAGTATGAGATAAGGGAGGGATGCAGGTGATACCCTTGATAGATTGCCATGGAAGTTGCTGAGAAATTTGGGGGATGGAGCTATGTGGAATCTCTTCTTCCCATCTTCTCGTCTGCTATGTGGAATCTCTTGATAGATTGCCATCTGATTCAACAATATCTTAAAGGATTTTTTTTTTCACTTTTTTTATTTCTAATGTAAGTTTTGTATTGACAAATATACCCTCCCTTAGTGGATGACCATTTGAAGGGTTATCTTACCAGTTTCATTAAGTATGAATTTTTGCAAATGGGGGATGGAATAAGCCTATTTTAAAAATGGGGGTTGCAATGTGTTAGTTTCCGTATACTGGGGGTATGCATTAAGTAATTAAGCCTTTTAAGTTTTATGCAGGAATAATGGTTACCAAGGAAGATGTTATGGAAATGACTTTTGAAAATGAGGTTCAAGCTTATGACTGGTACGACCTCTACGCACTGATTCTTGGCTTTGGGATTAGAAGGTGCAACCGCCGGTACTTCGACCCGGAAACGAAAGAATGCATAAAGTCAAGGATCTACGTGTGTGCCCGACAAGGCTTGCGCTCCGAGAAGGTCCTGTACAAAGAAAATAGGAAACGGGAGCATACCAGAAACACTAGGTGTGTATGCAAAGCTCGTGTAAAAATATCAAGAACTTCACCTACCGAGCCTCTTAAGGTGGTTCAATTCGAACCCGGTCATTCACACGAACTTTCGGAACCACAATGCGCGAGCAACCACCGGTCACACCGAAAGGTCACTGAGGCTGGTGTTGAACTGGTCAGATCTTTGAAGGAGGTGGGGATCAAGTATTGCCAAAGCTTTCTTTTGATGGTTAAACAAGCCGGAGGTTATAACAAGTTGGATTACACACAGAAAGATATTTACAATAAAATGGCCTCTATGGACAAGATATATTCAAATAAAGGAGATGGGCAGCAGACCTTGATGTACAATGACAGTTTGAAGCACAGTCACTATGGCGTGTTCAGGGAGTAAGTTTACTTCTTAACTATTAACCGTGCTATCTTATGTGTTAAGGTCTATCTACTGTTCAGTTACGCTCATACTTATTTGTTAAACGTATTTTCTAACCCGTTAGAGTTAACATCATTTATGTAACTAATCTTTCTGTTTCCCTAAGTGTTATTTTTTGTTTTTGTAGGTTCAGAACAGGTAAAAATCATGAGCTTGAAAGTGTTTTCTGGTGTGATAGGAGATCAGTGGTAGATTACCACAGATTTGGCGATGTACTCATTTTTGATGCAACGTACAAGACCAACATCTATCAAAAACCATTTGTAATTCTATCTGGCGTGAACAATCACTACCAGACGACTATTTTTGCCTGTGCTTTTCTCAACGACGAGACAGCAGAAACATATGATTGGGTTTTGAAGTGCCTGATGAAGGTAATGAATAAAAAGAAGCCTTTGTCCGTCATCACGGATGGCGATTTGGCAATGAGAAAAGCTATTATGAATAATTTCCCAGAGGCAAGACATCGTCTGTGTTCTTGGCATCTTTGTCGGAACGCCCAGGCTAATCTGAAGTTGGGAGAAGCCTTCATGGTTGATTTTAAAAAGTGCTTGCATAGTAGAAACCTGAAAATTTTTGGCATGATGATTGGCATGCAATGCTTACCAGATGGAACATTGCTGATAGGAATTGGGTCCAGGTCACATATATGAACCGCCACTTGTGGGCGGAGACATACTTGAAGGATCATTTTTTTGCGTTGCAAACGACGACCTCAAGATGCGAGTGCATCAACAGTTTTGTCAAGGATTATATGTCCTACTCGGACAAATTGACCAATGCATGCAAGGGATTCACGACAGGGGTTGACAAGATACGCAACAACGAGCGTAAGGCACACCATCACTCCGACCAGTCAGACCTGGTGATAACAACAGGGTTCACGGAACTCGAACGCCATGCAACAAAGGTCTTCACCGAAAATGTCTTCAACATGTTTAGGATACAAGCTCGAAAGGGTGATGATTATAGAGTGTTTGAAGTCAAAACTGTTCCAGAAGAGAGCTTGGACTTGTTCTACGTGATGAGAGGTCAAATGAAGAGATCCATGGTATATACATCTGCTTCAATTTACATATTTATATACTATGTACTCGTGTACTGCATTTTTATTTCTAAATAATCTTGTCATGTTTCCTTAATGTTATTAATGATATCTTAAGTCTTAAAGTTTAACAAATAAGTATTGATGTCACAGACTTTGAACTATTGTCCTCTTCTATCTAGTACCAGGTTACAATCTGTCTATCCTTGTGTTCATTTGTATTTTCATTTCCTTCTTAATTTCTAACCACCCTATCTTTTCTTGCTTCAGCAAGTTGTTCAATGTCGTCATGATAATAGGCTTCTCCGTTGCACGTGTTTTTGTTGGGAAACATCGTATATGATTTGTAAACACATGTTGTTTGTTCTGAAACAAAAGGGAGTACAGAGGATCCCAAACTCTTTAATTGCCAAAAGGTGGACCAAAACTGACAAAGAATTCTACCGAACCGAGCCATCAATGAAGGATCCTGTTGGGAAGAAAAGTGATGACCCAGATTTGCAAGCCTTGCGCCGGGCTTCCACGAGGAACGAAGTTCAACTGTATTACCGTTTGGGTTGTACTACTGGCGAGACAATGAGGTTCTTCAAAGAGCATATGGCCGACGGGATTCGGAAAATGCAGAGAATGGTTTCTAAATCTTTTCAGGGTACACAAGGAGCCGGGACACAAGGAGAGATTAAGAAGGAAGAAAATCCCTACGCCCATGTGAAGAATCCGAACCCCCCGGACACTAAATGCCAAAAGGGACCAAAGAAAGACAAGAGAAGGAGGTGTGGAAATTGCAAGGAGCTGGGACACAACATGACAACATGCCCCAATCCTCCGGTGGACTCCGTCGAACAAGTGGACGATCCGGAAGGCGATTTTGCACAAATGCCACTTGAGTTTGATGTTAAAGAGGAATACTTCTGGTCTCAATCGAGTAGTCAGTCCAAGAAAAACAAGCATGAATGATATAGGTCTGTTTAGAGTGATTTTATTCGTGATTTCTTGACAAGAAAGACGATCCGGGAGATGATATTGAACAAGTACCATCTTATTTTAATGTTATTGTGGAATTATTCTGGTATTAATCTTTAAACATGCCTTTAAAGGACTTTTGAGTTGATATTGGTCTGCTTGTAGTTAATTTCATCGTTATTTATTAACAATAAAACTCAAGTTGTTAAGAACGCTTTCTTAAATGAGGGAACTCCTTCTACCTGTTAAACTCTACTAACTATATGGTAGTCTTTTCTATCTTTTATCCGCGTAGATATTAAGAACTTTATCTAAAGCGAGAAAAACTCTTAACAACTATATCTCCAGCCGAGGTTACCTGCTATAGCGGGTAACATTTTTTGTCCTGTAGTAGCGGGGACCACAAAAAAAATAAAAAGCTGTCAGAAACCCTAATTAGGGACGCACCATAGACAACCCCCATTATACTCCTTATGACAGTGACCTCACCATCATCGTCACCATGCGGTGGCAACTGTATATATGTGCCAACGGTATCGTTAGCTGTTCCAAATGAAGCTAGAGTCCACTTCCCCGAATTCGCCCCTAGCCAATACAAATTCCCTTGTACATACACTCCGTGGCCAAAAAGAATAGTTTCGTCGAGCAATCCGGAGTCTGTTTTATTTTCTCTCCATGTGTTTGTTTTCAGACTCCAAATCTTCATAGTACCACTAAAAGAATCGTCTATTATAACCAATTTGTAGTCATCCGATTCGGCATCATAACCGAAACCAATAACATCGCTCTGGTGATCGGAGTTCTCACTAGGAGTAGAAGGAGGAGGGAGTGTTAATTGCTCCCGAGTGGCTGGATTCCACACCAAAATAGTTCGGTGGAACTCCATCCAAGGAAGACAATGAATCTGTGCGCAGACTAAGCCATTGCATGAACCAACTATTTCTATAGAATATCCTATAGCAAGGGCAGGGGTAAAATCGACACCCGAATGCGGATAAGGTAACAGACAAACAATGTTTTTGTTGTTGTTGTTGTTGTTGCGAACTAAACTAATAATGTTGTTGCTAGTGGAAGTAGACTTATGATGAATAAGGTGTCTGTTGATGAACCTAGGGTTTTCGATCAAGGAGAAATATGTTTTAGAGAGAGACTTACATCGTAGAACATGTTTCACCGGAAGCTTCAATATGATTTCCTCCACAACTTCAACCGGCAGATGATGACCATATTCGACATCAGCCGCATCCCCTCTTCTTCCTCCTCTTCCCGAGCTTGACATTAGCGTCGTTACTTGGAGTAAACTAAAGCTCACTATTTAACCTAATGATTTTTTTTTATACAAATAATATGTCTTCTTTTTTATTTAAGGAAAAAAAAAAGAAGTATAAATAAAGGATAAAAATAGTTCTGCTCAAAGAAAGAAAGATGAAAGAATTGGTGCATTTTACACGCCCTAGAAATAAGACCATGAAGAATTTCTCGAATCCAAATGTGTGGCTCTTCAAGTTTGGAGTGAAGAACTCCAATGAGCGCCTGCAAGGTAAAGAAAGAGTCGGTTTTCTGACCACCTATTATTATTTGTTACTGCTTCTTCTTTTTGAGAGAGAGAGAGTCTGTTTAATTCAGTTTTCCCTTTGTGTGGTGGAGATCATAATTTTTAGCTGTTTTTAATTGTTACGAGTCGGTATCCCGTATTAGCCAGTACAAGTTAAAGTCAAAGATTGGAGAAGAAGTCAAAGGTCAAAGTCAAGATTGAAGACGAAGTCAAAGGTCAAATTTTGAAGAAGCTCAAGTCATTGGTGGTCAAAGTATAGAAGATTTGAAGAATTGAAGACATTTGTGCATTTTCCTCAAGTACTGGTGCCATTTTCTATTTATCCAAACTTGAGAGGTCTGATTTCATATATCAAAGAGTTGTTTAAACTCAGTCTCTATCTTGTTGGGCATTACTATAAATTTCTAAAGTCTATAGGTTGCTTTGTAATTCTCTCTTCATGATCTATGGTTGAGATCTGTTTTGTACAATCCAACGGTCTAAATTAGACCGTTTGGATTCTTCCTATATAAGCCCCTTTGCGGCTATAGGGTTCTTATGATTTTGTCTCTCTTAAAATGGCAGCGAAGCTCTGCCGAATTCATCAATGAAATTCTCTTTGTGTTCTTCTCTTTTCTGGGTTTGATTCTGTTTATTCTCTAAGTTATTTCAGGAATCATTAATTCCTTTCATGGTATCAGAGCCATGTCTCCAGATGCGAACCTCCTCAAGCATCACTGAAAAGGAAAAATTATGTAAGACATCGCATTTCAAAAAGAGATAGTGTTTTAAGAAATATCAGGAGGTGTTGTTTACCTTAGCGAAAGATTCGCTATACTCGATCATGGATCCAACCCCTCCCCTGACAGCAGTCATCTTCTCGGAAAGGATCACGTCAGGACATAAGTGATTCTCGTTGTCAAGCAGGGAATAAAATCCATATTCAGAATTGTCCAAGTCACAGATCTGACGGAATGGGAAGGTATCCCTCTTAATGGAAGGAGCCTTGCTGATGCGCGGGGGAGCAAAAGAAGCAAACCTGGTTTGCTGAATATTCCAGAAGGTAATCCAACCATTAGTGGGGCGAACTTCGCGTGTCCCTGAAGGCTGATCGAAAGGAAGACTACCAAGCAGAATTGATTTACACCTATTTAACAACAATCTCTTGTAGCAATCTCGGCTCACTGATCTAGGCCAGACAGAAGGTGCCACTGCATCACGAGTGGGGCAACATCGACCGTGATCCGCTCATACTTCTGCGATATCTCAGGGAGATACTCAGCAAGAGTAGGCAGCGAGCCTCTCAAACACCAACAAACAAACTCTATGAAGTAATGAGATCCTTTGATAAGAGTCTTCTGGGTAATGGGGGCACCTTTAGTTGGATACATGCGCCCGAAGAATCGCACATTCTCAATGGCAGTAGTGTAAGGCCTGGCAGTAAACTTCCGACGATCGTCGCAGACCAAACTCCAGGAACACTTAGGCTCTTTGGTCTTATACCATCGAGCGACTCTCCCACACCTAAGTGCGTTCGCAGCACCAGGAACATTCCAGGATTTGGGCTTTGAAGGGATAGGAGCATAAGAGGGCCATCTTTCAAACACCCACATAGTAAGGAAGGAAATGTTGACGAATTTTAGCACATCAAGACGCCCGCGCGACTCTTCCATCGCAACTACAAGATGGTCCAATCGATGGTAGAGGGGTCCCAAAACAAGAGGCCCAAGCGCGATATTTTGACCTAAGGACAACTTGACCGTGTGTACGAGAGAATCCTGCAGAGAGGATTCAATATACACCAAAAGTAGGGGATAGAAAGGACACAGGAAGTGTAAGGTTGTGTGTAGGGAGAGAATAAGACAATAGCACTGTATGAGAGAGAGACAGGATTTTGGCAGAGCTTCCGCGTATCTCAGGTGAGTCCGCCCTTGTATGGAAGGGTTAACGATCCTATATATAACGGAGAATGTGACCGTTGTAGTGTGGTTAATGCGCCCTTTAATGGCGGCTTAATTAGCTTAACCACAACGGCAAGTTCGTCCGCGTATATAGGGACCGTTACGGCACGTTACCCGCGTATACCGGAACCGTTACGAGGTTGACCGGGTTAACCGGGTTTATGGAACTCATGCCATAAATCTCTAAAAAGCAGTTACTAGGGGTCGCGCGCGAGCTTGGTTGTCGCACGCGCGCGACAGGACTTACTCTAGCCTCCAAACCACTAAGTCCCTACAAGTCCCGTGTGGTGGTATGCGAGGACCCTGTCTTGCAGCCCCCACGTGGATCAGCGCGGCTGGTGATCCAGTGTGTGTGGAGCACAGCTAGGTGTGCTGGATGGTCGCACGTGGCTAAGATCTGCCTGTCTGGAAAGCACGATCTACATTAGCCCCCTTTCTGCGCGTGAAGACGCATAGCCGGATAGGCTTCAATGCGCAGGAACCAATGTACGCGTCGCCGCCACGCACCAATTCAAATAAATGCAAATTCAGCCCCCGTGCGTGTCATTATGACCTAAAATCCCTAGAGTCGTGTCATCTGGTCTTTTAGGGTTTTAGGCATGACGTCAGCTTGTCCTGTGATTGCGCGATTCGACGGTGACGGTTGCGATTCGACTACTGAAAGGACGCAACCCTTCATTGTTTTTGGATAAATACTCTGTACCCTCCATTGTTTGCAAAGCATCACTTCTTTCTCTTAAAGTGAATGATGCCCGGAAGCCTTCAAGAGCAGATCCAAGTGATTAATCATCAATTATTTCTTGTCAATCGTCTTCTTCAACTAGTTTCATCCAAGCAAGCTTTACCAAAACAAGGTTGGCTTTGCTCAGTTCCATTTAATGTACTGATATATGCTTTGAACTGTATTGGATCTGCAAACCCATGACTATCTGAAACATGCCATTCGTTGGAAATTGCGAAAGAAACTTTGTTCTTTGAACTCAGAAGTGATTTAATCCCCAGATTGTAAGGGTTTTGAATGTGGGGTTTCTGAAATTCCCAGCAATGTAAACGATTCTGAACTTTCAAACCCATTGACACTGAACTGTTCATATTCTTTTTGACAAAACATCGTTGCTTCAAACAGAACTGAAATTCGAACAGATTCTTGAAATTCAAACTGAAAGTACGTGTGTTTCTCCCCCCTTTTTTTCTTGCTTTTCCGCAGGAATGGCAAAGACAAAAGGAAAAAAACCCGTTAAAGAGGTCGAAGAAATACCTGATCTTCCCCAAACCTTATGGCGGAAAGCCCCCTATTTGGGCGGAAAAGACTTTTACCATGCTAGGGTTAAGGTGAAGAACTTGTCAACTCCCGTTCCTGCTGAAGGGTTACAAACATTGACCCCACCTGTTAACGCAGCCATGCTTGAATTAATCGATTCCAAGGATGTGGTTCGATTAGGGGTTGAAAATGGGTTTTTCCCCCATACTGCAATTTCTACTAAAGCATTTGTTCAGAAATTGGACTTTATGGATGAGTGGATTGACCACGTATTGACCCACCATGCCATCGCATTGAACAATGCTGGCATATATTTCGCAGTCCGTGCTATGAAGGGTGCTGCCGTGAAGCTGGACCAGTCCATGCTTCTAAACCTTCTCTCGCGCTATTCGCCTGCGAGTCACACATTCCACTTTGCTGAGTTCGAGGCTGCTCCCACTCTTGAAGATGTACACATGTTGTATGATCTTTCTCCTGTTGGTGAGGTGGATCCTCTGAGTCCTTTGAGGACCGAGCCAGAACTTGCTCTGTTCAAGCAGATGGAGGAATGCTTGTCAGAGGTAAAGAAAATTTCCGCCCGGTGGACACCTGCGAAGCTTCTTCCCGACTGGAAACTGGTTGATACATCCGCGAAGAACACTTGGGGCAAGTGGGTGCAGTACTTCTTTCGCGATTATGCGAATAGTAGCATCACCAAGAAACTCCTGAGCCAGAACCCAAAGGCAAAGAATTATGTGAACGGGAAAGGTTACCATCTGAACTTATGTGCTTTTCTCTGCGCCTGGTTATCGAGGTATTTAATTGATGGTCACCCTCATGATGGGGTTTTCTACCATGTCCTCCCTCTTGCGGTGAAACTGACCCTTGGTCAAAGAGTCGCACTTGGGCCGCTAGTCTTGGGCACCCTGTACCATAGATTGGACCAATTGGTTTTGGCAACCAAGGAATCTCGCGGTCGCCTCGATGTGTTGACCTATGTCAACATCGCATTCTTGACTATGTGGGTTTTTGAGCGATGGCCCTCTTATGATCCTGTTCCTTCTAAGCCAAGAAAGTGGTGTGTCCCAGGTGCGGAGGAAGAACTTTCTAGTGGAAGGGCTGCTAGATGGTTTGGAACTCATTTTCCTTAGTGTACCTGGAGCTTGATATGCGATGATCGCAGCAAGTTTAAGGCTAGGCCTTATGCCTCGCGCATTGAAAATGTGCGATGGTTCCCAAATTTGTATCCTGCCAGACCCGTTGCTTTCTCGGAAGAACTTCTTTTCGAGGGTCATAAGCGTTTCCATGAGCGCTATCGCGAATTCTTCTGCTGGTGTCTAAGGGGTTCTCTTCCTGCCCTTGCTGAGTATGTTCACGAGCTTACTCCCAGGTACGAGAGGATCACAGTCGATGTCGATCCCAATCGCGTTTCTCCCCAGTTTGGGTTCGATGCGATGGCGCCATCAGTCTGGCCCAGATCCATTGTGCGAAGCTGCTACAAGCGGCTGCTGTCTGGGGAGTGCCAAACGGTTCTGAGAAGCAACCTTCCCTTTGATCAACCTGCAGGTGGCCGCGCAGGTGGTTACTCCAAGAATTGGATTGCTTACTGGACTACCCAACAGGCCAGACTCGAGACACAGTGGACTCCTCCTCCGAGTAGGGCACCTGTGATCAAGAGAAATTCCTTCCCCTTCTTTCCTAACTGCAGCTTGGATGACTCCCAGTACGGCTGCTACTCACTGCTGGACCATGAGAATGACTTGTGCCCCTCCACCATCCTTGAAGAAAAGATGGCCACAGTTAGGGAAGGTTCTTCGCATGTCATCAAATACAGCGAGGATTTCGCCAAGGTAAACAATCTCCTTTGCGCATGTCGAGTTTCTGATGTATCGAAACTTATGCTCCCTTCTCTGTTGTAGTGCTATGTGAGGAGGTTTGCATCTGGTGAGCGCTCCAAGTCGCTGATCAACACCATTGTTGTTGCGAGAAGGCAGGGTGAACCAATTCTGCTAGCAATGAGATTGGCTCCCGCAATCGAGGCCCGAATTCGCGAGGTAATGGACGCATTTGCTGACTCGCTGATAGACATCACTCCAGCTCTGTCTCCTCCGAGGGACGCTCCGTCTCCTCCCGAAGACATTTCTCCAAGAGCAAAGAGACCAAGGTAGAGGGGAATGACAATTTCTTCCCCTAGGAGTGCTCCAGCTTCCTCTCCTGCGAAGTCCCATACTTCCAAGGACAAAGGCAAAGGCCGCATGCCAAGCAAGACGCGGAAAGAGCTCGCAGTCGAGAATTTTGTTCCGTTTGGTCAGGAAGAGGAGGATGATAGAAGAGACGGGGATGAAGAGGAAGAGAGAGTCGAAGGTGACAGAGAAGAAGAAAGAGGTGAGATACAAGAGGAAGATTCGGAAGGTATCTCTAACGAACTTATCTTCTCATTATCTTAGCTTTCGCAGTCTTATTGAACAGTTTGTTCTTTCGCAGATGATGATGCAGAAACTATCAGCGGCCTTCTGGCCAAGAGGCAGAAGAGGGGCTCCCACTCTGGTGTTTCCAATGAAGCCATAGATGAGGACATCCTTGCTGAGTCTAGAAGAACAGTTGCGGAGGCTGCTGAGAGAAGAAGGAGGCGAGAAGAAGATGAGATTGAGCGCATAAAACAAAGGAGCTTGAAAGAGCAACATGTTGACGACTTGACGCGGCAAACCGATGAGGAAGATACGGATCAAGTTGATGAATAAGATGCGGCTCAAGAGGAAGATGCGGCTCAAGAGGAAGATGCGGCTGCTCTGGAGCAGGCTCAAGCTGATTTCGAGGAAATCGCAGGTGGTAAACAAGGTGAGATTTTTTAACCTTGCTGTGACTTATCAAGAGGTGATTAGGGGTGCATTAAAGTATGGTTTGTCAAAAGCTGACATCCGGCGCTGGCTAGTAAGCAAGTGCGGTGAACCTTCAGGTAATCGTTTAAGCAGTGTTTGTGAACTAGGCTTAGTAACCCAAGCATCATCATAACTTGTTTCTTCGCACCCCAGGTCACGCTCACCTTAAGGATGTGCTTAACGAAGATGCATTAATAGGACATGGTGTCGCGTCCTTAGCATATGACGAAGATGCTACAATCCCACCTACGCGTGGAGGTGCTCACTCTTGGTTTATCAAAATAAAATATTGTATGACACAAGTTACCTCACATTTTCCCTGTCTCATATCGCAGGCGATGCTGATGAGGCTGTGCTGGAACAAAGAAGTCAACCCTCTGCATCTTATATCCCAGAGCGAAGTTCTCGTGTCGAGAAGCCTGTCACAGCTGTTGAGTATGCAGGAGAGCCCTTGGAGGATGTCATCGAAGTTTCTGAAGATGTCGAAGCTGGAAACGTGCTGATGGAGGAAGATATTAATGCTGCAATGACCGAAGAAATGGAGACAGATGTAGCTGAGACTGAGATTCATGAGTTGGTCGCGGAAGATGTAGCATCACATGTGAATGTGAATGTTCAGATGGGTGCTCCCGAGCCTCGCAAGCCCCTCGCACCTGAAGAAGTTCCTGATCGAGCAGCAGCTACTGCTTTTGCCTTTCCCCCAGCAGATATTGAGCCTCCAGAGGTTCCACAAGCATGGAGTTTTTGGGGCTCGCAGGTGGGAGCTGCAATTGCACCTGTGGCAGCCTATACCCTTCCTGCCAACTATGAGGAGCTAGAGCTTGCAGCTAATAGACGCGCAATGGAGCGAGGACAGACTTCAGCTGCTCCAACAGTGCGCATTCCCTCTTTGCGCGAGATCCTTGAACGAACTGGTATGTTACGAAATTTCGCATTCTTCACTTGTTAATTTACAAGTTTATGCTCTAAACTTGAATCATGACTATCAGGGATGAAGCAAGATGATGTGGATTGGCTAGTTCGGATGCGTCTCTCATATCCTCGGTCATTTGCGAGGTCTCTAGAGATAGAACCTTTTAACAAAAGACTGTTCTTGACTGAAGCCATCTGGATTTTGGAGCAGCTATCTGCGGCCACCCCTACGACCATTTCTCCTCAGAGTGCCCGCTGCTTTTCAGCATGTGCCAAGGCCTTCAAGCCAAAGTTCAAGGCAATCTGGGCTTCGGGTATCTTGTCAACAGAGTCACCCAGATTCGCGTAGCTGTGAATTTGAAGCGCGGCTTCCATAACCTCGCAGCTGAGGGGCAAAAGGTAGAGAAGCAAAGGCAGAAGGCTGAAGAGGCTGTCAAGCTCTTCCATGAGATGAGCACCAAGTACGAACAGCTGAAGCGAGAAATGGACCACGTGACAAATACATCACTTTTGTATCTCCTGATGACCCCCTGATCAAAGATTTATTTTGAAAAATAGCAAGTATTTGTTTTGAACAAAATGTTAAAACATTATTGTAATGTTGCTAGGGTTTCTCCCCCTTTCTTTTTTTATTCAAGGCCTGGATGCCCGTTTTGCCCTTCCCAGGATTTGCTCGAATATTTCATGCGTATCAATTATGACGTCAGCTGGTGACATGCCCGCCTTGATTTTCGCGCTAACTGCTTTTCAGATAAGCACGCTTTCCTTGGGAAGTCCATCCGTATCATGACCTTCCGTCATTAATTAGGGTACACCACCGATCGTCGTAGCCTTTAGTAGGGTAATTGAATGTTACCTTTCTCAAGGCGTGAGTGATTGATTCTTACCCCTTTTCCAAGCTTTGCTGACTCAGCTAGAGAACTGAAGGGTCTCTGTAGGGTCTATATAAACCCTTCCTTCTGCTGCTTGGGTTCTTCATCCCAAAATGTGGCTTGCCATGAGTCCTTACGACTGCTGGCTTCAACACTTGTCCTTTGTTGATTCATGGCAATCTCAAGTTGTGAAACCTGAGTTTGTGCTTTGTGCCATAGAAATAGATTTCAAGATCTTCATTACGAAGATGCACATAATACCTCATGCTTCCTCGAAGAATTTTCTTCGTCTATTATGTTTGCAGGTCGTATCTCCGGCTGCCTCTCGACGAGGTGCAGTGTCGTACTGACCTTCTTACCAACTCGCAACGAACGGGGGGTTTCTCCTCTAGATTTCCCGGAGGAGAACTATCTGCCTCCACGTTCTTGAACTCGGGGTGGCGAGCCATAGCGCTCGTCTTCGTGGACAAGGAGTCTCCTGCCCCAGGAGCTTCTGCTTGCCTGTCCTTCACCGCCGCATACGCCTGAACTGGTGGTTCATCTGGCATATCTCTTGGGGTGAAGACCAGACAGAGGCCTTGTCAGATCCTGGGAGCTTGAAGATGGCGTCGCATAGCTTCTGCAACGTTTGTAGGCCGTTCATTTTATAGTAAAACCTTTCTTGCTATAGATCTTTGTTCGCAGACTATTATGTCATATAGCTTTTGTTAGGACCAGTAGGGCGATCATTTTACAGTAAGGATTTCCTTTTTGTACAACTTTCGCCTGTGGGCTGCTATCTAGTTGAATTGTAAGTCATTTTGACTATGTAATTAGCTCAGTCTGAGCTTTCGATTGTAAGCTGCTATCTCGACAGATAAATTGTAAGTCATTTTGACTCATAATAAAGCGCTTTGTATTATTTGCCGCTCTTGTTACAACAAATTGTAGTTTCGCATGCGTGCTGACGAATTTTGTTCTTTTGTACTTGAATGTGTGTGCTTGAAAAATTTTGCATTCGCACGATGCGTTGTCGCTATAGCTGGCTATCTAATAGATAGATTTGAAGATCATAAAGATCATACATTAGAGCTGCTATCTTAGCAGATAAGCTTTTAGATCATTTGAGATCGCATTTGAATATCGCTGCTATTTTTGCAGATAAGCTTGAGGATCACTTAAGATCAGATTTAAATATGGCTGCTACTTTGTCGGATAAGCTTGGGATCAATTTAGATCATATTTGATTAGTGCTGCTACCTCGGCAGATAGGATTAGGATCACTTAAGATCGTATTTGCATAGTGCTGCTATCGCGGCAGATAGGCTTTTAGATCACTTAAGATCATATTTGCATAGTGCTGCTATCTCGGCAGATAGGCTTGAGATCAATTAAGATCTTAATTGCATAGTGCTGCTATCCCGGTAGATAGGCTTGGGATCAATTAAATTCGCATTTGATTAATGCCGCTATCTCAGCAGATAGGCTTTCGTTATTAAGAAATGGAGAAGTAAATGAAGCGATAAAAGACAGCCGAAATCATAAAATTCTTCCCATTTGGGAGAAGTCTTTTATTATAAACACCCTCATATGGGAGAGGCGAAATTACAAATTCCTCATATGGGAAGAACGACGCATGAGTCTATCACAACACTAAGCATAAAATAGGCATTGTAATTTGATGCATGCAATGAGAGAAGTTAAGGATAATACTTCTTAATCCAGCGCATGTTGACTGAGCTTGGGGTTGTGGCCTCCTATGTAGTATTTGTATATTTCAGTAGCCACTACCAAAGACCTCCTTGACTTCGAATGGTCCTTCCCAGTTAGCTGCGAACTTTGGATGAGCTGCCTCCCGCTTGCAGTGATCCGATGCGCGCAAGACCAGGTCCCCGACTGCGAAATCTCGGCGTTGGACTGTTTTATTATACGCGCGAGCGATCCTCTCTTTGTACTGTTTATTAGTCCGCTTGGCTTGCTCTCGCTTTTCTTCTAATAGGATCAAGTCATGATCGCGCTGATTCTCGTATAGTGCATGGAAGGCCAACCTTGCAGAGTTGATTTTCACCTCTGCCGGTGCCACAACTTCAGCTCCATAGCATAAAATAAATGGGGAGACCCCTGTAGGAGTCCTTGGCGAAGTGTGATATTCCCACAATGCTAAGTTTAAATAATAAGCCCATTTCTTGTGATCGTCTGCGACCATCTTGCTCAGGATTCTTAGTAGTGTTTTGTTGGTTGCTTCTGCTTGACCATTCCCTTTTGGATAATAAGGAGTAGAACATATCTGCCTTATGTTGTACTCCACTAGCTTCGTGGCACTAGCTTCTGCTTGACACTCCTGGCATCTTCTGCTTGACCGCGGAAGTCTGCTTCCATGGTGGGCCAGAAGTAACCAACTGTGAGAAGCTGTCTGCATAATTTCGCACCTCCCTGATGTCCCACTTGGTGAGAGAGGTCCATCACCTCTTGTGCTTCCTTGCTGTCTAGGCATCGAAGTAGGTTACCCTCATGACCACTTCGCCAGAGTATGTTTTCTTGCATCACGTACCGGGCTGCTTTCCTTTTCAGCTTTTCGGCTTCTTTTCTTGACTCAGGCTCAATTCCTTGTGTGAGAAAGTCGAAGAGTGGCTTCCTCCAATCCATGTCATCATCAACCAGGGAAATTGCTAGAGAGTCCTTGATCAATGCACAACTCTCGCAGTTCCCTTGAATTAACGGAGCAGCCGTTGACATGCCCGACCAGTGAATCCCATACCTTTGGGCTTTTCTATAGATTGATACCTCACTTTCCCCGCAAGTATGCTGGTGAATCTTTTCTAATAGCGCTTGCCCCTCCTGCTGCGAGACGCATCGCATGAGTATTCCGCCTGGGCCTTTATAGTAGAGAGTGTTGTCATGTATACAATACCCCTTGGTGGATGCTCAGTTTTCCTTGTTCCCTCTGCGATGGCTTGTAATATTGGCCTCCTCCAGTCTACATCATCCATGCATTCGTCGTCGCATGCGTCCTCTGTCAACGCCGATTAAAATTCGTACTTCAATCGAGATTCTCGCGGGGCACTTGTCTGCACTAACCTTAGATCCCAGAGTGGCCATAGCATCGGCATGCCGATTGTCTGCTCTAGGTTTGTGCTCGTACCTGACATCGCAGAATTGTTGCACCAGCTTCTGTACCAAAGTCTGGTAGGGAAATAGATTTACTTCCTTTAATCCATACTCGCCTGAAGCTTGTTTGACGATTAGCTTGGAGTCCCCCATAACCGTCAGATTGCTCACTTCTAGTGCCCTTGGCTGCACGGAGACCTGCGATGAGAGCTTCATACTCCGCTTCGTTGTTGGTGACTGCGAAGTCGAGTTTTGTGGACATCTGTATGACCTCTCCATCGGGTTTGGTCAGGACTATTCCAATTCCTCCACCCTTCCTTGTTGACGATCCGTCGAAATGAAGCGTCCAATAGGGCAATTCAACTGCGTATATCTCGGGTCCCTCTAGTTCTTCCTCGATCATGGGCTCGTGACTGTTATCAGGGAACTGTGCTAGCAAATCCGCCACGGCTTGCAACTTGATTGCCCGCGGTCGAACGCACGTGATGTCGTATTGAGAAATGGTCATATACCATTTTGCCAGTCTTTCGCCAGGGGAAGTGTGAGTCAAGAGGTACCGTATGGGATCACTCTTTGTAACCACTACCACTTTGTGCGAGGCGAAATAGTGCTTCAACTTTTCTATTACAAAGAATAAGGCAAGGCAATGACGCTCAATATCTGTATACCTTGATTCTGTTGGTTGCACGATGCGAGAAATGTAGTAGATCGGCCTTTCTTGCCTTTCATATCCTGAGCCAAAAGTGCCCCTATAGACCTCTTTGTCGATGTTAGGTACAGCAAGAGCGGTGATCCGAGCTGTGGCGCGATCATTACCCTTTTTTACGTCAAAAAGTCTTTTAGCCTTCCGAACGCGGTTTCATGTTCTGTGGTCCAGTTGTATACAACATTCTTCTTGAGCAGATCACTGAAGCAGAAGGTTATTTCTGCGATCGCAGGGATGAACCTTCGCAGATAAGATAACTTCCCCAAGAATCTCTTCAGAGCACTCTGATTGGGCGGCCCCGTCATGCTAGTGATGGCTGATACTTTTGCGGGATCAGGCTCGATGCCTTGGCGATGTATTACAAATCCCAAGAATTTCCCCGAGGTTACTCCGAACGCGCATTTCATGGGGTTCATCTTTAGATGGAAACTTCTGCATCTTTCGAATACTTTCCGCAGATCCTCCAAGTGGTACCTTTCTTCCTTGGATTTGACAACCAAGTCATCAACATAAAATTCCACTTCTTTGTGCATCATGTCGTGGAACAGAGCCATCATGGCTCGCTGATAAGTCGCGCCTGCGTTCTTGAGTCGGAAAGGCATAGCCGTGTAATTGAAGACTCCCACTGGCGTGATGAATGCGGTTTTCCGCGCGTCTTCAGGGTCCATTTTGATCTGGTTGTATCCAGTGAAGCCGTCCATGAAACTGAACATGCTGTGACCCGCGGTCGAATCGATGAGTATATCGATGTTGGGTAGCGGAAAATCGTCTTTGGGACAGAAACGATTAAGATCTCGGAAGTCCACACAGATGCGAAGCTGCCCATTCTTCTTTACCACAGGCACGATGTTGGACATCCATGTAGGATGGTGACTCGGCTCCATGAATTTGGCAGTCAGCAGTTTGACAATTTCTTGCTTGATTTTCACGTTGATCTCCGGCCTGAAGCTCCTTGTGCTCTGCTTTACCGGCTTAGACCCTGGGATTACATCTAACCTGTGCATAGTGATGCTCGTGTCCAAGCCGGGCATCTCATCGTATTCCCATGCGAACACATCTTTGTACTCGGTCAGAAGCTGCAGCAATCTTTCCTCCTCCTCGCTCGTGAGGTCTGCACTCAGAAAGACTGGCCTCTTCTTTTCTTCGCTTGGGCTTAGGAATACTTCCTTCAGCTCCTCCTTTTGCGGTTTGGGCTTGTCCTCCATGCATTCGGGCGCCTCTTTTAGCTTATCCTCTAAAACGCCTGGTGTTGGTTTGTCCGATTCCACGACCTGCTCGATTTGATTGATTTGCTCAGGGATATCCCCATGCTCGCGTGGGGGTATCCCCGCGCACCTTCATATGCGGTAACATTTCTTCCCGTTAGCGTAGAAGCTTTCTATCTCTTTACCTTCGGGGTCATATTTTGCTATCCTTTTCAGGGTGTAAACATTCTTTCTTTGATAGGCAATCCGCGGTGCCTCTTCTCGCGCGGACGACTTTTCCTTGGCCTCCTCCCTTGTCACCATCACTCCTGCGGGTGACTGATCCTTGATGTCCTCCCACCGAGGAAAAGGAGTGGGGTTAAACGGCCCTGGCGTTTTCTCATCTGCCATTTCAGTGAACCATACTGCCTCGGAGAAGTGCGCCTCATCCAGATTGAAAGGGTTTACCGAAGCTGGTATCTCCACTACTCTGTCTTTCCAGATAGCTTTCATCACCTGGTGAGCTGTCGAGGGGACTGCATCGAAGCGATGAATCCAGGCCCGACCGATGATCATGTGATACGTAGTGTTCGCATCGATGACATAGAATTTGGCTGAAAAATTGATTTTGCCAATCGGGACACCCAGACGGATCCATCCTATCGTCATCCTGGAGTCGCTTCCAAACCCCATCAGCGGGGATGGACGTCTAACAATCTTCTGCTCCGGGATTCCCGCCAGCTTCAGAGTGTTGAGCGAGACCACGTTAACTGCTGCTCCTCCGTCGACAAATGCTCGTTTGAACTCAACACCATTGATTACTGCCGTCACGTACAAAGGCTTCTGGTGGCTCGCGTCTGTCTTTTTGTCGTTTGCGGAGAAGGTTATGACTTTTTCTGTGGAGCGGGATGCTCTGACAACCTTCCCATTGGAAACCACGATATCCTCCTCGTAATCTTCCGCTATTCTCAGGATCGCTTTCGTCATCTCTTTCCGGCATTTCCCTGAAAAGTTCATTTCATCAAAGAACCTGTTGAACCCGTGCGACCCTTTCATCCGCTCGGCACGTTCGTCCTCCGTGTCTATGATGTAGTCCTCCTCGTTGTAGACTTCAGCAACGATGGGTAGACCATCTTCCGCAATCTCTTCGAGGTCCATAATCGCGATCATGGCAACCTCTTTGCCCTTCGGCTCTTGCTCTGCATGGGCAGGCAGTGGATTGTTTCGCACGTCCTGCCTCTGGTCGCTGACTATCAACTCACCATCTTTCATCTTTCGGCTCACCATGTTTATGAGCTTCTTGCTGTCGGCTGTGGGGTGCATAATCTTTCCGTGGCATTCGCACCACTTTCGGTCCCTCATCATCTCCTTGGAGGGTATCCTTTCGAGCGGCGGCAAGATACCATCCTTACGCCATTGCTTGCACAAGTCTATCGCTTCCTCCACCGAACAGGGTAGAGGCGGCGCATCCAAGTTTGTAACCCTGGGCTGCTTTTGTGGCGAGACTGTATTAAACTCAGCTTCGCGCCCCCTCTTGTAGCTGAACCTTCCAATTTTAAAGGTAGTTCTACTCGGGGATCGTTCAGGGGCGTGCTTCTTCTTCTGTCTCTCCACTATAGGCTCTATGTTCTTTTTGCACTCGATTAGCTTTGAAAATGTAGGAGTTTGTAGGTTGATAAGCATACCTTTGTACTCGTCTCGCATGCCTTGCAGACATATTTCTACGAGCCTGCCCTCAAGCACTTCGTCTCTACATTCCAAGGACTTGGCTCTGAATTTCTTGATGAATGTCACTCCATCCTCCTCGCGCTTCTGGTACATGCGAGAGAGATGAATCATCGTCACCTTTTCTTCCACCTGGAAGAATTTGGTATAGAACTTCTGGACCAAGTCGTCCTAGGTCTTCACAGATCCAGCCTCCAACGTCCTGTACCAGTTGTAGGCCACGTTCCCCAGAGATTTCGGGAACTCGCGCATCAGCAACTTGTGATCAGCCCTATATGGCCACATCACATCAATGAAGCGCATGACATGCTCGTGGGCGTTTCCGTTGACATCTTCGAACTTGTCCTATTTAGGAGCCTTGTACCCGGCAGGGTTAGACATGAGGTAGATCTCGCGTGGGATAGGGGGATCGTTGTCAACCTTCGGGATGATGGTATCGGCGAATGGTTGGTTGGCTAAGAAAGTTTCCATGCGCCGCTGCAGCGATGTCATGCACTCCGGTGCACTTCCCCCAATGGCAGGAGGAAGGGTTGTTGCAGGTGGAGGCGACACATATGTCGCGGTCGGGCTGGGAACGTACTGCGAAATCACGTTGCCCCACGTTGCCGGCGGAGGAGGCAAGGGGTATTGTGAAGACGGATTGGGTACCAAAGTTGGCGGTTGAGGAATATGAGTGGCAAGAGGCAATATTTGAGCTGTTTTCCCCTGAACTGAGGGCAATTGCGCCGTCGCCGGTGGGGTTTTCAGGTTAGGGTTAGGTGGCGTGGGTGTCCCCCCAGTCCCTTGAGTAGTGGAGGCTCCTCCTCCCTGAGAGACGGCAGCGGCCGATGTGGGATTCAGGGCAAGGGTCCCCAGAATGGCCATTATCAGTTCCATCTGTGCGGATTGAGCCTTAAGAGCCTTTGCCTGATTTTGGATGGTGGCGTTCAAGGCTTCTAGCGTCGGAGCCTCACCGACGGCGGTAGGAGTGTGACGAGTCTCCTCTCCCGAGGTGGTCTCCGTGGATGGCGATCTGTTACTGACATCATCTTCATGAGACATGGTTGCTTGCAATGGTAAGTTTCACGTCGGGTTCACCAAATGTGTACGAGAGAATCCTGCAGAGAGGATTCAATATACACCAAAAGTAAGGGATAGAAAGGACACAAAAAGTGTAAGGTTGTGTTTAGGGAGAGAGTAAGACAATAGCACTGTATGAGAGAGAGACAGGATTTTGGCAGAGCTTCCGCGTATCTCAGGTGAGTCCGCCCTTGTATGGAACGGTTAACGATCCTATATATAACGGAGAATGTGACCGTTGTAGTGTGGTTAATGCGCCCTTTAATGGCGGCTTAATTAGCTTAACCACAACGGCACGTTCGTCCGCGTATATAGGGACCGTTACGACACGTTACCTGCGTATACCGGAACCGTGACGAGGTTGACCGGGTTGACCGGGTTTATGGAGCTCATGCCATAAATCTCTCAAAGTAGTTACTAGGGGTCGCGCGCGAGCAGGGTTGTCGCACGCGCGCGACAGGACTTACTCTAGCCTCCAAACCACTAAGTCCCTACAAGTCCCGTGTGGTGGTATGCGAGGGTCCTGTCTCGTAGCCCCCACGTGGATCAGCGCGGCTGGTGATCCAGTGTGTGTGGAGCACAGCTAGGTGTGCTGGATGGTCGCCACGTGGCTAAGATCTGCCTGTCTGGAAAGCACTATCTACAGACTGCAAGGGGCAAGATGTGATAAAAGACCCCGTCATGAGAATAACCATCGATCAAATATCGGGAGAGCCAAGCACAGAGAAAGCCACACAAGGTTAAGTGGTACCCTTTCCCTTAGACATAGTTCTTCGCTTCGGGGTTATTCTGCTGTATTTCTTTGGTGATTTTGGCATTCGCATAGTCACGAAAGAAGTATTGCACCCACTTTCCCCAGGTGTTCTCCGCAGATGTCCAACGAGTGGAAATTTTCTTTACTTCTGTGAAGCACTCCTCCATCTGCGCGTTAAAGTGCGAGCTCTTCATCAGATTCCAAGGTGGGGGCTGCCTCAAACTCAGCAAAATGAAAAGTATGGGTCGCAGGCGAGTATCGAGAAAAGAGGTTCAGAAGCATAGTTTGATCCAGCTTCACAGCAGCACCTTTTTTAGCTTTAACAGCATAATAAATCTCAGAATTATTCAGTCTAACAGCATGATGGGTCAATACGTGATCGATCCACTCATCCATTATTTCCATCTTTTGCACGAAGGCCTGGGTTGAGATATAAGTGTGGCGGTAGAACCCATTTTCAAGACCTAATCTCACCACATCTTTGGCGTCGATCAAGTCAAATCCAAGCCCGCGCGCGACCTTTGGTAACTGCTTTGAGAGATTAATGGTCACAAGCTCCATAAACCCGGTCAACCTCATAACGGTTCCGGTATACGCGGATGAAGTGCGTAACGGTCCCTATATATGTGGACGAACGTGCCGTTATGGTTAAGGTAATTAAGCCACCATTAATGGGCGCATTAACCCACTACAACGGTCACATTCTCCACTATATATAGGATCGTTAACCCTTCATTGCGTAGACATGATCTTCTAAACTACGCGGAAGCTCTGGCCAAATACTGTCTCTCTCTCACACAGTTTCCATTGTCTTACTCTCTCCCTACTCACTACCCTATACTTACTGTGTTTCTCTACTCTCTACTCTCGGTTTACGTTTGAATCTCCCTTAAAGAATTCTCCAGTACACAAAAGTCAAAGGCGGCGGGAATAAATTTGGCTTGGAGACAATAGTTGTTTCCTAACTTGGTAAATTCCACCGCCAATTCATATGTATATAAAGCACTCATTAGTTTGTGTAAGATACACACACATATTAGTAGTGACATAGAGAGGCTAACGAAAGGATTTGAGAGCTATTGTAGTGTGTGTGCGTGGGTTTGGTTTTGGTTGGCCGGCGTGGCCGTTCTGTCCACGGCGTGCATTGTAATCGGGTTCTCTTCTCAATAAAATATCGGGCTCTGGCCGTGGAGGTAGCTAGCGGGTTCGTTACGAATTCGTAAGTGAACCACGTTAAGTTTCTGTCTCGTTCTTGTTTTGCTTACATCGTTCTTGCTCGAATACCCCCACGTTATAACAAACTGATAACAGAGCTCTGAAACAGGAGCTCTGTTACAACAAATTCCTGCGGGCGGGTTGACGCACGAATTAGGTCACTAAGAACGTAGGAGCTATGATACCATGACAAGTTAGGGAGAAGTAACATATTATTCTGCCGTGTTTATTAAATACAACGGACCTATCATTAAGCAATCAATACTTGTTAAATAAGAAACCTAAACATGAACTAAGTAACAATATCAAATAACCTAAACCAAGAATATATAAAATTGTCTAATGTAAAATGAGAAAGCGTACCGTTCGTCATGGAATCTTGGCAACGAACTTCTGAACCAACTGCTTTGATCGTAAACGCAATACCTCCTCTTGATTGAAACTTTGATCGACGGGCTCACCTTCTTCTGTCTGTCTCCTTCAATAATCCACGGCTAATTTCCTTACGTGATGGAAAAGATGATGTACTTGGACAAACTTCGAGGAGGAGTCACGGGTCTTTTACAGAGGAGAGAAGAGAGCCACATTCAATGGTGTAACAGCTATCAGTTAATTCCAACCATCATGGCCTTTAAACGGATAGTGAGGGTTACACCATTAAAACAATAAAACTTACGTAATTGGAGATGATTCTAACTAAAATACTAAGTTAGTTGGTTAACTACTTAATGCATACCCCCAGTTTGTCAAAACTATCACATTGCAACCCCCAGTTCTAGAACTAGCTGATCGATCGCATCCCCCATTTGCAAAAAATACGTCAATGTGCAACTGGGAACATAATTTCATCACAAAATTAACGTACCCGAAGGGTAATATCTCAAACAATGTGATGCGATTGTACCACGGACGATGTGCATTTAATGAAAATACCTTCGTCGGGTTCGAATTTGATGATTGAATTTTGTTCCCAGTTGCACATTGACGTATTTTTTGCAAATGGGGGATGCAATCAGCTAATTCTAGAATTGGGGGTTGCAAACTGGGGGTATGCATTAAGTAATTAAGCCTAATAAAAAGTAGGTTTACATTATACTCCCGATTATTAGTTAATTGTTTCACATAGGCAGATAATTTGTTGACTTTTTTTTTTGCCTAAAGCTGCTAATATTCCGCGTGTAGAAAGTCCTCCTTAGGTAAAACTACAATTTTGCTCCAACCCTCTCTATATATAAACATGGCAGACAGGTTTCTAGTTTCGTTGGACTCCTCGTTCTGAAGATGGCTGCTAATAATAATAATCATCATCATCTGCCCGTGGATGTTGTGGAGGATATCATAGTAAAGCTGCCGGTGAGACATGTTCTACAATGTAAGTCCCTCTCGAAAACCTATTATGCATTGGTCGGAAACCCTAGATTCATCGACAGGTACCATATCTATCATCAACATCAAGGGTCTAATTCTAACAGCAATAACATTATTACTTTGGTTAGTCCTTACCGTGACAGCCGTAATGTTCGCAACAATAAAAACATTGTTTGTCTGCTACCTTATCCGCATACGGGTGTCTATTTTACCCCTCGTCTTGGTCCCGAAATATCTGATAAAACGGGGTATAGTATAGAAATAGTCGGTTCATGCAATGGCTTACTCTGTGCAAAGATTTGGTTATGGCTTGGCCGCCGCCACATTGTTTAGTGTGGAATCCCGCCACTCGAGAGAGACTAGTACTTCCCCCTCTTCCTCCGCCCTTTATGGAGTACTCCAGCGAAAATAGGCACGATGTTCTAGGTTTCGGTTATGATGCCATATCGGACGACTACAAATTAGTTATAATATGCAATTCTGGTATTATGAAGCTTTGGAGTTTGAAAACAAACACTTGGAGCGAAAAAGACTTGGGAGAAACTGGTCTCTATGGCCACGGGTTGTTTGTACAGGGGAATCTGTATTGGGTAGCACAGAAGCGAGGGAGGAGGACTCTAGCTTCATATAAAACAGACAACGATACCTTTTGCGCAAATATCAAGTTGCCACCGGGTGCGAATGATAATGCTGCGTTTAGCGGCCAGATGAGTATAACTGATCACATGGGTTCCCTCGCTTTTTCTTTACGTGTTGATTCATTGAATTTTGTAGTATGGGTGATGGATGATCACAAAACGAACTTGTCGTGGACTAAGAAATACTCCATCGGCCCCTTTGGGCGGGTAGTTAGCTTACACGGCATCAACAATGGTAAGTTTTTAATGAGAGATTTTGGTGACGGACAGCGAGATCGAAAATATTTCCTGTATGATCCTGATAGCAAAGAAGAAAGCGAACTCTCAGAAGACGAAAAGTTGTTGCATGAGGATGTTTGCCTACACCAGTCTTGGACTTTCAGAGAGAGCCTAGTTTCACTTAATAGGGCCGATGAAGATGGCTAGGCCAGAGAACATAAAACACGATTTTGCTCTGAAGATTCCTCATCTTGATGCTGGTTCAAGAGCTCAAACTTGGTACAAATGGATTAGTGGTGTTTCTTGGGATTTAAATGTCCGAAAAAACACCTTGAAGGATAAGAATACCTAAAGAAATTTGGTTTTAACCAAAATTGCTAGAATTCACAGATGCTTGCATTAGTTAGTTTAACTCTTTGGGAACTAAGTTGACGGAGCCCCTATTACTGATTTGAATGTTTATTTCTTATTCCCCTACGGATGAATGTGCGCAGTGAAATTAGTATCTAACTGTTCTAGATGATAGACACGCCATTTTTCTTTAACTAAAGTGGTTGCGGTTTTGGCTGATTTAGCCTCCTATGATTCGATAAATTTTTTTTGTACTTTCCCCGCATTTTATCATAATCTGTACAGTGTTACTGCTTGTTCATTTTAGAATCAAACTATTTCTTTAGGTAGAAGAGAACGCGGAATTTTGAAAGGGGCCGTTTAAACATGGATCGAGCTTCAGTTTGTCCATTGAAGATATACTCACTTTTGTTTGTAAATTCTCCTGCATGTTCGATTTAGAATAGTTTCATTTTACATTACTGACCCTATTTGAAGTTTTTATATTATCAAAAAAAAAAATTTATTTATAGAACTAGAAAGTTTCTTCTCTGTGTTTTTGATTCAAGAGTGCTTAAACTTTGTATGATGACGCTTTTTGAATCAACAGCGCGAGTGCTTACACTTTTGGGTGCGTTTTCTCTACTGTTAAGCTCGATACTCCACAGATGTTGCATTTGAATCAATTTTGAACGATTCATGCACTTAATTATCAGCTCTGGTTGTATAGTAGGAGAAATTTCTAGTTGCTCCAAGTGCATCACGTAATAATGACACGTGGTGTTTTACACCATTCAATAAATGATACATATGCACATTATGATTCACCACTACCATTTTCTCTCTCCCACTCAAAAGTTCACACCTAGGGATGGCAATGGATCGGATTCGGATCGGATTCACCTATATCCATATCCGAATCCGGCAAAATAAGTGGATCCATATTGGATCCAAATTCGACCGGATCCTAAACGGATTCGGATCAAATTCGGACCGGATTGAATTTGCAATATCCTTATTAGATCCGACAATCCAAATCTCCAAAAACGGATCTGATTCTGATCCAAATTCGGATTCTGGAATTTTTTTTACTTTTTATAATAAATACACAACAAATTCAGAAAAATACGTAAAAAGAGTCATCACACCCAAAAAAAATCTGCCTAAAAAGTAAATCTACGAAGAAATATAAGCAAGCCATTCAAAGGTTGAAGGCACCAATAATGTCTGAAATTGTCTACAAATTCAACATTAAAATTGTCCATAACTATAGTGGAATATTTTCGTCATGCCTGAAAACATAATGTGTATTGATTTGTGTAATGTGTTCATATATATGTAAGTAAGAACATAATATTTATAACTCTAAGGGTCATTTTCGTAAAACTATGTGTGTTCGGCCCTTTCGGGTCGGATATCCATCGGATATCCTAATATAATCGGATCGAATCCGGACAAGAATCGAATTTTGATTTTTAATATCCATATCCGATCCATTTTAAAATGGATCAAATTCGGACTTGATCCATTCGGATCGAATCACTCGGATTTCGGATCGGATCGAACCGCACTGCCGTCCCTATTCATACCATTCAGAATTTTACCTGACTATTTTCTCTCTCCCTCTCACCCCACTATTATTTTATATGTCAAAATATGAGTGGAATGTAGCACCACCTAAGAATTGCTTTACAATATATCCACTGTTATCGTTATTTGGTCCTCCTAGTTTCTGCGGTTACCATGAGGTTTTGACTCCCTTCTAGCCCCATGCATAGGGATGGCAACGGATCGGATCCGGATCGGATGAGGCCCTTCCTGATCCAGACCCGACCAGAAGAAATGGGATCCAGATCCGATCCAGATCCGTTCGGATAATTACCGGATTCGGATTAGATCGGATCGGGTTTCATTCAGCTGATCCAAATCCGATCCAGAGATCCATATAGTACGTGGTCGGATTGGATCGGATCCGTCCCAAGTTTGCAATTAAATAGAAAATATAATATAAAAAATAAAACTATTTTATATGCTTAGACATGTTCGTAACTATGAAGCCTAAAAAACAAAAGAAATAGTTTTTTAGGTTGGAGTTACTATAGAATTCTTCTTGGAAGTGTAAGTAGGGAGGAAATGTGGGTATACTTGTAAAGCCATATACATCGGATAGCGATCGGTCGGAACCCGGTTGATCTGCCCTCAAATCTAAATCCATATCCAAATCCATATCCAAATCCGTTCGGGTCTGGCTTTACAGATCCAAATCCGATTCATTTTCAATTGGATCGGATTCGGATCCGATCCATTCGGCTCAGATCGCTCGGATCTCAGATCGGATCGGATCATGTTACCATCCCTACCCATGCAGGATGTTACGTTCAAATAGAAATTGAAAATGGGCTACTACTTTTATGTAGTAGTGGGCTTTATGAGTAGCCCAATTTAGTACAAGTTGGTGGGGCACTTAACAGCCCAAGTAGTAAAATGAGGTAATTTATTTTTTAGGAAAAAATATATCTATTAAGTGTGGGTGGTCATACGTACCAAAAGGATCAACTTGAAATACATCATACGCCCAACTAGGAACTAAAGAGTAAAAAGACATATTGTCTTAAACAACTCCTTTTTTTGGCAAAGTGGTGAGCTAGCTTATTGCTATCACGGGGAGTATAGCGAAACTCGATGATGTTAAATCTTCGAGCCTTCCTTGCGCATCCTTCCAAAGCCTTCTTCAAATCTGACAAGGCGTTAGAAGCTAATATCTTGCCCGCAACGCCCTCTTTGAGGAGATACACCGCATTCGAACTATCAGATTCAACAATAATGTCAGAAAGATTGAGCTCCGCCGCGAAATCCATACCTTCCTCCATCACCACTACTTGTGCTACTAACGGCGATCTTTGCCTCACAAATCTTTTAAACCTTCCAGCCGAGAAGATGCCCAGATTGTTGCGAACACACATCCCGATACCTGTGGCGATTCCCTCTTCCACCCAAGTTGCATCAATGTTAAGATTGAATCGTCCAACTAGTGGTGGCCTCTATTCTTCTGCACCGTCTGATTGAAAAAACGCACCATCTCCCAGCAAGCCACATCTTGTAGCTTCTCTAAACCAATTGACATAATCAAGACCAAGGCCATCCACTGGAGCTGGGGTTCGATTAATATCATTAAAGTTCCTATCATTCCTATTTCTCCAAATAGCCCACACAGTGACTGTAAAATTATCGCACAACTGGGCAGAATAATTGTTGAAAAAATTAAAGATCCAATCTTTAATATTACCAGCAAGTGGTATTTGGATATCATTCCCCATTTCTTCTGCCCAAACCCGTCTTGAGAAAGCACAATACAAGAAACAATGAGTCTCATCTTCCATAAAATGTTCACAAAACTTACAGGTGGTTGGAATTGGAAATCCTCAGTGTACCAGTTTGGAGGCTACTGGTAAGTACTCTTGCCATAATCTCCAAATTGGAAAGATAATCTTCTTGGGCACTTTCAATTTCCACAACTTTCGCAACCAAATCATATTGATGTTTCCCACAGAAGAAGACAGATTGCCAGAAGAGAGACGAACCTGAGTTTTATAACCCGAGATAATTGCCATTATCAGACTCGAGCCATGAAAATTCATCCAAAACATCAACACGAATTGGTATTGACTGAATGATTTCTCTATCTGCTGGAAGGAAAAAAAGGCCGAGCTTTTTATCATCCCAAATGCCCTCCGCTGCTTTAATGAAGTAATCAACTTTTACATCTTCGAATCCTGGCTGACAAATAGATATTGGACGAAAAGAGCTGAATCTTGGGTGCCACTTGTCTGTAAAAGCACGAACTTGGAATCCGTTTCCAATATTCCAAAACAGCCCGGTCTTAACAAGGTTTTGACCGGCAATGATGCTCCGGAAAGCATAAGAAATATGGGTTCTTGGTTTGATGTCAACCTCCATCGATGACCGACGGAAATACTTGTGTTTCAATACCCTACCCATCAAACTGTTCGGATCTTTCAGCAGACGCCATTTATGTTTGGCTAGGAGAGCGATGTTAAAATCTTAGAAGTCTCGGAAACCAATGCCACCGTCTTCTTTCGACTGTTTCATCTTCTCCCAAGCTACCCAGTGAATCTTTCTTTTAGTATCATCTCCTCCCCATCAGAAACAAGTCTCTCTAAGTCCTGACAAATCTTCTTCAGTAGTAGAAAGCATTCCATTGTATAATTGGGAATCGCCTGAATAACTGATTTTAACATAATTTCCAAAATGAGGTAACTTGGATATACTCTGTTTTAATGAGATAGATTATTTCATGATGCTATATGATTTTTCGGTTTTGGGGTTTGGGGAAATGGTTGACAATTGTAAATGAGATAACATCCAAAGTACTACTTCGTTTCTCTTGGAATCTTCCTGGTGCACTATCCACCTGTTCACATTGTCCTGGTGATTTGGGTTTGTAAACCGATGCACGAATTTGACAGTCTTTTCTATTATGTTGTAGAGTAAATCAGGCAAAAGAGCATTTCCAGAACGGTTGATAAACTTTATGCTTATTTATGATAACATCGACTCTTCGTTTCTAGATTCATCTACCCACCCACCTCTCTCTCTCTCTCTCTGAACTTCCAAACTTCTCTCTATACAGCAACACGACCTTGCAATAGGTTTCGATATGTTGAAGTCACGCCGCAATTCTCTGCGCCAGAAGGATGTCTTGATGAAATGAAATTAGAAAGAAAAAGGCTCGCACAAAATCTTCTTCGGGACTTCGAGTAACCACTCACTCCACCAACATATGTGACGACCTATGTAAATAAAATTTCTAAATTTCTGTGACAAATGGTAGAAAAGAATATGCTGGTGGGGGATGTGACCAAAGAGGACTCGTAGAGTGTTTCAATCTTTCAGAAGTAGTGCTAATGTTCCGGTGAACGAAACAAAATACAGTAAAACCTCGATAAATGAATATTCTTGGGATCGGAGATGATTATTCATTTGACGAGGTTATTCATTTATCGAACATTCATTTAACACTTTTTTGTCCATGTCGGAGCCGGAGAAAATTATTCATTGACGAGGTTATTTGTTTATCGAACATAATATTATCGATGATGTATACATGTACTGTATATTCACTTCTACAGACAAAATGGAATAAAGAAACATAAAAGAGCAGTCTTAAGAGATATAGCATGGTGTCGTGTGTTGTCTCATCCTGTACTCATACTTTGGTTTCGTGTAGCCAGGTGATCCACCTGCATTCTAGGCAAACATAGCACGTGTTTGTGAAGCGGAGCAAGAACAGCCTCATGAGCCCGGACCAGTTGCATCTCGAGACTTGGTTTGGCTAGGGCTTCATCACCATAAAATAATTGGTTCAGGGAACTTGCTAAGGTCTTCTCATATGGTCATCAACACAAAGGAGTACTTCCAAATGTTTATAATTTCAAATTTTGCAAAATTACGAGTATACATGTTTCGTCTACCTTTCAGTAATAGTAGTAGGACTAATTTGTAATTAGTTTATGACCAATTTGTAATTAGTGTTGTATATTACATATTTAAAGGTCACAAATTAATAAAGAAGGTACGGAAGATTTCTTCACCTTTCATGGTATCAGAGCCTTCCTAGGTCTCTGTTTTTTTCCGTCGCCGGCCTCACGCCACCACAGCTGCCGTCGTCCTCCCTCTCAGACGATCGCAGCACCTCCGGCCTTCTTCCTCCGCACCGCCGCCGCCGCCTAGGGCTCAGATCTCTTCTCCGCTGCATCTGTCGCGCTCACAAACAGCGTTGTCTGCTCCGACCGCTTGGTTCGCCCGGCTTGGTTCGTCGAAGCCCTACCTCCGACGTCCTCCAGCGCCGCCTGCACTGCCGGCGTCGCCCTCCGCTGCTCTCTGCTAAGCCCTCCCTCAACGTCGCCCTCCTCTGAAATCACCGTTGCAATCACTGTTTTGTGATTTAGCCCCTTTTCCTCACTGGTGTATTAGTGGGGCTTCTTTATTAGGCAGCTCGGCTCACACTCGGCTCATAAGCTTGGCTTGGCCTTTGACATACATCAGTTTGGTTTTGTCATAGTCAGCAGCCTCTTTGACATAGTCAGCAGCAGGTTATTTTTTTTTGTTACTTCTCCTCACGTTAGTTTCAGCAGCAGCTCCAGTCTTTTACGCCATGTCTTCCACCACCGACACAGCCTCTTCCGGCAACACCAAGGAGCCCCTCCACCCCGTGTTCCTTGTCAACAACATTGAGAAGCGTGTTCGTTTCACCCTGGACAATGATAAAGTCCAATATGATCACAGGGCTACGTTTTTTCGTATCCAAACGCACTCCTTTGGCGTTTCAGATCATCTCGACAAAGACCCGCCACCTGCTGACAGCGATCCCCTCTGGAGCTCTATTGATTCGGTAATCCTGTCTTGGATTTACCAAACGATTAGTGATGACTTGGCACTCGCTATTCTTACTCGGGGCCAGACTGCTAGACAAGCGTGGTTGAAGTTGGAGAACCTCTTTCACGACAATCAGGGCTCTCGGCTAGCAGAACTGGAATTGGAATTTGTCAATATGCGCATGGACCACTGCTCGTCTCTCGACGACTACTGCACCCGACTGAAGAACTTGGCGGATCGTATTGGGAATGTCGGCACTTCGGTTTCGAACCAGCGGTTGGTTATACAGCTCACCAATGGTCTCTCTCCTGCATATACCGGGGTTGCCATGATCATCCAGCAGACTCTTCCCACTCCGGAGTATCTCTCAGTTGTTTCCATGATCCGGCTACACGAGCGTCTTCTTGCTCGCCAGGAGCCGGTCCATCCTAGCCCACATCAGGTGTTGGTTTCGACTCCTTCGAACCGACAGCCGCATGCCACTTCTCCTCAGCCCGGCGACCACTCCAGTGGCGGGAACGGGAACAATGGCGGCGGACAGCGACGCAATGGGAATGGCAGGAACGGACGTCGCAGATCTGGGACAGGAGGTGGTCAACCTGCTGCTCCGACACCCCCTGCTACACCCTCGGGCTCCCAAGGTTCCTGGGTTTGGTGCCCCTGCCCCACCGGACCCGTGCCTCCCTGCCCTTATCCGACTACGGGCTGGAGTACTCCACGGCCTAGTCACGCTGGCCTTCTCGGTCCACCACCGGCTGCACGTCATCAGGCCCTCACTGCTCCTTCTGGCCATCCGACTGCTACGGATTTGGGTACTCAGCTTTCTGGCATGACACTCAGCGTCTCGGATCAGACTTGGTATATGGATTCCGGCGCATCAGCTCACCTCACTCCGCAGTCAGGTTTCCTCTCTTCTCTCTCATCATCTTCTCAATTTCCTAACATTCTTGTGGGAAACGGCTCTAGCATTCCAGTGAAAGGATCTGGCAATCACACCCTTACCACCAACACCCGTTCCCTTCACCTTAGAAATGTCTTACTCACGCCCAATGTTATCAAAAACCTAGTATATGTTCGTCAATTTACCACTGACAATCAGGTTTCTATTGAGTTTGACCCTTTTGGTTTTTCTGTGAAGGACCTACGTTCGGGAGCTCTTTTGCAGAGGAGCAACAGTTCGGGTGATCTCTATCCCTTCCAGCCTGGCCCACCACACTCGTCCGCTGTCTCGTTAGCTGCTCTTCCTGCTTCAGTTTGGCACAACCGCCTCGGTCATCCCGGGCTTCCAGTCTTAGATTTGCTTCGTAGTAGTCAGTTCATAGCTTGTAGTAGGAATAAATCAGACACTATTTTTCATGCTTGTCAGATTAGTAAACATGTGCGTTTGCCTTTCTTAGCTTCTACTTCTTCCACTGTTAGTCCGTTTGACATTGTTCACAGTGATTTATGGACATCTCCGGTTTTAAGCAAATCACACTATAAATACTACCTGCTACTCTTAGATGATTACACACATTTTCACTGGGTTTTCCCACTAAAACAGAAAAGCGAAGCAATATTGAAATTCAAACAATTCACTACCTTTGTCCAAACCCAGTTTCAGCGACCCATCAAGAGCTTCCAATGTGACCTTGGTGGCGAATTTGATAATGGCACCTTTCACTCCCGCGCCATTGATCATGGACTAGTCTTTCGGTTTGCGTGTCCTCAGACGTCATCTCAAAATGGCAAAGCTGAATGCATGATTCGTAGAATCAATGACATTATGCGTGCTCTCCTCGCTCAGGCCTCTCTACCAGCCTCTTTCTTGGATGAGTCTCTTCTCACTGCTGTCTATCTCCATAATATTCTTCCCACCAAAGTCCTTGGCAACGTTATCCCTACTGTTTCCCTCTATCATCGCTCACCCTCCTATGAGCATCTTCCCACGTTCGGCTGCTTGTGTTACCCGAACCTGTCTGCCACCTCACCTCACAAGCTTGCACCACGCTCTGTTCGATGTGTCTTTCTGGGGTACCCTCTTAATCATCGTGGGTACAGGTGTCTAGACTTGAGTACTGGTCGGGTTCACACTTCCCGTCATGTCACCTTTGATGAGACGGTGTTTCCTTTCTCCACTCCTGGGTCTGTGTCTCCCTCTGTTCACAGGACGTCTGATCCCGATGACAGTCTTCCGTCTCCCCTTTTCACTCATCGTGCTCAAAACCCTGTGGCACACAAACCATCACCACCCGCACCTACTAGGGCACCCACACAGATTTCCCCGTCCAGGACCCTTGTGGAACCTTTTCCTCAGCACTACGTCCGTCGATATGTGTCCACTCGCCCTCCTCCTGTACCCTCTGTGCCTGTGTTACTTGACCCCCCTGAGTCACCCACACCGAGCCCAGTGGCCACTTCTCCTCCCCATCTCTCTCCTCAGATGACTACCAGATCCATGCATGGCATAGTCAAACCAGTCACCCGTCTCACTTTAGCGGCTCAGCCACAAGACCCCATCTCGCCCCTTCCCAAATCCCCCATCCTAGCCTTGTCGGATCCTCACTGGAAAGCGGCCATGGATGATGAGTTTGGAGCTATGGTTACGAACCACACTTGGGATCTGGTTCCTCGCCCGGCAGGGGCTAATGTTCTGCGATCTATGTGGCTCTTTCGCCACAAGTTTCGCGCTGATGATAGTCTGCAGCGCTATAAGGCGCGATTGGTAGCTAATGGGAAGTCCCAGATGGTTGGGATTGATTGTGAGGAGACTTTCAGCTCGGTTGTCAAACCGACCACCATCCGTACAGTTCTTAGCATTGCAGTCACGCGCTCTTGGCCTATCCGTCAGATGGATGTCAAGAACGCTTTTCTTCATGGTGATCTCTCTGAGACGGTATACATGCATCAGCCCCCTGGCTACCGCGACACGCGCCATCCTGACTTCGTTTGCCGGTTGCGCAAATCATTATACGGTCTGAAGCAGGCTCCTCGTGCTTGGTTTCAGCGATTTGCCACCGTCCTCACACAGACTATCGGTTTCTCTGGTTGCTCATGTGATGAGTCTCTCTTCGTTTACAGTCGTGGCTCGGACATCGTCTACCTCCTGCTATATGTGGATGATATCGTCATCACTGGGTCGTCTCCGGTTGTTTTGGATCAGATTGTCTCCCAGCTCTCTGGAGAGTTTGCTATGACTGACCTGGGCCATCTGCATCATTTTTTGGGCATCGCTGTCACTCGTGATTCGTCTGGCTTGTTCCTGTCTCAGCATCAGTATGCGACTGACATTCTTCGTCGTGCCTCCATGTCGACCTGTAAGCCTACTGCCACCCCTGTTGAGGTAGGGAGTAAACTTACAGCCACATCTGGCCCACCGGTTGCTTATCCTACCCTATACCGCAGCCTTGCTGGGGCCTTACAGTACCTCACGTTCACTCGACCCGACATCCAGTTTGCTGTTCAGCAGATTTGTCTCTTCATGCATGACCCCCGTGAGCCGCACTTTCATGCACTGAAGCGCATCTTGCGCTACATCAGTGGGACACTTGAGTATGGTCTTCGGCTATCTGCCTCTGCCGCTGATTCCCTCACCGCCTACACTGACGCCGATTGGGCTGGTTGTCCGGACACGCGCCGCTCCACTTCTGGTTACTGTGTCTTCTATGGAGACAATCTTCTGAGTTGGTCGTCCAAGCGACAGGCCACGGTTTCTCGTTCTAGTGCTGAGGCTGAGTACCGCGGTGTTGCTAACGCCGTCTCTGAACTCTGCTGGGTCCGGAACTTACTTCTTCAGCTTCGTGTCACCCCGCCTCGAGCTACAGTCGTGTATTGCGACAATGTGAGTGCTGTCTATCTCTCTGGTAATCCTGTTCAGCATCACCGCACTAAGCATGTTGAGATTGATCTACACTTCGTTCGTTAGAAGGTTCGTTTGGGTCAGCTTCGCGTGTTGCACATTCCAGCCGATTACCAGTACGCCGACATCTTCACCAAGGGTCTTCCTCGGCCCTTGTTCCAGCGTTTCCGTTCCAGTCTCAGTGTTGGCACGCCTACAGTTTCGACTGCGGGGGCGTAATAGTAGTAGGACTAATTTGTAATTAGTTTAGGACCAATTTGTAATTAGTGTTGTATATTACATATTTAAAGGTCACAAATTAATAAAGAAGGTACGGAAGATTTCTTCACCTTTCATTCAGATATGCACAAATGAAGTCAATGAAGGTACAACCAGAAGGTGCCAAAGTTGTCATCAAACAAAGACATCAGACAAGTAAAGCTGCTCATGATACGGGAGTTTTCATCTTGCACAGATACTTGTATCGTCTCCTCCGAACACGGGATCACAAATTGTCTGGTGTGATTTTGTCAAGAGATACCATGCTTTCATAGACATAACCAAACCCAGAACGAAAAACAAACATAATCAACATACATAGACATAACAATGTAATTGACATTTTGACAAGAAATGATGATCTTCCACAGAAGTCATTTCAGGAAATAACCAAAAGACAGTTACATATCTCAAGTGTTCACTCTCTGGTTCCAGGGAACATTGAGAAACAACATCAGAAGAAACCATCAAAAAGAAAATCCTTCCAACAAACGTTAACGGACTTACCACAACATAAAAATTAAACCGATAACATAAGAAGAAACCATCTTCCTTCTCCTGGGTACTTAAAACGCCACGAAGAGCATCTGAAATTTCTGTAGAGCTTGGGTTGTTCGAGGTGCCAAAAGACCAACTAACATGGCGGCTGCCCACATTGATGCCATATAATGAGGTAGCAATCTTAGCATAATACATATACAAGCGTTCTTCGCGGGATTTCTCATCCAACTCTTTCGCTTTCGCTTCCTCCACATCCGACCTCAAAGCAGCTACCTCATAAGACCTAACTTGGCCAATCAAGCCTTCATCATTCAAAGCAAGGCTTTCTACATAAGCACCTACATATAATGAGCCCTTGACACCACCAATCCCTAACTTCTTATGCAAACTGATACTGGGGTTAGATGAAACAATCTCATTCTCACTTGTTGCTTGAAGCATTTCGCTCATTGTTTGTGAAACCAAATGCAGTCTAGATGCCACCATCAACATCAACCCTACACAGTTTACTCCAAGATTCCACCACGTCGTACTCTTTCATGACCGGAACGTCAATAAACTTGCAGTTTACGCGGCAATCATAAGCAAACAGAGCCAGAGACTCCCCACAAGACCCTATTTTTAAGTCCAAAGGAAACTCCCAAGCCAAGTGTTGGGGAACTTCAATCATTCGGAACTCTTCATCCATCGAATCAAGCAATAAAATCACATTACAGAAACCGGCTTCCGGGATACGCTTACACCGCAACTTCCAGAACATTCTGTCAGCACAGCACACTGAACAAACAGTGTTTGGGAACCGGTTTATGTAGTCATCACTCTTGTAACCAAGCCAGTGAACAGAGCCATTGAGAAATACTTGAGACGGCAGTAACTCAACGATTCCATATGAATGATCCCACCCATTAGGAATGGTTATCCAAGAACCCGAATTGAGCGAAAAAACCTCAACTTTGGGAGCAATTGCCATCCCTGATTCTATTTCACAAACAAGCCTGACTACCTTAAAGTCGCCATTTTGGGAACCGAATCCGTACCCAAAAGCAGGATGGGGGAGATCAATGGAAACCCTAGGGAGTTTCACATACTTGAGGATAGAAGGATTCCATGGAATCACAGTTTCATCATCATCATCACAGAGACAAATCTGACTATTGCAACTACCCACAACACTAAAGAACAATTTACAGGATTCAAATTGGGATCTGAATGAAGCATAGTCGTCATACTATTTGGTTCCGTTGGCCGGAGAGAAGTACCTAAGGAGGAGAAGCTTCCGGAGACGAAGAATTCGTCATAGAAAGGCCATAACAAGCTGTCTCTCTCCTTTGACACACGCTGCTTATTTTCAATTTCCATCACCTCCAATCCCTATGTGTTCCTATACGTTTAGATTACTGGAATTGTACTAGCTTGTCTCAAGAATATGAAAGTGGGAGAAATCTTCCGTGCTTTTCCATTGATTATCGACACCTTTAAATAGGTAATACAACACTAATTACAAATTAGTACTAAAGTAATGACAAATTAGTCCTACAACTATTATGCCCCCAGTCGAAACTGTAGGCGTGCCAACACTGAGACTGGAACGGAAGCGCTAGAACAAGGGCCGAGGAAGACCTTTGGTGAAGATGTCGGCGTACTGGTAATCGGCTGGAAAGTGCAACACGCGAAGCTGACCCAAACGAACCTTCTCACAAACGAAATGTAGATCAATCTCAACATGCTTAGTGCACTGATGCTGAACAGAATTACCGGAGAGATAGACAACACTCACATTGTCACAATACACGACAGTGGCTCGAGGCGGGGTGACACGAAGCTGAAGAAGAAAATCATGAACCCAGCAGAGTTCGGAGACGGCGTTAGCAACACCGCGATACACAGCCTCAACACTAGAACGAGATACGGTGGCATGTCGCTTGGACGACCAACTCAGAAGATTGTCTCCATAGAAGACACAGTAACCAGAAGTGGAGCGGCGCGTGTCCGGACAACCATCCCAATCGGCGTCAGTGTAGGCGGTGAGTGAATCAGCGGCGGAGGCAGAGAGTCGAATACCATGCTCAAGTTTCCCACTGATGTAGCGCAAGATGCGCTTCAGGGCATGAAAGTGCGGCTCACGGCGTTCATGCATGAAGAGACAGACCTGATGAACACCAAACTGGATGTCGGGTCGAGTGAATGTGAGGTACTGCAAGGCCCCAACAAGGCTGCGGTATAAGGTAGGATCAGCAACCGGTGGGCCAGATGTGGCTGTAAGTTTACTCCCTACATCGACAGGGGTGGTAGGCTTACAGGTCCACATAGAGGCACGACGCAGAATGTCGGTGGCATACTGATGCTGAGACAGGAACAAGCCAGACGAATCAAGGGTGACACCGATGCCCAGAAAATGATGCAGATGGCCCAGGTTAGTCATAGAAAACTCTCTAGAGAGCTGGGAGACAATCTGATCCAAAACAACTGGAGACGACCCAGTGATGACGATATCATCCACATATAACAGGAGGTAGACGATGTCGGAGCCACGACTGTAGAAGAAGAGAGACTCATCACATGAGCAACCAGAGAAATCGATAGTCTGTGTGAGGACGGTGGCAAATCGCTGAAACCAAGCACGGGGAGCCTGCTTCAGACCATATAAGGATATGCATAACCGGCAAACAAAATCAGGATGGCATGTGTCGCGGTAGCCAGGGGGCTGATGCATGTATACCGTCTCAGAGAGATCACCATGAAGAAAAGCGTTCTTGACATCCAGCTGACGGATAGGCCAAGAGCGCGTGACGGCAATGCTGAGAACTGTACGGATGGTGGTCGGTTTGACAACCGAGCTGAAAGTCTCCTCACAATCAATCCCAACAATCTGGTACTTCCCATTAGCTACCAATCGCGCCTTATAGTGCTGCAGACTGCCATCAGCGCGAAACTTGTGGCGAAAGATCCACATAGATCGCAGAACATTATCCCCTGCCGGACGAGGAACCAGATCCCAAGTGTGGTTCCGAACCATAGCTCCAAACTCATCATCCATGGCCGCTTTCCAGTGAGGACCTGACAAGGCGAGGATGGGGGATTTGGGAAGGGGTGAGATGGGGTCTGGTGGCTGGACAGCTAAAGTGAGACGGGTGACTGGTTTGACAATGCCATGCATGGATCGGGTGGTCATCTGAGGAGAGGTAGGAAGAGGAGAAGTAGCCACAGGGCTTGGTGTGGGTGACTCAGGAGGGTCAGGCAACACAGGCACATATGGTACAGTAGAGGGGCAAGTGGACACAGACCGACGAACGTAGTGCTAAGGAAAAGGTTGCACAAGGGTCCTGAATGGGGGAAGCTATGTAGGTGCCCTAGGGGGTGCGGGGGGGGGGGGGGGGATGGGGGTGCCCTAGGAGACGTGGGTGAGCGTGCCGGAGCCACAGGGTGGAGAGCACGATGAGTGAAGAAGGGAGACGGAAGACTGTCATCGGGATCAGACGTCCTGTGAACAGAGGGAGACACTAACCTAGGAGAGGATAAAGGAAACACCGTCTCATCAAACGTGACATGACGGGAAGTGTGAACACGACCAGTGCTCAAGTCGAGACACCGGTATCCACGATGGTTAAGAGGTCAGCCCAAAAAAACACATCGAACAGAGCGTGGTGCAAGTTTGTGAGGTGAGGTGGCAGAGAGGTTCGGGTAACACAAGCATCCGAACGTGCAGAGATGCTCATAGGATGGTGAACGATGGTAGAGGGCAACAGTAGGAATATTGTTGCCAAGGACTTTGGTGGGAAGAATGTTATGAAGGTAGACAGCAGTTAGAAGAGACTCAACCCAGAAAGAGGCTGGAACGGAGGCCTGAGCTAGGAGGGCACGACTAATGTCATTGATTCGACGAATCATGCGTTCAGCTTTGCCATTTTGAGATGACGTCTGAGGACACGCAAACCGGAAGACAAGTCCATGATTAATGGCGTGAGAGTGAAAAGAGCCATTATCAAATTCTCCACCAAGGTCACATTGAAAAGTTTTGATGGGTCGCTCAAATTTTTGTACGAAGGTAGTGAATTGTTTGAATTTTGGTATCGCTTCGCTTTTCTATTTAAGTGGGGAAACCCAGAGAAAATGGGTATAGTCATCTAATAGTAGTAGGTAGTATTTGTAGTTCGATTTTCTTAAGACCGGAGATGTCCATAAATCACTGTGAACAATGTCAAATGGACTAGAAGTAGAAGAAGTAGATGGTGAAAAAGGCAAACGCACGTGTTTACTAATTTAACAAGCATGACAAAGAGCTTCTGAATTATGCCTACTACAAGAAATGAAATTACTACTACGAAGCGAATCTAAAACTAGACGCCCAGGATGACCAAGGCGGTTGTGCCAAACGGAAGCAGGAAGAGGAGCAAAAGAGACAGCAGACGACGGTGGTGGGACAGACTGGAATGGATAGAGATCACCTGAACTGTTGCTCCTCTGTAAGAGATCACCGGATCGTAGGTCCTTTACAGAAAAACTAAAAGGGTCAAACTCAACGGAAACATTGTTGTCAGTAGTGAATTGACGAACAGAAACTAGGTTTTTGATAACGTTTGGGGTGAGTAAGACATTTCTAAGGTGAAGGGAACGGGAGTTGGTGGTAAGGGTGTGATTGCCGGATCCTTTCAATGGAATGCTAGAGTCGTTTCCCACAAGTATGTTAGGAAAAGGACAAGATGACGAAAGAGATGTGAGTATACCTGACTGAAGAGTAAGATGAGCAGATTCGCCGGAATCAAGATACCAAGTCTGATCCGGAACGTTGAGTGTCATGCCAGAGAACTGAGATTCCAAATTAGTAGCAGTCGGGTAGGCATAAGCGGCTGTGAGGCCCTGCTAAGGTGGTCCTGGACCAAGAATACCTGACGTAACTGTAGGCTGAGAGCGTCCTCTATGTGTCCAATCCGATGTCGGGAGATAGGGTTCCGACTGAGCAGTAGGGGACAAAGGGGCAGGACACCACACCCAATTGCCGTGAGGGGAGGCAGGGTGTTGTTGTGGGTGCTGATGTGCAGTCGGGGGCGATGGGGCAGGACCCCACACCCAGTTGCCGTGAGGGGAGGCAAGGTGTTGCTGTGGGTGTTGCTCAGCAGTCGGGGACGATGGGGCAGGACACCACACCCAGTTGCCGTGAGGGGAGGCATGGTGTTGTTGTGGGTGCTGCTGAGTGTGTACCCGGCCTTTTCGGCCAGACTGACGACGATCACTATTGCCTCGGCGTGCTTGGGGAGAAGCAGTTTGCTTGGCGGTCGACATAACGAGTGACCACGAAGAGGAGATCTACAAAGACTTTTGGTGCCCCACGAGCAAGTAATAATTTCCACTCGTACTTAAAAAATAGCCACCAACAATTTGAGTCACAACACTGCTTTGACACCCACAACTGAATTGAGTGCAACAATTCTGAAAGGACAATATCTTGACGGATCAAAATCAATCGGAGCCCACAAAAAACAAACAGTGAGTCACTATTTCTTCACCGACCACAAAAAACAAACAAGTGGTTGAAGAGGAGCAAACCGACTCACTAGCAAACAGTGAGCTTGTATCAATTTCTTCACCGACTGAAATTGAAACCCATAAAATCAAGTGGCGACCTGGAGCAGAGAAGAAAACAGCGGCGACCTGGCGCAGAGAAGACAGCGGCAGAGGAACTGAAGCAGAGAGGAGACAACGGCAGAGGGTTCAACGATTGAACCAGGAGACCGTCGCTGATGGCGTCGCAAGGAGAGTTGGAGGCCGGCGGCGCTGGGTTCCGTTCGCAAGAAGGACGGGATGAGGGTTGCGTTCAGTTCAGTCGGACTCAGTGCTTGCTTCGGCGAGACGGATCAGCGAGCAGGGAAGGACGGTCGAAGTCACCGTTGTTGAGATCAACTGGACGAGCGGAAGCGAGGGAGAGAGAGATCGGGGCAATAGCGTAGCGGCGGCGGCGGCAGTGCACAGGAAGGGATGTGCGGCAGCGGCGGCTAGGTGGCTAGGGTAGCTCTGATACCATGAAAGTGGGAGAAATCTTCCGAGCTTTTCCATTGATTATCGACACCTTTAAATAGGTAATACAACACTAATTACAAATTAGTCCTAAAGTAATGACAAATTAGTCCTACAACTATTAGAATATCCTATCATCATCCCTTTCACACAATCCTATCTACAATTACTCAATATATTAATTTTAACTAACATCGTAAGTTTGATATATCTACGATTTTCTTATGATAAATAAATGGGTTTATAAATTTATGAAGAGTAAACTAATTTATTTTTCATAGTAATTCGTGATAATCATATATGCCAAAGTGAACTAACGAATTGTTTGTTATGATCCGAAGGATAACCGAGTTCCAAATCGAACCTGATTCGATCCGAACCTCATGGATCAAATTTGGATATAAATAGACCCGATCCAAACTCGCTCCGCTACTACGCCTAGACAGAGTCAGCCGAGGTTATAGGCTCGATGTATTAAAGTGTTAGGTGAGGTTGGGCTCGTAAACTTATAACCACCTTCTCGTGCGGTGCTCATGATTGGTTGACAATGTATACTTGATTTTTATACAATTTCGGGCTACATTGACGTGACAACAGGCTATATCAGGTTGCCAACTAGCATCCAAATGTGTCTTGTGTATCCCAATCTCGTACAGGGCGAATGTAGGCAGTAAGTGAGACAAATAGCCTCCAATCGATAACATATTTAGATTAAATTTTGCAAATTTTATTGTAATACGTTTGGGGACCTACAGAGAGTAACAGATTAGAACCTTGGGCTAGTTTGCACTTTCTCGCAACTTGAAGAAAAGGTGTAGACAGGTTTTGGGAAAGCAAAGTTCATGTCAGGTGATGACAAAATAGATGAGAACCTTGGGCTAGATTATCTGCACTATCGACGTGTTAAGGTGGCTGCACGCTCATAATAAAACATATTTTTTGTTGATCTAGCAGGTGCTAATTTCTGTTTCTTCAATCGTGAAGACGCTCGGAATAAAGATATATTACGAAAAACTCTTTTATCATCAATTGAGCGAAACTTGGCTCTCGGTGAAACTCCAATACGCTTCTCGAAAAACTGCCACATATGAAGACAGAAGACCCGTAAAAAAGAATGCCATTAGGCAAAGTTAAAGCACTCAGAATCATAAATGAATTTATAGAGACAAAGCTTCTACAACGATGAATAAACATCAAGTAGAGCCAGTATTTGTAGCAATAAATCGACTAGGAAACAACAATAAAACACTGTCTCAATCTGATTATAATATCGGACATGCAGGGGAATTTACGAAAATAACACATGGGCATTCAAATCTATAATAGGAGGCTCAATCAACTTAGTTCCCAAGAGTTAAAATAATTAATACAAGCATCTGCGAATTCTTGCAATTTGGAAGAAAAAAACAAATTTCCTTAAGTATCCTTTTCCTTCAACCAGCATCAAGATGAGGGATCTTCAGAGAAAAATCATCTTTTTTGTTCTCTGGCCATACCACTTTCATCGGCCGATTTAAGTGAAACTAGGCTCTCGCTGAAAGTCCAACACGGGCATCCCTCAACTTGCTCATGCAACAACTTATCGTCTTCTGAAAGATAGTTTTCTTCTTTGCTATCAGGATCATACACGAAATATTTCCAGCATCGTGTTAAACCAAAATCTCTCATTAGAAACTTACCACCCTTGTTGATCATGCCGATTAAGCTAACTGTCCGCCTAAAGGGTCCAATTGAGTATTTCTTAGTCCACGACGAGTGTGTTTCGTGATCATCCATCACCCATACTACAAAATTCTCTACACAAACGCCGTTCTCAAAACAATCATAACATGCAGATACAGCGAGGGAACCCATGTGATCCATTATACTCATTAGGTCGCCAAAGTCACCATTATCGTTATCATGGGGTGGCAACTCGATATCCGTGCAAAAAGCATCGTCAGCTGTTCCAAATGAAGCTAGAGTCCACTTCCCCGAATTCACCGCTAGCCAATACAAATTACCCTGTACAAATACCCCCTGGCCAAAAGGACTAGCTTCGCCGAGCAATCCGGAGTCTGTTTTCTTTTCTCTCCAAGTGTTTGTTTTCAGACTCCAAAGCATCATAGTACTACTACAAGGACGGTCTATTATAACCAATTTGTAGTCATCCGATGTGGCATCATAACCGAAACCTAGAGCATCGGTCCTCTCACTAGGAGTAGGAGGAGGAGGAAGTGTTAATTGCTCTCGAGTGCCTGGATTCCACACCAAAATAGTTGGGCGGAACTCCATCCAATACGGACGATGAATCTGTGCACAGAGTAAGCCATTGCATGAACCAACTATTTCTATAGAATATCCTGTAGCAAGGGGAGGGCTAAAATAGACTCCCGAATGTGGATAAGGTAGCAGACAAACAATTTTGTTGTTGTTGTTGTTGTTGTTGTTGTTGTTGTTGTTGTTGCTGCGAACTAAACTAATAATGTTGAGTCCAGTCGAAGTAGACTTATGATAAACGAGGTGTCTGTTGATGAAGCTAGGGTTTTCGATCAAGGAGTAATAGGTTTTAGAGAGGGACTTACATCGTACGACATGTTTCACCGGAAGCTTCAATATGATTTCCTCCACAACTTCAACCGGCAGATGATGACCATATTCAACATCAGCCGCAGCCCCTCTTCTTCTTCTTCCTCTAGCTGAGTTTGACATTAGCGTCGTTACTTGGAGTAAACTAAAACTCACTATTTAACCTAATGACCTTTTTTTTTTTTTTTACAAATAATACGTCTTCCTTTTTATTTAAAACAAAATAAGAAGTATAAATAAAAGATAAAAATAGGCTTTTTTTTAGAAGGAAGATAAAAATAGTTCTGCTCAAAGAAAGAAGGATAAAAGATTTGGGGCATTTTACACGCCCTAGAAATAAGACCATGAAGAGTTCGTCGATTCCAAATGTGTTGCTCTTCAAGATTGGAGTGAAGAACTACAATGAGCGCCTGCAAGGTTAAGAAAGAGTCGGTTTTCTGACAACCTATTATTATTTGTTAGCGCTTCTTCTTTTTGAGAGTTCGTCGATTCCATAGGTGTTGCTCTTCAAGATTGGAGTGAAGAACTACAATGAGCGCCTGCGCTTCTTAATTGTTATTATTGTCACTAATTTGTACCCAATCTGTTAGAAGCCATGTCCAAGGTCCTTTAACTCAGAATGATAACCGTATCTCGTGGGGAAACCAGGGAATTATGGTACCTTGACCATCTCCTTTGAGCTCCGTAGAAGCATCCTCAACATAATTTGCAATACACCTTTCATTCCTTCCTCAAACCTGAGACTCCTAGATGGATTTCTGAAAATGGCAACTTCCCTATCTCTTCTTGCTTTCAGATTATCAACAATTGGTCTCCTCATGCTAAAGACTGTAATTGAATATGAAAACTTCCTCTAGATCCCCCCTTACTTTCTCTTCCACCATAAATTTCATACTAATGAAGTCCTCAGTCACATAATGTCATCTTACCCCATTCTCTTCCCTATTTGTGGATCCTCGACCGTGGATCATCTTTCCCGACACTGCAGCATTCATGATTACATTTGGCTTATGCTTGTTCCTCCCTCGATGTTGTTGCATTCCTCCCTTATTCCCTCCGTAAACTCGTTGTTTGGCAATGGCTCTCCCAGACTCTGCTGGAAGAGCCCCCCCCCCCCCCCCCCCCCCCGGCAAATATGTTTTCTTTTGTTGCAATTTTCCTTTAATTTCTGTTTTAACCCAATTTTGAACAATGTTGGTTGAATCACCCTAGTAGGGAGGTGCTGCATCTCCCCTTGATTTGGATCCTCCTTTGTCTTCTTTGTTGTTTTTTTTGGAGAGAGCAAGAAAAGTTTAGCACATAATATGATTTGGCATAAACTGTGATATATTTTCATTGATCATCAATGGACTTATTTATACAGGAAAAACATAACAGAAAACATAAAAATAGCAACAAAATATGTTGTTGTTGAGGAGCTAAAATATCCCTAAAAATCAGCAGAAGACTAGGACAAAAGTTAACAAACTTTGACTGCTTCATATCAGCAGCTCCTAGGGACAATATTCAACACTTCCTCTTGTCTCTAGAGCTGCTAATTTTTATTTGAAAAATAAAAGTAGACATAAGGCATGGAGCATGAGTCATTGGCATGGATATTGGCATGGATATGGTTATGGTTATGGGTCATGGGCATGGATATGGTTATGAGCTTTGAGTGGAGTTAAAATAACTCCTCCTCTTCTTGTTGGATATTCATCGCAGTCTTGACATCAGTTGGTTTTTTGAAAACTTTCTCAATATGACCACTTTCTCCACATCTATTGCATTTGACATCTGGTCTCCAGCAATACTTGTATTGTGGATGATTTGTCTTCTTACAATAAGGACATGCATTGCGATTGTTATGACGCAGCGGATGAATCCGGGTATCAAGCAATAACGATAACAAAATATAAAGAACGAGAGACAAGAAATTTAACGTGGATCGCTAGTTTGGATACTAGCTACTCCACAACCCGAACCCGATTTTATTGAGAGAAACAACCCCGAACCCGATTACAATCCGAGAACACACACGAACTCGAAAATCTCACAAACAAACTGTTTGAAAACTTTGTGTCAGTGTGTTCCTTTGTTTCTACTGAACCTAAATACTAAACAAACCAAAAGCACATGCATGTTCCTTTATACTGCTTGTGCCAAAGACCGCCTCTATTAATTTGCATAATGGAGGCTGACTTTGACAAAGTTTCCTAATGGGAATTGATTGCCTTGGACACAAAGAAATTACCAAATTGATTTAAGTCAAAACTTAACAAATCTCCACCTTGACTTGAATCAACTCAGCAACCCGAACCAGACCAGATGCTTCTCTTGAACCTGAAACAGATGCGTCTCCCTGAATCTGAAACGAGCACGCCTCCACCTAGAACCAGACTCGAATACATTCACTGAGAAAGCAGGACCGAATGTATTCCCAATGCGCTCCAAACAGCGCCAGAACTAGTGCACCATGACAAGTGCTCAAATGTCGTCCAGACCAGATCCACCGACGACGAGTGCCACAAATTGTCATGCCAGATGCGCCCCGTATGCCTCAGATGCGCTCGAAACCCTAGTGCGCGCCAGAAATCTTTTCGCGCCTAGAACCATAACCCGATTCGCGTGCCAGAGATCTCACGCGCCAGATGCTCCATCCCAGGAGCCCAGAATCGCCCACAAGGGGCTCAGAGAAGAAGGTCGTCCTCGGAGGAGGTCCCTCCACCTAGAACCAGATTCGTCTGGTTCTTCTTGGGACACTCCCTCCTCCAGTGACATTTCTCCTTGCAGTAGGCACATACGTCTTGTGGTAAGCTGGATCCTGCAAACCTCTTGTATCCCTTATCTTTTCCTGCTTTGACCATTAAACCAGCCGCATAATGGTCACCTGAATTGCCTGCAGCCTTGTGCCTCAGACTCCTAGTGTGAAGAGCAGATCTGCCTGTTCTAGGGTTATCGTATCTTTCCCACCAATGAAAGATTGCACGAAACCTTCATACGATGGAGGCAGCGACACCAACAGAATTAAGGCAGCATTCCTCATCACTTATGTTCTCCTCACTATTACGCAATTCAAGCAGAATAGTGTTTAGAACATCTAAGTGATCACTAATTTGCGTACCTTCAGACATTCGCAACCCGAATAGCCGTTTCTTGAGCATCAACTTGTTCGCCACGGATTTCTTCATGTAGAGCTCCTCCAACTTGACCCACAAAGCAGCAGCCTTCTCCTGATCTGCGACACCGGTGATCACATCGTCCGTCAGACACAACATGATCGTTGCGTGCGCCTTCTCCTCCATCTTCAGATACGCCAACGTGGTAGTGTCCACGTTTCCCTTGTTGGACGCCAGAGGCAGTCAAAGATCGTCGCGTTTCAACAACGCCTTCATCTTGATCTGCCACAGACTGAAACTGTTTCTCCCACTGAACTCCTCGATCTTCGTAGTACCCGACATCGTTTCTTGTTTGAAACCCTAACCTGACCCGAGCTCAGATACCAGTTTGTTATGACGCAGTGGATGAATCCGGGTATCAAGCAATTGTTGGAATTGTGCACTAGAGGCAATCAATTAATTGTGACATTTGTGGATTTAGGATTCATTATGTTATCGATATGGAGATATGTTAACATGAATGAAGTCCTTAGAATATAAGTGTTATATTCTTAAATATCCCTAGTCGATTATAATGATTAATAGGAAAATCATCTATAGACTAGTATGGGGTTGGATTGATATGGAGATATCATGATCCAACACATGGGTATGCATTAGGAGTAATGGCATACTGGATTGACCCATCTCCGAGAAGGCTACATACATGTTATGTTAAGTCACAAGCGCTTCTCGCGGTGCAACGGTATTGTCATCCTTAGACTTGAAGTCACCAGATATTCTAGCTGTGGATTATTGTGATTTTGGTAGCGTCAAACGCTACACCGTAACTGGTAGTTATAAAGGCGTGTACTTGATACAATAAGAAGCAAGCTTAGAGATCGTAGTGGATGTAGATAGAATTTGTCCCTCCCACATAACGGGAGCAAATATCCTAGGCCACTCGAGGGATAGTGCTTATAAAATGTCTGGCCAGACTCAAATAAATCAATATATGATATTGATGTTATTTGCACGAATAAGGCTATTCCCAGTATCGAGAAACTATGGATTGGATATACGAGTGTGACTTGTATGCCTCGTGTCCAATCCGGATATTGGGACAAAGGGATGAGACAATTACTTGCACAAGGTTTGTCATGATGACTATTCTATTTGTTGGCTAGAATGGATGTCTTGCTAGAGGCCGCTCAATATTAGTAAATTGTTACTACCAACTAAATAGAACCTATGGGGTCACACGCCATATAGGGGTGAACTAGACATGGGAATTAATTAATTAAAAGGATCAAATCGCAACAACTTGCTAACTTAGTAGGACTAATATGCAAAAAAGGACTAATCCGAACTTGAGTAGGATTATGAGGGGTTCTTTATGTAGTAGGACAAGGATTTGTTGGACTATATAAAGAACACTCCTAGCTTATTTTTCTCTCTACACATAACACACATCTATATGATAGAATAAAGGAGAGAACAAAGCAAGGAGAGAGAGCAAGTCCCAAAGAGGGCCGAACCCCCTTTAGGGGACCGCCCCCTACCCGTCGGCCAAAGGAGAGCCGCCCCACCTCTTGGCACTCCATTGTTGCTTGGTTTCTTCTTCCTCCTCCATTCTTCCTAGCTAGCACATGGATTTGGAGGGTCTAGATGTAACACCCCCAAAACCGCCAAGCCGGAAGCCCGGGGATGTCACTCCGTACCCGAGATTAAACCCGGATACAAGGAGATTTTATAACAGAATATCCAAACCAAATCCTTAAAATAAATAACTAAAACTTTGAAAATTATCTCGCCACAAACATGGGCATTATCTAACTGAAACTTAAAACTACTTGATGAAATAAATCTAAATTTGAAATTTAAATTACTAGAGTGATGTGTCTCGATTTTCCCCAAAATCCATGCTTCCACCTAAACCTGTGGTGCAGAAACAAAAAGAAACACCACAGTTTCCAAAGTCAGCGGAAAATACTGAGTAAGCAACACCCAAGCATGTAAATAGATTATGAAGCAGTTTAAAAACGACACATGAGTTTGAAGAGTAAAGTATTTGAGTAAGAGTATAAGTATGAAATAAGAATTCACAAATCTTTTCCTTTTGTCACTTCACTTGTGGGGAAACATTCCCAAACTTCCTCATTTGTCCAATCGGGACTTCCAATTCTCAATCATAAAGGTCCATCATTCAGAAAACATATATTACCATGTTGACACGAGGAAGATCTACTAATAACTGGCTACCAGACCATAAGTGTCGACACCCCCCTAAGACTTCTTGCGGTCAGAGAGGTAAGTACTGGAGCGAACTCGGGGCGGTTGCGACCGAGCAAAATAAAATAAAGTGGGTCGAGAGACGTATTCCACATCGACCAAAGCTCAAAACATTGATCCCCGATACAACTGTTCCACTTTACGTCTTTACGTCTTATTAATCATGTGATAGTTGTGATAGAATCACCTTTGTAAAATCAGTAAACTTTCTCAAATAAACAGTTCAAGTAGATATTCCAATTTTGAGACAATAAATCACAAAAGCAGTTTAGACACGAAAGAAGATATGGGCACTAGGCCTGGCATGTTTACTTACCTTGAATCTCAAGCAAAGCAAATCACTTCCTAGTAATACTCGACGTATCCTTCGTCAACGAATTTGTCGCCTACAAATTTAATAATATCCTAATCAATTATCGCTAACACACAAATACAAACAAGTCCTATATGCAATGCAAGTGTAACCCCCTTATTATTTCCCCAAACTTTAATAATAATATTTCTATTACTAAAACGTGATTTATACGGACTATCGTTTATTATCGTAAAGCATAGCTATAGTTATATAAATATAACTTATAAGATTAGATAAAATATCCCTTTTATTATTTAGGGTAGAGAAGCATATTATTTTACCTCAAAAACACTTTTAATTCAAATAGTAGGTTCTCCCAACCAAACAAGCCTTAGTAGAGAATAAAGGTTATAAACTAACTAACTTTATTTAGAAGAAATAACAAATTTATTTGAAGAAATAACTTATTCTAATTTTTTATAAACTTATAAAAATAAGTAAGAAAAATATACTTTTATTTTTGGGTAAAGATGAGTAAAGAAATTACTTTAAAGATGTATATAATTGTCTAATTTTTTTTTGAGAAATTGTTTTGTCGTCAACCGGGTTTGAACCCGGGACCTCATGCAGGGGCTTCCAACGCTCTACCACTTGAGCTACCACCCTAGCTGCATAATTTTTCAAACGATTAACATTTAAACAAGAAAATAAACTTCCTAATTAAATAATTCTCAAGTGTTTTAATAAGACTTTCAAACCCTCAAAACTTCTCTTTCAAATTTTGAGTGTAGAGTAGTAAGAAAAATGGTTGCTAGCTATGAGACTCGAACCCCAGACCAATTTAATGCTAACAGTCAACTTTAACCACTGGGCCACTGCCCATACTTGTGTCTTCTACCCAGATAATATTATTATAACTCTAACAGTTAACTAATGTTAATAAAAAAATAAAAGAAACAAACATAATGAAAAACAAGAACTACACACGGGTCTGCTCTCTTCTTACCGGAACAGAGCACGAAGAAGACGACGACGATGGTGACGGGGTGGCTCGCGGTGGTTGCGAACGGAGGTGGCGGCCGACGGCAAGGGCGGCGGCGACGGGGAGGATGCCGGAGACGGTGGCGGCGTCGGACAGGGGCGGTCACAGTCGGGTTCGGTTCTCCGGACCCGGCGGGTTTTGCTTGGAGATTCGAACGGGAGAGAGAGCGAGAGATTGAGAGGGTTGTGGTGAGTGATGAAATCTGAGAATTTTTGATGGGTTTATATAGGCGGTAGGAGGAGAATTTTCCGGCGAAGAGGAGAATTTCGGGTTTGTTTCGGTTTTGTATCGGGATGGGAAATTGGCGAAATTGGGTTTGCTTGAAGCTAAATATTCGAGCTTTGTCAAGTTTGCAGTTGATTGGGACTATTTGGTGGTGATTTGGCGAAGATTTGAGGCGGTGGTGGAGTTGTGGCGGCGAAATCGCCGGTGGAAACTCTGCTGCTAGTTGCAGGAGAGGAAGAAGATGACAATTATGTTTAAAAGACACTTTCACCCCCCTTAGTTAGTTAAAAGACACTTTTTACCAACCAGAATTATATTAACTGCATTATTTAAGTTACGAAAAAGACACTAAAGCCCCCCCAAAGCTTAAAACAATAGAAATTAACTTTTAAATAATTAAATTAAGACCCAAAGCTTATACTAATATTATATTAACACCTAATATGGTTATAAAATACCCGTTTTAATAAACTAAAACTTAATATTTGTTAAAAATACTCGTTTCTAAATAACGGGGTATTTCATCCTTCCCCCCTTAAAGAAAACTTCGTCCTCGAAGTTGTGCACAAGAGATTCCGGCAGGGAGACCTCCGTGTACACCGTGCGTAGTGGATCAGGATCGCACAGGAAGAATAGGGGTGTGTGTAGGGAGAGAGTAAGTCAGTAGCAATGTCTGAGAGAGAGACAGAGGTTTGGCAGAGCTTCCGCGTATGGCAGTGTGTCCTCCTTTGTATGGAAAGGTTAACGATGTATATATACTGGGGAACGTGACCGTTGTAGTGTGGTTAATGCGCCCATTAATGGTGGCTTAATTAGCTTAACCATAACGGCACGTTCGTCCGAGTATATAGGAACCGTTAGAGCACGTGGTGCGCGAGTACCGGAACCGTTACGAGGTTGACCGGGTTTGACCGGATTGACCGGGTTTAGGGAGCTCGTGCCATAGATCTCTCAAAACAGTTACTAAAGGTCGCGCGCGGGCTTGGCTCGCACGCGACAGGGCTTACTCTAGCCTCCAAACCACAAGATCCCTACAAGTCCCGTGCAGTGATATGCGAGGGCTCTGTCTCGCAGCCCCCACATGGATCAGCTCGGCTGGTGATCCGGTGTGTGTGGAGCACAATATGGTGTGCTGGATGGTTGCCACGTGGCTAAGATCTGCCATGTCAGAAAGCAGTATCTACATTAGCCCCCTTTCTGCGCGTGAAGGCTCATAGCTGTATAGGCTTCCATGCGCGGAAACCAACATGCGCGTCGTCGCCACGCACCAATTCAAATACGGGTAAGTTCAGCCCCCGTGCGTGTCATTATGACCTAAAACCCCTAGAGTCGTGCCGTCTGACCTTTAGGGTTTTAGGCGTGACGTCAGCCCGTCCTGTGATTGCGCGATACAACGGTGACGGTTGCGATTCGACTACTGAAGGGACGCAACCCTTCATTCTTTTGGATAAATACCTTGTATCCCATTATTGCAAAGCATCACTTCTTTCTCTCAAAGTGAATGGTACCCAGAGATCTTCGAGAGCAGATCCAGATAATCAATCACCAGTTCAGAACTGCAAATCGTATTCTCCAATTGTGTATATCCAAGCAAGTTTCAAGGAAACAAGGTTGGCCTCGTTTACTTTTGATTTGAAATACCAGTGTTTGCCTTGAACTGCGTCAAATCTGTAAATCCATGAAATTTGTGAAGAGGCTTTGACCTTTGAACCTGCTTCGTTTTAATCTTTCAACAATATTGGATCTTGCAACTCCCCAATTTCTGAAATCGGTACCGAAACTGTTTGCTTCCTTTTGCATAGATCTCGAATTCCAAAATTCAAACTGAAGTGTGGTATTTCTCCCCCTTTTTTTTTGCCCTTTCGCAGGAATGGCCAAGACGAGAGTAACCAGACCCGTCAAGGAAGATGAAGAGATACCGGAGCTTCCGCAGGATCTGTGGCGAAAAGCCCCCTTTCTGGGTGGGAAGGATTTTTATCACGCGAGGGTGAAGGCGAAGAGGATGCCTGATCCTGTTCCAGTTGAGCGGTTGTTGACACTGACTCGCCCAGTTAACTCAGCCTTGCTCGAGTTGGTTGGTTCCGAGGATGTGATTCGATTGGGAATCGAGAATGGGCACTTCCCATATACTGCGATTTCTACTCAGGCGTTTGTCCAGAAATTGGACTATATGGATGAGTGGATCGACCATGTGTTGGATAATTACGCCGAAACTCTCGATGAAGCCGGCATTTTCTTCGCTGTCCGTGCTATGAAGGGTGCTGCCGTGAAGTTGGATCAGTCCATGCTTCTAGACCTTCTGTCCCGTTACTCGCCCGCGACTCACACGTTTCATTTTGCTGAGTTCGAGGCTGCCCCCACGCTCGAGGACGTTCAAATGCTGTATGAGCTTTCCCCCATGGGCGAGGTGGACCCCTTGAGTCACTTGAGGACATCTGCTGAAATGGCCTTGTACGCGCAGATGGAGGAGTGCCTAGCAGAGGTAAAGAAAATCTCCACTCGGTGGACCACTACAAAGCCTCTTCCGAACTGGCAGCTAGTGGATACGTCTGCGAAGAATACCTGGAACAAGTGGTTGCAGTACTTCTTCCGAGACTATGCGAGCAGCAGCATCACTGAAAAGCTTTTGAGCGAGAACCCGGAGGCCGAGAATTATGTAGAGGGCAAGGGTTATCATTTGACCCTTTGTGCCTTTCTCTGTGCTTGGCTGTCGAGGTATCTGATTGATGGTCATCCCCATGACGGGGTCTTCTACCATGTGCTGCCACTTGCCGTGAGGCTCGCTCTTGGCCAGAAAGTCGCACTCGGACCCTTGGTCTTGGGTACGTTATATTATAGGCTTGATCAGCTGGTTCTGGCGATGAGGGAATCGCGTGGCCGCCTCGATGTTCTGACCTTTGTCAATATCAGCTTTTTGACAATGTGGGTTTTCGAGCGCTGGCCGTCTTATGCTCCAACTCCCCTCCCACTTGAGAAGTGGTGTCCCCCAGGCGAGACGGAAGCGCGCAACAGCGGAAGGGCTGCGAGATGGTTTGGAGCAAGCAACACCAAGTGTACTTGGAGCTTGATATGCGACAAACGAAAGGAGTTTACTGCCAGGCCCTATGCCACACGTGTTGAGAATGTGCGGTGGTTTCCAAAGCTATACCCTTCCAAAGGTATGGTCTTGTCAGAAGACCTTCTCTTTGAAAAGGGGCCGCATTTCCACGAACGCTATCGTGAATTCTTTTGTTGGTGTCTGCGAGGTTCTCTTCCTGCCCTTGCAGAGCATATTCGTGAGCTCGCGCCACGGTATGAAAGACTTACAGTGGATGTTGACCCTACTCGGGTCTCTCCTCAGTTTGGTTTTGATGCGGTGGCCCCATCGATCTGGCCCCAGTCTATTATCAGAGGGTGCTACAAGCGTTTGCTGACAAAGGAATGCAAGACGGTCCTCATGAGCAATCTTCCCTTTGAGCAGCCTGCGGGAACTCGCAAGGGTGGTTGTTCCCAGAACTGGCTCGCATACTGGGTTGCCCAGCAAACGAGGATTGAGACGGAGGCAGCAGCGCAGCCAGGAAGGGCCCCCTTGATCAAGAGAAACTCTTTTCCGTTTCGCCCCAATTGCAGTCTGAGTGAGTCTGAGTATGGTTGCTACTCGCTGTGGGACCGCGAGAACCATCTGTGCCCCGATTTCATTCTGAAGGAGCAAGTCGACGCAATCAAGAAGGGTGACGCGCAGGTCATCAAATATAGCAAGGCGTTTGCTGAGGTAAGCAATTTCCTTGTATGCTTTAGGCTCCCTTTTTTTTTATTTTCCTTGCGCTGATGCTTTTCGTTCTGTATTGTTCAGTGTCATGTGCGAAGGTTCGCAGCTGGTGACCGTTCCAAATCGCTGGTGGACACCATTGTTGCCACCAGAAGGAAGGGGGAGTCGTACCGGCTAGCATGGAGGATGGATGCCGAGGTCGAAACAAAGGTTCGCGCAGTCATGAATACTTTTGCTGACTCGCTGATAGACAACCCTCCGGCTCCGTCTCCTTCTAGAGACGACCCGTCCCCTCCAGCGACTGCGGCGCCGAGAGTGAAAAGACCTAGGCAAAAGGGAATTACGATTTCTTCCCCTAGGAGTGCTCCAGCTTCGCCCCCAGTGAGGTCCCTTTCCATCAAAGACAAAGGCAAGGGTCGTATGCCCAGCAAAGTGCGAAAAGATCTCGCAGTTGAGACTTTCGTTCCATTCAACCAAGAGGAAGAGAGACAGGAGCCCCAGACAAGTGATGAAGAAGAAGAAGCAACAGTTGTGATGTGCGAGGAAGAATCAGGAGGTACTTCCGTCGCATCTTCTTGCTTTTTATCCTGACTCCTTTGTAGTTCTTTTCTTTGAACCAATTATGCATTCGCAGATGATGATGATGAAGCCGTTGGTGGCCTTGTGGCCAAGAGGCAAAAGAGAGATGCCCATTCTGGCATTTCAGATGATCCTATAAGCGAGGATGTTCTTGCTGAATCCCGGAAGACAGCCACGGAGGCTGCTGAGAGAAGAAGGCAGCGAGAGGAAGAGGAGCTCGAGCGTGTGAAACAGCGGAGCCTCGAAGAGCAGCATGTTGACGACTTAGTACGTCCAGTTGGCGAGGAAGACGAGCTTCCCGAAGAAGTGGCTCCTCATGTGGAGGAGGAAGATGAGGTTCCCGGAGAGGACGCAGCAGAGCTAGAGCAAGTCCAAGCGGACTTCGCAGAGATCGCAGGTGGCGATAAAGGTGAGATCTTCAATCTCGCAGTTACTTATAGAGATGTAATTGTGGGTGCGTTAAAGCACGGTGTGTCAAAGCCTGACATTCGCCGTTGGTTGGTAAGCAAATGCGGAGAACCCTCAGGTAATTATTTTGAATGATATGCACATACTAGGCTGTAGCCACTTGAGGCAAAATCATGACTGGTTTACTCGCATCCCAGGTCACGCTTCTCTTAAAGATTTGCTTAGTGAGGATATACTGATAGGGCACGGTTCCACGTCCCTAGTGTACGATGAGGATACCTCAATCCCACCTTCGCGTGGAGGTTCTTATTCTTAGCTTTAGTAAAGATAGCGAAATAACCTATAACACAAGTTACCTCACATTATCGCATTTGGTATCGCAGGTCATGCTGAGGAACCTGAGCTGGAGCAGAGAAGTCAGCTTTCTGCATCCCATGTTCCAATTTCGAGTTCCCATACCGAGAAGCCCGTCGCAGCTGCTGGACACGCAAGTGAGCATCTCGAGGATGTCATTGAACTCTCCGATGATGTCGAAGCTGATGCTGCGCCGATGGACGAAGGTGTCCGTACCGGTGGTGAGGAAGAAAGGACAAGTGATGCCAATGTTTTCGCATCTGGTAGTGTCCTCCGCCCAGCGACTTCGGCTGTCCCTTCGCCTCCGGCGATGACTGAGCCAGAAGCACCTATTCCTGCGTGGAGCATTTGGGGCTCGCAGGTTGGGAATGCAGTCGCAGCTGGTGCGGCCTACACTCTTCCTCCTGACTATGAGAGGTTGGAGCTCGTAGCTGATAGGAGGGCCATGGAGCGAGGGCAGTCTTCGAACAACCTAGTGGCCCGTATCCCTTCTCTTCATGAAATTCTGGAAGGCACTGGTAAGTAAAGATTTACCGTTCGCACGTCGCATTATTTGCTTGCTAGTTCTGACATTATAACCCATTTTTGATGTCCCAGGTTTGAAGCAAACCGATGTAGACTGGGTGGTTCGGATGCGTCTCAGATACCCCCGATCGTTTGTGAGATCTCTGGAGATCGGACCTTTTGATAGGAGGCTATTCCTTACTGAAGCCATCTGGATACTGGAGCAGCTGTCTGCGGCTACACCTGCGACCATTTCGGCCCAGAGTGCTGAATTGCTGTGTGGCATGTGCCAAAATCTCCTGATAAAAGTCCAAGGCAGACTTGGTTTCAAATTCCTCAAGGACAGAGTTACACTGATTCGCGCAGCTGTAAACTTGAATCTCGGTCACCAGAATCTCGCAGCTGAGATGCAGAAGGTGGAGCAGCAAAAGCAAAAGGTTGATGAAGCTTTGAAGCTGTATGACGAAATGAACGCCAAGTGCGAGCTACTGAAGCAGGAAGTGAAACAAGTGGAGAAGCTGAGCGAGCAGTTCGAGCCCCAAGACTCCTTAATCAAGAATTTGTTTTGACTTTTCGAATTTTGAAAAGAAAACAGGAAAATGGCTGAGACATTAATGTAATGTTTTGAAACATTAATGTAATGTTGCTAGGGTTTCTCCCCCTTCTTTTTTTTTTAACAACAAACAATGAGTTTGCCCGTTTTGCCCTTTTCAGGATTTGATTGGACATTTCTGTGCATATCCAATTATGACATCAGCAAATTGATTCTCTGCTTGATTTTCGCGCTAATTTCTCGGCAGATAAGCACGCTTCCGTTGGGAAGTCCATCCGAATCATGACTATCCGTCATTTATTAGGATACGCAACTGAATCGTCGTAGCCTTTAGTAGGGTAATTGATTGTTACCGCTTTTCAAGGCGTAAGTGATTGAACTTACCCTCTTTTTGAATTTTGCTGACTCATCTTAGGCAACCGAAGAGTCTCCACAGGGCCTATATAAACCCCGTCTTTGCCATTTGGGTTCTTCATCCCAAACATGTGCTTTGCCGTGAGTCCTTACGACTGCTGGCTTCAACGCTTGTTTTTCGTTGATTCATGGCAACTTCAAGTTTTGAATCCTGAGTTTGCGCTTTGTGCTATAGAAATAGTTTCCAAGATCCACTTTATGAGGCTTATTGCTGTTTATAACCATCATAAAGAGGATGCAGATAATTCCTCATGTGTGTTCGAAGAAATTTCTTCGTGTATTATGTGTGCAGGTCATGTTTCCGGCCGCCTCGTGGCGAGGTGCAGCGCCGAAGTGACCGTGCTACCGTCTCGTAATGAACGGCGTGATTCTCCTCCAGCATCCCTGGAGGAGGGTTTCTTGCCTCTTCGTTCTTGAACTCAGGAGGCTAGCCAATGCCCTTGTCTATCAGGACAAGGAGCCCAGTACCAGAGGAATGACCGCTTCCCCTGTTTTGCACGACTGCATACGCTCCAACAGGTGGTTCCTCTGGTACATATCTTGATCAGACAGTGGCCTTGTCAGATCCTGAGATCTTGGACATAGCATCACCCAGATCTTGCTGCCAGGGACGTAGCGAATGGCGAGTTGATCTCTTCGCATAAGCATCCTACTTGCTACAGATCTTTGGCCGCAGATCTGTGCATTGCGTAGCTGGTGTTAGGACCGTTAGGTTCATCCTTTTTCAGTCAGGATTCCCGCGATGTGTAACTTCGTGCTTGTAAGTTACTTTTCGAATGCATTGTAAGCCATGTTGGCTGCTGTAGTTAGATTCGAGCTTTTCGCTTGTAAGCTGCTATCTAGATTGTAAGTCATTTGACTCATAATGATATATAGCTTTCGTATTATCTGCTGTCTCGTTACAACAAAATTCAATTTCGCATGCGTTTCGGCTTGTTTTGCCTTGCATAATGCCATGTAATGATTTCACAGATGCGATGTCAATTCGCAGATGTTTCGCTAGATCATTCGAGATCGTACTTTCGCAGCTGTGCCATCTTGACGGATGGGTTTGTAGTTGGTCGTTGTAAATCATATGAGATCATGTTCACAACTTTACTATCGTAACAGATAGCTTTTTAACAGATCAATTAAGATCGTTGAGTGGTGCGAATTGCTATCATAGAAGATAGGCTTTATTAGAGAATTGCTCGAGATCGTTTCTCGCATGAATTGCCATCGCAGCAGATAGATCTTTAGAAGACCCAATAAGATGATTCTGCACTTACGTTGCCATCATAACAGACGGGCTTGGGTGATTACTTTGCGTATAAATTGCTATCATGAGAGATAGGCTTTAGATGATCGATTGAGATCGTTTTTTTTTTTTTTTTGTACTTCGCTGCTATCGTAAGAGATAGGCTTTGGACGATCACCTAAGATCACATTTGCGTTTGGCTGCTATCGTAGGAGATAGGCTTTAGATGACCACTTAAGATCGTATTCGTGTTGACTGCTATCGCGAGAGATAGGCTTTGACAATCACTTAAGATCGCACTTGCGTTTGGCTGCTATCGTAAAAGATAGGCTTTAGATGGCCGATCAAGATCGCATTCGTGCCGACTGCTATCGCGAGAGATAGGCTTTAGATGATCACTTAAGATCGCATTTGCGTTTGGCTGCTATCGTAAAAGATAGGCTTTAGATGATCGATTAAGATCGCATTTCTGCTATCGCGAGAGATAGGCTTTGATGATCAATTAAGATCGTTTTTGTATTTTGCTGCTATCGCGAGAGATAGGCTTTAGATGATCACTTAAGATCGCATTTTCATTGACTGCCATCGTAAGAGATGGGCTTTAGATGATCAATTAAGATCGCATTTGCGTCAACTGCTATCGTGAGAGATAGGCTTTGATGATCGCTTAAGATCGCATTTGCGTTTGGCTGCTATCGTAAGAGATAGGCTTTAGATGATCACTTAAGATCGCATTTGTGCTTGCTGCTATCGTAAGAGATAGGCTTTCAGATGATCACTTAAGATCGCATTTGTATTTGCTGCTATCGTAAGAGATAGGCTTTGACGATCAATTAAGATCGCATTTGTATTTGCTGCTATTGCAGCGAATAGATCATTGTTAACAGTAATAACAAATTAAATAGAGCAATATAAACGGCTAGAAATATGAACTTCTCATTTGGGAGAACTCTTTATTATAACACTCTCATATGGGAGAGATAGGATTACAATCCTCTCATATGGGAGAGGAGATTGCGTCAATCATAGCCACATGAGACATTAAGCAACGTTATCATAAAACGTATGAAATAAGAGAAGTCAAGGATAGTACTTCTTGATCCAGCGCATGTTGACTGAGCTTGGAGTTGAGGTTGTGCCGTGCAACCTTCGTATGCTGCAATAGCCACTATCGAAGACTTCTGTGACTTCGAAGGGTCCTTCCCAATTAGCTGCGAACTTTGGGTGAGTTGCTTCTCGCATGCAGTGGTCAGATGCGCGCAAGACCAGATCGCCAACTGCGAAATCCCGTCGCTGGACTGTCTTGTTGTAGGCGCGAGCGATTCTTTCTTGGTACCGCTTGTTAGTCCTTTTGGCTTGTTCTAGCTTTTCTTCCAGCAAGACTAAATCATGATCGCGTTGGTTTTCATAGAGTGCGTGGAAGGCCAGCCTTGCCGAATTGACTCTGACCTCCGCAGGTACTACAGCTTCGGCCCCATAACATAGTAGAAATGGCGAGGCCCCTGTGGGTGTCCTTGGAGAAGTCCTGTAGGCCCACAGAGCTATGTTAAGAGATTCGGCCCACTTCTTGTGGTCATCTGCGACCATCTTGCTCAGAATTCTCAACAGCGTTTTGTTAGTCGCTTCGGCTTGTCCGTTTCCCTTTGGATAATAGGGGGTAGAGCATATCTGCCTGATATTGTACTCCGCGAGTTTCGTAGCTACCTGGCGATTAACAAAAGGAGTACCGTTATCTGAAAGAATGGTGTTTGGGATTCCGAACCTGCACACGATATTTTCCTGGATGAAGTTAACCACAGCCAGCGCGTTTGCCGTCTTCAGTGGTATTGCTTCCACCCATTTGGTGAACAGCTCAGCTGCGGTGAGAATGAAATGGTTCCCATGTGACGTTGGTCGGATGGGGCCAATGAAGTCCAAAGCCCACGTGTGAAATGGCCATGGCGTCCCTAATGCATGTAGGTCCACAGCGGGAGCGTGCACTAGGTTCCCTTTGAATTGGCATTCTTGGCAGCGTCGCACCTTGGCGCGGCAATCGACTTCCATCGTGGGCCAGAAGTATCCGATTGAGAGGAGTTGTCTGCATAATTTCGCACCTCCCTGGTGTTCCACCTGATGAGAGAGGTCCATGACTTCTTGTGCTTCCTTGCCGTCTAGGCATCGCAGCAAGTTGCCCTCGTGACCTCTTCGCCAAAGCAGGTTTTCCTGAACCACATATCGCGACGCTTTCCTCTTCAATTTGTCGGCTTCTTTTCTCGATTCGGGTACGGTGCCCTGGGTGAGGAATTCGAACAATGGCTTCCTCCAGTCTGTGTCGTCATCGGTTAGAGCGATGAGTAGAGCATCTTTGATTAGTGCGCAACTTTCGCACTTCCCTTGTATCAGGGCTGCAGCTGTTGACATGCTTGGCCAATGAATGCCATATCTCTGAGCTTTCCTGTAGATTGACACCTCGCTTTCTCCGCAAGCGTGTTGGTGAATCTTTTCCAGCAGCTGTTGTCCCTCTTGCTCGGAGACACATCGCATGAGTATTCCTCCAGGACCCTTGTAGTAAAGGGTGTTGTCGTGGATGCAGTATCCTTTCGTGAGTGCCCAGCTCTCGCTGCTGGTGCCTTTCGCAATAGCTTGCAGAATTGCTTTTCGCCAGTCTGCGTCATCCATGTGTTCGTCGTCGCACACATCTTCTGTTAATGCCGACGATGTTCGCACTTCGATGGAAATCCTTGCGGGGCATTTGTCTATGCTGACCTTAGATCCTAGAGTTGCTAAGGCGTCTGCATGCCTGTTGTCCGCTCGGGGCTTGTGCTCGTATTTCACGTCGCAGAATTGCTGCATCAGCTTTTGCACTAGGGTGCGGTATGACAGGAGGTTGATCTCCTTTAAACCATATTCGCCCGAGGCTTGCTTAACAATCATTTTGGAATCTCCCATGACCGTTAAGTTACTCACTTCCAAAGCTTTCGCCGCACGGAGCCCCGCGATAAGAGCCTCGTATTCCGCCTCGTTGTTCGTGACTGCGAAGTTGAGTTTTGCGGACATCTGTATGACTTCCCCGTCCGGCTTTGTCAAGACTATCCCAATGCCTCCGCCTTTTCTGGTTGACGAACCATCGAAGTGGAGGGTCCAATAGGGCACGTCGATCGCGTAGATTTCAGGGCCTTCGAGCTCTTCCTCGATCACGGGTTCGTGGCTGTTGTCGGGAAACTGTGCCAACAGATCTGCTACCGCCTGCGACTTGATCGCTCTCGGTTTCACGCATGTGATATCGTATTGAGAGATGGTCATGTACCATTTCGCCAATCTCCCGCCCGGAGTAGTGTGAGTTAGCAAGTATCTTATGGGGTCGCTTTTGGTGACCACCACTACTTTGTGCGATGCAAAATAGTGTCTCAACTTCTCTATCACAAAGAATAAAGCAAGGCAATGACGTTCGATGTCTGTGTACCTTGATTCAGCAGGCTGCACAATGCGAGAGATGTAATAGATAGGCCTCTCTTGGCCTTCATACACCTGAGCCAAGAGTGCTCCTATAGATCTCCTTGTTGATGTAAGATATAGCAGAAGCGGTGATCCCAGTTGAGGCGCGATCATTATCTTTGGGGATGTGAGTAGCTCCTTTAGCTTTTCAAATGCGGCTTCGTGGTCAGGAGCCCAGTTGTACGCGGCGTCCTTCTTGAGAAGAGTGCTGAAACAGCATGTGATTTCGGCGATTGCTGGGATGAATCTCCGCAGATATGACAATTTTCCCAAGAATGTTTTCAAGGCACTTTGGTTGTGAGGTGGCGTCATGCTGGTGATGGCTGACACTTTCGCGGGGTCAGGCTCGATCCCTTGGCGATGGACCACGCATCCCAAAAACTTTCCCGAGGTCACGCCGAATGCGCATTTCATGGGGTTCATTTTCAGTTGAAAGCTCCTGCATCTGTTGAACACCTTTCGCAGGTCTGCAAGGTGATCTGCTTCATGCCCGGATTTGACTACCAGGTCATCCACATAGAATTCCACTTCTTTGTGCATCATGTCGTGGAATAGAGCCATCATGGCCCGCTGATAGGTTGCGCCTGCGTTCTTAAGACCGAATGGCATTACCGTGTAGTTGAATACCCCCACGGGAGTGATGAATGCAGTTTTCCTTGCATCTTCGGGATCCATCTTGATTTGATTGTACCCGCTGAAGCCGTCCATGAAACTGAACATGCGATGGCCTGCCGTCGAATCGATGAGTAAGTCGATGTTAGGCAGTGGGAAATCGTCCTTAGGGCAGAAGCGGTTGAGATCTCAGAAGTCCACGCAGATGCGGAGCTGTCCGTTCTTCTTCACCACCGGCACGATGTTGGCCAACCATGTGGGATGGTGATTTGGCTCTATGAACTTGGCGTCTAGGAGTTTGACAATCTCCTGCTTGATCTTTACGTTGAGCTCTGGCCTGAAACTTCTGGTGCTTTGCTTGACCGGTTTAGACCCTGGGATGATGTCTAAACGGTGCATGGTGATGCTCGTGTCCAGACCTGGCATCTCATCATATTCCCATGCGAACACATCCTTGTATTCAGTTAGGAGCTGCAGCAGTCCTTGTTCCTCTTCGCTTGTGAGGTCCGCACTCAGGAAGACTGGCCTTTTCTTTTCCTCGTTCGGGCTGAGGAACACTTCCTTTAGCTCTTGCTTTTGTGGTCTTGGCCTGTCTTCCATGCATTCGGGCGCTTCTTTGAGTTTCTCGTCTGAAACGATCTGTGTTGGCTCTTCTGTCAGCGCAACTTGCTCGATTTGATTGATTTGCCCAGGGACATCCCCATGCCCGTGTGAGGACGTCCCCGCGCACCTTCATATGCGATAGCATTTCTTCCCGTTGGCGTAGAAGCTCTCTATCTCCTTACCCTCGGGGTCATGCTTTGCAATCCTCTTCAGAGTGTACACATTCTTCCGATGATATGCGATACGCCGCGCCTCTTCGTGCGTAGGCGGCTTTTCCTTGGCATCTCCCCTTGTTACCATCACGCCCGCAGGTGACTGGTCCTTGATGTCCTCCCAGAGAGGTAAAGGAGTAGGGTTGAATGGTCCGGGTGTTTGCTCGTCCGCCATCTCGGTGAACCACACCGCCTCGCTGAGATGTGCTTCGTCCAAGTTGAACGGGTTGGTTGAGGCCGGTATCTCGACAATCCTGTCGTTCCAGATAGCTTTCATCACCTGGTGAGCCGTCGAAGGGATTGCGTCGAAGCGATGAATCCAGGCTCGACCGATGATCATGTGATATGTGGTGTTCGCGTCTATGACATAGAACTTCGCCGAGCACTTGATTTTACCAATTTGAACGCCTAAGCGGATCCATCCGATCGTCATTCTAGAATCGCTTCCGAATCCCACCAGCGGGGATGGACGCTTGACTACCTTGTGCTCGGGGATCCCTGCTAGCTTCAGTGTGTGGAGTGGAACAACATTGACCGCTGCTCCTCCATCGACGAATGCTCGCTTGAATTCGACGCCGTTGATGATGGCGGTCACGTACAGGGGCCTCTGGTGGCTCGCATCTGTCTTCTTGTCGCTGGCAGAAAAGGTCATAATCTTTTCTGTGGAACGGGACGCCCTGACGACTTTCCCGTTGGAGACCACGAGGTCCTCCTCGTAGTCCTCCGCTATCCTTAAGATTGCTTTTGTCATATCCGTTCGGCATTTTTCGGAGAAGTTCATCTCGTTGAAGAATTTGTCGAAGCCATGCGACCCTTTCATGCGGTCGGCACGCTCGTCTTCCGTGTCCATGCTGTAGTCTTCGTCTTCATGGACTTCAGCAATGATGGGTAGACCATCCTCTGCGACTTCTTCCAGGTCCACTATCGAGATCATGGCGACCTCTTTGCCCTTTGAGCCCGAATCTGTATGGGCAGGCAGCGGGTTGTTGCGCACATCCTTCCGGTGGTCGCTGACGATGAGTTCGCCGTTCTTCATCTTCTGATCGAATGCGAATCTGAGCTTCTTGCACTCAGCTGTGGGGTGCATGACCTTGCCGTGGTATTCACACCACTTAGGGTCCCTCGTCATTTCCTTGGAGGGTGCTTTCTCGAGCGGTGGCAGGATGCCGTCCTTGCGCCACTGTCTGCAGAGATCGCTAGCTTCCTCCACCGAGCATGGCAGAGGCGGTGCGTCGAAGTTTGTAACTTTTGCTTGCTTCTGGGGTGAAACTGCATTGACCTCAGCTTCGCGTCCCCGCTTGTAGCCAAATCTGCCGATCTTGTAGGTGGTGCCGCTCGCAGGTCGTTCTGGAGCGCTCTTCTTTCTCTGTCTCTCGACAATAGGCTCGATGTTCATTGTGCATTCGATGAGCTTTGAAAACGTAGGTGTTTGCAAATTGATCAGCATGCTTTTGTATTCATCTCGCATGCACTGCAGGCATATCTCTACGAGCCGGCTTTCGAGCATGGGGTCCTTGCACTCCAAGGATTTCGCTCTGAATTTCTTGATGAAAGTGATTCCATCTTCCTCGCGTTTCTGATACATCCGCGAGAGATGGATCATCGTCACCTTTTCTTCCATCTGGAAGAACTTGGTATAGAACTTCTGGACCATGTCGTCCCAAGTCTTCACAGATCCGGCCTCCAATGTTCGGTACCATTTGTATGCTACATTCCCAAGAGTCTTTGGGAATTCTCGCATCAGCAGTTTGGGATCAGCTCCGTATGGACCCATGACATCAATGAAACGCATGACATGCTCATGAGCGTTTCCATTGACGTCCTCGAACTTATCCCATTTGGGAGCCTTGTACCCAGCCGGGTTAGGCATGAGATAGATCTCGCGTGGAATGGGTGGATCGTTGTCTAGCTTCGGGATGATGGTATCCGCGAGCGACTGATGAGCCAGGATGGAGTCCACGCGCTTCTGCAAAGACGTCATGCATTCTGGAATGCTTCCCTCGGTAGTTGGCGGAGGGGTTGCCGTAGGCGGTGGCGACACATATGCCGCCGGCGGATTGGGAGTGTATTGACTGCCCGCGTTTCCCCAGATCGTCGCTGGTGGAGGCAGAGTGTACTGCAGAGTTGGGTTAGACGCTAAAGCCGTGGGCTGAGAGGCGTGAGCAGCAGGGGGCAGCATTTGCGCCGTTGACCCTTGGACCGAACGCAGCTGCGTGGCTGACGGTGGAGTTTGCAAATGAGAGCTGGGAGGCGTGGCTGACACTCCCAATCCTGGAGCGGTAGGGGTTCCTCCTCCCTGAGGGATAGCGGTAGCTGGTGGAGGATTTGGCGCAAGGGTGCCCAGAACGGCCAAGATCCGTTCTAACTGCGCAGATTGAGACTTGAGAGCTTTTGCCTGACTTTGGACAGTGGCGTCCAAAGACTCTAAAGTTGGCGCCTCGCCGGGAGTCGTCGGAGTACGGCGGACTTCGTCTCCCGAGGGAGTTTCGGTGGAAGGCGATCGGTTGCTGACATCGTCCTCCTGAGACATGGTTGCTTTTGCTGGTAAGTTTCACGTCGGGTTCACCAAAATGTGCACAAGAGATTCCGGCAGGGAGACCTCCGTGTACACCGTGCGTAGTGGATCAGGGATCGCACAGGAAGAATAGGGGTGTGTGTAGGGAGAGAGTAAGTCAGTAGCAATGTCTGAGAGAGAGACAGAGGTTTGGCAGAGCTTCCGCGTATGGCAGTGTGTCCTCCTTTGTATGGAAAGGTTAACGATGTATATATACTGGGGAACGTGACCGTTGTAGTGTGGTTAATGCGCCCATTAATGGCGGCTTAATTAGCTTAACCATAACGGCACGTTCGTCCGAGTATATAGGAACCGTTAGAGCACGTGGTGCGCGAGTACCGGAACCGTTACGAGGTTGACCGGGTTTGACCGGATTGACCGGGTTTAGGGAGCTCGTGCCATAGATCTCTCAAAACAGTTACTAAAGGTCGCGCGCGGGCTTGGCTCGCACGCGACAGGGCTTACTCTAGCCTCCAAACCACAAGATCCCTACAAGTCCCGTGCAGTGATATGCGAGGGCTCTGTCTCGCAGCCCCCACATGGATCAGCTCGGTTGGTGATCCGGTGTGTGTGGAGCACAATATGGTGTGCTGGATGGTTGCCACGTGGCTAAGATCTGCCATGTCAGAAAGCAGTATCTACAGAAGTTTAAACCAAATTCTAAACAACATTAAGGTATGAGTCTCCACTAAAGGGTATAACTACTAATGACTACTAAATGCAAACCTAATGTCATGCACGATATGCAACATACTATAAGGAGTATTAAAATGGTGTACTTAAATCCGAAGGATTACATCCTCTCCCCCTTAGAGAAGTGACGTCCTCGGAACTCAAAATACATCGTCAAAAAGGTGAGGACGTTTCTTCCTCATACCATCCCTTGCTTCGACTTGGTAACAATACTTCAATGAAAAAGGGAAATACCAATATTCTTTGACAGACTATTCCAACTAGAATTCCAAAAAAATTTCCTCTTTCCTAAAAACTTGAAGATAGGTTCTAAAATAATTTCTAATATTCGAAGAAACTTAAAGACACGAGTCTCAAAAACGCTTCCTAGGCGAGGGTGGGCGGGAAACTACTATCGTCCATGCTAATTATTTAATGTATCACTTCTCCTGGGTCCTGCTCATCACCGCAATCCGCGCAACATTCTCATTTTGTGTTGTGGTTGCTGTTGTACCACTTCCATCGTTGTTGTTGGCATTAGCTGGAGCGTTGTTGGTTCCCCTACTTGACGGGGAACGACACTCATAAGCGCGATGACCCCTCTTTCCACAGTTATTGCAAGTGACTAAGTTTCCTGCACAATCTGTTCCGGGATGGTTCTTGTTGCATCGTTTGCAATAGTGGCGTCGAGGTGGTTCATCTCCATTATTATGCTTGTTGCCACGGTATTGACCCTTGTTACTTCCTCCATTGTTCGACTTGAATTTCTTGTCCTGTCCACCATTGTTGTTTTGACCCTGGTTGCTACCATTACCTCCAGCATTCTCAATCTTGCGCTTTCCGCGATTCTCGTCTTGCATCTCTTGGATACGCCAAACAGATGCAGCTCTATCATACACCTCTTGGAGAGTATCATAGGTTCTGCACATTAAGTCTTTCTGCAGATGGAGTTGCAGACCTGACATAAACTTCCTAACCTTTGTTGCCTCATCAGGCATAAGGGTTCCAGAGAATCGGGCTAATTCCATGAACTTCTTGAAGTACTCCGTTACAGAATCACTTCCCTGCTTCAAGTTCACAAACTCTATGTATTTCTGATCTTGGATATGAGATGGGTAGAAGCGAGTGCGAAGAGCAGTCTGAAGAGCTTTCCAATTAAAGTTGGGTTGAGCCAAGAAAGCTTGACGCGAGTTCCTCCACCAGATGTTTGCATCATTTTTCAGGTAGAACGCCGCGCAAACTACCTTGCGGTTGTCAGGGCACTCAACCAATTCAAGAATTTTGTCCATCTCATCTATCCAGTCTTCCAGCTCCACTGGATCCTCATTGCCAGTGAAACTTCCAGGCTTCATGTCAGACACCTTCTTTGCCCAGTAGGCTGCATTATGATCTCCATTGTTCATTTTCTGAGCCATCTGAGTAAATTGGGCAAAGAATTGCTCCATGCTGTTGTTGTTGTTTGGGGCTGCCATTGGGACTTGACTACTTCTCCTGGTGTAGTATTGGTGTGATCTATTATCCATAATCCTACACTATAACCTATTGTATCATTCATACAATAAACTAAAGTATAAATAAAAAAAAGTGTAATACATGGCATATAATAAGCAGCTAATCAAGTTGATCATCAAACAATTAGTTTCACATGCATTTGCACACAAGCCTAATTTTTAAAGACATAACACGTAATAAACTCATCCAATACTACCCAAATTCCCAACGACTTGTCAAATTTTAAATTCTTTCCCTATGTCCATTTTAAAATCCCTACAGGTTTAAGATTTCCCTTTTGGATAGCCAGGCTCTGATACCAACTGTAACACCCCCAAAACCGCCAAGCCGGAAGCCCGGGGATGTCACTCCGTACCCGAGATTAAACCCGGATACAAGGAGATTTTATAACAGAATATCCAAACCAAATCCTTAAAGTAAATAACTAAAACTTTGAAAATTATCTCGCCACAAACATGGGCATTATCTAACTGAAACTTAAAACTACTTGATGAAATAAATCTAAATGTGAAATTTAAATTACTAGAGTGATGTGTCTCGATTTTCCCCAAAATCCATGCTTCCACCTAAACCTGTGGTGCAGAAACAAAAAGAAACACCACAGTTTCCAAAGTCAGCGGAAAATACTGAGGAAGCAACACCCAAGCATGTAAATAGATTATGAAGCAGTTTAAAAACGACACATGAGTTTGAAGAGTAAAGTATTTGAGTAAGAGTATAAGTATGAAATAAGAATTCACAAATCTTTTCCTTTTGTCACTTCACTTGTGGGGAAACATTCCCAAACTTCCTCATTTTTCCAATCGGGACTTCCAATTCTCAATCATAAAGGTCCATCATTCAGAAAACATATATTACCATGTTGACACGGGGAAGATCTACTAATAACTGGCTACCAGACCATAAGTGTCGACACCCCGCTAAGACTTCTTGCGGTCAGAGAGGTAAGTACTGAAGCGAACTCGGGGCGGTTGGGACCGAGCAAAATAAAATAAAGTGGGTCGAGAGACGTAGTCCACATCGACCAAAGCTCAAAACATTGATCCCCGATACAACTGTTCCACTTTACGTCTTTACGTCTTATTAATCATGTGATAGTTGTGATAGAATTACCTTTGTAAAATCAGTAAACTTTCTCAAATAAACAGTTCGAGTAGATATTCCAATTTTGAGACAATAAATCACAAAAGCAGTTTAGACACGAAAGAAGATATGGGCGCTAGGCCTAGCATGTTTACTTACCTTGAATCTCAAGCAAAGCAAATCACTTCCTAGTAATACTCGACGTATCCTTCGTCAACGAATTTGTCGCCTACAAATTTAATAATATCCTAATCAATTATCGCTAACACACAAATACAAACAAGTCCTATATGCAATGCAAGTGTAACCCCCTTATTATTTCCCCAAACTTTAATAATAATATTTCTATTACTAAAACGTGATTTATACGGACTATCGTTTATTATCGTAAAGCATAGCTATAGTTATATAAATATAACTTATAAGATTAGATAAAATATCCCTTTTATTATTTAGGGTAGAGAAGCATATTATTTTACCTCAAAAACACTTTTAATTCAAATAGTAGGTTCTCCCAACCAAACAAGCCTTAGTAGAGAATAAAGGTTATAAACTAACTAAATTTATTTAGAAGAAATAACAAATTTATTTGAAGAAAATAACTTATTCTAATTTTTTATAAACTTATAAAAATAAGTAAGAAAAATATACTTTTATTTTTGGGTAAATATGAGTAAAGAAAATACTTTAAAGATGTATATAATTGTCTAATTTTTATTACTATAAAGCATAACCCAAGAGTATTATTTTTCAAAAGATTAACATTTAAACAAGAAAATAAACTTCCTAATTAAATAATTCTCAAGTGTTTTAATAAGACTTTCAAACCCTCAAAACTTCTCTTTCAAATTTTGAGTGTAGAGTAGTAAGAAAAATGGTTGCTAGCTATGAGACTCGAACCCCAGACCAACTTAATGCTAACAGTCAACTTTAACCACTGGGCCACTGCCCATACTTGTGTCTTCTACCCAGATAATATTATTATAACTCTAACAGTTAACTAATGTTAATAAAAAATAAAAGAAACAAACATAATGAAAAAAAAGAACTACAGACGGGTCTGCTCTCTTCTTACCGGAACAGAGCACGAAGAAGACGACGACGATGGTGACGGGGTGGCTCGCGGTGGTTGCGAACGGAGGTGGCGGCCGACGGCAAGGGGGGCGGCGACGGGGAGGACGCCGGAGATGGTGGCGGCGTCGGACAGGGGCGGTCACAGTCGGGTTCGGTTCTCCGGACCCGGCGGGTTTTGCTTGGAGATTCGAACGGGAGAGAGAGCGAGAGATTGAGAGGGTTGTGGTGAGTGATGAAATCTGAGAATTTTTGATGGGTTTATATAGGCGGTAGGAGGAGAATTTTCCGGCGAAGAGGAGAATTTCGGGTTTGTTTCGGTTTTGTATCGGGATGGGAAATTGGCGAAATTGGGTTTGCTTGAAGCTAAATATTCGAGCTTTGTCAAGTTTGCAGTTGATTGGGACTATTTGGTGGTGATTTGGCGAAGATTTGAGGCGGTGGTGGAGTTGTGGCGGCGAAATCGCCGGTGGAAACTCTCCTGCTAGTTGCAGGAGAGGAAGAAGATGACAATTATGTTTAAAATACACTTTCACCCCCCTTAGTTAGTTAAAAGACACTTTTTACCCACCAGAATTATATTAACTGCATTATTTAAGTTACGAAAAAGACACTAAAGCCCCCCCCAAAGCTTAAAACAATAGAAATTAACTTTTAAATAATTAAATTAAGACCCAAAGCTTATACTAATATTATTTTAACACCTAATATGGTTATAAAATACCCGTTTTAATAAACTAAAACTTAATATTTGTTAAAAATACTCGTTTCTAAATAACGGGGTATTTCACTAGATCTCACCTCTAGCCGTGGATCAACCGTAGAGACGCGACACTATTCGCGTTTGAAGTCATCAAAGGAGAACCCTAAGGTGTGTTATTGATTTCTTCCTTTACCATCGTTATGTCTCTTGACTTGTGATCCTTGGAGGGTATTGCATGGTTTATTTTTTTTCTTCCTTTGCGCATCCATGAATCAAAACCCTACAGTGGTATCAGAGCCACAGGTCGTAGAGCATAAACGTGATTTATGTGTTACGTTTTAGTTGTTTTACACCTTAAATTGATTGTTTATCGCGTAAAACAAGACAAATCAAGCATGGGATGCAATTTGTCGATAATCTATCATAACAAGATCTAATTTTTGCATTGGATGCATGAATTGGTGAGTTTGAGAAATTTTAGGATCTTAGATCTAGGGTTTGGGCATCCTTGGGGAAGAAGGAGTTCTCCCAAAACAAGGAAATAACCAAACTTGGGCACCAAGCAAGGGAGTTGTTTTGGAAACAACTCCCATAAGGAGGTTCCCCCCCCCCCCAGGGGAGCGCCCCCCTTGCTTGCCGCTCAAGATTGGCCGCCCTAGGGGCCGGGCGGCTCTAACCCGCGGCCTAGGCTTGTGGATTTTGGGCCGGGCCGGCCCTAGGGCCTTGTGGTTCATCTTATTGGGCCCGGGCAATTTGATTGTTGGGCCCATGGACCGTTTTAACCCTAGAAATCCTAAAATTAATTAAAATTGACCAAGCGCGTTAAAATTGAATTTTAACTATTTATGTGCAATTCACATGGTGATTGGATATGGCCTTAGGATGTGGTTTGTTGTGGATGTTTAATTTTTGTGGTTTGGTTTACGGCCTGCGAGCTGATCAATTAATTGTAATAATTAATTAGGGTTTTATGGCCTGCGTGCCATTTTTTTCTCAACTTGTGAGATTTATTTTATATAGAAGTTAGCTAGTGCTAGATAAAGTAGATTGTTAGCCAAGATTGAAGAAAAGAAGCCCAAAGACAAAAGGAGCCACAAAAGATGGAGCATGGAGCATTCCACATGACTATGAAGAATGGACCAAAAGATGAAGACGCATGGAGATGTGTTTGCTTTTAGGGTTCATAGATAATTCCATTGGCTTGGAATTATCTTAGTTAGAAAAGGCCATATCCACATCACGTTTAATTTCTATTTTGTGGTTGTTTACTCTATTGTCTTATTATTGTGTGGTTGGTGTATGGATGATGCATGCAATTAGGATAATAAGATAATTAGACAATCCGGATCTATTATTTGGAGTTTTGCCCAAGCTCAAATAGATATATTAGTTGATTTTGATCAACAAAACAATTAAAATTGAATTTAAAAATCCCTCAAAATTCAAATATTGTGTTCTTGCCTTCTCGTTATTTAAACACTCATTATCATCATTATTTATCAAGTTCGTGCGTGCCAAAGCATGGCGACTTGGTTCATAATGATGGAATGTGATGGCACGTAACAATGTGCAATTGTTTAAATAAGAGGTTGAACACAACTGGGCTATTAATATGATTAAGAAACCTAGAGGCAACCAATTGGGATTATCCATACGAATGGATAAATAAGGAGTTATTTGCCCAATTGAACCAAGAGTTGCATAAGGGATGGAATTGGAATTGTTCCTACCTAAAGTAGTCAAATTATGGGTGACTTGCCAAAGCAAGCTCATAAGGAGATGAAACATGGATCTTGGCCCACTCGAAAATATAAGGATATTTTCCGCATTAATATCTTGAGGGTTATTAATCCGTAGTAAAATAGTGGGAGCTATGTTTGACAATTTAAATCCTTTTTAAATGTAGTTAAAAGTCACAAACTTTGCATAATCCTATTATGTTGAATACCCATGGCATTAAACAAACAAAAACACGACTTTATCTTTTTCTAGACTGGTATAAAATTGAGAATTGTTCTCAAATAAAAGAGAAATTGTTGTACATCGCAGAACATAAAGATCTCTTCCTACCAACTACCAAAACACACTAAAACCTAATGGAAGGGACATCAAAGAATGGTTCTTTGGATGTGACTTGCCTCATGCTAGCTGCCATGAACTCTGAGCTTTGGAAGCAAGAAGAGAAACTTGGAGAAGTATGATATGATCATACATTAACAGAAGCTCTTTCAAAAGAGCAAGCTAAACATGAAAGGTTTGAAGTGTTGCTCCACTTTGGGTTATGCAAATATACTAATTCAATATGATTGAAACATTAGTGAATATGCATTATCTATGAGATAGATAAAGAATAAAAGGTTATTCACCCAAGTGGACCAAGAATTGCATTGGATGCAATTATAGTTTTGTTAAAGTTGATTTACTCAATATGATTGAAAAATCACTAAACAAAACACTAATAATGGGCATGGACAAAGTTGTTAATGGATAACAGCATGGGTAAGGGCAAATAGTTTGCGCCGACCCCATGGGTATAAAGCAAGCCTGTTGCTAAAACCAAGTTGCCTTAGAGTCCCATAGGTGGTGTAGAGGAAGAGAGGCTACCCAACGTACCTGGAAGTAAGTAATAAAGGAATTATTAATTCCAATATGGGTATTTTGTTATAGAAATCAATATGTCTATCTTATCGTCATCATAAGTATATGATACTAGATGAGGATCTCACATTTATAGAAATGTGGAGGATCTCAAGAGACGAAGACAATTGGATAAGGAAGAAATAATCCTACACGTGGGGCTATGAAGCAAAGGGTTGCTGAATAAGCCGTAGGGAATTATTTCTACCTTTAAGAAATTGTTCATGAATTAGACAAAAACAATCATGTCCTAGCTATGAGTAGGACCATTATCATAGTTTCTTGTTTGGACAAGAAAGCTCCTTATCATAATAAAGGACAAATGTTGTTCCATTTATTATGATATGCATTATTGTAATGCAATTTTGTCTAAGTGGATTCTATATCCATGATCATGATAATTTCATCTATAACATTAATACCTAGAGTTTTGCATATAATGATATGAACTTCACTTATCTTTAGCATTATCGTTTATGCCTCATAAATAAGAGATACATATCTATGAACTCCATGAGGATGGATTTCTGGAACTCATTTGATTATTGAATCATATGAGACATGTAAGACTTATTAGGCAAAGATATGATCTTTTGGGAATCATACATATTGATGCATGAAGGCCGCTAAGCACAAATGCTAAAGATGGTTTTTCAGTACTTCATCATATTTACTGATAGGATCAGAGAAATATCAATTTGTGTATCTTAGGAAGAAACAAATCAGAATCCTTTGAATTGTTCAAAGTATTCAGGAATGAAGTAGAGAACCAGCTTGGCAAAAGTATCAGGGCTCTACGATTGGATCATAGAAGAAAGTACTTGAGCCAAGAGTTTGACAAGAATCCATGGGAGTGTTGGATATGATCCAAAACTCGCTCCACTTAGCACGTCACATGGGTTTGGCGTGTCTAAAAGGAGAGTTCGAACCTTGTAGGACACGGTTCGGTCCATGATGAGTCAAATAGAATTTCCAGTTTACTTTTGGGGCTATGTTTTAATTACAGCAAATTTCACCCTTAACCTTGTTCCATCAAAAACAGATTATGAAAAACACCATATGAGATATGGACTAGGAAGTGTCCTAGTATTTCATTCATAAAGATTTGGGTTTATGAAGTTTATGTAAAGGAGTTTACAAATAAAATTGGACCCAAGTCGGATAAATGTTATGTGGAATATCCTGAAAATGATATTATTTCTACAACCTAATCGAGAACAAGCTGTTTGTTTCTCGAACCACAATGTTTCTAGGTAGAGATTGTCTCTAAAAGAAACAGTGGGAGGACAGTAGAACTTGAAAAAGTTCAAGAACCACAATGGAACATTGATCCGTTTGATGGAAAATGAGCAGGATCACAAGGTGTTGTGGAGTAACCTACTCCAAAAACACAAGAACCTCGTAAGTTAGGTAGGATATATCAAGGGACTAGAGAAATAAGGATTTCTCATAACCCATGATATATTGCTCATAAAGATGAGCCTACAACCTACGAGATGGTCACGAATGGGCCATACTCACAGAAATGGCTAGGAGCCATGGGATACAAAATGGAATCCATGTATACCAACGAAGTATGGACTTTGTTGGAACCACCTAAAAGGTGCAAGTGGGTTATGAGGAAACCAACATGGATGGTAATATGATTACCTGTAAGGGAAAATTGGCAGAAAAGGGATTTCATGTGAGTTCATAGTATAGACTATGACGAAATCTTTCCCAGTTGTGATGCTTAAATCCATTCGTATCTTGCTTGTAGCAATCTATTTATAGATTGGATAAAGCTTCTAGGAGTTGGACTCTTCGAATTGATGATGCAATCAAAGGAGTTTGATTCCATCAAAAATTGAAGATGAGACTTGTGTTTACAAGAAGGTTAGTGGGAGCACAGTTATTTTTCTGGTCTTGTATGTGGAGACATACTTAATCATTAGGAATGTTGCCCCTACTTGGCAGTCTTACGTAGATTGACTAGGGAGTTGACTTTCTAATGGTAGACTTAAGCGAAGCAACTAGTGAAGATCTATTGAGGTAGATCAAGATGGTTGTATAGCTTAGGTCATAGTACACAAATTGACAAAGGTGTTGAAATGGTTCAACGTGAAAAGAATATTGATTCTTACCCATGTCACATGGAATTAGTCTTTGAAAGGCTAATTGTCTTTCCAATTAGATTGGGAATGGACCGTATGAATAAGATTCCCGAGATACGCCATGGAATGTACTAGGCCAGAAGTGCCATATGGTATGACACAAAGATATCAGTCAAATCCTGGTGAGAGTTACTGGATAAATTATTAAGATTATCCTTTAGTACTTGAGAAGCACTAAGGATGAATTTTTGATAAATGGAAGATACGAAGAGTTTGCTGTAAGGAGTTACAGTGATGCGAACTTCAAATCTAACAAAGAAGATTTCAGATTATAAAGTCAAGTTTTATGTTTTTCCCTAGTGGGAGCGACTGTGAGCTGGAAAGGTTCCAGGCAAGATTCAGTCACTGATTCTAACATAGAGGACTGAGTAAATTACTGCATGAGATGCACTTACTCAGAATATTCAATCTCAATCAAATTGTTGATAGAGGAGATGTGAATATTTGCAAGGTACCAACAGATGTCTCGCCCCTACGCAGCGGAAGCGTGGAGGGCCGCGCTAGATCAATAGGCATATGATGCAGGAGATTGACTCTAGTGCAAGTGGGAGACTGTTGGAATTGTGCCCTAGAGGCAATCAATTAATTGTGACATTTGTGGATTTAGGATTCATTATGTTATCGATATGGAGATATGTTAACATGAATGAAGTCCTTAGAATATAAGTGTTATATTCTTAAATATCCCTAGTCGATTATAATGATTAATAGGAAAATCATCTATAGACTAGTATGGGGTTGGATTGATATGGAGATATCATGATCCAACACATGGGTATGCATTAGGAGTAATGGCATACTGGATTGACCCATCTCCGAGAAGGCTACATACATGTTATGTTAAGTCACAAGCGCTTCTCGCGGTGCAACGGTATTGTCATCCTTAGACTTGAAGTCACTAGATATTCTAGTTGTGGATTATTGTGATTTTGGTAGCGTCAAACGCTACACCGTAACTGGGTAGTTATAAAGGCGTGTACTGGATACAATAATAATCAAGCTTAGAGATCGTAGTGGACGTGGATAGAATTTGTCCCTCCCACATAACGGGAGCAAATATCCTAGGCCACTCGAGGGATAGTGCTTATAAAATGTCTGGCCAGACTCAAATAAATCAATATATGATATTGATGTTATTTGCACGAATAAGGCTATTCCCAAGATCGAGAAACTATGGATTGGATATACGAGTGTGACTTGTATGTCTCGTGTCCAATCCGGATATTGGGACAAAGGGATGAGACAATTACTTGCACAAGGTTTGTCATGATGACTATTCTATTTGTTGGCTAGAATGGATGTCTTGCTAGAGGCCGCTCCATATTAGTAAATTGTTACTACCAACTAAATAGAACCTATGGGTTCACACGCCATATAGGGGTGAACTAGACATGGGAATTAATTAATTAATATGATTAATTAATTAAAAGGATCAAATCGCAACAACTTGCTAACTTAGTAGGACTAATATGCAAGATGGACTAATCCATGTATAGACATGATTAGGATTTGCCAAGGTGGCCTAATTCACGTAGAGACATGATTAGGATTAATTTTCAAATAGAACTAATCCATGTATTGACATGATAAGTACTATTTTGCAAAAAGGGACTAATCCGAACTTGAGTAGGATTATGAGGGGTTCTTTATGTAGTAGGACAAGGAGTTGTTGGACTATATAAAGAACACTCCTAGCTTATTTTTCTCTCTACACACAACACACATCTATATGATAGAAGAAAGGAGAGAACAAAGCAAGGAGAGAGAGCAAGTCCCAAAGAGGGCCGAACCCCCTTTAGGGGACCGCCCCCTACCCGTCGGCCAAAGGAGAGCCGCCCCACCTCTTGGCACTCCATTGTTGCTTGGTTCCTTCTTCCTCCTCCATTCTTCCTAGCTAGCACATGGATTTGGAGGGTCTAGATCTCACCTCTAGCCGTGGATCAACCGTAGAGACGCGACACTATTCGCGTTTGAAGTCATCAAAGGAGAACCCTAAGGTGTGTTATTGATTTCTTCCTTTACCATCGTTATGTCTCTTGACTTGTGATCCTTGGAGGGTTTTGCATGGTTTATTTTTTTTCTTCCGTTGCGCATCCATGAATCAAAACCCTACAGCAATAACGATAACAAAATATAAAGAACAAGAGACAAGAAATTTAACGTGGATCGCTAGTTTGAATACTACCTACTCCACAACCCTGACCCGATTTTATTGAGAGAAACACCCCCGAACCCGATTACAATCCGAGAACACACACGAACTCGAATATCTCACAAACAAACTGTTTGAAAACTTTCTGTCCGTGTGTTCCTTTGTTGCTACTGAACCTAAATACTAAACAAACCAAAGGCACATGCATGTTCCTTTATACTGCTTGTGCCAAAGACCGCCTCTATTAATTTGCATAATGGAGGCTGACTTTGACAAAGTTTTCTAATGGGAATTGATTGCCTTGGACACAAAGAAATTACCAAAAACTGATTTAAGTCAAAACTTAACAGCGATTATCCTCAACTGACATTGCTCGAAGAGCCCCTTCCACCGTGCCTTCTGTTCTCATGAGTCTTCTCTGTTCTTGAGCCTGTAGTGCATTCAACAACTCTGCCAAGGAAATACTTGACACATCTTTTGAGTTTTCTAGGGCTGATATTGTAGCTTCAAAAGATTATGGAACCGTCGTGAGAATTTTTTGAACAATTCTAGAATCAGAAAATTCAGAACCATGAAGTCTTACTTTGTTTGCAATATCAACGAGTTTGTCAGAGTAATCCTTGATTGTCTCTGAACTCTTAATTCTTTGCATCTCTATTTCTCTGATTAGGTTTAGAACTTGCATGCCTTTCACCCGTTCATTTCCTTCATACTCCTTCATGAATTCCTAAATTTCTTGTGCAGTCTTCAGAGTCATGATCCTGGTGAAAATGGATGGTGAAATGGCTGCAAACAAGCTAGCTTTAGCCTTTGATTTTCTCTGTCTCATCTCCTTGTTTTTCTTCAATTGCGCCATGGTTGGATCTTTCGGCAATGGGGGTATTACGTATGCTGTCTCTACAGCTTCCCATTGGTCGTTGGCATCGAGGTAGGCTTCCATCCGGACAGCCCACATTTGGTAATTCATTCCGTAGAACATTGGTGGTGCTATCGCATTTGATGAACCTTCTGAATTCATCATGTGCTGGATGGTTTTGTGGTGTTTAAAAAAGGATATGGTGAGTGTAGGGAAAGTCTAACTCACAGGTCTCTTAAGAACTGAAAGCTCTGATACCACATTGTTGGTTTTTTTTGGAGAGAGCATAAAGAAAAGTTTAGCACATAATATGATTTGGCATAAACTGGGATATATTTTCATTGATCATCAATGCACTTATTTATACTGGAAAAACATAACAGAAAACATAAAAATAGCAACAAAATATGATGTTGTTGGGGAACTAAAATATTCCTAAAAATCAGCCAAAGACTAAGACAAAAGTTAACAAACTTTGACTGCTTCATATCAGCAGCTCCTAGAGACAATATTCAACATTCTTGCTTTATATATCAAGTTAATCAAAGATAAAATTAATTAAAGTTTACTTAATAAAATCGATTGTTGATTTGATAAAACGAAAAGATTTCATCATCATTGACCCAATCTCCCACACATAACACTGAAAAATTGTTATCCCTAAACCATCCATGCGGACTATATAGTCAAGTTAAACTTACAACTGATTAGGTCCTGACAGATGAAAACTTTTGAAGTGCAAAGGATGGAATTCAACACCACGATGGCTACTCTTATTGTAGTATACCGTCTCTTAGGATCGATGTAGAAGAAGCTACCACTGTTCCATACTAGATTTGCAAAGAAAGAATTACGGAACTGCTCGCTAACTGGCGATGCGAGAACATAAAAAAAGTTCCTCGATTTGAACATGCAACCACCTATACACGACGATAGGGCAGATAATCTGCCCAATGTTCTCATCTATTTTGTCTTCCTGATATATTAGCTATAAAAAAAGGTAACATGTCATTACACATGGTGTGTCTATATTGTGTTGTGGTAAAGTTTAATCGTACATGGGATTGTTGCAAATCGACGCCGAATTTCTGTGCAGAAGACAGAAAGACCACTAGATATACTACGGCACATTTTTTTTGACAATTTTTGTGTGAAGAAAACACGGCTGCTGAATCTAGGAATTCGGTGATGCTTCTACGAACAAGTCTGTTTTCACTATTTACTCTTCAGTTAGATCATCTCCTCATCTTTAGGTCTTTGATTTCCCCTAGACAGAAATCGTTGCAAATATACTATCTAGAACGATCAAGTGCTATTTTTGCCGCATATAATAACATTTGAAAGAATATATAATATTTGAATCATCGATGGGACTAACTATATTTGAGTCATTGGTAGAACTAAAAGGTAAAAAAAATTCTAAAAAAAAAGTAAAAAGTTAAAAATAAAAAGCCACGGGGTAGGACCAGCCAGTCCTGAATTGGCCTACCCATTAGGGTCCGCAACAAGAGTAATTATTATTTGCTCCAAGAACAAATATGACATAGTGCTCTAAGCAAACAAATATGACATTGTGCTCTAAACAAATATGACATAGTGCTCTAAGTAATTATTATTCACTTTCTTTTGTCTGCCACTCATTCTCTTTCCTCCTGACGTGTCATCTGTTGTATGGTTAGAGCAAATCCACATCATTTGCTCTTAAAGCAAACAAAAATTTCTCCCGTAACAGGGTGCCGATCCGGTCCTAGGGTTCTTGTTTCTAGGCTCCACTAGACTGGACCGTCATCCATCATTATGACCAACTACACGCGTCTTTTTTTCTCCAGCCATGCCATCATTATGGGCTGGTTTAAGTGAAACCAGGCTCTCACTGAAAGTCCATTCCTGCGTTTCGCAAACTTTCGTTTGCAGCAACTTATCGCCTTCTGAAAGATAGTTTTCTTTTTTGCTGTCAGGATCATACAAGAAATATTTTCTATGTCTGAAACCAGCATCTCTCATTAGAAACTTACCACCGTTGTTGACGATGCCGATTAAGTTAACTGCCCGCCTAAAGGGTTCGATGGAGTATTTCTTAGTCCACAATGGGTTCGCTTTGTGATCATCATCCATCACCCATACTACAAAACTCAGTGTAGCATCTCCACGGCGATAACGTATAGACAAAGCGAGGGAACCCATGTGATCAGTTATACTCTTACCGCCTCTAACCGCATAATAAGCATCTGATGGCAACTCGATATCCGTGCAAAAGTTATCATCATCAGCTGTCCGGCCTAATGAAGCTAGAGTCGTCCTCCCTTGCTTCACCGCTAGCCAATACAAATTTCCTTGTACAAACAATCCGTGCTCATAAAGACAAATTTCGCCCAAGTAGGTATTATTTTCTCTCCAAGTGTTTGTGTTCAAACTCCAAAGCTTCATAGTACCACTACCAGATCTGGGTATGATAACCAATTTATAATTGTCCGATGTAGCATAGTAACCGAAACCTAGAACATCGTCGGACGGGTAATTGCAGATATTCTCACCAGGAGGTGGGGGGAGTGTTAGTTGCTCTCGAGTGGCTGGATTCCACAGTATGAAAGTTCGGTGGATATCCCTATAAATCTGATGATAAACCTGTGCACAAAGTAAGCCATTGCATGAACCAACTATTTGAAAATAAAACACCCGAGCAGCGGATATTTCGGCACCAAGACTAGGGGTAACATAGACCCCCGCACGCGGATAAGGTAGCAGACAAACAATGTGGTTGGTGCGAACATTGGCTTTGTAATCGTAATCACTAACCAAACTAATCATGTTGTAGTTAGTCGAAGTAGACTTATGATAAACAAAGTGTTTTTTGATGAACCTAGGGTTTTTTGTCAAGGCACAGTAGGTCTTTGAGAGGGACTTACATCGTAGAACATGTTTCACCGGCAACCTCAATACGATATCCTCCACAACATCGAATGGGAGAGGATGATCACCATAATTAACATAGGTGGAACCAGCTGAGGTTGACATTGATGTTACGTGGAGTCCTCACTCTATTCTGCGTTTGCAAGTAAGGCATATAAAGTATTGCGTTTATTTATACAGGTGGAGCAAAATTCTAGCTAACCTAATTTTCTTGAGAAATAGTCGACTAACCTAATGAGTGCCTTTTAATAAATTGTATATTTCCTTTTTCGAAAAGAGAAATAACATATTTAGTTATTTACTACCATTTTTTAGAAATATTTCAACCAAGCCTATATTTCTCAATCCCTTTGTCGTTCAAATATAGTTGACCTTATTTTCTCAATATATATATATATATATATATATATATATATATATATATATATATATATATATATAGTTGAACTTATTCCTAAAAAAAATAATGGACCTTTTTTACGGGCTGTGTGGGTTGTATCCATCTATGAATGGGTTTAATGTGTATAAACTATCTTAATTTAAACGGGTGGGACTATAATGGATCGGCACGAGCCCGGTCGAACCGCCTATTAAGCCTGTTTAGTTTTAAGAACTCCATTGCTGCTGCCACAGCATTTCTTTTAAATCTTCTATTGCTTCAGCTCGTTACAGAAACTCTGCTAATTGCTTTAAGATATACTTCAACTGAAAACTTCTTAAGATGAAAGGCAAGCTTAAATAAATTGAGATCCTGGTAATTAAGGTTTAGTGAGCACATCAGCAAGCTGCATATCACTGATAACATTATGGAGAGTGATGTGCTGAATTGGAACAAGATCTCTCACAATGTAACAATCAAGCTCTATTAAAAAAGTTAACTAAAAACACATCTGCGAATTTTAGCGGGTTTGGAAAACAGTTTTCCATTACGTAACGTTTACTTCAACTATTCCATCAGAAAGAAAAAAGAAAAGTTTAAGTCAGAAACGCATCGATAACTAGATGAAACAACTTCAGTTAGTTAGTACCAATAATGTAAACTAAAAACACCAAGCAAGAAACATTCATATTTAGTCGCAAAAATCAACTCTTCCCCTTCGGGGCGATCTCTGCAGTTCATTTACTGTCAATGCAGTGAAGCTAGGCTCTCGCTGAAAGACCAAGACGGGTTTGTACAAACTTTCCGGTGTAACAACTTTTCATCTTCCGCGAGATCGCTTTCTTCTTTGCTATCAAGATCATACCAGAAATATTTGCCAAATCCTCGTCGCCCGTGACCAAAATCTCTCATTAGAAACTTACCACCGTTGTTGAAGATGCCGATAAACTCAACTGGGCCGAGAAAATGTATTAAGTATTTCTTAGTCCACGCGTTCGTTTTGTGATCATCCATCACCCATACTTTCAAAGTATCATTCAACTGAGGAATCATAGAGAAAGCGAGCGAACCCATGTGATCAAATATACTCATCCAGCCAACATTGTTATTAGCACTCCGTGGAAGCTCGATATGCGTGCAAAAGGTTCCGTCAACTATTCCAAAAGACACCAGAATCCTCCTCCGTCGCTTCACCGCTAGCCAGTACAAATTCCCCTGTATAAACACTCCGTGGCCATCAAGACAAGCTTTGCCGGAGTCGGATTCTCTTTCTCTCCAAGTGTTTGTTTTCAAACTCCAAACCTTTAAACCACGACTACTTGACGTCCATGACGGTACGAGAACCAATTTGCAGTCGTCCGATGTGGCATCGTATCCGAAACCTAGAACATCGTACGGGCTATCGGACTTCACACCGGGAGGAGGAGGAGGAGGGAGTGTTAGTTGCTCTCGAGTGGCAGGATTCCACACTAAGATAGTGCGGTGGTAACCACCCATATAAGGAGAACGATGAACGGTTGCACAGAGCAAGCCATTGCATGAACCAACTATGTGAAAAGAATACCCCGTATCGGTTGATACTTCTGGACCAAGACGAGGGGTAAAATAAACACCCGAATGCGGATAAGGTAGCAGACAAACAATGTTATTCTTGTGGCCATCATCATTGGGGCTATAGTTGTAATCGTAAACCAAATTAATAATGTTGTTGTTGTTAGTGGGAGTAGACTTATGATATACAAGGTGTCTTTTGATGAACCTAGGGTTTTTGATCAAGGCGTAATAGGTTTTGGAGAGGGACTTACATCTTACAACATGTTTCACCGGCAACCTCAATATGATATCCTCCACAACATCGAATGGGAGATGATGATTAGCAGTCTTTTTTCTTCTGCTTCTACAATCTGGTGTGGTCGACATTGTCAAACGTTTGCAAGCTTCTGCTTCTTCTTCTCCAATTGTATTTATAGTAGGGGTGTTCACAAACCGACCGCACCGGAAAAACCGGACCGCACCAAACCGAACCGTACCTAAACCGATGGTTCAACAAATTTTTTTTCTTAAAGAACGGTTTTATTATTTTGAAAACCGAACCGGGCACCACCCGAACCGAGACCGAACCGACCAAACCTAAAAAAACCGCACCGCACCGAGAAAAGTTATGAATACAAATTTTAGTATTTCGTTTACTACCTCCCATGTTCTGACTCACTCCTCACGATTTGAGTTAACACTTTAAGTCGTACAATCACACCATAGTCCTAATTTACTAAACAAAAAATTCTTATCTCTCCACGTTGAGATAAAAGAGAAGTAGGGAATCACTATTTTTTTTTTAAATGTTAAGTTTATCTTAGTTTTTTTTTAGATGTATTCGGTAAGTAACAAAGATATAAGTTAAACGGTCTTTTGTTATAGTCATTTTACTTCGCGTCGAAGTTAGGAATTAATATATAATATAATGGATTCTAAACCAAATGGTTTAACCGGACCGAGCCGGAATTTTCGGTGCGGTTTTTTAATTTCTAAGTTTCAAACAGAAGATATTTTTGTTTCGAAAATATTAAAACTGAACATTTCGGTTTAGGTGTCTCATATCATCTAAAACCGACCGAACCGGACCGTGAACACCCCTAATTTATAGAGTTTGATCCTAATTTAATTAACTTAAGGGACTTTCTAGCTATTAAGAGTATTTATACTTCAGGCTGAAGTAGTTTAGCAAAATCTATATTTTGGTCCTTTAAGTCTATAATATTATGATCTTCTACAACTACACCCATAGAGTGTCTAAGTGGGTCGCGCAGCATGGTTCTATATAACGGTAAGTGCGGCAGATATACCAATTTTCTAACTCTGTAGCAACGTCGAAAGTAGGGTTGTAAACTCTTCGGTTCAACTTGCATCAAATCCAAACATGTTGGAATAACTCAAAGAGATTAGCAAATCACGGAAGCAACGAAGCGAGGAAGACAAGAGAATCAAGGAGAAGTTCAAGAATTCGTGGGAAAAAGAAAGTGAAAGTGCTTGCACGAGCACAATTTGTTAGCACGAGCAGGATTGTGCTCGTACGAGTTATGTAGGTTTTCACACGAAGAGGAAGTGTTCCAGAAGTATTCGTGCAAATTGGATCAGATCTGGGGCATTTTTTGTTATTTGTGTTTCCTTGTCCGTTTTGGAGTTTCTTAGGCTGGAAGTTCAGGTCCTTAGGTCTATATAAGAGCTATAAGTCGTCGCTAAACATGTGTGCGAGTGTGTGGATTGTAACCAGGTTCTCTCTCAGTAATAAATCAGGTTTATGATGTAACAGAACTCCTGTTTCAGAGCTCTGATACTAGTTTTTATAACCTGGGGATATTCGAGTAAGAACGATGACACGAAAACAAGAACGAGACATATATTTTACGTGGTTCACTAACAAATTCGCAACGGACCCTCCACGGCCAGAACCAGATATTTTATTGAGAAGAGAAACCGATTACAATGCACGCCGTGTCCACGACGGCCACAGTGGTGACCCGAAACACCACACCTGACTCACACTACAAAAGCTCTCAAAAGCACTGTTAAAACTGGTGTTCCTCCTAACGCTCTGATACCAGTTTGTTGTAACAGAACTCCTGTTTCAGAGCTCTGTTACCAGTTTGTTATAAGCTGGGGGTATTCGAGCAAGAATGACGAAAGCAAAACAAGAACGAGACAGATATTTAACGTGGTTCACTAGCGAATTCGTAACGAACCCGCTAGCTAATCCACGGCCAGAACCAGATATTTTATTGAGAAGAGAACCCGATTACAATACACGCCGCCGTGGCCACAACGACCACGACGGCTACCCGAAACAACACCCACCCGACACACACTACACCAAGCTCTCAAAGAGCTACTAACATTAAACCCGTGTGTTGCTATGTTGTAGTACCAACTAGTTCTTTTATATCCAAAGCATGTGTGTGGCGGTGGAATTCACCAAGCCACTCACTGCCTTAGACTTTGACCATTCCAAATTTAAACTAGGAAACAAATGTTCCCAATTTGATTTCCTCGTAACTTTGATTGCAAGTCAAACAATCCAACAAATCTCCACCTTGACTTGAATCATCTTCAGCAACCCGAAACCTGAACCTGATGCTTCTCTTCTCAAACCCGACCCGGATGCGTCTCCTAGAAACCCAAAACGAGCACGCTTCCCCAGACAGATTTTCGCAGCTGTATGCGAAACCAGAATTGCCAAATCGTTACTCCAACTACCATGCCTTCCTGCAACGACTGCGCCCGATGTGGTTGCACTTCCGGAAACAGAAACAAGTGCTCCACCCTGAACCAGACTCGAATGTATTCACTGAGACAGGACCGAATACATTCCAGATGCGCCCAATTGCGCCAGACAGATGCACCATGACAGAATGCCCAGATGTCATCCAGACCAGATGCACCAATGACGAGTGCCCAAATTGTCATGCCCGATGCGCCCCGTATGCCTTAGATGCGCCAGATGCTCGCCAGAAACAGATCGCGCCAGATGCGAGCTTAGTGCGTGTCATGGTACACGCTGCAAAACCTGATGCACGCCAGAACAAACTCGTGCATAATGCGCGCCAAAACCAGAATCAGATGCGCGTGCCAGAAATCTCACGCGCCAGATGCTCCCTGTCGTTGCTCAAACTCCAACGAGTTCCTGCAACGCATGAGCCAGAACCAGATTTAATTACCACGCCAGATGCTCCACGCCGGGAGCCGGATTGCGGTTGAACGTCAATCGCCATAACGCCAGATGCGCGTGAACCGCCAGATTCGCGCCAGTACTGAATACGTGCTGGATTTGCCAGATCCCTTGCACGCCTAATCAGATGCGCGCCAGATTGCTCCGACAGGAGCCCGGATAGCCGCCTCCACAGGGCTTCAGATGGTGGGTGTACCTGCTTCTCTCTCACGAACAGATCGATCTTGATCGCCAAACCAAACACCGTTCTTGGCGGAATCTCGAAACCCAACTCCCGATAGCCTGCACCACCTGAATCGCAAAACCCTAGCTTTGAGTTCCACTAAAACGTGAAACCCTAGCTCTTGGCTTCGCCCTGATCTTGGAACCCTGGCTCTGATACCAGTTTGTTAAAACTGGTGTTCCTCCTAACGCTCTGATACCAGTTTGTTGTAACAGAACTCCTGTTTCAGAGCTCTGTTACCAGTTTGTTATAAGCTAGGGGTATTCGAGCAAGAACGACGAAAGCAAAACAAGAACGAGACAGATATTTAACGTGGTTCACTAGCGAATTCGTAACGAACCCGCTAGCTAATCCACGGCCAGAACCAGATATTTTATTGAGAAGAGAACCCGATTACAATACACGCCGCCGTGACCACAATTAACGACCACGGCGGCTACCCGAAACAACACCCACCCGACACACACTACACCAAGCTCTCAAAGAGCTACTAGCATTAAACCCGTGTGTTGCTATGTTGTAGTACCAACTAGTCCTTTTATATCCAAAGCATGTGTGTGGCGGTGGAATTCACCAAGCCACTCACTGCCTTAGACTTTGACCATTCCAAATTCAAACTAGGAAACAAATGTTTCCAATTTGATTTCCTCCTAACTTTGATTGCAAGTCAAACAATCCAACAAGCACCAAGCAAACAAAACAGTGTGATGTAAACCCGTGTGTGTATATGTGAATGTTAGTACCAGAGCTCAAACGTGGTAAAATGGATTAGCGGTGTATATGGAATTTAAATGTCCAGAAAACATCTTGAAGGAAGAGGGTGCCGGAGGAAAATTGTTTTTTCTTTCAAAATTGCCAGAATTGGCGGATGCTTGTATTAGTTATTTAATTTTTAAGAGTTAAGTTCATAGCCTACTGTTGATTTGATTGTTTCTGTGTTATTTTCCTACAGATGAATGTGTGTGGTGAAATTAGTACCTGACATTCTAGATAATAAACACATTTTTTTTTTAAATTGAAGTTGTTGTAGTTCAGGCTTATTGAGCCTCCGTTTAGTTTTTGACCATTTTTTTCGTAATTTCCACATTTTCATCCAGAGTAGTGTGCTTTTACTGCTTAGAATTAAATTTTTATGGCCTTGCGTGACGGGAAGGGAATGCCAAGTTTGTGAAAGGGGTCGTCTAAACTCGGATCGAGCTCGGGTTTCTTGACGAAGTTATCTTGATTCCAAATGAGCGTCTTCATGATCGAATGAACAGCAATTGGCGCATGCTAAATCAAGAATGATAATTTTTCTACCACTTATAATTACTACAGTTTATTACGTTTTCCTGAGCGGGAGTCTGTTTGATTCAAAAGACATGTTTTATGACCACTTATTATTACTATTTACCTGCTTTTTCATAGCAGGAGTCTGTTTGATAGATATGTTTTTACTGCTTCTTTTAGTGAGTGCGGGTTTGTTTGATTTAGTTTTTGCGTTTTTTTTTTATGATTATAAATATCATTCGTAGATGATTTTACTTGTTACTATCTTCACCAATTAACCAAAGTTCTTTTAATGAAACCGACTCTCCCACACATAAGGCTAAAACCATCCACCAGCAACACAATGTCAGGACTAAAATTGGATTCAAAACACATCAATAACCTTCTCAACACTGGTTTGTTCGCACAAGCAAGATTTCTTCTAGTTCTCTCCAACTCCAATTGTCCGAAACAAAAATTTCGTACCGTTCTTTACAAACAAGTTGTTTCCAATGGGCCATCGAGAACATGCAGGGGAATTTACAAACAAAAGTGAATCAATGTGGAAATTACAAAAAGATATGATCGAGTCATTGGTGGCTCAGTTAACCCGAACTACCATGACTTCAATTATAAGTAATTCCGCGCCTGTTATCTAGGACTAGAACGGTTAGATACCAATCTCACCGCGCACATTGAATCGCATGAAATTAAACAGAAATATACGCATCAACAATGGAAGGCTCAATCAACTTAGTACCCGAAAGGTAAACTAGTAATTGCAAGCATCTGCGAATTCTAGCAATTTTGAAAAAAAAAAAAACAATTTTCTTTAGCCATCCTTTTCCTCAAAGGTGTTTTTCGGACATTTCAATTCCAAAAACGCCACTCGTCCGTATATTTTACCAAGTTTGATCTCTCTGACAAGCATCAAGATGAGGAATCTTCAAGGCAAAATCGTCTTTTATGTCCTCCGCCCTTGCCATCATCGGTGAAGTTCAGTGAAACTAGGCTGATACGAGTATCGTGACGACAGTTGACGATGTTGACGGTGATCCAGCAGAATTGTCGGTTGATAGGCCGAGGCGTAATGTTGGACCACCCAAGTATTTGAAGGATTATGTGCAACCTCACCTGAAGCGTTGATTATTTAGTTTTGTTTTTTATTTGCAGACAATGTTTTGTTTTGTGGTTTTTCAGAACGTTGATTTGGTTGAGTCGTAGTTGTTAGCTTTGCCCGGGATTTTCTATACGGTTCTTTTGCTCGGGTTAGGACGTTAAGTCGAACCGTCAGGGTCTAGTATAAAAGGGGTGTAAATTTTCTTATGAGAAAATTTTCCAACACTAACTTTTATCTCTCTCTCTCGTTCTTACCCTTCCTCCTCTCCTCCCCGTCTGTTCTTGCGGCTCCTGAGTTACCAGCTTGGTAACATCGTGGTGCTTTCATCTTGTTCGCCGGACGTCCCCGCGACGAACGACGATCTCACCTCCTTCTCACGCCACCATGGTTGATCAGCAACCCACACCGTCGGCCACAGCGCCGCCCCTCTCCCAAGCCGCCATTGTTACGGCTTTCAACAATCTTCAGATGGATATGCATGAGCGAGACAAAGCTCGCGATGAGGAAACAGCTAAGTTCAAATCGGAACAGCTGGAACGCGATCGTCTCCGTGAGACTGAAATCGCCGAAATACGAGACTCCCTCCGTCAGCTCCTGAACCGCACTCATGGGATGCCACCGTTGGCCCCGATTCCTCCTCCGGCGAGGACCACCAACCCTAGCACCCAGGTCGCTGCTTGGAAGCCACCCCCTTCGAGGGTTACAACTGGCGGTACAGGTGAGACAAACCCGAAGATGCGGGTTGATTCGCCTAGGTTTAATGGTGACGATCCAGTCGGGTGGATCTTTCGCATTCAAAAATATTTCGATTATTACAAGACGGCGGACACGGAACGTCTACAGGTGGTCGCTATGCTTATTGGCAACCCAGCTTCGGAATGGTTCCGATATTATCAGTCCAATAATTCGACAGCAACATGGATGGATTTTTTGCGCGCGGTTAAACAACGCTTCGATCCGGGACACTACGAAGACTATTTGGGCATGTTATCCAAACTCCACCAGCAGACTACTGTGATGTCGTACCAATCTGAGTTCGAGAAGGTCCTCAACAAAGTTTCGGGTGTGGAGGAATTCGTCCTCGTTTCACTATTCAAGGCGGGACTCAAACAGCCGCTTAAACGAGAGCTCAACTTGCGTAACCCATCCACATTACCGGAAGCATTCTCTTTGGCACGTGAGTTATCCGCGGGGCAAGAACAGTTGATCCAATCGTATGTCCCCAAGCGAACCTGGACATCCCACCAGAATCGTACCGCGGCCACGACGTCCGCTACGGTAACCCCAGCAGCCCCCTTTTTGGGTTCGGCCCGACCACCAGTTAAGCCACTTAACATGGCTGAACGTGACGAACGGCAGCGTCTCGGTCTCTGTTTTAATTGCGATGAAAAGTATGTGCGGGGGCATAAATGTACGCCGACGTTTATGTTGCTTTGCACGGATGAGGAAGACCAGGCCACTGATACGCCACCACCTGACGACGATGGATCGGGAGTGATTATGGATAATATCTCGCACCTTCACTCTCTAGCAGGTAACCCGAATCCACGTTCACTTAAATTGTCTGGTATTATTGCTGGTGTGCCATTGCAGGTCTTGATCGACGGGGGAAGTACCCACAATTTTATCCACCCGGCGATGGCCGAACATTTGTCGTTGGTACTACATCCGGTATCTCCGTTTCGGGCTTATGTGGGTAATGGGGAGTCCCTTCGCTGTGCTTATGTATGTCCCAAGACGCTCTTCACCATTCAGGGAACCGACTTCGAAGTCGACTTGTATGTTCTCGCTATACACGGGATTGATGCGGTTCTCGGGGTGCAATGGTTGCAGACTTTGGGGGAAATTTCACACGATTACGGCAAGCTCACCATGAAATTTATGTGGGAAGGGAAACAGTTGGTGCTGACAGGATCAGAGCAAGGCCCGCGACAGATCTCTTTCCATTCGCTCACGGCCCTAGAGTTGCCGCGTCATGATATGGAGCTTTTCGAGCTTGTTCCTTCTTTCCTCCAGGCCGAGGCTTTAGAGGATGACGACCTGGATTCACTGCCGACCGATCTTCCATCCGAGATTCTTCAGGTTTTGCAGCAGCATCGCTCAGTGTTTCAGTTCCGACAGGGTTGCCACCATCTCGTCAGTGGGACCACCGGATTCATCTCCAGCCAAGTAGCAAACCGGTGAATGTTCGCCCCTATCGATACCCCTATTTCCAGAAGTCCGAGATTGAACGACAGGTGCGTGACATGCTCGAGCAGGGAATTATTCAGACCAGCAGTAGTGCTTTTTCCTCACCGGTACTTTTGGTGCGCAAGAAGGATGGAACTTACAGATTCTGTGTTGATTATCGTGCGCTGAATGCGTCCACGATTCCTGATCATTTCCCTATCCCGACTACAGATGAGTTGTTTGATGAGCTGGGTTCTGCGCGCTATTTCACAAAGTTAGATATACGGTCGGGGTACCATCAGATACGGATGCACGCGGACGACATCGCTAAGACGGCTTTTCGCACTCACGACGGACACTTTGAGTTCCTCGTCATGCCGTTTGGCCTGACTAATGCTCCATCCACTTTTCAGGCAGCGATGAATCGCTTGTTTCGGCCATATCTTCGATCTTTCGCCATTGTTTTCTTTGACGATATATTAGTCTACAGCACGACTTTGCCCTTACATGCGCAGCATCTTAGCCAGGTTCTCACTCTTTTATCGGCTCATCACTTTTATGTGAAATTGTCTAAGTGCTCTTTTGGAAAGACTAATGTGGAGTACCTGGGTCATATCATCACGAACGGCCAGGTTCGGGCCGATTCTCAAAAAATTCACGCCATGGTAGCCTGGCCGACTCCTACCACTGTTCGTCAGCTTCGGGGCTTCTTAGGTCTTACTGGTTATTATCGTCGATTCATCCGAGATTACGCATCCATCGCCGCGCCCTTGACTGACGTCCTTCGCAAGGACGCCTTCGCATGGTCTGATTCAGCTCGTCAGAGTTTTGAGGCCTTGAAGGCCGCTATGTCTTCTGCGCCTGTTTTACGCCTCCCTGACTTTGAGGACACGTTTATTATCGAGACTGATGCTTCGGATTCCGGTATTGGGGCGGTATTGATTCAGCAGGGCCACCCCTTGGCCTTTTTCAGCAAAAAGATTGGTCCCCGTCTTCGTTCTGCTTCTACATATCACATGGAACTCTATGCGGTAGTTGAGGCCGTGCAGAATTGGCGCCAATACTTGTTGGGTCGCGAGTTTGTTATCCGCAGTGACCAGCGTAGCTTGAAGGAGCTCTTGACTCAGGTTATTCAGACTCCGGATCAGCAATTTTATATCCGGAAGCTTATGGGGTTTCAGTTCAGGATTGAATACAAGCCCGGCGTGGCTAATTCGGCGGCGGACGCTTTGTCCCGTCGCGCTGACGACGATGATCCGGCTACATTGCTGGCTACGGCCATCCAGCCCCAGCCATTGCTTCTTGATACAATTCGTCGCGAGACGTCACAGCTGGACGATTTGCGCGCACTAGTGGCGGCCATTCAGTCAGGTACACCTCCTGCACATTTTTCCGTCGTTGATGGCATTGTTTATTATAAAACCCGTATCTGTGTGGGGCGCGAGTCTCATATTCGTGACCAGTTGTTACAGGAATTCCATAGCTCTCAGACTGCGGGACATCATGGGGTGGATCGGACGTATCGTAGACTCTCGGCGACTTTCTACTGGCCTGATATGAGGAAAGATGTGTATCGGTTTGTTTCGGCATGTTTGGTGTGTCAAACGACGAAATATTCTACACAGAAGCCGGGTGGGTTACTCCAACCCCTTCCTATACCAGACCGGGTTTGGGCAGCAGCTTCTTTAGACTTTATTACAGGCTTGCCAACATCTCAGGGTTCCACGGCTATTCTCGTAGTGGTTGATCGCCTTACTAAATATGTCCACTTCGGGCCGTTACCGTCCGATTTTGATGCGGAACGTGTTGCAAAAGTATTTGTAGATGTGGTGTTTAAACACCATGGGTTTCCGGAGCAGCTGGTATCGGACCTTGATCCTATTTTTATGAGTACCTTTTGGCGTGAACTGTTGAAGCTCAGTGGCACAAAGCTCAAGTTTAGCACGGCTTATCACCCGCAAACGGATGGTCAGACGGAGGTTATGAACCGTGGCTTGGAGCAGTATTTACGTGCTTTTGTTTCGGAGCGTCCTCATCGTTGGGTTACGCTTCTGCCTTGGGCAGAATTGGCTATGAATTGCAGTCACAATGCCAGTATTAATATGTCGCCGTTTCGTGCATTATATGGCCGTGAGCCGCCCTCTCTTTTCCCTACGGTTACTCTTGCAGGAAAGTCTCCTACAGTGGAGGAATTGTTAGCCGAACGTATTGATTTGTTGCAGGATTTGAAGCGTCATTTGCAGAAAATGCAGCAGCGTATGCAGGATCAGGCCAACAAGCACCGTCGCGATGTTGTTTTCTCTGTTGGGGATTTGGTGTTGCTACGACTTCGGCCGTATCGTCAGCGTTCCTTGGCCCGACCGTTAGCAGCCAAGTTGGCCCGTCGTTACTTTGGTCCGTTTGCTGTCCTTGAACGCATCGGTCCGGTTGCTTACCGTTTGGATCTTCCTGCTGATTGTCGGATTCATAACGTCTTTCACGTATCACTGCTTCGCCCTTTTGTGGCCTCTACTACTAGCATACCCGTCGGTACCTTGCCTGCTCAGTTCTACAAAGGCCGTCCAGTCTCCATCCCTACAGCAGCTACTCAGTCACGGGTGGTACTAGTTTCCGGTTCCGCACAGGAGCAGTGGCTCGTGTCCTGGTCGGATGGGTCTTCGCCTACTTGGGAGCCGGCACGTGAGATTCAGGTTTCTTTCCCAGAGTTACAGCTTGAGGACAAGCTGCTTTCCGAGACCGGGGGAGTTGATACGAGTATCGTGACGACAGTTGACGATGTTGACGGTGATCCAGCAGAATTGTCGGTTGATAGGCCGAGGCGTAATGTTGGACCACCCAAGTATTTGAAGGATTATGTGCAACCTCACCTGAAGCGTTGATTATTTAGTTTTGTTTTGTATTTGCAGACAATGTTTTGTTTTGTGGTTTTTCAGAACGTTGATTTGGTTGAGTCGTAGTTGTTAGCTTTGCCCGGGATTTTCTATACGGTTCTTTTGCTCGGGTTAGGACGTTAAGTCGAACCGTCAGGGTCTAGTATAAAAGGGGTGTAAATTTTCTTTATCAGCAATGAGAAAATTTTCCAACCCTAACTTTTATCTCTCTCTCTCTCGTTCTTACCCTTCCTCCTCTCCTCCCCGTCTGTTCTTGCGGCTCCTGAGTTACCAGCTTGGTAACAGAAACTAGGCTCTCTTTGAAAGTCCAAGGCGGGTGTCCGCAAACTCCCTCATGCAACAACTTCTTATCTTCAAAGAGATCGCATTCTTCTTTGCTATCAGGATCATACATGAAATATTTCCTACATCCTCTCATGCCAAAATCTCTCATTAGAAACTTGTCACCGTTGTTGATTATGCCGATGAATCTAACTGGGCGCAGAAAAGCTCCGAAAGAGTATTTCTTAGTCCACAAGTTGTTTCTACCGTGACCATCCATCACCCACACTACGAAATACACCATATCAGCACCGTTATCTTTACGCATAGACAAAGCGAGGGAACCCGTGTGATCAGTTATACTCAGCTCGCCTCTAACCGCATTAGCATCTGGTGGCAACTCGATTGTGCAAAAGGTATCGTCAGCTATTCCAACTGAAGCTAGAGTCCTCCACCTCATCGTCGTTATCCCTCGATTCTCCGCTAGCCAGTACAAATTTCCCCTTACAAACACCCCGTGGCCATAAAGATCTGTTTGGCTAAGCGATCCGGAGTCTGATTTATTTTCTCTCCAAGTGTTTGTTTTGATACTCCAAAGCTTCATAGGACGACTACCAAATTTGTGTAACAGAACCAATTTGTAATCATCTGATGTGGCATCATAACCGAAACCTAGAACATAGAACGGGAAATGGTAGATATTCTCACCAGGAGGTGCGGGGAGTGTTAGTTGTTCTCGAGTGGAGGGATTCCACACTAAAATAGCTGTGCCGGGATCCATATCCCTACACCTATAAATCTGTGCACAGAGCAAGCCATTGCGGCTATTTCTATAGAATACCAATTACCGGCGGATTTGTTGGCAGCGAGGAGAGGGGTAAAAAAGTCACCCGGATGTGGATAAGGTACCAGACAAACAACCTTAGTACTGTTGCCATCATTACCGCTATAGTTGTTCCTTTGGAATAAACTAATAATGTTGTTGCAAGTCGAAGTAGACTTATGATAATTAAGGTGTTTGCTGACAAACCTAGGGTTTTTTATCAGGGCGTAATAGGTTTTCGAGAGCGACTTACATCGTAGAACGTGCTTCACCGGCAGCTTCGATATGATTTCCTCCACAACTTCAACTGGCAGATGATGATGATGATGATGAAGATGATGATGATGATGATGATGAAGATGATGATGATGATGATGAACGTTATCAGCAGCTCTTCTTCTTCTTCTTCTACTTCTACTATTTGATGTGGACAACATTGTCACTACACGGAGGAGTCAAACGTTTGCAAGCTTCTTCTCTAGTGTCTAGTTGTATTTAAAGGGTTGGGTCCAAATTTAATTACTTTGAAGGACCTTCTATTAAGAGGATTTATACTTCAGGCCGAAATAGTTTTAAACAACTTTATAGTGTTCCTTGAACTGTTAGATGTTATGATCTAAATATACAAAAGATAAACTAGCCTTAGAGAGTCTAATTGGGTCGGGCAACATGGATAACAGGATGGTAACTGAATAAAGCTCTTAAAATTGATTCAAGTGCAACATCAGTAGCGTATCGAGCTTAACACTAGAGAAAAAGAACAGGAAAAATGTAGATAACCAATTGTAACGATAGAGAATCGATCAACTCTCCCGTGATTAATTTCGATTAGAAAAAATGCCGTTATACAAAGTATAAGCACTCTTGAATCAGATACACAGAAAGAATAAAATTTCTAAATTTCACGTTCTCTTCTTCCCACACAATTCCAGAACAATTTGATTGTAAAACAAACAAAGCAGTAAGTTAAAGGACCAAAATATAGTTTTTGCTAAACTACTTCGGCCTGAAGTATAAATACATATAATATAAACTCCCTTGAGGTAATTAAATTAGGATCAAAACTCTATAAATACAATTTGAGAAGAAGAAGAAGCTTGCAAACGTTTGACGATGTCGACCACACCAAATTGTAGAAGAAGAAGAAGAAGAAGAAAAGAGGCCGCTAATCATCATCATCATCTCCCATTGGATGTCGTGGAGGATATCATATTGAGGTTGCCGGTGAAACATATTGTACGATGTAAGTCCCTCTCCAAACCCTACTACGCCTTGATCAAAAACCCTAGCTTCATCAAAAGACACCTTGTTTATCATAAGTCTACTTCGGCTAACATTATTACTTTGGTTGGTGATTACGACTATAGCGCCGATGATGATACCAACAATAATAACATTGTATGTCTGCTACCTTACCCACATTCGGGTGTCTATTTTACCCCTCGTCTTGCTCCCGAAATATCTGATAAAACTGGGTATTCTTTTGAAATAGTTGGTTCATGCAACGGCTTAGTCTGTGCACAGGTTTATCGTCCGATTTATGTGAATGCCTGCCGTACTATGTTAGTATGGAATCCTGCCACCAGAGAGGAACTAACACTCCCTGCTGCTCCTGCTCAGAACAACTGCGATAGCCCGCATGATGTTCTAGGTTTTGGTTACGACGCCACATGGGATGACTACAAATTGGTTATAACACACAGTTTTGGTAGTTTTGTTACTATGAAGATTTGGAGTCTGAAGAGAAACACTTGGAGCGAAATGAAAACGGACACAACCGGACTTATTTATGGACATGGAGTGTTTGCTCGTGGGAATTTGTATTGGATAGTGACGAAGCAAAGGAAGATGAGAACTCTGGCGTCGTTTAGAATGGTTGATGATACCTTTGGCACGCATATCGATTTGCCACCGGATGCTAACAATGGCGAGATGAGAATTATCGATCACATGGATTCCCTCGCTGTGTGTAGTAATGGTGCTGATAGATCACAATTTGTAGTATGGGTTATAGATGATCAGGAAACAAACTCATCGTGGACTAAGAAATACTCCATCGGACCTTTTATGCGCCCAGTTGGGTTAATCGGCATCATCAACAACGGTGAAAAGTTTCAAATGAGAGATATTGGTTTGACACGATATGCCAAATATGTCATGTATGATTGTGAGAGCAAAAAAATAAACTATCTTTCAGAAGACGATAAGCTGTTGCATAACGAAGTTTGCGGACACCAATCTTGGACTTTCAGCGAGAGCCTTGTTTCACTGAGAACATAAGAGCATGGACTAAATTTGTTACTGTCCTACATCTATTCCAGGACTTTTTAATTTGTTGCTTCAGTAGCTTGCCTAAAGATAGACTATAGTATTATTTTATTAATATCGTTTTCATTAGTAAATATTCAACAACTCTAGATTAAAGTTATTTTTCTCTGCCATAAATATTAGTCTTCGGTTAAGTCCAGAACTGACCTAAGTATAGGCATAGTTTTACATGTTTCAACTTTTACACCCGCTATTGGAATTGATTTTGGACAAACCTGATCTAAATTTAGGCCAAAGTATATTTTTGTCCGTCTCTTGGATGACAAACCTAGTTGGATGTTTTCTCGTGAAGATTCCACATCTTGATGCTGGTTCAGACACCTTGAACTTGGTGAGATGACATTTTCGGCGATTTAAATGCCTTTAAGGAAAATGATGCCTAAGGAAAACTGCTTTTTTAAAAATTGATAGAGTTTGAAGATAATAATTAGTTTATTTTTTGAAAACTAAGTTGAATGACCCTCGTAGTAGTGTCTTTTCTCAAACTGGAAGGGGTAAAAGTGTCTTTACATCAAACTTAAGGGGTGAGACTGTCTTTTACCCTTAAACTCATGCAGTCAAGTTAAAACATCAGACATTATCCCTAGCCCCTAGGTCACCAAAAACTCCAACGAGGGTCATCACTTCCGCTCCCAATCCTCAAATTCGCTATAATCCTCGCTCCTGACATTTTAGAGCGTGCTTTTACTAATGCTCTGTATTTTATTCTCAATTACCCTCAATGTAAGTTGTCAAGTCTATTTGAAATTTGAAACTAAGTCAAACAAGACGTAGCCAACCCTTTATTGAGGCAGCCACAGTTCTCATTGTTAACACTCGGTGAAGTTGAACCACTTCCATTGCATTTTTCAATACGAGAGGTTCTAGTCTCATCTATAAACTTTTTTGCATCAAATATATATTCACTCCGTTCCGCATCTTTCTTTCCAGTACACTGTGCACGAGTCACTTTGACCGGTGATTTGGTTAACAAAACAATATGCAAGAATTTCGCAAACTTTTCATGTTGTTGTAGATTAAACTTCGCTGTACAGCACCATGAAAAGATTACCAATTTTTTGCATCGTTTAGCGAACCAAATCACCGGGTCAAAGTGACCCTCAAAAGTCAACTAAAAAGAGAGTGAAACCGATGAAGTATTACGCAAAAGCCCAAGCTATAATATGCTTATATCAAAAACCATATTAAATATGAAATTTATATACACACTCTCATGACGCTCTGAAATACAATTTATTTTAAAATTTGTCACTTTCGCACTCCCGCTCCAGGTGACTTTTATCCTATCCACATTCTTTGAAATGGGGAAGAATTCAGTAAGCAGTCATCACAGCACATACAATGAGAGCAGAAAATTAAGAAAAGAAAGCTTGTCTTCAGTAACGGAAGATCAATAGAACGTCGAGTTTTAGAACCATCTCTGAGACCAAATGCGATCTCGTTGCGCTATTTGCAACACCAAGTGGAACATCAGAGACTTTTCTATATGCATTTCTACAGATATCTATATATATGTATAAAAACAGACAAGTGCTCAGGTTTAACCACAACATGCCATTTGTGTTTTGAAATCTCTCATTATGAGAACATATGTCGCCTACTTGGACATCCCAACCAATAATTAACATCTACATAGACAAGATGCACTACATGGCAGTTTAGTCATCACCCTCATTTATTTATTTATTTATGTGTCATCAATAAGAGTCTTTTAATAACCAGAGGGGTTACACAATTGATATTAATTATCTTCTATTGTGATTCACTAAATTTATGCACCAGATTTCATACATAACTTTTTTGTCCAGTTTTTAAGTGTTTTATTCTATATATTTAGATCAGTAGTAATAGAACAAGCCATTTGAATCAGTAGTGTTTCTATCACTATAACAGTCTGTTTTACTTGCTCTAGGGTGCCTTATATTATAGGCATTTGACAAATTGTCAAACATGGATTGATTGAATTCTCGACTTAGAGGAAACATGAAGGAATATTCAAAGCACGATGTCAGCGAATTTGATAAGATAATTTACTTGCTAACGTTTTGCGGTGTTCAACTAGATACTACTGCAATTTCTATCAATTTTCCTTCAGATTGTAATACAAAATCATTGACTTCTTTCACAATTTGCATTACATGAAAGTTTAAACTATTTGGAACGAGTATGAACTAAGTTTAACTCTTATGTTTTTTTCACTCAACGAATTTTATACGATAATTTACTTGCTAACATTTTGCGGTGTTCAACTAGATACTAATGCAATATCTATCAATTTTCCTTCATATTGTAATTCAAAATCATTGATTCCTTTCACGATTTGCATTTCATGACAGCTTGGACTATTGGGAACGAGCAAGAACTAAGTTTAACTCATATGTTTTTTTCACTCAATGAATTTGATAAGATAATTTACTTGCTTACATTTTGCGGTGTTCAACTCGATATCACTGCAATTTCTATCAATTTCCCTCTAATCGTAATACGAAATCATTGATTACTTCACGGTTTGCATTTCATGAAAGTTGGACTATTGGGATCGAGTAAGAACTAAGATTAATTCTTAGGTTTTTTTCACTCAAATAGACTGAATGCTTACACAGTTGAAATACAAACACTCAAGGCGGTCGTCAATCAGTGAAGATCTCACTTTTAAAGTTTATGTGTTAAATCTTAAGTTTTAAAATCACGAAATATAATACTAATAATGACATGGACATGTAAATTTTACTGTGCATACTAAAGGTTGGTTTATTTCATTTAAACTTTATAGTCATAATGTCCCTATTTATGAAACCAAGGAAAAAAACATGGGTGATTAGATACTTCTTGGATAACTATCGATGAATAATTTTTATGATTTAATTTTCCGTTGTTCGAATATGAGTGTATCGAAAGATTTCGTAATTTATGAGACCACAAGCAAAGCCGATAGCTATAGAAAGTTACATCATGTTGGTTTCTTACATTTTTTCTCTGGGGACTATGAAAATTTCACATACTTTAATCCCTTAAGTGCACTAAGAAATGAGTGAAATAGTGATTACGGGTAACCTGCCTCTCGGCTCATGTTTTTTCTCTTAGCGCCTTATTTATAAAACATTTACTTTCTAATAGTGCTGTTTAATTTTGGGTTGTTGTTGCTAACGACACGATTATAACAAGGGGATTGGTTGAACTTCAAATAAGAACATTCACCACAATCGAAACCATATATATTTTTGGGAATTGAAAGTCTCCACACAAATGTGTATTCTCGATAATTGCCTAACGTCGTACATTTTATGAAACGCCATCTTCCATGACTACACATAGAGAAAGATCTGTGATCTGCTCTATTTGGTTTAAGAAATGATAGGTGGCCACTCCTATACCAAGGCTAACACGTTGAAATAACCATTGATTATAAAGAATTTAATTTATAATCCATGATATTTAAGCCCGGACCGGTGCTAAAACTTAACCACCCAAAGATGCCGGATCACTGATTCATTGGTTCATATGCTAAGGGGTAGGTAAATAGACCGGTACTTATGGTATTCTAAATTTTTAGATACTTGAAAAAATATTCTGTAAAATTTAATTATCCAAAGCCATTTTTAGATGGGATTATTGGACAGTTCAAATTTAATCATTTTTGTTGTGTACTTACAAAAATGCAAATTTGAATTGTTTCCAGAGTATATGCGTGATTAGCACACCCTAAAATCACAATTTGCAAGAGGTCCTGGGTTCAAACCCGGTAGACGACAAAACAATTTCTCATAAGAAGAAAAAAATGTCACAATTTTAATCTGGGGAAGGGAGAAGGAGAATCTTTCAATCTCATTTTATTTTACCACGACGCAGAATGGGAAAGGGTTTCCATTAATAAATTTATGCATCTGTAAATAACAAAAAAAGATTTTTGTTTTTTGAAATAACAAAAGAGATTTTTGTTAACTAATGCGTTCTATCTCTCTTCAATGAGTAAGAATATAAGTAATTGGTTTATCGCCATACATATCTTAATACCCATGCTATGTTGATTAATTAAACCAATAAGTTGATTATAAGTGCGATGCATCATATAGAGGACAAAGTGCTTAGTGGTGTTTCTTGGGATTATAAGTTGAATAGATTCAGTAAAGAACTTTATAATTTTTCAACTTTGGTGTTTATAAAGGCATATAACATGCTATATACCCGTTATTAGATTCAATGAAGAACTTTCTAATTTATGAAGAACGTTGAAGATAATTTGATGCATAAGTCTACCACTCGCCCGCGTTGTAGCGCGGGGTCACGCCTAGTTATTCTAAAAGCGAAAGAAGACTTGTGTAATGATCTAGCCATATAAAAGACAATGCATTAGTGCCCGTGGCTTTTTCTGAGTAGATTCCTATAATCCACAATTAGCTTTAAAACTTAATCGTATCATACACAAAAACAGCACATTATAGGTGAGGAGGCACTTCGGCTTTCCCTTTCATGGTTTCATCTTCCCCAACGAAAGAATTGCAAATAGCAGTTGAAATGACTCAAGACCTCGATGGCAGTAATGTGCTATTGAAGAGAAACCTCAACAAACAGACTCAATACGAACTCTAAGACCACACTCATCATTTCATGAAAACTCCATTTAGAGAGAAGCCAAAATGGCGTGCAACAGGAGATGCCAATGCCTATCTGTGCACCTGAAAGTACCAGGCGATGTAGGATAATTTATGATTTCTTTAACTGCATACGTAACTTCCAATCAGAGCCAGAAAGCAAATAATTTTAGTAGCCTAAGAATGAGGCTAATTATTCCTCCCCTCTACAAACTACCACTCTTAAGTATGGTGTGTAGTTGTCCTGAAATTTGGCACAATGAAGGGGTGAAAGTGTCATTTCCCAAACTGGAAGGGATGAAAGTGTCTTTGCATCAAACTTGAGGGGTGGAAGTGTCTTTTACCCAGGAAATGATGCAGGAGAAGGAAGCGACTCTCCTTAGCTAATCAAACTACAGGGGAAAACTTTGTTGATTGCCTTGGATATAAGCAAACCCTTCCATATGACAGCGTAGAGGCAAGAGTAGTCGAAAATAAAAAGAGAAAGCTTGTCGTCACTCAAAGAGTAGCCACAGGAAGATCAATGGAATGCCGGGGAAAGTTCTAAAACTTTCGGATGCAGGGTTTCCATCGGATCACACAATGAAAGGGACCATATCAATCACCAGGGAGACAAATTAAACCATAGTAAATTACCACAACCACTACAGAAATTTCTGCAAAAAACGGCGGGGACAAACCGCCATTAAAAGCATCAAAACCGCCGTTAAAAGTGAAAACGGCGGCCAAAATGGCGGTTTGCTGGTCATCGGCGATCTCGGCGTCGGGAAAAGTAACCGACGGTTAACAACTGCCGTTAAAGTAAACGGCGCTAGAGAAAAACCGTCGTTAATTTAACGGCACTTGACAGAAACCGTCGTTTATTTAATAAAGTATTTAAATTTAATTTTTAATTCATTATTTATTTAAAATAATATTAATTTATTTTTTTAACTGACTGGTCTAGCATCGTTCCAATTTTATCTGATGGGTCTAGCACGTTAATTTTTTATACCCAAAAAAATTTCTTGATAATTGGTCTCTTACAAATCTTCAATACCCAGTATCAGTGTTTATCAATTTCTTACCCAAAATCAGTCTTGATAAAAATCGAACCATCAACAATTTCTTACAAATTCTTCAATACCCGATTCAACATTCGTAGATCAGGGAAGTTAAGAGTGGGAGGGAGGGAAGATATAGACGGAAACAGATCCAACTGATGAACGGAATGAGAGAGATAGAGGACAAAGACAGAAAGGAGAGAGAGAGAGAAACAAGATCGAAATAGATCGAGAGAGACACGATCGAAACAGATCGAGAGAGACACGATAGAAATCGGAGAGACAAAGAAGAATCAGAGGCAGGAGGGAGGACGAGAAAGGAGAGAGAGAGAGATGATCGAAACAGATCGAGAGAGACACGATTGAAATCAGCGAGAAAAAGAGAAACAGAGGGAGGGAGGACGATGACAGAAGCAGAAAGAGAGAGATGGAGGAAGAGGAAGAGAAAGAGAAAGAGATTGGCACATACCTGTCCGACACCATCATCGTTGACGCGGAAGAGAGTGGGAGGAGGGAGGCGGAGGAAGAGAGGCGCTGAAATGAGAGGATGAGAGAGGTTGGTCAAGTTATAAGGATAGGGTTTGCGATCGACGGCTAAGATTAAATCACATCAACGGCTAAGATGAGATCTCAGTTCACCAGTTGTTTTATTTTTTATTAATAATTATTTGTGTATACGGCGGTTTCCTACAAACCGTCTTTTCTTACATACCTAATACGTCAGTTTATTATATCCGTCGTTTATTACGTATCTAATACGACGGTTTGATATATCCGTCGTTTTTAAGAACCCTAATACGACGGTTTGTCTCAAACCGCCGTTTTTGACATCTCTAATACGACGGTTTAGTAATGGTCGTCGTTTATACTAAAATTTACGACGGTTTATAAGAACCGTCGTTTTAGGTACCTTTAAACAGCGGTTTTTTAACTAGCTTTAGAAAAACCGCCATGAAAGGGCAAATTTCTAGTAGTGAACCCTCAAGTGTAATGACCTAGATCAAAATGGACATCTACATGCAGCATACTCTTCAAAAGTTACATTATCAAAAAACTAAAATATGTATACTTTAAAAATTACAGCATCTAACACAGATAGATATGGGATAGCAAATTGTCTGGAATGATTTTTTTTCAGGAGAAGATAGTTGATATTAAATAACAGTCTCAACCAGACAAGTAGAATCAGAAACTTTCTGAGCATCTTTTTTTCTAGTTTTCTGACAGCAACAATAAAACCAAATGAGAACCTTCACATAACAGACCCAATGCAGAATAAAGGACCTTGATTCATGCTCAGATGAGATTTTGCATTTTTTTTTTCTAAATACAACCATATCCATCCATGATACAGATAGAAACCGCAGAAAGTTCACCTCTATGGAGAAAGTTTCATTTATGCATGTTCCAACATGTTAACCACTATGGAGAAAGTTTCATTTTGCTCATGGAAATGCAGTATACTAGTTGCCCCTTAAAATTCAACCACACCAACCTTTTCTAAACAGAATAAAGGCACTTATTTCTGAGGTTACTAGCTGTAATTTACTAGCAAAGAAGCACGAGTGAGGAATATTGCCGCCTAAGCGAGGAGTCCTGATAAACTCCCACATTAATAGCCTACACTTCCCCTTTCAAACTTTTTTTGAGAAACAAAATATTTCAACTATTTACTCTAAAGTCAGAAGCTAGAACATCTCTCAATCATTACCCCTTCGACTCTAAAAAGAAACAATTGAATCTCAACCTGGACCAAGTTGAGACCCAATGCTTGACATACATACTCTGTATAGGCATATACATACCATATTTTTCGACGGGAGCTTCTTGCATGAAATGGCAAAAATTATTCCAATAGAAAGATTTGGACAATAATATGAAGAAAGAAACCCAAGGAAAATAAGTCGAAATGTAAACTGATATTGCGATGATAAAATGATTGACATTCTTATATTGAAAGGCACTTGATACTGAATAAATCGAGACAACCAGAGATCATTTCCAATTTTTCATCACAAGATGTCCAGCTTCCAGTTCAAAAAAGTACCTGAGCAGTATCCCTGACCGCGAAAGATATTAAACCATAAGTTAACAGTAGAGATGCCACTCAATTCCAATTAGAGTCATATCAGATGCGACCATCTTCGTCTCTTAAGCACATATCAGCACCATTACTACACAAACAAAAGTACCTTAGCGGAAGGGTGACGGATTTTAAGAATGCAAAACCACAGCATTCAAAGAAAACAAGTTCTTGAATCCATTAGAAGCCCCAAAATGGATATGTGATGCTAGAAGCAGGGGAGGAGTCCGATTAACGAAGCAGCATGCCGAGGTAACCCCAATTCGCACCTATTTTTAGAAGTTTGTTCTCTTCTTCCACATGTGCCTCAGAAGCAGCTCCCTCGTCAGAGTTAAGGAAGCCAATGAAATCTTATTTTTTCCTTCATCCAGCAAAGCCAATGTCTCTACGAACGAACCAGCATATAATGAGCCCCTGAAACCAGGGTTCTCAACCATTATAGGAGTGGAGCCGTTTTCAGGGGAATAAGATTCTAATTTGTTATCAGATGTTGCCAGAAGAATATCCCCAACATCTGTGAAACCAAAGACAGTCCATATACCCTCTATTGTGTCTACTAAATGCAGATCACTCCAAGATTCCACCACGCCATATTCTTTTGTTAGAAAACGATGCGGAAGCGCAATGCCCAGTTGTCGGGGACCAAGAAGAGTGATGGGACGAAGAAGAAGATGAAGAACAACACAACGATATAACGTGGTTCACTAGTTTTTTAGGCTAGCTACATCCACGGCCAGAACGAACCAATTTTATTGATGAGAGAGCCAATTACAATCCAAGACACACCACACATGTCAATAGAAGAGTCCTACACCCATATATAGGCCTAAACTAGTGACTTGTGCCCAAAGCAACCCTCAAACGTTGCCAAAACCGAACAAGGAAACAATTCCAAAACGAACAAGGAAACAATTCCAAAACGAACAAGGAAACAATCCTTAGCCGCCTTGGACCAAGTCAATTTTCTATGCTAGGTTTGAATCACCAAAATCTAACAAATCTCCACCTTGATTCAAATACCCTAGCAACCAATCCAATGCTCCTCATCAATCCAATTGTGGATGCGCCTCCCAATCAAGAACGCCTCCACCCAATTCACCAAATCGTTTCTCCGATTGCCATCCGTCTTTTTCAACGAACACGCCAATTGTAGATGCACCTCCAACAATCAAATTTGAAGTGCTCCACCCTAATCGAAACGATCAAGCAATCAACCAATAGAACATATTCCCAAATTTGCGGTATTGGAATACATTCACTATGCGCCACAACAAGCGCGTCTTTGCGTCTCAACAAACGCGTAGACTTGTGTGTCTCAACCAACACACTCTAATGCACCATGACACAATGCATCTTCCCAATATCATCATAATGACACTTGATGATGAAAGTACCTATCAATCAATGTCATGCCAATTGCGCCGCCAATATACCGCACCAAGACGCCAACCAATGCGTATACAATAACACACCGCCAATCAATACCTGCCCAATAACATGCACCCAAACAATCCACGCCAAATAACGCGTCACCAATCAATTGTGTGCCAACAAGACACATCAATTGCTCCACGCCACGAGCCAAATCCGCCGGTTGATCCGAGCCGTCTCCACCTTGACTTGAATCCTCCTAGCGGCCCGAACAAGATCGCTCCATGTCGATGCTCCAACTCTTACGAGTTCTTGCTACGGATGAGCCCAATTTAGATCCACACGCCCAATGCTCCATGTTGGAAGCCCGATTGCGCCGGAAGGCCAATAGCACGTGAACCTCCAAATTCGCGCTAGAATGCGCGCCCGATGCTCCATGGCAAAGAACCCGATAGCTCCCACAATAAGGAACCCGATTGTTCCCTCAATAAGAAACCCGATAGCTCCCACAACAAGGAACTCAATAGTTCCCCCAATAAGGAACTTGGTGGTGGGTGTACCAACAATATTCTCATCAACACGATAGATCTTCATCCCAAACGAATTCGTCATCTCTCATCACCAACAAACCCAACCCAACAAGCAGGCTCTGATACCACTTGTTATAAAACGATGCGGAAGCGCAATGCCCAGTTGTCGGGGACCAAGAAGAGTGATGGGACGAAGAATAAGATGAAGAACAACACAACGATATAACATGGTTCACTAGTTTTTTAGGCTAGCTACATCCACGGCCAGAACAAACCAATTTTATTGATGAGAGAGCCAATTACAATCCAAGACACACCACACATGTCAATAGAAGAGTCCTACACCCATATATAGGCTTAAACTAGTGACTTGTGCCCAAAGCAACCCTCAAACGTTGCCAAAACCGAACAAGGAAACGATTCCAAAACGAACAAGGAAACAATTCCAAAACGAACAAGGAAACAATCCTTAGCCGCCTTGGACCAAGTCAATTTTCTATGCTAGGTTTGAATCACCAAAATCTAACATCTTTCATAACAAAAACAGCAAACCGCTTGCAATTGTGGACAAGGGATCTTCTGGGAGTGATCTCAATGTACACCTGCAACTAACAAGAACAAAGATAGAGAGCAAGAGAGATTGAGAGTAAGGGTGTAGGGGAATGAGTAAGCATTTGCTATTGCCTGAGAGAGAGACAGTGCTTGATGATTAGCAAAAGAGTCGAACCGATGAAGGAAGGCTAACTTTCCTATATATAGGGTCTGAGTGTAAAAGTTATGAGGAGTTACATGGCCGCATATAACGGCTACGTGGCTATATCGCACATTGCACGATGGACCGAATATATAGGACACGTCGCCCATCTGCCCGTATATGTAGGGAACGTTCGCACGATCAACCGCATGTGTAGGGTACGTGATCATCGAGCCTCTCACACAAATGGCAAGGGTCGCGCGCGAGCATGGTCACTGCTCGCGTGCGACGTTCCTTACTCTATCCACCAAGCCACTTAAACCCTACAACTCCCGTGCGGTTAGTACGCGAGGGTGACCATGTCTCACAGCCCCGATATGGAGAAGTGCGAATATAAAGACAATGATAGAATAGTAATGGAGTACCATCAGACCTCTTACATGGCTGCCACATGGGTGATGATCGACTTGCCTGGAATGCACTATCTACATTAGCCCCCTTTTGCGCGTTCGTCACGCGCGCCGTTGTGTAAATGCGCAAAACCATCATTGTGTGGCCCCGCGCAAATTCTCGAATCAATTCAAATTGTGTTCGAAAACCCTACCCCCCAGAAGCCTCCATCGTTGCCTAGGGCTATGTAACGTCGTATAGCCTTTAATAGGGCACATGTATGACGTGTTTTGCAAACGGCGTCAAGATATTTCTGCCGGTTACCGAGGCAATAAATATTCAAAGAGATTTGAAATGTCAGGGGTCTCCAAGAGACTCCATATAAACTCTTCTCCCTCCACACTTTGCACTTTTTACACCATCGTTACTAGCGGAGCTTATGAGCAGAGAGGAAACTCTCTGACACGATCCAACCGCAAGTGTACAGCTGTCGTGTGTAGTAATAAATTCCGAAAATCCGGGTTGTCGAACCCAAGAGACTTCGTCGTAAACTAGCTATTAAATTTGTTCTTTATGTGGGCAAAGCGCAGTTGTTTTGTTCTATTGATCCTACTAAAATTAAAAACCAGCATCTCAATTAATCAATTGAATTGCGTCACGATTAATGAAGATGAACGATTATAAAATTTCTCAAAGTTTGGAAAAGTCAGGATATCTCTACGGGTCACTAGGTATTTCACAAGATATTGGATTTATGTTTTGTTAACACGATGATTTATTATTCTAGCTAAACGAGCATGAATGTGTTGAAGATGTCTCAACCAACACCAATACTTAAACTAGCAAAGCCGATGTCTCTAGCCTAAACAATTTCAACTATGCATTAAGATCATTAATCTACTCTTCGTTCTTAGCTAACTAGCAAGATTTCTCAACCCTAGATACGGCTAGTGTGTATTTCAATTTTCCGGGCAATGAATATTGATGTCTCTAACATTCATAACCTAGATCTATCCTAACAATACGTCTATTGATAACAAAGATGAATTAAACACATAAAATACACATAGCTAGATAAAAAGTTCATCAATTAAGCCAAAAGCATGAAATCAAATCCATAAATCACAAATATCGTGATTAAACCCTAGCTCCCTACGAGATACCCTGAGAAAAGTGTTTAGCTACTCAAAAACATGATTCACGTACAAAGTTTCGTGATCAAATAACAAAAATAGAGAAGAAACGGAGTTTTAGAGGTCAAATGAATGATTCCAAGCCTCCTTGATCGTCTCCTAAGCTCCAAGCTCTCTTCAACGTGATAGAGTACGTGATAATCCCCAAAAACATGCCCTAACCAAGTCTAATACGTTCTCCCAATGTTTAGAACAAGTTAGGAGTAATTACAAAGCAACCCCAAAAAGTTACAAACAAAATTATGCCCGAACTAGGTCGTGTGACCTAGTTAAGTAGGTTTTGCGACCTACTGTGCTGCCCAGAACAGGTCGTGTGACCTGTATAGTAGGTCGTATGACCTACTGAAACAAGCTGAAATCTCTAACTAGGTCGTATGACCTAGTAACTAGTTCGTGCGACCTAGTTGCTTCATCAAATTTTTCCATCTTCTTCCCACTTGTTCCTCTTGCTTCCGAATCACTTCCCGGGCATCGTTTCTTCATTCAATCCTCCATTTTGAGCTCTCCTCATGCCTCAAAACTCGTATCATCTTCTCTTGAGCCTCTCTAGCACTTGATCCATCAACTCTCTCTTTCCTTCCCAAATCTCGATCTCGCATCACTTCCGAAGTTCGTTTCCTCTATCCACTTGCTCCTCGCGTGCTCCGGCCCTGAAAATCACAACACGAACACCCCGCGAAGATCATATGTGACAAAATAAGATAAATAGTACGTAAAACAATGCAAGAAACGCCCGGACTTCACATTTTAGCATACGAACTCATTTTCTCAAATAACACATGATCTACTCGAAAAGACGCAACATTCTCCATTATGAGCACACAAAATGTAGCAAAATAAGCAATAAAATAACTCCGAAAACGGAGTTATCAACTACCCCCACACTACACTTTGCTCGTCCCGAGCAAATCCCAACTTTCACATCATGTCCAATCCACAAAATCAACTAGCTTTCAACCCACCACATTGCATACATAACCAAATATTAGCCGACTTGACGCAAACAAGACTCAACTCACAACTCGATTCATGCAACAATATGATGCAATGCAAATTAGACTCGATCCTAATCACATATATTTACACACACACACACACAAAACTAAACTTTCTGTCTTTTTGGCGAGATCGGGAAATCTCAAGTCCTTAAATCGGTTCTCATGGAGTGATGATCAATTTAGATACAAGGCGTGAATTGAAACTAAACTTCACAACAAGAATTTCCCTTAGATCGTATAGAGAACCTAACCTTACTAAGTACAAGAGTATCCTACCTCTTCGCGTGTGCCGATAAGTAAGAGGCTACGCTAGGCTAAGCCACATCCAAGGTACGAGCTCCTAATCCGCTAACGGTTTTAGAATGTTGAGGCCTAGGGACATAAGGATAATCATGATGAAACTCGTCCTAAAGCGTCACATTCTCACATTATAACCCACATCTCACACACCCTCACCACGATGATAGAAACCGCAACCCGAAACTCACCGTCTCTGGCCCTCGATTCCCTCAAAACCCTGGTACAATTACGATCCCGTGGCCACCGTCTTGAGTCGTGCACGAAATTCAAACCGTCGTTACCGAAATAGTTGCTTCCTCCACTCGATTTCCGTTAAGCTCAATCTCTTTCCTTTATTCCATCTCTCCTTTTTTTCTCTTTTTTTTTTCTTTTTTTTTCATTTCTCTTTTTTTTTATATATATAAAATTCCACAATCAACACAATCCTTTCAAATGTACGAGTGGTCTTCCAAGAGTAGTCAAACGAGTATGTTAGAGGAAGAAAACAAACAATCCAATGAATGAGTATCACATATAAAATTCATCCTCCCCTAACTCTATGAAGTACATGGTGCCACTAAACAAAGCCGCAAACAAATCAAATCACATTTTTGGGGATGGAGTCGTCGCAAGCTCGATCTCGATGTCCGTGGTCAAAAGTCGACACCCCCACACTCGAATGTAGTCACGTCCCCTCTCAAGTAATCAAAACAATGTAAGTCTCGTGCCTAATCCAACCAAACCTCCTACACCACGATGAATGAGATCCAGTACCTAGCAAGATCCACCAATTAAATCACCCAACCCAATTTGTGCGTATTAGATGTCACGCACTCACGGCTCTCCACAACTATGTCCATGATGTAATGACATGGAACACCGCCACACCGAAGTGCGCAAGCCTACTCTCACTCACCCTCGCATTCCCCTCGATAATCATAAATGAAGTACATGCGATACGTAAGACTCACACAAATATATCATGAAGTACTCCCTCATCGAACCCCCTCAACTACAAACACCCTCGTGACGCACTAAAGCGGTGATTCTAACCAATCAATGATGAATGCCAATAATCGTCACCCTAAGTCAGAGGTTATCAAAGAATCCAAGGTTCGAAACAGGGTTTACTAGTGGTCCTACAAGGTAAGTTCTATAAGCAGTGAGTGCTCTAATACACACCTCGCACAGCTGTTCTGTGTGCCACTACGAGGCGGGTTGGCGACTACCTAAGACGTACACATGAATGTTCGGCTTGTTTAGCTCACACCTAGCTCATCTCTTGTAAGAAAACTAGGCACACACTTTTAGATTTGAAAATCAAGTAAGTGTATAAAAATAGGTAGGCATTCCCGTAAAGAAAGTTTCTCTATACGTACTAAGGGGAACTCCCATTGTCTATCTCGGTCGCAAGTCACGCCCTATGCCTAAATTTCTCACACTCCTCGATTTTACCAATACTAAGATCTTTTTGATTGCCCTTTCTCAAATTTTTAAATTTTTTAATTTTTTTTTTTTTTTTACTCTACATGCAAGGCCATTCGAAAGAAGACTCGATACTACTCGATGGTAGGGAGACTCAAAGTAAGAAAACGTGCAATCATATAATACGAACACACATATATATATATATCACACAACACTATGACACAAACACACTCTACAACAACGACTACGAAACACACTACGACACAAACATCCTATATGCAATTGGTTCATGCAGACACGGACTTGGCTAATATTCAGAAAATCTCACCCCCACACTAGAATGCTTCGTTGTCCCCAACGAATTCAGAGATAAAACAAAGGGACTCAGCATTCCAATGCGAGGGCGGGCTGGTCTACTCGCTCTCCTCCGAGCCATCCGAGTGGTCACTCGACAAATACATCAACTTCAAAGGTTCCGGAGTCAGTGTCACCCCGCCTGCCCTGCCAAGCTCGTGTAACCACTGATTCTGCCTATGCAGAATGTCACCGAGCTGGCGCTGGTTCCGTCGCGCATGCATAGCCCTTGACTTGGCTTTCCTCTCTGCTTCCTGCCCTCGAGCCACGGCCTTTTTCTCATTTGCAATCATCATCCTTTGCATGGCCTGCAAAGTGGCCTCGAGGCTAGCATTAGGTGCGACAGACGGACTCGACTCCTCACTCACAGCCGGGGTCTTACCCTTACCGCCCCTCTGAGCCCCCTTTTTTGGTGGGGGCCGGCTGCTCTCTACGACTACCTCATCTTTCTTCGGGTCGGGCACCTGAGTCCAGTATCTCGGGGGTTCGGCTGCACGGTCTCCACCATAAAACGCGGCACCAGCCTTAGTGGCCAAGTGCTTTAGCAAATATCCAAACCCGGCTGCCCGACGGTTAGAGTCCCGCAGTCTCGATCGAAAACTCAAATAAATGCGCTTCGGGACGTTGAATCGATGGCCCTCATACCAACACATAGCCATAACACACCACTCGAACCGTATGTCGGTCTGGGTCGAAACGCCCTCAACCCATGCCTCTACTATGTTAACTAAATAACGCGCTCGACGAAGTAAGTGTCTGGCCGAAACCGTCCACTTCCTAACGTCCGGACTCGCATGAGTATCCCAAGGCGCTCCCGACACCCCACCAAAGGCAAAGATTGACACTGCGGTCACTAACTCCTCTACATTCATTTTCATGGTGGTCTTGAAGTGACAGTCGCCCTCGAGTAGTGGCCATTGTAGGGCCGCGGCTATGCTAGCCGGAGAGAAAACAAAAAAATTCCTACGGGCGTATATGATCCGACGATCATCCAACTCTCCATCCTCCCCATACCCAGACCACTCGGCGTTTGAGTAAATCTCCCACATGAGCTCCGAACTCGCGTTCTCCTTGACGAGCTCACACCACCCTGCAAGTTTCTCTCTTTTCATGAACTCTTGGATTTGTTGGGGCATCTCAGTTTGGAACGGGAAATGCTTTTCTACATTTGCCCCCCTGAACACACTCCCCTCCCGCTTGGCGTACCTAGAATGCGCTAGTAGGGTGATAAACCGATAGTCACAAAACACTCCTGTCGCCGGGTCAAGGTCCCTAGGACTAGACTCTCTCGTGGCCCTCGCTATTGGCAGTCTATCAGGTTCCGCCCTTTCTAACTCATCAGGGTCCGGGGGGGCTGGTGAAACCATGCTCCCCACAACCCAAAAGGTAGAATTCTTAGCTAGGTTACCACCCGCGTCCCCCGTCTCCCTCACTTCTCCCTCGGGGATATAATCGTCATCACTATCGACGACTACTTTTTGTTTATTCCTTTTCCCCCGGTTATATTCTGACTCGTAGCTACCCCCTTTCCTTTAGCTAGGGTCTTTCCCTTATCTTTTCGACTAGACATGGCAGAAGAAGGTAGCACAAATTGACAATTAAATTGACAAAAAGAATTAAGCTACGTGCTCAGTGTCAGGATGTGTGTACGGAAAAGAAACAGTTACGCAATTAACAAATAAGTCCTAGGACTCTAGTCAATCGCCCCCAAGCACGCTACTAAGCGCAACAATAAAATTGGGCTTTTACTCAATCGTGCCTAAGACTCGATAAAAATTAATTGCGAGGGAGAGAAGAGTGTACCTACGTGCCTGGAGCAAGTATTACAGGCACAATTTTCAGGTTCGTCCGACAAGAAGGACCGATTTGGTCGTCGGAAAATTTTTTTCTTCAAATTGTGCAATCAAGTTGTGCCTTTTGCTCCTTGCGGTGTCCTCTTCGAAAGCCCCAAGTCAATTTCGCTCAATTTGACTCCAATCTGGACCAATTTCAGATCTTTGACTGCGGAACCCTAGCTTTTTCTTCTTCATCAATTGGTCACCAAACAACCCCGAATTGAAGCTTCACTCTGCCCTTGTTTGCCGGTGGTTTACAGTGGTGGTGGTTGCATGAATGGGGTGAGATTGAGCGGCGTCTATGGAATAATTAGGGGCGGCTGTGGGTGGTTTCGATGGTGGCGGTCTGGGTTTCTGGTCGGGGGTGCGAGAGGGTTTCTGGCGGAATCAATGGCGGGTGGTCGGGGGAGTGCTTCAGTGGAAGAGGAGAGAACAGAGGAGGCGGTGTTGGTGGTTGGTTGTTGCAGCGTGTAGGTGGGGTCCGGGTTTCTGGTCGGGGGTGCGAGACATGGAGGTCGTGGAGGGTTGCGTTGGAGGGGGTCAGACGTGAACGATAGTGATGGTGATCGGAGGTGGTGGCGATTGACGGTGGCGGACGGCGCTGGAGTCGCCGGAGCTTGTGCGGTGGTCGAGTGAGAGTGAGAGGAGATGGTGGAGAGGGAGAAGAAGGCGACGGGATTGGAGAGGAAGGTTGTTCTGTGTTTTACCCGATCATGGTGAGGGAAGGGGATAGAGTTTTGGTGCGTTTTGAATATGTACACTCAGCCCCCATAAAGTTTCAATAAATTTCATAAACCCCCCCGCTGGACCAAATTGAAACCATCCGAGCACTAGGTCGTGCGACCTAGTAGGCAGGTCGTGCGACCTAGTCAAACAACCTGTTTTGGCTAAGTAGGTCGTGCGACCTAGTAACTAGGTCGTGCGACCTAGTAACCAGCACGCAAAACTTTTAACTTCGCCCGGCTTGCTTTTTCTTAAATTTTGAGCTCGAAACAACCCCCGATAAGCTCAACCATGATATTTCACCCCCACACTTAGGATCCAACATGCCGTTTCACAATTTAGCCCGGTAGCACACGGTTTTGACATTTTTCGTCATTTCCGGATGTTTTTCGCCGCTTTTTCGTCACGAAACATCCTTTCTCGCCTTTTTGACCGTTCCTTTGCTTTTTCATGGATCTCCTCGACCTCGAGACTCCATTTTGAATATGAAAAATTCCCAATGTCCGGGGAATTCTTTATTCCTCAAATTTGCTCTTCTAAAGGCCCGTTTGGCGATTCCGGATGCTTTTCGTCACTTTTTCTTCGCGAAAACATCCAAATTGCCATAACTCTCGCGTCCGGACTCCGATGCATGCGATCCACCTATCAACAGAAAGCTCTCGACAACCCCCACCTAATGGCACTCTTCAATTTAGCTCACGGTCTTGTTTGCAAAAATTTGCCTCGTAATCCGTGCCAATGTGTCTGCTTTCTCGGTTTCGCTATACATTCTTCGCTTGCATCAAGAGGGGGAGTCCGGATACGCGCCTCCCCTAAGGTGCGTGTGTTGAGTGCGTGTTGGTACATCATTTTTCCCCCAATTCTTCATTCCGGATCCCGATACGCCTTTTTAGCTGCTTTTTCTCGATTTTTGTGAACTTTTCTCCGTGCGCATCAAGAAGGGGGATCCGGAATAGGCCTTTCACCTAGGAATCCTGCACATACTCATTATAAACATTAAATCCACTCTCCCGCACCTCTCATATAAATCAAACAAAATACAATAACAAAACATAATTGAAAAAACTATACTAAAGCAGTAAATATGTTGGGTTGCCTCCCAACAAGCGCTTTGTAATTTAAGGTCGACGGCCCGACCCAGTTACCTCAAAAGAACTCATATATCGGGAATTCCTTTGAGGCGCTCAATCACCCCAATGAAATTCCCGTCCACGTAAGGCTTTGCTCGCTGTCCGTTCACCTTGAATCGGTCCCCATTCTCAGCTTCTACCTCAAGTGATCCCCATGGGTAAACCTCAGTAATTGTGAATGGACCACTCCATCTTGAATTCAGCTTGCCCGGAAATAATTTCAGACGTGCATTGAAGATCATTACCCTTTGGCCCACTCTGAAGTCTCGTGGAATGATGTGCTTGTCATGCCATTTCTTGGTCCTCTCTTTGTAGATCTTGGCACTTTGATATGCCATCAGTCTGAATTCTTCTAACTCCAGCAATGTTTGCTTCCTTTTCTCACCAGAGAGCTTGGCGTCCATGTTCAACTTCTTTAGCGCCCAAAACGCTTTGTGCTCAAGTTCAACCGGAAATGGCACGATTTCCCAAAAACGAGTTGGTAGGGAGACATGCCCAAGGGAGTCTTGTACGCAGTTCGATACGCCCATAAACTATCATCCAAGTGTAGGGACCAATCTTTGCGTCCCGGATTGACAGTCTTTTCTAAAATTCCCTTGATCTCTCGATTGGACACTTCCGCTTGCCCATTAGACTGCGGATGGTAAGCCAATGATATCTTGTGCGTATTCACTCCATACTTGCTCAACACATTGGCAAAGAGCTTGTTAACAAAATGAGATCCCTCATCGCTGATAATCGCTCTAGGTGTCCCGAATCGTGTGAAGATATTCTTGCGCAAAAATCTCTCAACTGTAGCACCATCATTTTTCAGGCATGCCACTGCCTCTACCCACTTGGTCACATAATCCACAGCGAGAAGTATATAAAGATTGCCAAGTGAGGGAGGAAATGGCCCCATAAAGTCAATTCCCCACACATCCAACGGTTCTACCTCTAACACGAAATTCTGAGGCATTTCATTTCGGTTAGAAATATTACCTGTTCTCTAACACCGGTCACACTGCTGCACAAATAGATGGGCGTCTTTATGTAAAGTTGGCCAAAAGAAACCACTCTGAAGTACCTTAGCAACTGTGCGTGATTTGCCGAAATGTCCCCCACAGTTCAACTCGTGGCAATGTCTGAGGATCTCTAACGTGTCCGGCTCCGCAACACACCTCCGCAATACATTATCCGCTCCCAGCTTGAACAGATAGGGATCATCCCAGAAGTATTGTCGTGCATCTGCAAAGAATTTCTTCCTCTGGTGGTAAGTCATGTCCTTGGGTACAATGTTGAGTTCCTTGAAATTTTCCAAGTCAGCAAACCAAGGCACAACTGCAACCACAACCATAAGCTGCTCATTTGGAAAATCCTCTCGAATAGACAAATCTTCCTGCTTACCGTTCTCCAGTCTTGAAAAGTGGTCCGCAACCACATTCTCTACCCCCTTTTTATCTTTGATCACCACATCGAACTCTTGCATCAATAAAACCCACCGGATCAATCTTGGCTTGGCGTCCTTCTTGGTGAGAAAGTACTTGAGGGCTGAATGGTCCGTGAAAATCGTCACCTGAGAACCCACAAGATATGGACGAAACTTGTCCAACGCAAATATGATGGCCAACATCTCTTTCTCCGTGGTCGCATAATTAACTTGTGCATCATTAAGAGTACGACTGGCATAATAAATGACGTGAGCTACCTTATCCTTCCGCTGGCCCAGAACAGCTCCCACCGCATAGTCACTAGCATCACACATGAGCTCAAATGGTAGGGTTCAGTCTGGTGTGGTGATGATAGGCGCGCTAACCAGCTTTTCCTTGAGCAAATCAAAAGCTGACTTGCACTCCGCATTAAAATCAAAGACTGCATCCTTCTCAAGCAATCCACACAAAGGCTTCGTGATCTTCGAGAAGTCCTTAATGAAGCGCCGATAGAACCCTGCATGTCCCAAGAAACTCCTTACCCCTTTGACAGAGGTAGGGTAAGGAAGCTTCTCAATCACCTCGATCTTGGCTCTATCCACCTCTAAACCTTTGCTGGAGATCTTGTGACCCAAAACAATACCCTCAGTAACCATGAAGTGACACTTCTCCCAGTTGAGCACTAGGTTGGTGTCAATGCATCTATCCAGAACCCGGGCCAACTGTTGCAGGCAGTCTTCGAATCCGTCACCATAGAGCGAGAAGTCATCCATGAATACCTCGAAATTCTGCTCAATCATGTCAGAGAAGATCGACATCATACACCTCTGAAACGTAGCCGGTGCGTTGCATAACCCAAAAGGCATGCGTCTAAAAGAAAAGGTCCCATAAGGACAAGTGAATGTCGTCTTCTCCTGGTCAGCTGGCTCAATTGCTATCTGGTTTTACCCGGAGTACCCATCCAAAAAGCAATAATGAGAATGGTGTGCCAGCCTATCAAGCATCTGATCAACGAATGGGAGGGGAAAATGATCCTTCAAAGTGGCATCATTGAGCTTGCGGTAATCCATGCAAACTCTCCACCCAGTAACAGTACGAGTAGCAATCTGATCACCTTTTTCCCCTTCCACCACAGTTATACCTCCCTTCTTAGGGACACACTGCACCGGGCTAGTCCATGTGCTGTCGGAAATGGGATAAATGATACCCGCCTCCAACCATTTAAGCACCTATTTCTTGACCACCTCCTGCATGTGAGGATTGAGGCGGCGCTGAAACTGAACTACCGACTTCTTATCTTCCATGAGCCGAATCTTGTGCTGGCAAACTGTGGGGCTGATCCCCTTGATATCTGCTATGGTCCATCCCATAGCTGCCTTTCTCTCCTGTAGTACCTTAAGAAGCTGCTCCTCTTGTTCCCTGTCCAAACATGAAGACACAATCACAGGTAAAGTCTCATTAGATCCCAAGTACAAATATTTCAAATGAACAGGTAAAGGCTTTAATTCTAAAACAGGAGCAGTAATAAGAGAAGGAGTAAGAATCTTCCTGCTTCTCTCATTAAAGAGGGGTAAGGGTTGGCGCCAATGAACATCTAAGGCTTGCTCTTTCTCGCTGGAATCAAGTAGAGCAAGCTCCTCATATAGTTGCTCCAACAAAATATTGTCCTCTTCGTCCGGTGTGTATGCCTCCACACCAAAGCACTGCTCGCTTACCGCATATGCGGGAAACTTCATAGCCTCAAATACATTGACGGCCACCTTCTCATCGTTGATCTGCATAGTCATCTCTCCATTGGCCACATCAATGATAGTTCTCCCAGTGGCCAGGAATGGGCGGCCCAAAATAAGAGGAACATCATCGTCGGCCTCCATGTCTAAGATCACAAAATCCGCTGGGAAGATGAGTCATTCAACTCTCACTAATACATCCTCTAAAACACCCCTGGGGCGTTTTATAGTGCGATCAGCCATCTGCAAGCACATCCTGGTAGGCTTAGGATCTCCAACACCAAGTTGCTCAAAAACCGATGTGGGCATCAAATTAATACTTGCACCAAGATCACATAATGCCCTCCCATGAAACGTATCTCCCAATGTAACAGGGATGATGAAACCGCCCGGATCTTTCATCTTCTTTGGTAGCGCCTTTTGCACAATTGCGCTACACTCCTCATTCAGAGTCACGGTTTCAAAATCATCCATGCGCCTCCTATTAGAAAGGAGGTCCTTGAGAAATTTGGCATATTTAGGCATTTGTGAAATGGCCTCTACAAAAGGGATATTAATGTGCAGTTTCTTGAAGATATCCACAAACTTCTTGAAATGCTTGGCATCCTCTTGACTCTTCAATCTCTGCGGGTATGGCACTCGCACACTGTATTCCTCCCTTGGCTTCTGTTTCTCATCCGACTTCCTCACCGTGTCCTTTGATTGGGGAATCACGGTAGGCACGGGAATTTCTTCATCCAAGGCTTTTTCAGTGGCCTTAGTCGCCTCAGCTCGCGCATGGGTAGGATATGGGGGATCCTGGGTAGTAGTCCCACTGCGAGTCGTAATAGCCTTCAATTGCTCAGTTGGAGTAATAGTGTTGGACGGAAGTATACCTGGTGGAAGTCGAGGATTCTGATTAGCTATTTGGCCAATTTGTGTTTCAAGGCTCTTTAGTGAAGCTTCCATTGCGACTATTTTGCTCTCAATCTTATCATTGCTAGCTAACAGTTTCCTCAACATCGCGTTTGTATCATGTTCTTCTGAGAGTGGAGTTGGGGCCTGTTGTTGTGGAACCTGTCTCTGAGCTTGGTAAGGAACATTTGGCCTATGACCTGGTGCATATAATCCACTATTCGGATTGGCATAGCTGAAGTTGGGGTGATTGCGATTGTTGGGATGATAGGTGTTTGGCCATTGCTGCTGTCTTTGTTGACCCATGTAATTCACGTCTTCAATGCCATCCCCATATCCCTGATTTGCATCTGCTACCATCTCTCCCACTGACTTCACCTGTGTCGATGGATTCAAATTACTGAAAGCCGAAGTCATCACTGCCATCTGATGTTCAAATTTCTGTTCCACCATAGACTCTATCTTACTAACCAATGCCCCATCTGATTTCGTGTTTCTACGAGTTTCAGACCTCGTGGATTCACGTTTTGCTACATTATCTAGCAGATCACGACATCTCTGTAGTCCCATTCCCATAAAATTTCCTTGAGCCATCATGTCCAGCTCACTAGCTGTCTCTCTGTCCAAAGCATTATAAAAGTAGTGGAGAAGTTTATACCATGGTTCTCCGTGAGTAGGGCATCTGCGCAGGAGCTGGTTGAACTTTCTCCACGTGTCACCCAGAGAATCATCTTCCTGCTGTGTAAATTTGGTTATGTCAGCCATCCGTTGAGCAACCTTAGATGGCGGAAGATACTTCCTGAGAAACTCTCTGCTACAATCTGCCCATGTAACTATGCTGCCTGCTGGAAGTTCCATAAGCCATGTCTTTGACTTTCCCGATAGAGAGAAGGGGAAAAGCATGAGCTTTATCGTCTCGATTGGAACTCTCTGGTCATACATGGTAGAAGTAATCTGCTCGAAATTGAGCAAGTGTTGATGTGGATCATCACTCGGGGCTCCAGTGAATAAGCATTCATCTCTAACCATATTGATCAACGGTTGGCGAATCTCGAAATGCGCGGCATTAATCTGCGGCCTGACAATGGTAGGCTGATATCCTTCCGATGTAGTCCTGAAGTAATCCACCAACGGACGTTCATCCTCCTCAGCATTGTTGACTTGTTCTACCGCATTCCGGCCGTTATTGTTCCGATTATTGCCCCCATTATTACCATTGCCCCCGTTATTTCTGCCAACTACCTCCGCACCAGGAAGTTGTTGTGGATTTGGAGGGTTCATGCGATCAATCATTGCCTGCATCTCAGCCATTTGAGCCCTAATTTGCTCAGTTTCCGCGGCTCTGTTTGCAGCCTCCTCTACAGCTGCAGCCCTAGCTGCTTCCGCATCTTGCAGGCCTTTGCGGACCCTCTCAAGCTCAGCTCTAGTTTGCTCGTCCATCTGAACTGAATTTGCTTTCCTCTTGTCTCTACGTTCTGCACGCAATAACGATTCCGGATCCTCAAGTACTGGATGCAAAGGCTCGTCTCTAGAACGGGACATGCACCAAGTAAATCAACCCTGAAAACACAAACCACACGCAGAAAATAGGTGAGTAACAGATATAAACTGAAAAAGTAAATCCCTAAAGAAAAAAAATATAATAACTAATTTATTTGAAGTCCCCGGCAACGGCGCCAAAAAACTTGACACGATCCAACCGCAAGTGTACAGCTGTCGTCTGTAGTAATAAATTCCGGAAATCCGGGTTGTCGAACCCAAGAGACTTCGTCGTAAACTAGCTATTAAATTTGTTCTTTATGTGGGCAAAGCGCAGTTGTTTTGTTCTATTAATCCTACTAAAATTAAAAACAAGTATCTCAATTAATCAATTGAATTGCTTCACGATTAATAAAGATGAACGATTATAAAATTTCTCAAAGTTTGGAAAAGTCAGGATATCTCTACGGGTCACTAGGTATTTCACACGATATTGGATTTATGTTTTGTTAACACGATGATTTATTATTCTAGCTAAACGAGCATGAATGTGTTGAAGATGTCTCAACCAACACCAATACTTAAACTAGCAAAGCCGATGTCTCTAGCCTAAACAAGTTCAAGTATGCATTAAGATCATAAATCTACTCTTCGTTCTTAGCTAACTAGCAAGATTTCTCAACCCTAGATACGGCTAGTGTGTATTTCAATTTTCCGGGCAATGAATATTGATGTCTCTAACATTCATAACCTATCTCTATCCTAACAATACATCTATTGATAGCAAAGATGAATTAAACACATAAAATACACATAGCTAGATAAAAAGTTCATCAATTAAGCCAAAAGCATGAAATCAAATCCATAAATCACAAATATCGTGATTAAACCCTAGCTCCCTACGAGATACCCTGAGAAAAGTGTTTAGCTACTCAAAAACATGATTCACGTACAAAATTTCGTGATCAAATAACAAAAATAGAGAAGAAACGGAGTTTTAGAGGTCAAACGAATGATTCCAAGCCTCCTTGATCGTCTCCTAAGCTCCAAGCTCTCTTCAACGTGATAGAGTACGTGATAATCCCCAAAAACATGCCCTAACCAAGTCTAATACGTTCTCCCAATGTTTAGAACAAGTTAGGAGTAATTACAAAGCAACCCCAAAAAGTTACAAACAAAATTCTGCCCGAACTAGGTCGTGTGACCTAGTTAAGTAGGTCGTGCGACGTATTGTGCTGCCCAGAACAGGTCGTGTGACCTGTATAGTAGGTCGTATGACCTACTGAAACAAGCTGAAATCTCTAACTAGGTCGTATGACCTAGTAACTAGGTCGTGCGACCTAGTTGCTTCATCAAATTTTTCCATCTTCTTCCCACTTGTTCCTCTTGCTTCCGAATCACTTCCCGGGCATCGTTTCTTCATTCAATCCTCCATTTTGAGCTCTCCTCATGCCACAACACTCGTATCATCTTCTCTTGAGCCTCTCTAGCACTTGATCCATCAACTCCCGCTTTCCTTCCCAAATCTCGAGCTCGCATCACTTCCGAAGTTCGTTTCCTCTATCCACTTGCTCCTCGCGTGCTCCGGCCCTGAAAATCACAACACGAACACCCCGCGAAGATCAAATGTGACAAAATAAGATAAATAGCACGTAAAACAATGAAAGAAACGCCCGGACTTCACATTTTAGCATACGAACTCATTTTCTCAAATAACACATGATCTACTCGAAAAGACGCAACATTCTCCATTATGAGCACACAAAATGTAGCAAAATAAGCAATAAAATAACTCCGAAAGCGGAGTTATCACTCTCCAATAACAGATTCAAGGCTTCAATCAACTGTTCGTCGTCATCAATCGAACACTTCAATCGCTTCGGCAACAACAAGGTTAGTATATCTTATCCTTCAATAACGCAATTTTCATATTTGAGAATACGAATCAAGTAGGCATGCAGGTAAATATAGGTTTAACTTTGATGTTCTTGATGTTCTACATGCGTAAACGGAGAATCAATCTCAAAAGTATAATCTTGCGTGTATTATTTGTGTAATAGGGATGGCCAAGACAAATAATCAAAAGGAGGCAGTTAACTTACCAGAAGTTCCCAAGGATCTGTGGTGTAAAGCTCCCTATTTAGGTGGGAAAGATTTCAACTTGGCAACCATCGCGGGAACGACGCTTGAAAAATCCCCGGTGAAAGATGTTCTGAAATTGACACTTGGACCAGAGAGAGAAGACTGGGATCTTGTTAACATCAACGACGTGAACCGGCTTGGTCTTGAAGCTGGGTTGTATCCCTTCACTGATATCCTTCATCAAACTTTCACGGAGAAGCTGGATTGGATGGAATAAATCCTTGAGCATAGCCGTGCTGGAATATACCATGTTCCATAGTATATACTATTTTCATAGTATATCTTATCCCACACTCACCCGTGCTGGAATATACCATGTTCTGCGCGCGATAAAAGAGTTGAGTGTCAGGCTCGATAATGACATGTTGCTGACTCTGCTTTTGAGGTACGCGGAGAAAAGTCACAGCTTTCATTTCTCGACCTTCAGAGCTGGTCCTACTCTCGAGGATGTAGAAATGTTGTTGGAACTTCCTTGCATGGGACATGTGGACCCTCTGGCCCCTTTGGATTCAGATGATGAGATCACTGTCTTCGAACAAATGAAGGAGTGCATAGGGGAAGTAAAGAAGACGGCCACGAGATGGACCTCGAGCACCCCTTCGGAGAAGCACTTACTGGTTTCAACACGTGCGAAAAACATGTGGTCAAAATGGATAACTTATTTCTTCCGCGATTTTGCGAAGCCGAAGACTGCTCAAGAGATATTGTCAAAATATCCGGATGCACCAACTTCGCTCGAAGGAAGGGGTTTTGCTTACACATTGTGTGGTTTCCTCTGCGTCTGGCTGTCGAGGTACCTCATAGATGGACACCTCCATGATGGTGTATTTTGCCACGTCCACGCGATTGCGGTTCGACATTCGCTTGGTTAGAAAGTAGCATTAGGGCCTTTGGTTCTTGGGAATTTATATCACCGTCTGGACTTGGCCATGACACATGTCGAACAATCTCAAGGTAGAGTCGACATCGTGACTTACGTCAATGTCGCGTTTTTATCGATGTGAGTCTTAGAAAGATGGCCTATGTATGCTCCAATTCCAACTCATGTAACCTTATGGAATATGCCAAATGCCAAGAACAATCTTCTATGTCATCGCGCATGGCGTTGGTACAAAACCAAAGGCGCTCAACGCTCATTTGCTTTAATGTGCGACGACGTTAGCTATTTCGTGACTAGGCCATATTTTTGCCTTTGGAGAAAATTGTGCATCATGCGAACCTGTATCCTGATAAGCATACAAAATATTCTCCCTCTCATATCACCAGGGGCTCGCGATGCTACTCCAGGTTCGCCAATTGTTGTAGAAGAGGTTACTTGCCCGCCTTGTCTGAGTACGACATTGAATGCGTGAGTTATAAACTCATAACAGTTCACTACGATCCAGTTCGAGTAAGCCCCCAGCTTGGCTTTGACGCAGTGGCCCCCAGTTTGATTCATTATGTTAAGATTGTCTCGTTCTGATCACGATCATCACAATCATCATCTTAAAGAATATTTAAACGAGAAATAGACCCTATCTAATATTACCTCCTGACCTAAAAACTGCGAGAGATGCTACTTGTTTGTCAATATTAATAAAAAACAGGGGGTAGCTACATCAAGATGAATCCTTCATCTCCAAAAGTTCATCATATGGTGGTGAGCAATTTAAACAATAAATATAATGCTCTATTTTATTTTATTTTTTGAGAATCGAATATAATGCTCTATCATATTAAAACAACTACGAACCCTGGATAGAAGCAAATAAAAATCCACAATACAAAAATAAGAAGCAAAAAACTAGACACTTTCAGGGTAAGTTACCATTCAAGAGAGAGCTAACAGATTATATCAAACTAAAAACCTGATCCACATTGTCTGATTTACTCTGTAACTAAAAGCTATCGTTCACATTACAATGGGCATATATTATGAGTTCTAGGAACAAAGACAAAATTACAACAAAGAAGAAAATTGAGAAGCTCATGGTAGTAACTCCATATGCTCCCTAGACAGAAATTGGATAATGGGCGAAATCAATCAGGATTTTTCCGAGTCTGATGAGGACAAAATAATCTCTATACTTCTGATTGCTAACCCTTCGGAAAAAAGAGTAACCAATCATACTCTTTCGTCGTGAAGACTTCAAAAGAGGTGCACTCTGCAAGGTAACTGTAGGCACAAACAAAGCGATGATAATTCCCTATGTAATCCAACAGTATGGTGCAACTGGGTTCTTACAAGAGTTCACTTCGCTTGCTAAGCATCCCCTTACAAAGCAAGTTTTCTGCTTAACCACCAGACTCGAACAGAATAGTAGAAAACAAAAGACTGACTTCATTTTCAAAGATGTAGGTTTCGCGACTATAGATTTCACAGCCCGGCCGTCCTCCACTAAGCGGTCCGGGCCCGGCTGGTTCAGCCCGTTTGACAGCTCCGCCAAGAAATAGTGAAAAATAAATGCGTAATTGACATAAAACATACTTGCACTATTACATTTGTGACACAAAACTCTTTGCACTTTCAATTTTCGACACCAACCCCCCGCAGTTTACTATTCTGTGACACTTAACCCAAAATTGATAAAGTCGTTGATAAATTGGACGGAACAAAGTAACGTGACCAAAGTGAGAAATTACCAATAAGTCCATCATGTGTTGGTCACGTGACTTTGTTCCATCCAATTCTTTAAAGACGTTACCGATTTTGGGTTAAGTGTCACAGAATAGTAAACCTTAGGGGTTGGTGTGGAAAATTGAAAGTGCACAGGGTCTTGTGTCACAAATGTAATAGTGCAGGTAGGTTTTATGTCAATGACACAAAATAAATAGATTCTACTGCTGGCATCAAGACTAGGTTTTAGCTATTACAGAAGTATGAACTTCATATTGACAACCTTCTCCTGGGCAGCAAAGAACAAACAGATGCCAAATACAGGTACCAAATACTAAAGAAAACACAGCAGCCACCTCTTTTGGTATCTTCATCCATCACAAGAACCCCCTCATGAATACAAGTCACGGGTAATGAAATGACGATGACCATTAGGTTTTAGTCTTGACGCCACATTATCAGACTGGGAGAAGAAATATAAGGCATCTATTGCATCCACCAGATCTTAATAAGATGGACTAGGAGATGCAAACATTGTGAATCTAATTTTTTCAGTCACTTTACAGGAGAACATGTGCTGTGTTTCAACTCCGAAGTACGATAAAAACATGATCAAATACATCACATTAAATACACATGAACTATACCTTTTTGTAACCGGATGAGCAAAGAATAAATTTAGTTAAGAAACTAGAGATGAGAAAAGGTAGTTAACCATCGTACAAAAAGAAATAACAATGTAATATGTATTCCAATCAAGTTTAGAAGATTTGCTAGTAATCACAAAACCTAAACGCCAGGAGACACCCGTAACGTAAGTCAAAGTATAAACGTGGGAGGTTGATATCCACGAACTACATACTGTTAAAAGCAATTGATATTATTATAGATTGGAAGTAGCAGCCCTATTCATCGATGAGCAGCTGAAACTAGTTTTCAGAAAGTGTTGGTTGGTGAAACATCAAAACAGAAAACTTAAAAGGAATGCCATAAAATTGATTTAAATGAGTTTGAATACTTCAGAAATACCCCATCTTTCAAAATGTTTTCTTGATACGCCAATTTTAGCATCCATCAGTAGCCAAAGAACACAGAACGATACTGATTAAGCATGCATGATTCAAACCCATTAAGTTTACCAGCATTATGTAAGCAGCAGACCGACATCATCTGCATTTCAACTTCAACCCAAGGTGAAGGCAAGCCCCATCAATGTAAACCTGATCCCACTTAAGAAATAAATTTAGTGCTCCCAAATCAAATTATAAACATATTATATGGATGGAACCTCATAATCACATAGTGGAAACACATCTTTATCGACCCGCCTACACATTTTCGATGAACAAGTTTCTTTCTTAATTCCTAAAGTCAATGTTATAAGCTAGTGTTCGAGAATATGGATGGAAAATGAAATCACATACGGCAGACTGGAGAAAACTGACACAATTCATCTTGAGGAACTAAAGACTCCACTTTGGAAAATATAGGTTTGGGGCTTATCAAATAGAAAACTAAAAATGAGCCGGTTCCACGAAATCACATGATATTATAGTCTCACAAGTCTGAAACCAAAGGCAGTTTTGTTGGAGATATTTAAGAACGATTGGGAAAAAACAAGTAGTAGAGAGGTTTCCCTGCACCATAGATCCACTTAAGAAACCCCTACTGGACTCTGCTACACCAAAACCATTTACCTCTAAGCATTTTTTGCTTGGGTAGACAAAAATGTTTTCCGAATTGATAAGATGAGTTTCTATATCCCTCCAGGGAAACTTCTTTAACATCTCATCCTAAAGGAAGACCTTAAGTACTTGGCCGATTCAGAGGAAGTTCTTTTCAGTCAATTCTACAGTGGGGGACTTATTTTCCCTCACTTCAGAGACCTTGAGATATTTTATAACAATATTTAAATAGAGAGGAGAACTACAAAGGCCGGGCAGAGACGAATTGCCACCAAAGTAAATGAGATTATCATCTAATCTAAGTTTCATACTTCAAAAAAATACACGCTACCAGGGTTAGCGGTTAATTCAGGGGTTGAACTCCTCAATGAAATCCATACGAGCGAAAAACTGGACTTCTACAGTGAACTTTAGAACAAAACTACCATACCTTACAGAGAACAGCTTACTAACGTGAAACCACTTGTTCTCTGATTTTTGCACTGTCAAATCAGACTCAAGCACAATGAAAAGAATTTCTGAAATGAACTACACAAACTAAGGTTGAAACTCTAGTTAGTACTAACTACTAGTATAAGTTAATGGAACCGTCCGAATTTCCATCTAAAAGGTGATATATTTTTTATACACGAGCAAGAACATCAGTGATGAGCTCAGTGATGCTATAACTGAGAAAAAAAAATAGCATGAGGAAGGGGAGGGCAGTTAAGTGCATACCCTCCCTAGTTGCTGCCACCCCTTTTGAGATGGTACCGACGAGTGCATCACAGTCAAACCAAACATTAACAAAGCTTAATGTACAGTGCAATGGCCTTGGCAGAGGAACAACCAGAAAACTGCAGTGCCATTTCCAGTCAGCGGTGCCGCAAAGGCCCAAATCTACAAACTCCAAATGGAAGGCCCAACCACGTAAAACAACAGGAAAAATAACACACGGCCTAAACAAATCGTGTTTCCATATGGGAGGCACCAAACTGCAGGGAAGGTATAATGTGAGACAGTTTCACATAACCATAAGAAGGAAAAACGTGATTACTGATTAATAATACAAGTGACAAGTACACTAAATTCAATAGAGGTTCAGTGTCCTACCATCTCATAGCAAAATAATACTAAAGCGATCTCCGATCCACAATCTTCAAAATATCACATAATCTAACTAAATTGCAAACCCCTAAATTGGTTCCACGCTTGGAATTCTACCACAAACATGTAAAATTAAATCTGAAAGAGAAAGTAATAGGGTTTAGAATCATCAGCTGCAATGACATTTTTCGAGAACTGCATTCTTCACACTTATCAGTATGCCACTGAGAAGCTAGGCATTGAAGTTTCGAGCATGAGAAGGCAAACTCAGTAACTAACAACATCTGGGCTGACTAGGAACTCCCTCGTACAACTTCCAAGGGGAAAAGAGGGGGAACTCATTTGTGCAGCTATGTTAAGGATTTAGTTTGAGTACCGATGGTAGTGTGTTCCTTAGTACTGTGGATCTCGTGTCTTAAGCTTCAGCGAGTGCAGATGATGGTGAGACAAGCTGAGATATGGGGTATGTATAGAGAGGCCTCTTACTACTTCATCGCTAAAGTTATTTCAAACACAAGCTGAGACATGTGGAAAAAGATTCATTGAACCCAATAAAGCTCCCGGACATAAGAAACCTTTTGATTCTTGCAAGAAGAAAGATCACCCATATTCCTCGTAAAAGAAATGCATGTGCAGACCACCTTGCCAAGATGAGGACCAAATACCTACTGGTCTATAACTCACCAACAGGAAATCCAAAGCTTTCGCTCATCCATGAAAAGATTTTCCATTTTCTGTAAGTTTAAGTTTTCAAAGTATAAAAAATGGAACACAATTTACCCCCACTGGGGAACAAAAGCCTAAAAACTGGAACGTCTCAAACAGAGTACCTTAACTCTATAAAACATACCAATACCTATCATTGCCAAACTCCTTGCATCAGAGTACCTAAACTCTGGTAAAGAGAATATCAAAGCCAGGGGAACGTCTCAAACAGGTCATGATATTCGATATGAGAACAGAGAAATTTCGCAAATTTACTTTGCCTACAGACCACGAAAGGGTATTTTGTGTGATTAATGATTGCAAGAGGATTTGGTAACACTGATTTTCTAGTTAGTTGGCAAAGGTCATGAGAGAAGCATTGAGACTGCAAGGACAGTACAAAATTAGTGTGATCACTATGCTAGTGATTCAGGTAGTACCCACAATTTCTTGGATGCAACTACAACTAAGAAATTGGGTTGTCTCACTCAACCCACCAATGAGGTGAAAGTAACTGTAGCCAATGGAGAAAACATCACTAGTTGTGCTCTGTGCTCAGAAATCAAGCTTAAACTTTGTGGCACCTATGATGGTCATTACATTGGGAGGTTGTCATGTAGTTTTGGAGGTACAATGGTTGAGGACATTGGGGACTTTCATGATGGATATACAAATTCTTAACCTTACTTACCAACACAAGAGCATCAAGTGGTGCTACAAGGTGTCAAGGAAGAGGGGGAGTTAAATATCAATGACTGCGGATCCCTCCATCAGTGAGTCACAGAAGCAAAGAGGAATTGGTTCCACCATCTGTGCAGAAGGTGTTGCAACAATTTGAACCAGTGTTTGGAGAGCCAACATTATTGCCTCCAAAAAGAAGTCGAGATCACCATATACCACTCATAACTGGTAGTGTGTATATGAGCTCTAGACCCTACAGGTACCCAATTTTACAATAAAAATGAAATTGAAAAGCCAGTGAACGACATGGTACAAGTTGGGGTCATCGGGGTTAGTAGTAGCCCCTTCTCTTCACCAGCTCTCTTGGTTAAAAAGAAGGATTACACTTGGAGAATGTGTATTGACAACAGACAGCTCAACAAAATTACAATCAAAGATAAGAGTTTCATTCAGAGAAAACGACTGTTTAGATTATACTAGTTTGTGCTATTGAACAAGACCAGTTTCGAGCAAATGCAAAGCAAACCACAAACTGTTTAGTTATGGAAGAATTTCATGTCGTGGAGTACTTATGTCATTACATATGCGAAGAGATAGAACTCAAACCATAGAGTCTGAACCCTGGCTTCAGTTTCTGAACATTGCATCAAAATCTTTTCTTCCACATGCCGAGAATGCAACATATCCTGATTGAGCAAAATAATCAATCTTTAACATAAACGCAAGAATTTTGATTAATCTCCAATCATAGGGCCGGTATCAGGCTGTTGTTCCCCTTTGAGGAGGCTACTCTTCAAAAAATTACCTTCTCCTCCTTGGTTGTAGGGTCATAGTATATGAACTTCTTCGGGTTACTTGAAACAATCTTAAGGATTTTACCACAGTCCATGGTCTCAAAATCAGTGTTATGGACCCAACATGTGAATCTATACAATCTTGACCAGGATTCTGCAATGCCATAATCCTTCATCACCCACACTTCTACTACTCTAGATGCCTCGTCCGCGAAGAGGGAAAGTGAGTCTTGGAAAGTTGAAAGTCCTCTCACTCTTTTGCCGTCCTCGAAAGGTGGCATGCTTATTTCGTGAAATTCCTCTTCCATCATGTTGAAGCACAAGATGACTGTGTGCTCCCGTTGCCCTATCCATGCCATCCAGTGGGGAAACCCTCTCACAAAGGCATCAGGGGAATGAGCGTGCTGTTCTTTCAATACGTAATTGGTTGGGCATCTAATTTTCTTCCATGAGTCCGAGATCAAGCTGTAAATCTCGGCTTTTTCCAAAGTATGAGGAATAGGTGTGTCGTAGTGCAGCTTTATAACCTTGTAAATTGTAATCACCTGTCTCATGGACAAACCCAAATCCAAGAACTACTCGCCAACAAATGTTGCAAAAACTTTTCAAAATCTTAACTTTGTTGATGTAAGGGTTCCATAGAAATATGTTGTATTCTAAATTAAATAGTCGATGATAAGGCGCCATGCAGTTACACTCAAGAAAGCATGCAAGCCCATTAGAGTAACCCGCCAAGTATTTAGTCCAAAAGGCTTCGTGTTCTAGTAGTCTCTTGGGTTCCATCGAACCATCAATGCGACCATTGAAGGAATAGAGATGTATTTCAGAGCCTTTAGAGGTCATAAAATCCCTAGTTTGGGGATCTTGCATCAAGTCACGTGTGATTAGGTTTTTTGAGATAGAAGAGCGCCATGTTCTGCAAACGCACCTGCACATGCGAATTGCTTCGGCTGGCAGTCTTTTGATAATGATGTCGAAAAGAAGATCTTCGGGCAAGCTTGAAAATTGATCTTCTGCACTAGCTGCTCCTCTATTCTGTGTCATAGCTGTCACAATGTGTTGATATTGTGAAATAATGTTTAAAAAATTAGACGACATAAGAAGCTTGAATTAATATTAGTTTCATCAAGCAAACATATTAATCTCATACATATGAAAGGACTATTTATAAGATCAGCAGAATCAGGTGACCGAATCATGGATTAATATTAGTTTCATCAAGCAGACATATTATCATATAAATAAATGTGTGATTTACTGGATGATACTTATAAGATCAGCAAAAAGTGATTGAATCTACATACATGATATGTTCTGTGAAAACACCATTCTCGTCGTCTAGGGTTTTACCTCTGCGATGATGGTCTTGAAAGGGTCCGGTTCTTGAAAACGTAGTGTCGTTGGGTAAAGAAACCGGACCTATGTATACGCAACTAAGAAAAGTATCAATGTTAGGGCTACACTCAGCAAGTTTGATAAAATTAAGGTGAATTTTAAATTTTGTAAAATTGACTAAGGCTATAGTGTAATTTAGCGGGGACTAAACTAAAAACTAACTAAGTAAGGGTAAAATAAATATTTTCCAAAGTTTCCACTCGTACCTGTGTGTGCAAGTGTCCTTGGCCTATTGTTATATACTTTGGGTTGGGGCAGAGAGGTCAGGGAAGCTAGCCATAGATATGACGTTTTCAAAGTACGTGAGAAGTCTGATCATCGTCGTCAAAGAGAGAGAAGAAGCAGATATATTTTTTATTTTATTTTTTTTAGAAAGAAGAAGCAGATGTATAAGTTACACGTTTTTATATTATTTTTATGCGAAATTGTATTTTTGTCGTCAACTGGGTTTGAACTCGGGACCTCATGCAGGGGCTTCCAACGCTCAACCACTTGAGCTACCACCCCAGCTGCACGTTTTTATATTTTTGAGGGAAACATATGGGCAAAAACTTCCGTGCGTCCGAAAGTAATCGGCTCAGCCGGTACTTTCCGGTTATTACAATATAACCATCTACCGGACAAAAAATGTAGTCCCAGGAGCGAATTTTTTGACCTAGATAACATTTATAATATGCAGGATAACATATTTTCCAGGAAGATAACAATCAGAAAATAGTAATAGAAAGATAAAAAATAATGTAAGAAAAATAGATAACCAAAAGCTATGACAAGATAAAAATCTTTGCCAAAAAGATCAATGAAACCTAAAAATCTTAGTTAAACGATCAACGATTAGCAGAAGTTAGTTTAACTTGAAAGTTATACGATTCAAATGACTAAAAAAGACTAAATAAAACAATTTCACATAGGTACAGTTAAGTTTTCGAAACCTTCTCGGCTTTCTCGAGTCTCCTACGGATTGTAGTTACTATCTCCTGCAATTTTGGGAGTTCTAGAGCACAGCAGGTGTTGAGAAAGTCGTCGTCCCAGCAGGTATACTTGCATTGTCGACCTATACCCTTTGTTCAAGTTGCGTCCATCGATTTACGGCGTACGTGCGGTTAAAATAAGCGGATTACAGCTACAATAACAAAGCTCAAGCCTAATCCATAATTTGCGTGTTATGTAAAACATAGCTTTAGTGGGAGTTTTGTTTTGTGTGGTTGTAGAGTTGAAACTATGTTGAGACATTGTTGAGGGAAGGAAGAATAAAAAAGGTAAGGGTGAGAGAGGAAAATAATTTGAAACTGTGAGTGAATGGGTAGGTATATGTATTTGAAGTGATTGATTAGTTAGAAATAAAAGAAGACAATTGGTAATTGGGAGTTAATTTGCAAATAAATGCCCAGATAACATTACCAGTACACGTGGATAACAATTGTAAAAGTAATGAAAATATTTATTAGTTACAGGATAACATATTTAAGAGACAGGATAACATATTTTTCAGGAAGATAACAATCAGAATATATTAACAAATATATAGAAAACAATGGAAGAAAACTAGATAACCAAAAGCTATTACAAGATAAAATCTTTGACAAAAAGATCAACGAAACCTAAAACATTAGTTAAACGATTAATCTGAAAGTAATATGATACAAATGACTAAAAGGACTAAATAAAACAATTTCACATAGGTATAGTTAAGTTTTCGAAACCTTCTCGACTTTCTCGAGTCTCCTACGGATTGTAGTTACTCTCCTGCCATTTTGGGAGTTCTAGAGCACAGCAGGTGTTGAGTAACTCGTCGTCCCAGCATATATACTTACATTGTCGACCTATACCCTTGGTTCAAGTTGCGTCCATCGTTTTTCTGCGTATGTGCAGTTCAAATCAGCGGGCTACGGCTACAATAACAAAGCTCAAGCCTACACCATAACTTGCGTGTTATGGAAAAAGTAGCTTTAGTGGAAGTGTTGTTTTGTGTGGTTGTAGAGTTGAAACTTTGTTGAGACATTGTTGAGGGAAGGAAGAATAAAAGAGGTAAGGGTGAGAGAGGAAAATAATCTGAAACTGGGAGTGAATGGGTAGGTGTATGTATTTGAAGTGGTTGGTGAGTTAGAAATAAAAGAAGACAATTGGTAGTTGGGAGTTAGTTGGCTACAAATGCTCAGATAACATTATCAGTACTCGTGGATAACAATTCTAAGAGTAAGGAAAATATTTATAAGCTACACTGTGCATTTATGAATTTAATGTGGGTAGATGGATTTCGTGGTCTTTCATTCAATGAGAGAATGAAGATGTTAGGTAAATAAAAATACTAGGATTATAAAGAAAAAAAAAATACTACATAATCCAAATGATATTCAATCCAAAAACAACAACCACGCTTCCATAACCTCCACATACCAACCACAACACCACAGTTGTTCAAACAACCACAACAAAATAAGCATTGTTTCAGACTTAGATCCACAAACAAATAACCACAATCATACTTTAGCCTTTTTCTTCTTTGCCTTTGTAGCCTTCCTCTTCAGGGAATTGAGTGATGACCAGGTAACAGAAGGAATTTTCCTATACCGGAATGCCAATTCTCGGACGCGCTCCTCATGCTTCTTGACCTCCTTCAACCCATCAAGGACCTCTTCATTAAGACTGTTGTAGATCGAATCCGTCAACTCATTTGCAATCCCTATTCTCAGGTAGTCTACGTTGAGTTGGAAATCTTTCGGAGGATTCGACACCAGCTCTCTGAGGTGCGTCATGAAGAATGCTTTTCACTGCAATCGATCTTTTGGTTAACTGGGACAATGCAGCTAGTGGTGTTAAATGTGCCAGCCCAGCCCAGGACAGGCCCACATACAACCTATTCCGGGGGTTACACACCTTCGCCTTCAAAAAAATGCCTAGTCGTTTGACAAATGTGAGATTGGGGTGGGTATGTGCTTGTTCCTGCCTGGGCTTCATGTCATTGTCAGGGCTGGATTAGATAGTTGGGCCTATTCTGTCATGTGGTAGTCCTAGGCTCATTCTAGATGGGCCGTCCTGGTCCTGATTTTTGGGCTCAGGCTCCTTCACACCTCTATTGACACCCCTTGGAAAACACAATTGTTCCATGCTTAAAGCATTTTGGTAATTCCATGACAATTACAATGGGTATGGTTTTAGTACATCCTAAATCACAAGCGTCATCTTAAATCCAAACTTGGATATTTTAACGAGAAATAGACCTTATCCGATGGCCTGAAAACGACGTCCTCTCTCATGAATTTCATCGCGTGCCGAGAGCGGTACTTGTTTCTGAATATTGATAGAAATCAATATTTCATCTCCATAAGTTTATCAAATGGTGGTGAGCGATTCAAACACGTAAATATAATGCTCTATCATGTTACAACAGTTAGGAAACCTAGATAGAAGCAAATAAAAAATCATCGATTTTGAAAGATAAGAAGCAGAAAACTCGATTATTTCAAGGAATGTGACTACTCAGGAGAGAGCTAAAAGATTAGATCGAACTAAAAAGCAGGTCCACATTGTTGTCTAATTACAGAAACTCTAACTCAAAGTTGCCTTCCGCATTACAATGGGCTAGAAGTACTATATTATATTATTATTATTATGAGTCCATGGAACAAAGAAAAAGTTACAATAAAGAAAGAAAATTGAGAAACTCAAGGATGCTTGTTGTCTGTCTCCTTAATGATCATAGTAACTTTGGATGCTGCCTAGATAGGATTTGGATAATAGGCGCAATCAATCAGGATTCTTCATGACAAAACCAAAAACTTCTCTGAATGCTAACTCTTCCGAAACTAGAGCATCCAATCATACTCTTCTGTTGCAACGATTTCGAAAGAGTTGTTGCACTCTGGAAGGTAACTGGAGACAAACAAAGCAATAGTTCACTTGGCTTGCTAAGCATCCCCTTACAAGCAAGCTTTCTGCTTAACCACCAGACTCAAAACAGAATAGTATAAAACAAAATACTTCCTCTAAGCGGTCCGGGCCCAGCTGGTTCAGCCCGTTTGACAGCTCCACCAAGACATGATAACTGAAAATAATAAATAGATTCTATCTAATGCTGGCATCAAGACTAGGGTTAGCTATTTCAAAAGACATGAAAGTTCATATTGGCGAAAAAACCACCAAAACCATAAGAAGAAACAGATACCAAACGTTGAAGAAAACACAGCAGCCATTCATCACCAGAACTACCTCATGGATACAAGTCACGTGTAATGAAATGGGTGATGACCATTAGGATAAATTTAGTAAGAAACTAGAGAAACGAAAACGTAGTTAACCATCATACAAAAAGAAATAAGAATGTTATGTATCACAATCAAATTTAGAATATTTGCAAGTAATCACAAAACCTAATGCCTGCAGACACCCGTAACGTAAGTCTAAGTATAAACCTGGCAGGTTGATATCGACGAACTACATACTGTTAAAAGCAATTGATACAACCAACACTTCTGAAACTAGTTTTTAGCTGCTCATCGTTGAATTGGGCTGCTACTTCCAATCTTCCATAATAACAATTGCTTTTAAGGTGCATCACATTTAACAGTAGGTTTGGAATCCACGAACTTGAATTGAACAGCTAAAAACTAGTTTCACAAACGAAAAATGGAAAAACTGACTCAATTCATCTTGAGGAACTAAAGACTCCACTTCCGAAAACATAGGTTTGGGTTATCAAATAGAATACTAAACATGCTCCGCTTCCAAACAAAAGTTCACATTACATGATAGTCTCACAAGTCTGAAACCAAAGCAGTTTTATTGGAGATATTTGAGAAAGATAGGGAATGAGCAAGTAATAGATAGGTTTCCCTACACCATAGATCCACTTCAGACCAAAACCATATACCTCTAAGCATTTTTGCTTGGGTAGATAAGAATGTTTTCCCAATTGATAAGATGAGTTTCGATACCCCTCCAGGGCAACTTCTCCAACATCTCATCCCAGAGGACCCTGATGTAGGGCTGATCCTAAAGGAAGACCCGAAATACTTGGCCGATTTAGAAGAAGTTATTTTCAGTCGATTCTACAGTGGATGGCTTATTTTCCTTCACTTCAGAGACCTTGAGATCTTTTATAACAATATGTAAATAGAGATCTATTATAACAAAATTAAACGGAGAGGAGAGCTACAAAGGCCTGGCAGAGACGAATTGCCACCAAAGTAAATGAGACTATCATCTAATAGAAGATTCTTCAAAAAAATACACACTACCAGGGCTAGAGGTTAACTCAGGGGTTGAACTCCTCAATGAAATCCATAGGAGCGAAAACTGAATTTCTACAGTGAACTGTAGAACAAAAACTACCATACCTCACAGAGAAAAGCTTACTAACCAGAAACCACTTGTTCTCTAATTTTTGCACTGTTAAATCAGACTCAAACACAATGAAAAGTATTTCTGAAATGAACTACACAAACTAGGGTTGAAACTCTAGTTAGTACTAACTACTAGTATAAGTTAATGGAATGGTCCGAATTTCCATCTAAAAGGAGATATTAACCCGGATAAGGGGATCGACGATTTTTTATACACGAGCAAGAACATCAGTGATGAGCTCAGTGATGCTATAACTGAGAAAAAAAGAGCATGAGGAAGGGGAGGGCAGTTAAGTGCATACCCTCCCTAGTTGCTGCCACCCCTTTTGAGATGGTACCGACGAGTGCATCACAGTCAAACCAAACATTAACAAAGCTTCATGTACAGTGCAATGGCCTTGGCAGAGGAACAACCAGAAAACTGCAGCAGAGGCCATTTCCAGTTAGCGGCGCCACAAAGGCCCAAATCTACAAACTCCAAATGGAAGACCCAACCAAGTACAAAGACAGGAAAAATAACACACGGCCTAAACAAATCCAGTTTCCATGGGAGGCATCAAACTGCAAAGAGGTTATTATTTACTCTGTTCTGTTGCAGACATCAAACTGCAAGGAAGGGATAATGTGAGACAGTCTCACATGATCATAACTAGGCAAAATGTGATTACTGATTAATTAGTGACAACTACACTGGTGGAGAACTAGGTGGTGGGCCATATAACTCAATCAGTATTCAGTACGACTCCATAGTGGTTCAGTATCCTACCATTTCATAGCAAAATAATACTAAAGCGATCTCCGATCCATAATCTTCAAAATATCACATAATCTAACTAAATTGCAAACCCCCAAATATAGCATATATATGAACTGCTAGGAGATCAAGGATTAGAGAACACAACTAACCATCCATGTCAAAAGTGATTAACTTGATTCAGTTTGGCACAACATCCAAGAGTATTGTTAACAATCATGGAACCCATAACTCCAAATCATAAAACAACATTCTTCTTTCAGAAGTCCACTTCTGAATTGAAAACTGATATTGTAAGACAGCACAACAGCCGCAAAGGTGCTACTAAGTACTAACATAAGTTCAAAAACAGTCGTGAAGGTGATTCCAGCTTTAAGACGGTATAATTGACTTGATGGCCGTCAATCCTCCAGTTAACATCCACCAAGTGGCTTACGTATCGAAGACAAAAAGGATAGAAGTCTACAGATGCAGTACAAGATCCAATCTCACATGTATCCAGCGATTAGTGCATTACCTTAAACAAAGAAACCAAAATCTACTGATGATAGTCCAAAGTTATGATTCATGCTAAATAACATAGACTAGCCTGATAATTACAGCTAGGAAAAATCATGAATGGTGTTTGTTAGAATCGACAGATGTAGTTACTCTACAGAAATACTGACAATGCTTTATCAATAGCTAAAAGGCAGTGTTTAACAACACATATCAGAGTTATAATAGAGCATGCACATAACATCAATAAAGCACGATGTCGGTATTCTGAGAAAATATAGGATATATATGAACTAACATCCATATCAAAAGTGATTAACTTGCTTCAGTTTTGCAAATTATACAAGAGAACTGTTCACAATAAGGGAACCCATAACTCCAAATCATAAAACAACATTCTTCTTTCAGAAGTCCACTTCTGAATTGAAAACTGATATTGTAAGACAGCACAACAGCCACAAAGGTGCTACTAACATAAGTTCAAGTGGGTTACTTAGTTAACAAACCTGCTAATAGAAACATTCCATCAATCATCACCTCGCACTGTGGATCCTCCTTTGAATTATCAGGATTACCATAGACATGTGTACCCCCACAAGAAACCGAAACCGTAACCATCACTTCTTGTGCTAAAGCTAGACATCAATCACTTAGACAGAATTCTAGAAGAACAAGCATCATTGAAATACTCTGAAGAAGTAACACCAAGTTCATGAAACCACAAAAAAGGCAGATTCTTGACTGTTTGCCTTCATTGAGCAATGCGAGACTCCCCTTATAAGCAACCATGTCATGACACCCAGGCATCACTTCAACTTTTTTCGTGTAGTTTTGTGTCGTCGGGTCAAAGAGAAAGAAGTCGCCATTTGAACTGGTTACCATTACTTCACCATCATTCATAATCACTCGAGGAATCCCATGCGCGTACCCAAAAGTATACAACTGAGTCCAAGAATCTGCCACGCCATATTCATTCATCACCCACACTAACCAAGTGTGATCGATTGGGTCGTCGAGGAAACAAGCAATTCTGCCTCGAAATTCAGTGACTTTGGCGATTTGGGCGATTTCTCTGTCAACCGGAACACCAATTTCACGAAATGCTTCTTGGGACACATCGAAACACAAAATGACCCTCCGCGGGTACATGTCTACACACCAATGGAGAGCTCCTTCCACAAACGGAGAAGGGCCTTGTTGTGCGATCCTCCAACAACGGGACTCGTTATGGGCAGATATTTTCCACGAATTTGTCGAAGTACTGTAGATCCGGACATCAGGTGGCTTGCTACCGTAATCATGCCATATCTTTACAACCTTGAAATCCATCGTTTGAGGCATAAAGCAAAGGCCGCCTACTACATGGAAATCCATCAATTCATTTTCCTGGATGACCCTCATCTTGTTAAGTGCAGGATTCCAAAGAAACGCAACTCTATAACTCATTATACAAAGTAAACCATTACAGGCTCCCACCACCGCCAAATCAAAAAGAGATGTGCGAATAGAGAGTGGGCAATAAGGACGAACTTTTTCTGCACCAGAGGGGACGAAGTGGCGAAATCCAAAAGAGGGTTTGATTGGAAGTTGGAGTTTCTTGGTCACATAGGTGTGGCCACACATGGAATGGAAATGAATGTCACTTGAACTAAATCTTTTGTTAGAGAACATCACATAATCCCCAATTTCATCATCATGTTCATCATAATATGTTGTATTGTGATTTCTAAGAAGCTGAATTTTGGTGAAACAAGGCTGTGAAATAAAGGAATGCCAGGATTTGCATACGCACCTGCATCGAAGGAGTGTTTTGAAAGGAACCCTTGTTAGGATTTCAACCACAATCTCTTCCGGTAAGCTTCTTCTTCTGGTTTCATCTTCTTTGATTCTGGTCCCAGATTCAACATCATCATCTCTTGCTCTTCTGCTTCTATTAGCACAGTATTGGAGACACGTGGACCCCAATTTCATCAACTGAGCTTTCGATTGATGAAATTTCTGAAATTTGTTGTTTGTTGAGGTTCGAATTCGAGATCGAGGTTCGTCTTCTTCGATTCCGGTCTCAGATTCAGGCGCTTCTTCTTGTTCCAGGTGAGAGTAGGATTGATTCGTCGTTGTGCGTCTTCTTCTTCTGCATACACCGATCCATTTCTCCAGAAACCCTCCACTCACCATTTTCGCAAGCTCCTGTTAAACCCTAGCTCTCTCTGTACGCTGCGAAGTGCAAACATATTACCTATCAACTCTTTCGATTTTATACCAATAGGCCCTTACAGTTTCAAGAAGAATGCTTTTAGCTACCACTCCGTCTCTTCTCTTTAGCCCCATTTGACTTTTTTGACTCGTATCTGAGTTACTTTGACCGGGTGATTTGGACAATAAAACGATGCTATTTTGTAATAATTTTTTCACTTTGTAATAGAGTAACTTTTACTCTACAACACAATGAAAAAAATATCAAAAAATTGCATCATTTTGATAGCCAAATCAGCGGGTCAAAGTGACCCAGTGAATAGTGACAAAAGTAAAAATGGGACTAAAGAGAAGAGACAGAATGGTACCATTCTGAAGGGTGGGCTTGGTCCTGTTAGGTGGGCTTCAAGCCTTTTGGTGATTCCATAAAAAGTAGTGCAACGGCCATGATTTTATCACTCCGTCCTAGCTCTTTCTACTCAAACTGACTTTTGTCACTATTCACTTGGTCACTTTGACTCATTGATTTGAATAGCAAACCGATGCAACTTTTCGATAATTTTTCCATAGTATTGTAGAATAAAAGTTTCTCCATAGTATGGTGAAAAAAATATCAAAAAATCATATTATTTTGCTATCTAAATCACCCGGTCAAAGTGACCCAGATACGAGTCAAAAAGTTAATTTGGGTAGAAAGAGCTGGGACGGAGTGGTAGCACATTTCGGAAAAATATAAAATTACAATGAGTTATGTGTAATTCCTACGTATTCACCCGTGTCCTAAGTGCACTACACCTAACCCCAAACACAAAGAAGAAGAAAAGAAGTATATCGATCTACTACGGTTATGAGAGAAGGGGAGTGTATATTATTGTGCCAAGATCTAACGGTCGGAAATTGTTTCATCTAACGGCTCAAAAGACAAAAGGTGGCACCCCTAGCATTATTGTATAATAGATTACGTTAAGATCGTCCCATTCTATTCATAAGAATCATCTTATATTTTTCATCTAGCGGCTCAAAAGACAAAGGGTGGCACCGATCGTCCCATTCTATCCATAAGCATCATCTTACATTTGACGAGAAATGGACCATATCTGATAGTACCTCTTAGACCTGAAACAAATACCATCTCTCGTGAATTTTCATTAAGAGCTGAGAGTTGCTGATTGTTTGTCACTGTCGACGATATTAATCAAAAGTAGGGGTAAGTAGGCAAAACCAATCATATATCTGTTTATCTTATGGTGGTGCGCGATTCAAACACGCAAATACCATATTCTATCTAAAACTTATAGATTTTAAAGGGCGCCCATGGGAAACTTCCAACTATGTCATCGTCTCCAATCCATAATGGATCAATGCCATCTATGCCAGTAGAATATGGAAACAACTGATCACCTCTTTCTCAGGTATAATGCAGTGACCTCGATGTGGAATGGTTGCACCTTCCAACCAAATTTGATCAAGAATTTTGAGCACAACCTCCAAACCATTATTAGTGTGGGTTGTATTCCAGCCATCCATCGTCTCTGGGCTATTTGAAGGGACAAATGTAGTAAGGTCTTTAACAACAAGGAATTTTCAGTAGAAGGTATTAAAAGAGTTATGGAGCATGAGAACCACATTATGAACCTCGCGAAAGGTACGCCCGACAGAAGCAATCAGGGGCCTCGTTCTCAGGATAGCAGGATTATCATCAAGCATGGGGGCATGACCAATGTTCTCCCATAGACATTAATGTGGACGGGGCGCGAAATGACCATCTTTTCACTTAAACATTCATACTGTCGTTAACAATGGTGAGCATTGGATTATAGGTCGAAAGACCGGTGCGTCTCCGGGGTGAGCTTCTTGCAGTCTAGCATTACATCATAATATCATGTGTATTAACATTAATACTAATAGCTCTTTTGTGTTATCCTTGTTTCAGGGTTGGAGTGATCCAACTTATCAGGATGCACCCGTTTTTGAGATGATCTATGGTGTTTTGTGTCACTTTTGTTGTTGTAGTCTCTTTAAATTTTCCCGTGCTGAGGTTGCTAAAGCACAGGGAGCTAATATACATGCTACTCTAGTTTAAATTCTGGAATGTGTTATCCTGTTTATCTATAATATGATGCTTCCAACAACAAAAAGAAAGCTAAAAGATTAGAACAAACAATAAGAAGTGCCAAATTGTTGTCTGGTTTCTGTAACTTACAATGAACTAGTACTATATTATGAGTCCCAGGAACAACGAAAAAGTTGCTAGAAAGATGAAACTTGAGAAGGTCCAGGATGTCCACTGTTTGTCTGCATAATGGATCATAACTTCAGATGCTCCAAACTCCAAAGACGGGATTTGGGTGACCGATGCAATCAATCGGGATTTTTCGAGTCTGATGGGAAGAAAGATTATCTCTGCATAAACTTCTTCATGACCAAATAAAAAACTTATCTGATCGCCAACCCTTCTTCCGAAACCAGAGCCTTGACAGATTCGCTGGGGTAGGTAGCTTCAGTACTGGAGAAGATGACAGCAAAAGCATTTTTTTCCAGGTTAACTAATGCACTATTGCTGATCCACGCTAGACCACCATTCATGTATAGACCAGCACCTCTCAGGATCCATTGCTCTGCTAACTAGTGCACCCATGCAAGACCACCATTTCATCAGCACCATTTATCAATGACCTTTAACCACCATTCAGAAAGAGATAATGATTCAGGTACATCACGTATGAATCTTGACAGAGAAAGTAGCCATGCCTTCTGCAGCTTCTGAAGATACATGCTTATCAGTTTCTGCTAGATAGTTATCAGCAGACAAATAATTCCTTATGTAATCCTTGGCTTGCTAAGCATCCTTTCAGTTTAATCCATCCAGCACGAGCAAGCTTTCTGCATAACCGGCATACACTGACCAAATAGAATAGCAGAAAACTGAAGACTTCACTTCCAAAAGATATAGGTTCTGAGATCAATCAAATTGAAAACTGAAAAATGCTCTTAAGGCATGTCAACTCTAAAAAATCGCATAATATTATAAGACTCCCAATATCTGAAACCAAATCAGTTTTGTTTTAGATGCATGATGAGGTTTTTTTATAAAAAGCAACTAAAAGCGGAATTTCCCTACACCATAAATCCCCCAGAGACTCTTTTCCTGAACTCCACAATGCCATAACCAAAGCAGTGTGGAAAAGCAACTAAAAGCGGAATTTCGCCGAAGACACCTCTTCTGAAAAGCAACAGGGGAAACCACTATCCCACACAAGGTTTGTTACAAAAACATTCTGAATGATAAATCTCAACACTCAAAAACAATCTATGACCACCATAGTCGAAATGCAAACAGAAACTTGGGACTTCTTTAGTACCTGTTTGAAAAAAAGAAGAAAAATCAAATCTTGGAAAAACAGCTTCGTCATGCTCTTTATGTAGTATAAAGAACTTTTTCAGGAACCTGCCTAAAAACAAGGTTACCAAACGTGCGCTTACACCAACAGGAAAAGTTGTTAGACTGCTGCTGGTTGAGGTACAATTAACCTGGTTTGGCTTGATGAAGCATGACTGTTGTTGGTTGAGGTCCAGATAAAAACATCATTTTGAACTCTCGCATCCATCACAATCTGTCTACGAATGCAATGTGACAATTGAACTTATGATTAAGATGCATCACGTTAACATATGATTTAGCAGAAAGCAGACACCGAATGCATTCAACGAACAATTAAGCACTCTATTTTGGAAAATAATATCATACAAAGCACGTCACATGTAGTCCGTAAACATTCAAGACAATATTAGAAAGTAAATGGCACCATGCTCTTGAGTGGAATGCAGAACTTCACTTTTCTATTTGATTTGTTTCAAACCAAACCTTCAAAAATGAGATCTTTAATTGCTCATAGGTGCACTCTGCAGGCTACTACTCCATGCTAAGAAAGCAAGTGTCCAGATGTAATCCAACAGAAAAGTGAACTGGAAATGTAACAGTGCAATTTGGAAATACCATCTTTATAGACTTGTCCACATGAATGAGTACAACATTAAATGTGTTAAAATTATGCGAACGGAGATTGCAGATGGGATTCCAAACCAACCCGTATTTTGAATCCTGATTCAATACCTTCAACAAATTTCAATCCCAGCTTTCCAATCTCCCAAGTAAACACAGCATTAGTGCATTGTCGTTGATTAGACTATGTGATCCTCACCCGTGTCCTTATCTTATCTACCGCTTTCAAGAACAGGCTTTACACATCTACTTTTTCACTTTCTGTGATACTCAAATTATCAAACTTTCCAGTAGTAAATAAGCCGGGGGAACAAGCAGGGGTAACATGATTCATACTTGAGGAGTCAACGTAAGAGTTTTTACACCAAAAAAAATTAGTAAAAATGAGTGGTGAACGTGGAACGAGCAAGACATCCATAATCTTGCATTCAGCACAAGCTGCTTTCTCCTTTTCAAGCAGAAGAACAAACCAAAATCTAGTGAAGATAGTCAAAAGTTAAGGTTCATGCTAAATAACATATCTACATAGACTAGCTTGATAACTGCAGCTAGGAAAAATCGTGCATGGTGTTTGTTTGAATCGGAAAGTATAGTTAGTTTACAGCAATACAGCAGAGAAAGCTGAGTCTCTAATGAGATCCATCAGAGGAATTTTAAACATCTTGAACAGCTGAGTTATAATAGAGCATGCACATAACATCGATAAAGCACGATATCAGTATTCTGATACTAAGAGAAAATATAGCATATATATGAACTGCTAGGAGATCAACAAAAATGAACACAACTAACCATTCATATCAAAAGTGATTAACTTGCTTCAGTTTGGCGAATCATCCAAGAGAACTGTTAACAACCATGGAACCCATAACTCCAAATCATAAAACAACATTCTTCTTTCAGAAGTCCAATTCTGAATTGAAAACTGATATTGTAAGACAGCACAATAGCCGCAAAGGTGCTACTAACATAAGTTCAAAAACATCGCGAAGGTGGTTCAGCTTAAAGACGGTATAATTGACCTGATAACCCTCAATACTCCCGTTAACATCCACCAAGTGGCTTACCTATTGCGAAGACACAGAGAAGACAAAAGGAAAGCAGTCTAGAGATAAAGTACAAGTTCTAATCATCGGAAGGGAATAAATCCAGGCACAGAAGCAGCGGCAAACACGTGGCGCATAGCTACACGGTTCACAAAGAACTCCCCATCCAACTCTTTATCCTCATCTGAAGAATCATCTGAAGTAACTGGACTCTCATAAGATTTGAGTTGGCTGGCAAAGTCTCCATTCAACAAAGCCAGACTCTCCTCATAAGCAGCAGCATACAGCGAGCCCTTGTAACTATGGATTCCAAGTTTCTTTGTTCGCTTGCAGTTAGGTTCAAAAGCAGCAATCTCATCATCTTGTGTCACCACAAGCATTTCTCCATCATCCCTAAAACCGAGCACCGTTCTTATCGCTTCCTTGACCTCAATTCTGAATAGTTTACTCCAAGATTCCACCACACCATACTCTTTCATCAAGTAAACTGAAAAAACAGTGCCATCTAAAGGAACACAGCACGCAATTATAGCGAGTGAATCCACATGTAATCCAACAGAGAAGAATAGCGGAGCCAAATAAGCCCAGGGTTCGGGAAACTCAAGTATCCCAAACTCCTCATCAGCCATGTTAAACGACAAAACCACATTACGGAGCCTCTCCGTTTCATCCTCATACGCAGCCCAATGCACGGAACCACTAATGAACACTTGTGACCAAATATGCTCGATAATACCGCACGAAGGAACCCCGCGCTTGATTCTTTTCCAAGAACCAGAACTAACCGAAAACGCCTCAACTTTAGGAGTAACACAGAACATGGATCTTCCCGATTTCGGAAGCTGAAGGTAAGTGAGCCTCACTAGCTTACACTCATTTCTCTGGACATCAAACCCAAACCCAAGAGCAGTCATGAAAGGACCATAATCACTGTAATTAACATCTGGTTTGGGGAGTTTCAAGAACCTCCTAATAGCAGGGTTCCATATGACGTAAGTGTAGTTATATCCAAAACAGTCATCAAAAAGACAAACAAGCCCATTAGATACACCCACAACCCGAAAGTGAGCCCTTTGAGGTTTAAAGGGGCAATCGAATGTTTGATACTCGTGAAAATCAGAGTTATTAAAACGCAGTGAGTACTTTTCAATTGGGGAATCCAAGACATGTACCTTGTGAGGAGAAGCTTGTGGTGATAGTTGCTGGTTTTGGTCTGGTTGAGATGGAGGTTGAAGAAATGAGGGCTTTTGATTAGAGAACACCATGATTTGCACACCAGGATCACCATCAACGTTTGCATTGCTACGACAACCAAATCCAAAGAGAACCAAAGTGAAGTAAACATGGCACACGGCCACCAATATTTTATACTGTGAGGAATGGGAGAAGTGTTGGGTTTGTCTCGAATTCCGCAAGACGAATCGGTGTACCCGATGCGTCTGATTTCTCTTCTGAGGAGGTGATCTCTGAGGAGGTGATAGCTTGGGCTTGGTGGGCTTTTCCACCTCCTCTACTTTAGTATAAATAGAGGTGCTAGCTATTGTTTTATTTCATAAGTTCAACTCAGAGTGGCACACAAGTTGAGTGTGTAGGAGAGTTGAGAGGCTTGTAGAGAGAATTGTGGGTGTACGGTTTTCGTACTAGTGAAAATTCTTTCTTGCCCCGTGCACGTAGGCAATTTGCCGAAGCACGTTAAATATCGTGTTCTTTATTTTCTCGTTCTCTATATCGCGTGTTCGTGTAGTGATCGTGTTTGATTTTCCGTTGCGCGGGATTTTGACGTGATAAATCCCAACAAGTGGTATCAGAGCCAGGTTCACGATCCGGGTCATACACGCGACGAGAACGGAGACGAGATTATAAAGTTTTCGGCGACAACGAGACGCTAGCGGCGGCGGTAATTTGTGTTCTTGAAGAGCTCACGGCGACGGGACTTGTGGCACGTGGGTTGAGAAGAACAAGAAGCAGCAGCGGCGTCAAAGGATTTGAAGAGGGCAGCGGCGGAGCAGCTGGGCAGCGGCTGTTTTGACGGCGACGGCGACGAAGTTTTCCGGTTGGCGGTGGCAAAAAAAAACTCCTTTGGCGGCTAGGTAATCTCTTGAACTAGTTTGGGTTGATTTCGTGTTGAAATCGCGAGTTTTTTAGCCTTTTTGGTGGCCAAATTCGAAGGAAAAATAAGTAAAAACGCAGCTGCTGGGTTCTCTGGTCGTGAGGAAGAAGAAGACCAGGAGGAGTAATCCAGTGCTTCGCGGGCGCTGTTGGGCGCGTGTCTGAAACGCGCGACGTGTGGTCCAAATTGTTTTGGGCGTATCTTGGGCTCTAGGAACCCGTTTGACTTGAAACAAGAGTCAAACCCTAGGTTTTTGGACGTTCCAGACGCATTGGTGGTGTCGGATTCTGCAGATTGTGAACGAAAATTTGCAGATTGGTGTGATGGCGGTGAAAAGTTCTAGTTTCGTGATTGAACAATTCAACGGCCACAACGATTTCACTCTATGGCAGCAACGAGTGAAAAATATGTTGACACGGGAAGGTCTTATCAAGGCTCTTACAAAGAAGAAGTCCGAAAAGCCAGCGGGTGTGACAGATGACAAGTGGGAGGAGATGCGAGAGATGGCGAATAGCACGATTCAGCTATATCTCGGCAATAGTACACTTCGAGAAGTCATCAACGAGACGGATCCCTACGAGCTGTGGACGAAGTTGGAGAGCAGGTATAAGTCCAAGTCTTTGACGAGTCGACTGTTCTTGAAACAACAGTTGTATGCGCTGCATATGGCCGAAGGGAAGGATTTTATGGAACACTTGGATGAGTTCAACAGGGTTCTAACAGAGTTGAATGCGGTTGATGCGAAGATTGAAGAAGAAGATCAAGCAATTCTCCTGTTAGTTTCTCTACCTCCTTCGTACGAGCACATCAAGACTACGTTGATGTATGGGAAGGAGACTATCAAGTTAGATGAGGTGGTTGCTACTCTTATTTCCCATGAGTCGGTAAGGAAAAAGGATAGCGACAAGACGCAACTTGATGGAATCATGGCTACATACGAGGGAAGTCAAGATCGTGGAAGGAGACAAGAGAAGGAGGCTCATAGGAGGGGACGTTCCAAATCCAGAGGTGATGACTACAAGCCGCGATGTTACTTTTGTAGTCAGGAAGGCCATATTCGAAAGCATTGTGAGAAGTACAAAGCGGCGAGGAAGATGAATCAACCATCAGAGGCAGCAGTCATTGAGAAGTCCTACAATGATGAAGATCCAGTGGATGTGATGACAGTCACTTCAGGTAATGAGAAGTCGGATTGGATTTTAGATTCTGGATGTTCGTTTCACATGTGTGCAGCCAGGGAGCAGTTTGCAACTTATCAAGCTTGTGATGGGAGTACTGTCAAGATGGCTAACAACTCGACTAGTAAAGTTGTTGGTATAGGTACAGTAAGGTTTCGCAAGCTTGATGGGAGGATCTTGGCGCTGACGGGGGTGAGACATGTGCCAGACTTGAGAAAGAATCTGATCTCATTGGGGATGTTGGACTGTAAGGGTTGTAGAGTCTCAATTCATGGTGGAGAAATTGAGGTTCTGTCTACAACAGACAAGACTGTGCTGCATGGGAAATTGGTTGATGGTCTATACAAACTTGTAGGAAGTGTTGTGACATGTGGATCTTCTGTCACACGAGAGACAAGGTGTATAGATCGGCGAGATACGCATGCGGGGCGTATGAATGAACAAGGGAAGCAACTAAGGAGATGCACTGGGAACGGACGCGGAGGAGCACGAGGTGGACGTGCAAGGGCGTTCAAGCGCAAGACGGAGAAGGTGCAGGCTACACAAGAGTTGCAGGTTGTTCAAGGAGGTTGTCCAGCCAAAGTGATCGAGACGCATATGAAGGTTGACGATCCACCGTTGATGAGAACATCGATGAAGAAAACTTCTGCAGAAGTGAAGAGGAAGCGAGTCTCGTTTGCACTTGACCTGGATGGTGGTGGTCTCTCCAATGATGTTCGAGCAGGTGGAGAGGTGGAGCCACACCGCTCCCCAAAGTAGCAGACTTTGGGACGCACCCGTGTCAGGGGTGCGAGGAGGCGCCCCAGGGAGGGGGCGCGAATGGGAGCATCTCGGTGGAGGTGCTGTGAGGGGCCGTGCATGACGAGCATGGCGAATGCGGCGGAGTTGACATGAACAACAGAGTTGGCTGAGGAATTTGCTGGCGCTTGCAGAATTCAAGCCAAGGTGGAGTTTGTTGGGTTTGTCTCGAATTCCGCAAGACGAATCGGTGTACCCGATGCGTCTGATTTCTCTTCTGAGGAGGTGATCTCTGAGGAGGTGATAGCTTGGGCTTGGTGGGCTTTTCCACCTCCTCTACTTTAGTATAAATAGAGGTGCTAGCTATTGTTTTATTTCATAAGTTCAACTCAGAGTGGCACACAAGTTGAGTGTGTAGGAGAGTTGAGAGGCTTGTAGAGAGAATTGTGGGTGTACGGTTTTCGTACTAGTGAAAATTCTTTCTTGCCCCGTGCACGTAGGCAATTTGCCGAAGCACGTTAAATATCGTGTTCTTTATTTTCTCGTTCTCTATATCGCGTGTTCGTGTAGTGATCGTGTTTGATTTTCCGTTGCGCGGGATTTTGACGTGATAAATCCCAACAAGAAGTAGGTGCTACTCTATAATACAAGAAATAAGATGAAACAGAATTGGTAACATATCTCATAATTAAGGGGTTGTAGAGGAGTATTGTTGCCTTTTCAGTGAAGAATCCTTCATCAGACGCGAATCAGCAGCTATGGATTTCACTAGATCACACTTCAAAGAAAGATTGACACACTGTCATGATAGATAGAGATCAACATATAATCTAGTCTCTAACAACCAACAAAACAGTTTCTCTTCTCTTTTTTTGGAGAACAGACCGCAATTTGATAAGGATGAGTAGTTAACCAACAATTCTTGTTCTTGCGATATTATCAACAGAAACTCCTGGAAAGTATTTGACTATATGTACCAATCATGTGTTGGTGACGTGATGAAATTTACCAATACAAGCTCAATTATAAGCCACCATTTGACTATTGGAGGTCCTGGATAATGTAATTAAGCTGTTTTCCTCCGGTAGCAGAACCAACCCAATGCCAAGAGCCACCAGTAAATCATTTGATCATATTTACTGCTACCAAAGCTGTCTTGAAAAAAAAAAAAAAAAAAAAAAAAAAAACTATTGCCCAAGGTATCAAAGCCATGACCACAGTAAGTAAACCAAGCACAATGTCTTGGGATTCATCAAATAACGGTGGAGTATCTATGAGATTGTAGGACAAGTAACCAAACAAATTGTATAGAGACTAATTAATCCCTTACAGTTAGATAACCCTCAAGAATAAGCATATATCATATTTGAAGAATTTACTGCTACTGGTGCAATGATGCCATGATTTTCATAATTCTAGGATTCCACTTCCACAAGCAGACGTTTTTGTAAATCTTGGATCAAGCCTCATCATCTCGAGGTAGACCAGGAAATACAGTCAAGATGCTCCTGAACTAATTGACTATCATAGTCCAGTAGTTACTCCAGTATCACCTCTTTGGATGGTTCTAAATAAGTTTTTTCTTTTTTTTTTTTGGCATAAAAAGAGAAATCAGTTTGGATAGTTCAAAATAAGTTTTTTTTGGCATAAAAAGAGAAATCACATTAAAGAGAATAGAACATACACAAGGATCCATATTTAAACAACCAAACGGTTTTAAGAAGACTAGCTAAACAAACAAACCAAGAATCCACAGCCAATGGGAGGCTCAACAAACAGAGCGAAACTAAGAGAAGGTTTTGACAAAGCCATCATTTAGGATCAAGGTTACACAACAAGTATCATGCAGATTTTGAAGGTCCAGCAGCTTCATTCTCCAAAAGGGGGGGAGCTTCTTCCAACTTGCATCCTCCTTGGATCTGAGAATCTGGAGAGTAGAAATAACAGCTCAATTAGGGATGTAAACATTAAAATGATGATATCCTTTCTGGCACATAGTTCTTAAGGCTTGCAAAACTAAATCCATGTAAGCTACTGGAGTATGCAGTGTAGTGCTGGAGCTCGAACTTTCCAATACCAATCCATGATACTGGGCCATGCGTCAACCACACTACCCTCCCAAGAAAGCCTAATACGCCTATTATCCCACCCTTAACACCAACAACTCTGTACATTTTCCTAGATTCAACCTCACTAAACTCTTTCACTGCAAAAACTTCTTAAATGTGAAATACAAAATAATTGTGAGCAATGGAAGGAAGTGTCTCCCTTTATAATCCAGCAGGTGAGTGCACTGGAAAATGTCAGAATAATTATGCAAAAGAATTATCCAGAACATTTCCTCAGCAATGTTGAGCGAAAAAATGGAATTTCACTTCACTTTGGAAAATATGGGTTTCAGAATGATCAGACAAAAACTTCAAATAGTGAAGTAAATGGCACAACTCTCATGCTTGAGTGATCAACATGATGGTTCCTGAACATAAGCCAACATGAAGCCAACATGCACAAAAGAAGTATCCTGTTAGGCTGCCCTCAACTAGTTGGAAAAGGTTTGTATATCAGCTTAACCCAATTGCATGTTGAAGGCAAGAGAAACAATCAGTTGTCTAAGAACAGATAAAAACTCGTAGGGGAAGTTATATTCTACCAAAATACGAATTTAACCTGTGTCCACCAACGGCTGTAAAAGGTACCCAAAAAAAAGAACTTCGATCCCCTTTCTTGTTTTTTCTAGCATCAGGTTTAGGAAATTTGATAACTGAGCCGATCCTAATAACGAAATACGAACACTATCAAGTTATCGGTTATGAAAGTTGCCTCTTCATCTACTTCCTCATTTGAGAACCTCGCAGGGCAAATAAGATTTCTGATGCACGTATCACCAGTCACCACGAGTTCTAAAACGATAGTAACAGACTAACAGTCTACCAGATAAGATATCACTGCAAGTACAAGCTCATGCAAAATAATCTAAAATATTTCCTTGAGCAGCTCCTAGAAACAATAAATGACCATCATGCACAATCTCCAATACATCTTTAGAACCAGAGACATGTTTCTAAAAGGGGGCACTGGCAATAGCATAGAACTCATAACGGCCGCGTGACTTGAATTGTCTCGCTGCATCATAATCTCAGAATCAGTTTTTGCGAAATTCTAGAGACTCAAAATGTAATGTAATGAGATCTTCAGATAGCAAGAAAAGCCACACATAACCAACTGATATGAGCTTACTCACAGATATCGACTAGGAGTTTCAGAATTATGCATCAGATCATAGTACATAAGGAAATCAAAGAAATAGTTATTATAGACAAATCAAGCTTCATTCGTGGCATGACTACTTTTTCTTCACTCAGAGAAAACAGAGACAAATCAAGCTTCATTGTGATCTGATATGAGATCACTTAGAAATAGAGAGAAAAATTCAATAATGTGCACAGACTAGTTAGTTGCCAGTTAAGAGAATGGCACCACCACACTGCTCTTGGAGTTCAGTGACTGAGGGGGGTGACGATCTCGTGATGAAACTCTCATCCAACTGACTACAATAGGACAGTAACTCGGGGTATTTTTACACTAAAATGACTGGAGAATGTACAGCAGCAAAGCATGACAAAAAAAAAGTGCAAAATATTCGACTATGTCAGGACACATAGCATGTGTTAGATACAACAAGCTAACATGACTAGAGCGTCAGCCAATGATGGGATTGAGAGTTATTAAAGGATAGCAAAATGTATACAAAGTAACACAAAAAGTACAAAATTTGTTCAGACATGTCCTGGGAGTTCATCAATCCATCATGAGAAAATAAATTTCATTTGTACGACTAGGTTACTAACAACTGATAATATAAGCCAACTGCCGGAATTAATCTTACTGGTCGTATTTGAAGACTCCTGACAACAAACTCCCAAATCATATCTAGTTATACTTTTTATGATGATAACTGAGTGAACATATGAGAGGCTTATCTTCTCCTTCTTGGAAGACAAATGGTCATTAACCTTCACATCTTGATTAGTTCTCTGTGAAGACAATCAGAAAACTCAACATCATGCAACATTTGTTCATCTGAATAGACACACAACTAAGGCATTACATGCACAAGTAACAAGCAAACAAAAACTATAGGATTGCAAAGTGATAACTGCTGCAACAAAAGGTGACATCGTTGGCCAATTATGCCTGAGAAACCTTGACAAACGGGGTTCCATAACTAAGAAGAACCTCACTATGTCTTTACTACTGAAAACAAGCAAGTTTGCATCAAAGTGCTCCTTAACTAAAAGTTGATAGATCAACCTGTAAGTAGGAACTCCACTAGGTTACCCCGGACGGAAGTGATTGAAAGTAGCTTTTTCGCAGCCGCTCCCCTGCGTCCTTTTGAAAGCCAAAAGGGCAAACCGAAAACAGCATGATGTTGTGGATCTGCCCCGTTCCAACTTGATCCATTGAGCAAAGCAAGACTCTCCACATAATAACAACCATAAAACTTCTGATCCGGTACAGGGTCCAAATCGCCTTCAACATCGAAGCGATATAGCTTGGTCCAGGATTCCGCCACACCAAACTCTCTCATCACCCATAGGTAAACAGTGCAACTATACAGCGTCTCTTCGAATTGGGACACCGAAACCATATTCTGCAGTAAGCAAATCCCCAAAGTCCAAGGACACGACGAATATTCACTCAACTCCGCCGGGGTGTCGGTTATCTGAAACACCTCATCTCCCAAATCAAATGACAATAGCCCGAGTCCCCTTTCGAATTTAAGGCGAACACAAGCCCCGTTTACGTAAACCTGTTCGGGCGAGAGGTGACCGAAACCAAGGCTTGGTACAGCAGTTGAAACAGATTCCCATTGTCCAACACTCAGTGAATAAACCTCTGCTATGGCAGCAGACACTTGTTTTGGACGATCACAGGCAAAGAGATGGCTTATTCTCAAGACCTTGTAGTCTCTGGCTTTCAAATCAAACCCAAAGAAGACATATGACTTGGAATAATAGCTAGTGGTGAAACTAGGCAAGGGAAGGGTAATGTACCTCCTAATTGATGGGTTCCAGAGGATAGTAACAGTCTCAGTCTCATCAGAGAGACAAAGCAAGCACCCACAATCTTTGGGTTCTGGGTTTTACCTGGAGGCCATGTGTACTCGAGATCTGTGAAGAGTGATGTGCTCTATGTGAGACTCGTCACTGTAGATGGTACTGAGCATAAAGGAAGGCTTTTTTGAGGAATTGACGAAGTGGGTATTGATGAAATCGGAGGTGGAGATGATGGATTCCCAGGTTTTGGATACTGACCTGAAACGGAGCAGTGATTTGACTGGTAACCTTGAGAGGATATGGACCAGCAATTCATGGGGGATGTAGTCCGACATCTTCAGTGCAACGGCAACCCACCGGCGAATCTCCGGCGAGCAACACAGAAATGAAAGAAAAATTAGGGCAAAGAAGAAGCCATTTTGTTGGAGAAGAAGATACAGCAGCAAACGAAACCCTAGTTAATGAGAAAGATAGCAGTGTGATATGGAAAGACTTTCTCTATACATCATCTGTACACTTGGTGCCTCGGGAAGCTAAGTGACCTGTTCATTTTTTTTATTTATTATTTTTTATTTTATTTTATTTTTTTTGAAGAACATGATGACTACTTCCTCTGTTTCTGCTCTTTCTTCCGAACACTGTTCGCACGCCGATTAAGAAAGTTGCTGAAATGTCTATTTTGCCCTTACCCTTTCTCAGGAAACCCTCCTGTGTCCCCCTCTCTCTCTCTGTCCCTCTCAGTCCCTCTGTTTCCACCAACGACAAGCCACATCAACAACATCAAGAGCAACCAAAACAAGATCAGAAATTATAACAACAAAATCAAACCAGAAAATTAGGAAATAACCACAATAACATACCAACAGTTTACAAAGAAAAAGCAGATCTAAGTCGAGTGTAACAGAAAAAGATGTAAAAGAAGAAATTGAGAAGCAGAGAAGGAGAAGGTGAATCGGATCCGCCAACGCCGCCACCGTGGTCCGCCACCACCGCCATCGTGGCCGGGGTCGTCGTCCTCCGTCCCTCGATCCGCCACAGCCGTCGCTGAAAGTACCTCCAACGCCACTCAATCGTCCAGATCTGAACATAGAGACAGAGAGAGCGAGAGGCGAGAAGGCGATGAGGACGGCGCACCGGGGACGACGACGGACCATAGGAGATGACGATCGTCCCCTGCCTCTTCCGCATCTCTCTCTCACACTCTCAATTTATGTGGTAGTGAAGGGAGGTTGAAGATGTTTCCAGAGAGGGAGGGTTCTCGGGATAAGGTAGAGAGAGAGAGAGGAAGATAATAATTGTGGGAGGAAATGAAAGGGCTAGTGGGGCTTGAGTACGTTAATGGGTACGGTTAGAAAATGATATTTTTGTCAATTACTATTGCAAAGGTTACCCAAAAAGGAAAGTGGAAGAAAGAGAGGAAACGTCCGTTTTAGGAAAGGAGGAAGAAAGAAGAGAAACAGAGGAAGTAACATAGACGGCAAAGATAATATACGACATGAGATGGAAGAAACAAAACCTACATATCAAGATACCAAGGAGACTAGCTCTTCAACTAAGAGCAACCAAAAACTACCAAAGTCACAGAACAATACAAGAGACTAATTGAAACCAACTAAACATAACTGAAAGATTAGAACCAAATATCTACTCCATAATGTAGGGAATGATAGCATCAGAGGGCACCAAGCTTTGAGGCAAAGGAGGGAGGGAATCATCACAAGCTGCACCATAGGGAGGGGGGCTGAACTAGGAGGAACACCACCTTTAGCACCTTCATAAAACACAGGAGGAGCACCACCTTCAGCAAGGAGTAAACCAAGCTCACAAACACCAGCAGCTGGGACTTCAAGATCACCCAGAGGTGGAACAGAAGTTAAAGGAGCCACATCAAGCATCTGCTGGACACTGGAGCATGCTGCAAACTGATCACAAGCCTTTGCCCAAGAAGAGGCACCATCAACCAAAGCAATCTTAACCATAGCTGTTAGATCTGAGAGAATCATCAGATAAAGTATTAATTAGTATTAGCAGAGAGCATAATCAAGCCCACAAGGTCCTGAGCAAGATGGTACATATGATCCCCATTAGTGTTAACTTTTTCCAAAGATCGGGGATCCATCCAGAAGATCTAATCATACTATCATGCCCATTACCAATTTTCCAAGCCATGCCTTTAGAAAGACTGCCTTTGCAGATGGTTCTCCAAGTAGTAGAGGTAGAGGGGCCAGCTTTAATAATACTAAAATGAGTTCTTTTGCAGTACTTATTAGTGAAATATTTGGAAAAAGAGTGGATTTAGAAGATACCATTTGCCAACTGTTTTTAGCTAATAAAGCATTGTTAAAAGCAGAAATTTGCTTAAAACCTAAGCCCCCTCTATTAATCTTGTTGCAAAGGAAGTTCCAGGGAAGCCAATGTATACATTTGGCAGAAGTATTCCCAAACCATAAGAATTTTGCTAGCAAAGAGGTGATGAGCTTACAAGTTTTATTAGGAAAGACACTAATAGACATGGGATAAACCAAAAGGCTATTCAGAACAACCTTAATAAGCACACATCTTCCTACAAAGTTCAAAAGGAGCCCCTTCCAACCAGAGCATTTCTTATAAACCTTACTAACCGTATCTGCTGTGAGTACTTTATTGTTACATTTTTGATTGAGATAATACCAAGATACTTACCTAATTGTAGCTGCTCATTGACATTTAGAGCAAGATTTAAAGCCTGTTTATCACTGTGAGAGCAATCGGGACTAAAGACAATGGAAGATTCATTAATATTAATATCTAAACCTGACTGCCTAGCATAGGATGAGAGCAAAGACTGAAATACGTTTTTCACCTCTGTCAGAGTTAAAAACTAACAACACTCTAACTAGGGCTGAGCAACCGTAAAAAGTCGCCGGTCTAGGTGGAGAACGAAGCCTTGAACATCGCTAGTAGATGGGTACTGAGTGGTAAACTGCTTTGGGGTTGTCTCTCCTTTTCTCTTCAGAGAGAGAGCGGCTCACAAACGGGTTTAGGGTTCAAGAAAGGGAGGAGATTACTATATATATCCTCTAATCGGTTCGGTTCGGGTTATGTCGGATTCAGCAAAATTTGACCCGCGCCACACCCGGTTCTTGGCAGGTCTGAGTTAAACCAACCCATACCCAATCAATAAATCGGATTTTTAATCATTTCTCGATCAGTTCGGCTCGGACCGATCGGGTTACTGGGGTTGTCCGGCACTCTGCTCACCCCTAACTCTCACGGAGGGGTAAAAAGATATCATTAACCCTAATGACAAAATTACCCCACTATAAAATTAATTTCCACCTCATTTCATAACAACCTTATGATATCTCCCCCCCCCCCCCATTCTTCACCTACATCTTTACTGTATGTGAACGTAGATGGATGTGGTGGCTCCGATCTCCTCGGAGCTCGCCCATATATCTGCTCAATTGCTGAGTGTTGATGATAAAGCCTTGTTTGAGTGTAGAAACATCAATGGATTATTTACTTTGGAGCAAACTTCAAGATTTCTTTCTTCTACTTTTTTTTTCTTTTTCTAAATTTTGCCTTTTGATCTAATCTCAATTTCTGGTATTGTAAATTAAGTAATATTATATCTCTTTTTGATATTGTTACTTTATTAATATCGGATTTGTAAGGTTTTGATTTGTATATTGTAATATAATGTTCATGTGAATATGTTCTTGTGATACTTGGTGTGTATGGTAGTTATTATATACTTGTATTCAATCTGTGTTGTTGTTATTGGTGTTGTTGTTGGTGGTGGTGGTGGTGGTGGGGATTTGGTGGTAGTGGAATGTGATGCTCAAGAACATGATGAATTCAATAAATAAATAAAAATGGTGTTATTTGTCCACAATTTGTAAGGGTAAAATGGTCACAAAAAAGTCAATTTGCACCCCTCCATTAACGGATTGTAACAGAAGGGTGGTATATGTCCACCCTCTATCCACTAATAGGGGTGCAATAAATATTTATTGATAAATCAGGATGGAAAATGTATTTAATCGGTAATTGGATGATGAAAATGTCTTTTATCTTTTTTTAGGAAATAATAACTTGTTCATTTACTTGCATTGGGGAACTTTCAATCAAAATTTTAGAAAGGTAATTCTAAAAAAAAATGTTTATAAAAAGGCTATTGCAGCCATAAGGTGCTTGTTTGTGGTTCAACCAGTGGTTTAACAAGTTGAGACTCACGGCTTTTAATAATAAATAATAATTCATTTAGGTAAAATTGTGTCAAAAAGAAGTTTTGTATATTCGTAATTTAGTACTCGTAGCTTAAAATCGTAAAATTATGGTCTCATGCATACAAAATCAATCATGCATTATAGGTATCCAGCAGCAACTTCCGTTATATTTGATAGACGGTTTTTTTTCAAAGGTGGGCTTTTTTAGTATTTTCTATCCACAAAGCCTGAAATAAAAGGCAAAGAATGTGGAGATGATGAAGCTGGACAAGATAGAAATAGAATATGGTGATGATGAAGAAGAAGAAGAACCACTGTAAACACCACCAACACTACCACCAGCCCACCGCTTTTGTCGTCGCCGCCGCCCGCCGCCACCATTATCCAAGGCTAAAAAGCCGTCTCACAAGGCCAGAAATGTACACCTATCATCAGTGGAAACACCATTTCTAACTTATTTTTTAAAATTTTTCAATCATTTCAACGACGACAAAAAGTTCAGATTTGACCGTAAATCTACACAAAACCATGAAAAATTAGAGCTTGAGCAAAGAATTAAAGTTGTTCATGGGATCAAGAAGAATCAAAGCCCCCAAGAAATTTTTTCATTTTGATGTGGTCAATTTTTTTCGGCAACCATGACTTATCTTTTACGGCTAACTCCATTGTTGGCGGCACATCAGAAGTTATTGGTGGGTAACTCCAATGCGTGATTTCGAAAGTATTGGACCGTGGGTGCATGATTTTGAACTATTGGTACAAAATTCACGAACCAAACTATGGGTACTGGAAGCGTGAATCTTTTTTCGTATCGCTGTAAAGCTAGGATACAAGAATGAGTGAATCTCTGAATCTTTTTCCGTAATGTTGTAGTAGAGCTGCGAACAATCAACATCATAAAAAAGGGTATTAAGTACTAACCTTGCTTGGCTAGTCAATTGACCTCCTCAAAATAATTGTTGTGCTTGATTATAAAAGCATAACACATAAAAGCAGGCGGAGGTAGTATATTTATAGATAACATCATTTAAATTTCTCTTATAAGGTGAAGTAACAAATAAAATGTAACATGCAACGCACATGCTTGTAACTAGAATCTAGTGAAAAGATACAAAAGTACTGTCCGCCATGATGATCTTCTTCGTGGGTGATTCTGCAAAGTGCTGGGTTGACCTCAGACAGAGTAAGCTCTCTAAAGTGCAGAAGTCTCAAGTAGATCAGTTGAACAAGCTACAAGTTCGTACGGATAAATTGCAGCAGCCTCAGTTACCAATTGCATTTATAAGACTTTGTTTTTCTAGCTGCGTTGCCGTCTAACAATGCATTCAAGGTCTTTGACTAACTCGCCATAAAAGAGAGCAAAGACAGGATTTCCTCCTTTCCAGCACCAAACCATTATCCAGAGACCCTGCAAAGTATTCAGCTCCTATGTAATAATCATGTGTTGCTCTTGAAGAGGGAATCTCTTGGTTCCCTTTCCTCTACAAAAATAAACAAACCTCACAAAATTATTGTATTTTGTTTTCAAATCGAATCCAAACCATACGATGACATAAGATTACCAATTGTAAACGCTGGTAAGGGGCCACATACCTCCTAATTAAGGGGCTTCAGTAAATAAAAGTTTGGTTGTCAGCAAGCAAATTGAGGCTGGAGATATTATTCCTATTTTTCACTGATATACCAGGACACATTAGACCATACTGTAATGTTATGCTTAGTGACTTTTCAGCTCAGGACAGAATGTAATGCGACTTCACAACATCCAACAAACACGTATTGGCACTTTTCCTCAAAATGAGAACAACTGTTACGAATTTCGTGCCATAAGAGGCTATTCGTTGGTTTTAATCCGATTAATCCAACAAAAAACCATGCCTGCTGAAGTGTTTGTCAAAAGACCAGATCATTAAAGGCACGTCCCTGTCAAGGAAATACCCAGTACTACTTACAAGTTGCTATCTGTTGACTTGTCCTTTTTACAGATCCAGTCAAGAGTTCACTTGAAGGTTCCAACTCTGTTGACTTGTCCTTTTTACTTTTACAGATCCAGTCAAGAGTTCACTTGAAGGTTCCAACTCAGTCTTGTTGAAGAAGTACCATCAAGGATCAGTTGGACTTCTACCCCATTCATACCAGTCAACTGTTGCCTCCCATTTCATTGCTTCTTCCAAACCTCTATGTTTTCGGATTAATGTAATGTAAGAATGAAAGATACTCTATGGTTCATTCCTGTTCAGCATGCCAGATTGATCCTTGTACCTGGTGACATAGAACAATAAATGACCATTATACACAATATCTAATACATCTTAAAACCAGAGACATGTTTGTAAGATTTTAGTGAAACTCTACAGACTTACCAACATTTAGAGTCCTTCCGAGAGCAAGCAAAGCCACACATAACCAACTGACATGAGGTCACTCACACACATTGACTAAGAGTTCCAGAATCACAACATATTAATGCTGTATGAAGAAACCCTCTCGTGTATTGTTATCCAAGAACTATTCGTGAAAGCCAATTCTATGACTTCAGTAAGTAACAGTCATCTGGGGATTCCATAAGATCATAATACATAGGGAAACCAAAGAAACAGTAATTGCGACAAATCAACCTTATGTTATTGGAGATCTATATTTCTTCACTTAAGAAATTGTGTGCTCCTATATGAATCACTTAAATAGAGAAGAGAAATATAATAAATATGCACAGACCAGTTTGCAGTAAAGTAAATGGTACCACCGCACCACTCTTGGAGCTGATTGAGGAACGGGGTGGTGATCTTGTGATGAAACTTTCATCCAACTGACAATAACGGGACAGGAAATGGGGATTTTTCAACCATAAAGTGACTGGAAAAGGTGAAGCAGCAAAGTATGACTGACACTAAGCAATAAGCCATCAGCATGGCTGTTGTTCATTCTTTGAGCCATAAGAATACCTAGTAGTACTAAAATCTACTCCATAGTAGTTAACTGACAGTTCTGTTCATGTGATACGCATCAACAAATACCTAGCAAAAGAACACAGAAGTAGTCCCTTTTCTAAAGAAAGCCGGATAACTTAATCTTAGAGATGCATCAGAAACTCTAAAGGCCATGTGACATATAATAAATGCTATAATAATAAAACACAATATAAGCATTCTTTTGGTAACTAGGAAAACAAGCAAGTTGCATTAGACGCAAAGCCAAATTGATCTTAGCCGGTATCCACTAGGTTACCTAACATGAGCGCAACTGAATGCAACAGTGAAGCACATTGCAAAAGTGGTGCACTGAGAAATCAAGTATCAAAGACTCTACATTTTACTCTTTTCAGTGCAAAATCTTCGGAAAAGGTGTTACTCGACCAGGTATGTCAAATGACAGTATCAAATTTGAAGACTCATTTTGCGCAATCCAATGAACTGAACCATTAAGGTTACCTTCTGTCCTGGCAGATTTAACAATACTGCTCGGAGGAGCCCCAAACCTCTCAAGCTTCTTCCATTTCCTTTTAGTATGTATGCTATTATCACTACCTTTTTGTTATAGTGTTATTATATGACATTGAGTATATAAAAAATACAGCTTAGCACAGAATAAAGGTAAACGGATAGCTTGCATCTCAAACTGCAATGCTCAAGAAGCCAACTGTAATAACCATGAGTATTTTTATTATATTTTTTTTTAGTAGAGCCATAGGGCACATGTCAACTCCCTACTGCAAGCTAAATGCAATATTTTTAAATATTGGGTACCCTCAAAGATTACAAAAAGTTTGCTTTTGAGTTGACATCGTGAATTCCTCAATATTCCAACAACAATTTACATTTGACCATACATCTGCATTTGTATGAGATCTTTTCTTACTCGTTCCAGAAGTTCGTTAATCCAATATGATAATGAGTTCTTTTGCACAAAAGCAACGGATAAAAACAAGTCAATTGCCAGAAACAATTCTTACTTGTCATACATTGAAGAACCTTAACAACAAACTCCCAAACGGAATATGTGTTTGTCCTCGTTGCCAGTACCCTCAAATATTGATCATGGTTGGTAAGAGAATGAATTATATGAAGTTATACCTTTTATGATGACAGTTGGACATATGAAAGTTTTCTTTCTTCTTCTTCTTGGAAGATGAATAGCCATTAACCTTCAAATCTTGTGTTCATCTGTGTTAACACACTCTAAAACCTCAGCCTAGCAACAATTGTTCATCTGAATCTACCCAACAGGCCATAACAAGCACGAGTAATTCAAGTAGCAGCAAACATAAAGGACTGCAAAGTGAAAGCTGTTGCAACAAAAGGTATAATTATTTGATCATTTTCAGTCTGAGGAACCTTGACAAACAAAGTTCCATTACTAAAGAAAAGCTCACCAGGTCTTAACTAACTCTTTGATAACAAGCAACTTTGCATTATTGGACCCCTTAACTAAAAGTTGCAACTTATCCGGTAAGTAGGAACTCCAAAAGGTTACCCCGCGCGGAAGTTACTGAAAGTATGGCATTCTTTTTTGCAGCCGCTCCCTCGCATCCCTTTGAAAGCCAAGTAGGCAAAACGATATCTGCAAGACGTGGTGGAGTTTCCCCATTCAAGATTGATTCATTGAGCAAAGCAAGGCTTTCCACATAGTAACCATCATAAAACGAAGGCCTCTCATAAAAATCACCAAACTCTCTCCTCCCACTGAAATCGAAGCAATATTGCTTGGTCCAGGATTCTGCCACACCAAATTCTCTCATCACCCATATGGAAACAGTGGAAGGAGACTCCATCTCTTGAACTTCGAACACTGAAACCATATCCTGGTATAAGCGAATGCCTGAAATAAGGCCACTCATTTGTTCCGGGGTCTTCATTAACTGAAACACCTCGTCTCCCAAATCGAATGACAATAGCATAGGACGCGAACAACCTTTGGAGGATGCCTTGAAGTCGAATGCAATGCAAATACAAGCCCCGTTTATGTTAACCTGTTCCCGCGAAAGAAGCTGGAAACGAAGGGATGGAACAGCAGATGAAACGGTTTCCCAACGGCCAATGCTCAGTGAATAAACCTCTGCTATAGTCATTTGAAGGCGATCCCTTAAATTAAAGAAGCAGTTTATTCTTACAACCTTGTAATCTTTGGCTTTCAAATCGAACCCAAAGAAAATGCACCACTTAATTGAGTTCATGATGGTGAACCTTGATGAGGGAAGATTAAAATACCTCCTAATTGAGGGATTCCAGAGAAGAACATTTTCCCCATCACTTAGACAGAGCAAGCCATTACAAGCACCCACAATCATTTGTCGCATCCCTCTTCTCCCCAGTGGGTAATCGAGTGCAGCATAGTCGACGACAGATCTGTCATCGGAGTGAAGGATGAAGTGCTCTATGGTACAAGAAGCCTGATCGTGATTAATGCGACTGAGCATAAAGGAAGGCCTTTTTGAGGAATTTGTGAAGTGGGCATTGATGAAATCAGGGCTGGAGATTATGGATCCCCAACGTTTCGATACTGACTTGAAACGGAACAGTGATTTGACGGGTAACCTTGAAAAGATATTGACCAGCAATTCTTCGGGGATGTAATCCGACATTTTCAGATCAACGGCAGCCGCCCGACAAATCTCCGTCGAGGAACACAGAAATGAAGAGAAATCGGATGAAAAATTAGGGCAAGAAAGAAGCCATTTTGCAATGACGAGAAGAGGAGACTGTACCCCTACTTATTGAGAAAGATGGCAGTGGAAAATGGAACTCCTCCAGTAGGTCACAGGTTCGAACCCCTGGCGATCAATAATCTTTGGGATTACTGTAAATTTAGTCGGTTTACAAAAAAATATACTACACATATATTCACTATACATTTTATTACACAACACCTCTAATGATTTCAATTTAATACTCCCTCCATCAAAAAAAAAAAAAAATAGTCCTCTATTCACTCTTAGGTTGTCCCAAAGTTTTTGTTCAATTTCCCTTTTTGAAACTCGTAATATTGTAGTTTGTCTAATTTGCCCTCAAAAATTAAGGGTGGCATCATTACACACACACAATTTTATACTGTCTTCTATTTTCTATATAATGCATCCGTAAATTTTATTTCTATGTATAACCGTGAAGTATATTAGTAATGTTTAATGTATCTCGTAGTACATGTATCCCAAGTTCATTCGTAAATACATCCGTCGACTTGAAATTCATTTTGAATCTTTCATTCATGAATGAGAGTTATGGAGTCTTATTTGGTTCATGCACTTAGGGGTGTGATCGAGCGGAGCCGAGTCGAGTCGAGTTTCATGGTGCTCAAGTTTGGCTCACCATATTTTACATGAACTCGAGTTCGAGCTCAAGCTTTTCACGAGCCAAGAAATGAAGCTCAAGCTTGGTTCATATAATAGTTCGTGAAGCTTGTGGCTCGAGCTTAGCTTGGTTCACAAGTTCAACGAGCTTGGGTTCGAGCTCTAATTCGAGTCAAACTGCTTTTTATAATTTTTGGATCGGAGTTGAGTAAGAAAAATAATTACATTAATATGTCTTCTACTTCTAGATTCATAAAGTCATTAATAGAAGAAAAAATATGCATGTTTGCATATACACATACCGGTTATAGCAAATTCCATTTCTAAAAGCTCTTACTTCAGTTACTTGTAACTTGAATATTGTAACTCGACAACAAGCTTCAATTTCTAAAAATATGCATGTTTGCACAAGTGATTGTGGGTTCTCGTAATAGCTTGCTTTGTCTAAGTGATGGGGCAAATATTTTTCTCTGGAATCCCTCAATTCGTAATCTTAACATTCCCTTATCAAGGTTCCCCACCATTAGCTGCATTGATCGGTGCATTTTCTTTGGGTTCGATTTGAAAGCAAAATATTACAAGGTTATAAGATAAAGCTGCCTCTTTAATTTAGAGGATCGCCATCAAATGCCTAATACTATAGCAGAGGTTTATACACTGAGCATTGACCGTTGGGAAACCGTTTAATCTGCTGTTCCATCCCTTCGTTTCCAGCTTCTTTCACGGGAACAGGTTTATATAAACGGGGCTTGTATTTGCATTGCATTCGACTTCAAGACATCCCCCAAAGGGTGTCCCCACCCTATGCTATTGTCATTCGATTTGGGAGATGAGTTGTTTCAGTTAATGGACACCCCGGAACAGATGAGTGGCCTTATTTCAGGTATTCGCTTAGACCATGGTATGGTTTCTGTGTTCGAAGTTCAAGAGATGGAGTCTCCTTCCACTCTTTCCATATGGGTGATGAGAGAGTTTGGTGTGGCAGAATCCTGGACCAAGCAATATTGCTTCGATTTCAGTGGGAGGAGAAAGTTTGGTGATTTTTATGAGATGCCTTCGTTTTATGATGGTTACTATGTGGAGAGCCTTGTGTTGCCCAATGGATCAAGCTTGAATGGGGAAACTCCACCACGTCTTGCAGATATCGTTTTGCCTACTTGGCTTTCAAAGGGATGCGAGGGAGCGGCTGCAAAAAAGAATGCCATACTTTCAGTCACTTCCGCACGGGGTAACCTATTGGAGTTCCTACTTACCGGATAAGTTTCAGCTTTTAGTTAAGGGTCCAATAATGCAAACTTGCTTGTTATCATAGACTTGGTGAAGACCTAGTGAGCTTTTTTCTAGTAATGGAACATTGGAACTTTGTTTTTTAAGGTTCCTCAGACTGGAAATGATCAAACAATGTTACCTTTTGTTGCAACAGCTATCACTTTGCAGTCCTATTGTTTATGTTTGCTGCTACTTTAACTACTTGTGCTTGTTATGGTCTGTTGTGTCGATTCAGATGAATAATTGTTGCTAGGCTGAGGTTTTAGAGTGTTTTAACACAGATGAACACAAGATTTGAAGGTTAATGGCTATTCGTCTGCCAAAGAGAAGAAAGAAGACTTTCATCATCATAAAAGGAGTAACCTCATATAATTCATTCCGTTTGGGAGTCTGTTGTCAATAATCTTTAATATCTGATGAGTAAGAATTGTTTCTTGCAATTGACTTGTGTTTATCCGTTGCTATTCTACAAAAGAAACTTCATTATCATAAAGGATAAAGGATTAATGAACTTCTGGAACGTGTCAGTAAATAGTTGTTGGAATGTTGATTCACGGTTCCAACTCAAAAGCAACATTTTGTATAATTCACCGGTTACAGCATTGCCTAATGGAGCTTGTTGTCGAGTTATGTTCACGACCATGTATAATGAACGAGTCTACGAGCTTAACACATGAGTCAATAAACAAGCGAGTTGACGAGCCTTGACGAGCCGAGTATCACTGTGGTCAGGCTCGGCTCATTTAAAAAACGAGCTCCGAAAAAAGCTCATGATTGGCTCATTCAAAATTTCACTCGATCGCGAACGAGCTTGTTCGAGCCGGACACCAAACTACTCGTGAGCGGCTTGCCTTCTAATATTCATCTGTAGGGATGGCAATTTGGTCCGGTCCAATCCGAGATCCGAGTGATCCGATCCGAATGGATCAAGTTTGAATCGACCCAATTTAAAATGAATCGGATATGGATTCTAAAATCAAAACCTGAACGGATCTGGATTTGGATCATAGTGCAGATCCGTTGGATCCCCGATCCGAGTACTTGTTTATTTACAAAGTGCCCCAAAAATTATATTTAATAATGAATGTACATATTATTATTGTATAATATTATATACTCACTTTTCCCGATAGTACTACTAACTCTAATCACAAAAAATCATAGACCTTATGAGGAATGAATAATGAGTTACGGAAAATTTTCTTGTGCGCTGTTTTTTGTTAAATTTGTGAATGTAGTGTATTAAATTGTGTGGCTTCTAATTTATTTTTTATGGGTTGAAAATTGTGAAGGTCTTGTTGCTATGGATCTAAATCTTGTTTTGATGTTATAGTAATTTTTATGTTTTTCTTTACTTATTGGGTTCTTTAGGGAGGCTGACCCTTATCTGATCCGATTTGTGCCTGGTGGATATTCGGATCGCATATGGATCTAGTAGCTTAGATCTCATACGAATTAGATCCGAATCTTAGTAAGGCTCGACGGGATATGGATCGGATATGGATCTCCCCTTTTTATTCGGATATGGATATAAGTGGACCCGATCCGAGTCTGACCCGCTTCCATCCCTATTCATCTGTATGAAACATCAAACATATGGTCGCATGAATTAATTCAAGAGTACACGTTGCATTTGAGAATGACAATAACTTTTTTGGGGTAATTCTCTTTCGCTTCGCTGCTGAATCGGCTATAACAGATGATACTATCGGTATAGAACCTCTAAAGATGTACTTTCAGTTTAGTTTTCTGATAGTTCGGCTGCAAATTATTTTGTAGTTCAAACACCAGCCCTAATAACTGCGACACAATATACATAACCTCGTGTCTCCTAACTAACATTATATATAATAATACACAGAAAGCTCATAATTCATGTGAAGAAAAGGCATCAACCGCAAAAAAACCTTGGATACTTAAGGTAAGAAAATCCATTTCAAGGCCAAGACTGAAGATCTCACTCCATACGATATAGGGACGGTGTCAAAAAGCAGTAAGCCCTAACAATTACTCCGTCCTTCCCATTGTTACTGTTGTACTTTCCTAAAATGGAATTCTCACTAAACTCCCTTACACACCCTTCTTCACTCTCTTAATTTTTCACTTTTCAAGAAAATTAACATACATGATACATGACGAAGGACATTTCAGTAAATTCATCAAGTCAATAGCATCTCCTTAAACTTTATAAAAAGTCCACCCAGACAATAATTTGGGACGGAGGGAGTAGTACTTGGGCGAACATACACTACTAGACTTATCTGACGGCAAACTTCCCATGTTAGTAGCAAGCGGCAAAATAGCACACAAGGTATACATGCTCAGGACTTACAAGTTGTCTGTGGACTTGTCCTTTTCGCTGATCCAGTCATGCTTGAAGGTTCCAACTCAGGCCTGTTGAAAAAGAACATAGGATGAGTTGGAGCTCTTACCCACTCGTACCAGTTCACTGCCGCCTTCTACTTTATCGCTTCCTCCGTGTTCTAATATTCAGCATGCCCGTTTGATCTTTTACCTGGTGACATAGAGGCCGAACTTCCAATAGAGATGAGAAATTCAATAAATATGCAGAGACTAGATCCTCGACAAGATCACCACCGCTTCATTCGATTTTAAAGGTTCTTTTAAGTTGATTAACAGCATCATTTGCCTCCTTAGAATATATTCATCAGTTTCCTCAATTGAATAGAGTAGGTTCCAGAAAACGAGTTCTATACTTCTATTATAGCTTCATTCTTTAGAATCCAATTTCGAATTTGGTGAACCCTACAGAGACAGCCCTAGCTTTTTGGTGGCGTAAAGTGAGTACAAAACCTGAGGCCCTTCACATTGTAAATTTCCAGTCATTCTCAACAGACATTTGAAAAGACGCTGTTGATTTAATGTATGCAAAAGTGTGAACTGAATCACTGTACTCAAACTGAGATAACCGCCGGAGAGTCAGAGATAAAAATGGAGTTGAGATTAATTGTCAGTTCTTCATTTGGATATCCTAAACATAAATTTGGATATTCATCACTCAAAGACTTGAGCTCCCTCGCACATAAGTCACCTGGAAAACAACAATAGAGAACAAATCTCTTAAGCAAAAGTTTATGTAAGGGTTAATAATATGTGGCAACCAACTAGTTAATGTAGGTAAATGCCATCACACCAATGCTTGGAACCAAGACAATACTATACTAGGAAACCCCAACCTCAATGGTTCTGCAAGAAACAGTGCTGAGCGAGAAAAGCTCGACCTTGGGAGTGCTCACATACTTTACTGTCCATCCCCAAGCCTGACTACCTTTATTCATCTCATCACACCCAAATCCATAAACATACATGTAAGGGCCACCAACTTAACCAAAGCTAACAGAGGGCCTAGGGAGCTTCAAATACCTCCTAAGAGCAGGGTTCCATATAATCATGTTATAGGTGTAGCGAAACCAGTCACCAGAGAGACAAATCAAAGTCATTACATGTAAGAACAACTCTATGATAGCACCTGACTTGGATTGGAGATTTGAATTCAGCAAAATCATCCAAAGTTTCAGACTCGAAACGCAAAATGAAGCTCTCCGATCAGGGTTTCCCGAGAAATACCTGACCAGGAGGAGATTGTTGGTGGCATTGGTGGTCTGATTAAGGTGGGTTTTTGATGTAATCACGGCTCTTGATTTGAATGCACTTGGCAACTGTCTCAGTGCAAAGGGAACTTATTAGGCACTTCATTGGCCCGGGTTCAAGCTCGAAAAATAGAATGTAACGTCTAAATAATGGTGCGAAGACCATTTTCGCAAAAGTTCCAAACAATTGAAAGAACTTTTTGATACGACTTTGTTCCGTTTTCATGACAAAAAGCCACGGTTTCAAGTGTCAAGAATCAACGATCAGCATTGAATTCAACGACAATGTTGTTATTTCCACGTGAAATACAGAGCTCCTCTACAGTTACATAAGTGATGGAACAAATAGAAGCCAGCCATAATCATAAGAAAAAATACCTAAGCCGTGAGGCTCACTAAGAGGCAGAACCAAGGCCTTTCTTCGCCCTGTATCATTTCCTGGGAAGAGCAGACTTGCCAATCGCCATCATACAGAAGATGCCACGAAGACACTTACCATGCTCTGAGCGGAGTATGCAGCTGAAAGATGACCAAACACCATCATAGAGAAGATGCCATGATGCCAACAGGCTGGAACCACCCGATTCATGTCCAAGAGCACCTGCACATCTTACACTTCAGCTGGAAACTGGGTCAATGAAAACTTTGGAGGCCCAAAGTTAAAATGTGCAATAGACAAGAGCAGACGTTAACAGTTTGTGAAAGTACACGTTCACAAAAAATTACAGGTTACCTTATTAATCATTAAGTAGCGAACTTAACCGAATTACAAAATGAACAAGTCGGAAAACATGAAAATCCAACACTGTTGGAGACAAAAGAGCATCCTGTATGAATTATGCTCATAAACACTGTATGAATTATGCTCAGATTTCACTACCGAGGTCTCAGATTTCTCCGGAAGCCCATGAACACTGTATGAATTACGCTCGTAAGCATCCTGAAATCCTCAGAAACTTCTACAGCTGAGCTTATACAGCTACTTCAGGTCGTACAATCAGCTACTGGGTGCATCCTTTTGCGAGCCAACTCAAACACTTAAATGGAATCTCTCTTTTCTAAAAAATCCAAACAGGGCTTTATATAGTAACGAGACATAATGGGAATACAATCGTTTACCATCTTCTCATTCATGGTCTCCAGGAGGTTTATAAATGTGGAAAGAGAATGAAAAGGTTCCCTCTTTTAGAAAAAGGTAACTGAAGAACGCAAAATATTTATCTGTCAACAACAGGTGAAACTATTGGGCTTTTTCTAGACATGAAACAATCCACAGTATGTTGAGAGTACCTACCAACTAGATCTGTCAACTGAGCCGGAGGGACACAGAACCGGGCCGGCGCGACCCATTTCAAGGGTGAACCGGCCCTAGCCGCACATGCAGTGGTCAGGGCTTCTTCCTGGATTTAGGAACCGCCAGACCGCAGGAAGCACCAGAACCAGCTATTTCTATACCAAAATTAACTTTTTACAACTATTATTTTGTATTATTTCCATATAATATATATATATATAAAAAAATAACATAATATGTAGTATAAGTTTAACATTGGCTGGCCCAGCCCGCACTGAAGCGGCCTGTCTATAGAGGTCTGGTCCCGTGGGCCAAACCCGGTCTGGGGTTCTTGAGTCTAGGACCGGCCCGAGACTGCCATACTTGAACCAGCCCAGGACCGGCGGCCCGGCAAGGCCCGAACTGTTTGACGGATCTACTACCTACCATACACAAAGTCCAGCGCTCTGGATTTGGAACTTCTTCACTAGGGTTTTTGCTCTCAGCTCAAACTTATAAGCTATTCAGCCACTTTTTTTATTATTTTTTCCATTAAACTTCAGCCAGACGCAAGAGACCTACATATCTAGACGGCTCGTGAATCCACTTCCTTGTCTGTAGAAACCATACTTGTAGCCCTGTTCAAATTTGACACTCTACATTCTATTAAGAAGACAACAAGACCACAAACCCTACTGGCACCTCTACTCAACAAGCAAACCATGATTACAAGCAAAGCAGTTATGTTTTTTCTGTTTACAAACGTCCCATTTGCGTTTTTGAGGAAATTATGAGGGCATCTCCAATCACATGGGGGAGGAGAAGGAGAGGGGGAAAACATATAAAAATAGGGTTCAAGTCCAACCCCATGAGAGGAGGGGGATGGGGAGGGGGTGATATGGGGTGTAGGCAAAATTTGGTTGGAGATGCCCTAATCTGATTCTAATAGTAGACTTTTACAATTTGTTACCGGCTCAAGAAAAAAAAAACATTTTTCAGAAACCTTAATCTTTAAAATTCGATACACAAGCATCTGGCATACAAATACCTGACTCTATCACACTATATCTACTTCTGTCGAACATCTCCACTTAAACTTACCATTCATTTTGCATCTATTCCTCCTGACACAAAGCAGCTCAACATAACCTAACACAGCAATTACGAACACGCTGTAACTGTTTCAAACGGCGCATGCAATTTACAAGAAAATTTTCAAATCAATTATAGGATGGCAAATCGACCTAGCTTCCGAATTTTCTTAAAGTGAAGCAGTTACTATTCTTGAATAGAAAGGGATCTAAAATAGAATCATTGGATAGCAAACTTGTCAGCCCATGCCTACCATAAAGGTAGATGTACAAACAACTGTTTACATACTATACATGACCTGTGTCCAAGTATTGCACGAGACCAACATCGTTCTTGTTCAGTTGTTCAGTTGCATTTGTTTTTTTTTCATATTTCAACCACATCTTATAGAAACGTGGCTAGCTTGTCCTGGACATTTAACCACCTCCAACCTTCTATGAAGCATACGTCAAGACCACTAGAGTATTGGTGCATCTCTTTGAAAAGCAGGCATGCTCTACAATGTACTTTTAATTCTATCTCAGTGAGCCATCATCTTAAGTTCTGAACTGTAACGTGATTTCTACAACGCGGAGTGAAGAAAGCTTCTATTCTTAGTGCAATAACCACTTTCTCCATTGAAGACTTTTTCAGGAACCTCATTCCTAAAAGTTCTACGACTACCTAGAAGGCAGCGACCTGAGTTAGCTTACCTCTGCCAAATTCTGATAAAAGCATAACTTCAACATGTGGTTTTTTTAGCCTAACCATGAACAAAGCTTTCAAACTAGTCATGACTCATGATACACATTCCTGTATATGATCACTTCGAATGTACAAACATTTATTCAGCAACATATGCATAGCAAATGAACAAGAAAAGCAGGTCATGTGATGTACCTGCCTGTGAAAGGGCAATCCAATTAAAAGGTCAAAAATAATTAAGATGCTAATGGACAAAAATAGTAATATAATGGACACCGTAACATAAAAGGGCATTCTATAGAAGTGATATGGGGGAACAACTGAAGGCTAATTCCAACACTCAAATGTTCATTAACTGGTTCTAGGGAACCTAGTAAAACAACGATTTGACGGAAAATGATACTAGAAACAAAGATTAATAAGAGATTTACCACTACGTTGGAGTTAAAGACACCAAATTACATGCAACCATCTTCTTCTCCTGGATAAGCACCATACCTGAACTTATAACCACTCACTAAATAACTTTATTGTGACCCAACGCAACATGGCAGCATAGAGAGATACATGGATGCAATAACATCTCCGACACCCACAAGCCGCCTAAACAGCACCTTGTACTAAGGCAAGCACACAATGAGTCCAATTAAAGAGCCAGCAATTTCAGCATACTTTGCATACAAGCAGAAATGGCGGTATTCCTCATTTACTTCCTTCTCTTCTTCCGCAACTGACGTAGAAGCAATAGTCTCACAGGACTGAACTTGGCCATTTAAGCCTCCATTTAATCCATCCAACAAAGTTGTGGTCTCTACATAAGGACCAGCATATAATGAGTTCTTGACACCTCGTATCCCTAAACTTTTTTGGATTTTGCTACCAGGGCTAAAAGTAATGATTCCATCGTCCTGTGTCGCGAGAAGCATTTCATCACCATCTGTAGTAAAACCAAAGACAGTCCATATGCAACGTGCCGTCGCAACCTTAAAAAGACTAGTCCAAGACTCCACCACACCATATTCCTTCATAACCCAAACATGAAAGAAATTACAATTTATGCGGATATCATATGCGAACAGAGCAAGAGAGCCACCACATAGCCCAAGTGAAAAGTAAATTGGAAACCCACCAGCCAAATGTTCAGGAATTTCAAACATCCGGAACACCTCATCAGCCAAATCAAACGACAAAATCACATTATGAAAACCGTCTGCTGGGCCACTCTTATATCCCAACACCCTGAAACGATTGTCAGCGCCATTAGGGCCCTTAGTCAAGGCTACCATCATAGGGAATCTATTTCTCTGGTCTGCACTCTTATACCCAACCCAATGAACGGAGCCATTGACGAAAACTTGAGTCCAGTAATTCCAAACAACACCATAAGAAGGATCCCACCCATTAACAACGCTTCTCCAAGCACCCGACTTGAGCGAATAAACCTCGACCATGGGGGCATTTGCTATCCCTCTTTCCCTTCCACTAGCAAGCCTGACTACCTTGAAGTCGTTGTTTCTGGCATCGAATCCAAACCCAAGAGCAGCAGTGTGAAGGTGGTCAATGGAAGGCCTAGGGGGTTTCACAAACTTCTTAATAGCAGGGTTCCACAAAACAATAGTTGCAATATCAGTCAGACAAATCAACCCATTGCAAATACCCACAACCCTAAAGTCATATATTTTTCCAGATTCAGTTGGACATCTGTATCTAGCATACTCATCAATAGCTGCCTTAAATGGACATGTGAATTCAGCATACTCATGATAATTTCCATCATCAAAACGGAGAGAATACTTGTCGGTTCCGGTGGCCGGAGAGATGTACCTGAGAAGAAGCAGTTTCCGGCCGTTTTTGGCTGTCTCGGCGATGAAACGAGGGCCGGAGATGAGAGAACGCCATGGCTTGCAAACACACCTGAATCGGAGCAGAGATTTCACCGGAACCCTAGAAAGGATCTGTTCAATCACCTCCTCTGGTAGGTAATCTGACATTTCCGGCGATCGGAACTGATGATTCTGCTAGGGTTTCTCTCGAGAAGACGATGAAATGTAAAACCCTAGCGAGTGCTAACTTGAGATCAAATTTGAGTGAGTGGAGTGTGTCTAAGGGCTTGTGGGCTTTTTGGGGCAAAGCAAGAGGCTTGAGAAGCCCAATCTAAGTGCCCTTGGGTTGCAAAAGATGCTTTGGTCTATGGTGTCATGTCTGTATGGTGGGTCACGTTAATCAGACAAATATTCAGAAATCGGTACTCTTTAGACTTCACCGAACTAATGCAGATCATCGGTGATCTGTATTAGTGGTCACGAACCTTGGCGGCAGAAGGCTAGTCTAGGCTTCACTACCGTCAGGGGCCTTGGCGGGCTAATGGTGGCAGACGGCTAGCCTCGTATCCCTAAATTTGTAGGGATTTCTCTACCACAAATCGTACTGTGTTACGATAAGAAGTTCATCACCGTCTGTAGTAAAAACGGTCCATATGCAACGTGTCGTCTCAACCCGATACAGATTAGTCCAAGACTCCACCACGTTGTATTCCTTCATAACCAAAACATCAAAAAAGTTGGCATTTATGCGGACATCATATGCGACTGGAGCAAGAGAGCCCCCACATATCCCCGACACCCTGAAAAAAATTGTCAACGCCACTAGGGGCCCTAAAAGAGGCTATCATTATAGGATAGTTTGGAAGTTCGAAGAAAAGGGTAATTACACTGTTCGATCGGGTTATTTATTAGCAGTTCAAGGGATCATACATGATTCTGTTGCTGAACGTGAACCATGGGGATCCTTCTTTGATATTCTGTGGAAAACCAACTGCCCAAAAAAGGTTTTACACCTTGTTTGGAAAATGTTTCATGAGGCACTTCCCACGGGTACTAATTTGCTAAGAAGGAATATTCGGGTACTCAATGTCTGCAGCCAGTGTGGGGCAGGAGGGGAAACTGAAGTTTATTTGTTATCTGAATGTTCTTTCACAAAGAAGGTTTGGGTAAGTATGGGTCTTGATCCAAAATTGCTGAAAATTGAGCTTGGCTTCAAGTTTTGGCTTGCACATATCATCACCCAATCCTCTGAGCTCCAAAGAGTGACAATCTGCATACTTTTTTGGGAGATATGGAAGAATCGTAATTACTCTCTATTTGAAAGCAAGTCGAGGGATGTTCAGCTGATCTGTGCTGATATTCATTGGAGGATCCAAGAATCACAATGGACCAAGGAAGACAGGAAGCTTCAAGAGCCCATTCAAAAACAATCTGCTAAGGCGCAAACCCCACCGGTGGGTTTTGCTAAACTTAATTTTGACGGTGCTTTTGATCGATCAACAGGAGCAGCTAGTGCCGGCGTGATTATTCGGAGAAGAGATGGTTCAGTAGTGGGGCCGAGAGCAGTGGCTGGAGTTCAAGCTGAAGATCCAAGACAAACAGAGGCTGCGGCACTACTAGCTGGTCTTTCCATGGCATATGAAATGGGATTTCGTCGTATTCAAGTTGAAGGCGATGCCAAAGGTTTGATTGAAGATATCCAGTTGATGTTTAGGTGCCGCGCTAACAATGACATCTCCCGGACAACGGACACTCTTTCACAAATCCAAGCAATAGCTCTGCAGATGGAACAAATCAATTTCCAGTGGATTCACCGAGAAGCAAACACCGCTGCGCATCAGCTAGCAGCAAGGGCACGAGGAAGAAATTTCTCTGAACAATGGATATACAACACTCCCAATTGGCTTTATATTCTTTGTAATCCTGTTACAAACCTTTAGCCCTTTTGCTTCTACGGAAATTATTACTTTTCAAAAAAAAAAAAAAAAGGCACTCATTAGGTTAGTCGACTTATTTCTCAAGAAAATTAGGTTAACTAGAATTTGACTCCACCTATATAAATAAACGCAATACTTTGTATGCGTTACTTGCAAACGCAGAAGAGAGTGAGGACAGTAACATCAATGTCGACCTCAGCTGGCTCCACCTATGTTGATTATGGTGATCATCCTCTCCCATTCGATGTTGTGGAGGAAATCCTATTGAAGCTTCCTGTGAAACATGTTCTCCGATGTAAGTCCCTCTCTAAGACCTACTGTGCCTTGATAAAAAACCCTAGCTTCGTCAAAAAACACCTTGTTTATCATAAGTCTACTTCGACTAACAACAACATCATTAGTTTGGTTAGTGAATACGATTACAGAGGCGATGTTGGCACCAACCACATTGTTTGTCTCCTACCTTATCCGCGTTCGGGGATCTATGTTACCCCTCGTCTTGGTGACGAAATATCCGCTGCTCCGGGGTTTTATTTTCAAATAGTTGGTTCATGCAATGGCTTACTCTGTGCACAGGTTTACCATATGATTTATACGGATATCCACCGAACTTTCATACTGTGGAATCCAGCCACTCGAGAGCAACTAACACTCCCCGCACCTCCTGGTGAGAATATCTACAATTACGCGTCCGATGTTGTAGGTTTCGGTTACGATGCCACATCGGACGACTACAAATTGGTTATCATACCAAGATCTGGTAGATGTACTATGAAGCTTTGGAGTTTGAACAGAAGCACTTGGAGAGAAAATAAAATCGACTTGGGCAAAATTTGTCTTAACGAGCACGGAGTGTTTGTACAAGGGAATTTGTATTGGCTATCGGTGAAGGAAGGTAGGAGGAGTCTAGCTTCATTTGGAACAGCGGATGATACGTTTTGCACGGATATCGAGTTGCCATCAGATGCTAATGCGGTTAGAGGCCGGATGAGTATAACCGATCACATGGGTTCACTCGCTCTGTCTAAACGTTCTTATCATTATAGTAACTTTGCTCATATAGTGAGTTTTGTACTATGGGTGATGGATGATCACAAAATAAACTCGTCGTGGACTAAGAAATACTCTATCGGACCCTTTAGGCGGCTAGTTGATTTAATCGGCATCAACAAGGGCGGTAAGTTTCTAATGAAAGATTTCCATGTTGAAAGACGACATTACAAATATTTCCTGTATGATCCTGATAGCAAAAAAGAAAATCATCTTTCAGAAGACGATAAGTTGTTGCACGAGGAAGTTTATATACACCCGTCTAATTGGACTTTCGACGAGAGCCTAGTTTCACTAAAATCAGCCCGATGATGATGATGATGGCGACATGGACGGAGAAGATAAAACACGATTTTGCCCTCAAGATTTCTCATCTTGATGCTGATTTAAAGTGCTCAAACGTTGTAAAATGGTTTAGTGACGTTTCTGGAATTGAAATTTCTTGATTTCTCATATGCTCAAAAAATATTATAGATTTCTCAGATGCTTTCTTTAATTAGTTTAACACATATGCCTAGCTAGATTCATCGATATGGGTGCCCATAGAAGTAGGGCCTTTCTTCATTCCTCGGAGCAATCACTTGCAATTTTCAAGTTGCGCTAATTCATGTTGCAGGCTAAGGCACACAATTCCCCTGTAGATAGTCCATATCTCACTTTCATTTTGCATGTAGCACCAATTCTAAGTTGATCTAGCCTCCTACTGCTGATTTGAATGCCAGTGTGAGCGGTGAAATTAGTACCTGTTTTACATAACATATAGGCTTAATTACTTAATGCATACCCCAGTTTGTCGAAACTATCATATTACAACCCCCAATTCTAGAACTAGTTGATTGCATCCCTATTTGTAAAAAAATACGTCAATGTCAGACTGGGAACGAAATTCAACCGTCAAATTCAAACACAACAGAGTTATTTTCATAAAATTCACATCGTCTATGATACAATCGCCTCACATTGTTTCAGATAATGCCCTTCGTGTACGTTAATTTGCCATGAAATTTCGTTCCGAGTTACACATTGACGTATTTTTTGCAAATGAGGAATGCAATCTGCTAGTTCTAAAATTGGGGATTGCAATGTGATAGTTTCGGTAAATTGGGAGTATGCATTAAGTAATTAGGCCTAACATATATGCAATTTTTTTTATTGAACTCGCGGCAGTTTGGGTTGATCGAGCCTTGTATGATTCTTTTCCATTACAGTTGATTATCTACGGTCGCTATTGTTTTCGCCAATTGGTTACCAACTCCTATTAATGTGCATGTGATACATCGTGCTAACGCCTAACCAAGTTCACAACTCAGTTAGACTCAACTATTAGTTTGTCGTGCGTATAGAATGATAATTTGTTGATTCTTTTGGACTAAAGTTGATAGTACGTAGGCATTCCTTATCGTAATACAATTAGGCTCCAACTCTCTAAGGGTCAATTACATATTAGTCACTTCCAGTATAGGGTAATAATCCACTTACCACCTCCAGTTTCGAAACCTTCTTGTCACCACCTCAAGTTGTTGTTTGCAAACAATTAACAACTGAGTCAGTTCTTCCGTTATAATAGTAACAGACACAGCAATAGAACTGTCTAAAGTAAAAAAAAAATGAATTTTATAAAGAAAAGAAAAATAACAAATAAAAGAGAAAAAATAAAAGAAAACTAAAGATAAGAAGGAAAAGGAGAAGAAGAAAACAAATCCCAAAAAACGAGGATGAAGAGTAGAAGAGCGACTCCACTCCACGCCTTTCTCGTCTTGACGACCTCGGGAGCGGCTAGATTCGTAACGCTGCAGCCTCATAGGTTAGTGAGTTCGACTGGGGTTGAAGACTTGAAGCCGTGTTCTGGGGGCTGAGTTAGATTTGGGAATTTGTGCTCACGACCGATTTCAATTTTGTTGGAGTCAAAACTTGGCGCTTTCTTGTTAGTGTTCTAATTTCAGTACTGTGGTGTGTTTGAACCTGTGTTATGTGTATTTCGGTTCGAATTTATGGAGTTTTTTTTATCTGGTGGAATGTTGCTGAAATTTTGGTATTAGGTGTATCACCGGAATCTGGATTTTATGACGGTGTCGCGGCGGTGTTCTTCATGTTCATATGATGTTCTTCAAATTCATATTTTATTGATTAGACTAATTTACCCCTAACAAACCGTTAACTAACAGAAAAATTTGGATGGAAGTTATCCTAGTTGCTAATTATTTGCAATCAACAACCGGAGATGGTAATAAGAGGATTTCGAAACGGGGGGTGTCAAGTGGATTATTTCCCCATACTAAAAGTGGGTAACATGTAATTGACCCTAATTAAAAACATAGACAGTTTTCGGTTTTCGTACGTTGTATAGCTTGCAAAAAATTTGACTTCTTGAAAGTACACAAGATGGCTGCTAAGAATAATCTGCATGTCGATGCTGTGGAGAAAATTCATTGAAGTTGTTATGCGCGGCAGAAGTGTATTGTCAATTCAACAAGTAAAGAGCTCGAAAAGATAATATAGAACATACACACAATTTAACATGGTTTGACAATATGCCTACGTCCACGGGACAAGGAAATATCTTGTATTCACTCTGTGAGAAGAAGTAGAGTACATTGGACAGTAGTCTTTTGCAGCTGAAGCTATCTTGTTTGTTTCACGACTGCTGGTGATAAGATTTCATGATAATAATAATCAATCCCTTCTCTCTATACAAACTCCTGTGCAACTAAACTTGCCTTGTATTTGACATTGTTTGAGCTAGCAAGATCTTCTTTTGTAGCGTTGACCCACTTGCAACCAATCATTTTTTATTCCCTTCGACAACTTCAGAACTTCCAATGCCATGTTCTTGAAGAATGGTTGCATCTCTTATCCATGTTACATAACCAATTCTGCAATTTCGAGTTACTTAATTCATCTTCTTAAGTACTCGAAACTTCGTCATTTATCTCATGATGTGCACATGCTATATTGTATTTGTCCCAACCGGGATTTTGCTGACTCTCTTCTTGGTCTTTCCTCTGAAATGGAGGAAGAACACTGTAAATTGGACGGGTTCCACCGGGCTCATATAGATCCAATATAACCCCTTCAACTTTTAATGAGGTTGTTTAGACACATTAAACCCATTTATAATATTTCAAAGAAAAACCCATTTATAAATGTGTTCAACCCACACAGCCCGTAAAGAAGGTCCATTATGTTTGAAAGCTCAGGGGTTGAACCAACCAAGCCCGTAAAAAAGGTCCATTATTTTTTTATGAATAAAACCAATTATATTTGAAAAACAGTGAGGCTTAAAAAATAGTAAATAACTAAATATAATATTTTTTGATAAATTGTTTTTTCGTCAGCTAAGTTTGAACCCGGAACCTCGTGCAAGGTCTTCCAACGCTCTACCACTTCAGCTACCAACCTAGCTGCAACCTAAATATGCTATTTCCTTTTTCAGAACAGGAAACATGATAAACTGATCATTAATTAAGTTCCCCTGAAAAAATAAAAACTCATTAGGATATTCTCTTTCACAAAAAAAAAAAAAAAAAAAAAAACGCACTCATTATTCGATTTATTTCTCGAGAGAAAATTAGGTTAACTAGAATTTGGCTCGACCTGTATATATAAACGAAAATACTTAGTATGCATTACTTGCAAACGAAGAAGAGAGTGACCATTGACGACTCCAAGTAACAGCAATGTCAACCTCAGCTGGCTCCACCAATGTTGATTATGGTGATCATCATCTGTCAGTTGATATTGTGGAGGAAATCATATTGAAGCTTCCCGTGAAACATGTTCTCCAATGTAAGTCCCTCTCTAAAACCTATTACTCCTTGATTAAAAAAAACTCTAGGTTCATCAAAAAACACATCTTATCTTATATAATATATAAAAGCAGAGAAGTCCTGAGAGTTAACCACAATCTGACATTTGTCACCATATATTTGATGTGGTACAGACACGTGGGATCCTACCAAGACAATATGTTATGCCACACCAAATAAAAATAAGACAAGTCATTCACCAAATCCTATTAGGATGCTCAATAACAAAAGAATTAATAACTTCACACCTATTTAATAAGATTGAAAACGCATAGGTTACAAAATAATTAATTATATGGGGGATTACAAATTGATGGTCAATAATCACATAAATAAACAAGAGTACGTAGAGAAATCTCTTTTAACTGGTACAAAAAAAATTCCATAAACAATTTTAGTCGTCTATCTCAAGCTCAGAACTTTTAACACAATCGATTTCAGTTCTAAATTCGTAGCTCAAACTGACTTTAAGCTTTGTAAATCATGACCAGGACCTTGATTTATCATGAAGGTAAAATCTTCCTAGGTTTACCATCATGAAGGTAACTATGCATCTCATGTGTTTCTTTGGAAAACACGATACTCACTACATCATAACAATTCTTCTCTTTTAGCATATTCTATTTTAGTGGCGATTTTGTTCTTAGTTCATTTTGTATTTTATCATCTTTGGTCATTTACGTGTACAATTGGGATTAACATGAAGGCATACACAACATGCGCTGTGGTGAATGCATGCTGACAGTCTATTGCAATTTGAAGACCAAATATGAACTATGGTTCTTTATTTGTCTCATGCTCTTCTTTGAAACGGTCTTCTATTCATCTCATGACAACTTAATCTCTTGCATCTTTTTTTTAATGTTTTCTAACTCCATTTATTCATTTTTTGCATACTGAGAATATTTGATATTATTTTTTAGTTTCTCATGCTCTCTTTGGAACAGTCTTTTATTCATCTAATGACCACCACCTCTCTTGCATATCTTTCATTTCGATTTTTTTTTTTATGTTTTCTAACTTCATTATTCATTTTTTCGGTACGGAGATTTATTTGCTGTTACTTTTTCAATTTGTTACCACTATTTGTGATTTTATGTCATGAGGTTTATAATTTGAATTTTGACTTTTGCCTGATTATCTATTAGAAATATGTTTGTCTAGACCTTAACTATTTACTCTTGAAAAGTATATATCTTTATGCGTGTGATTATATTTTCTTGCATCTTGATTAACGAAATAGCATACTAGAAATAAATATGAATTACGCTCAATGCATTCTTAGCTACTGTAGATGCTCGATCTACTTCCAACACATAGAACAACACAGAAAATGAAACATGATTCATGAAACTCACCAGTTAACTTTTTCCCCGTTTAACCATATCACTTTGACTCGGTAATCTGAACAGCAAAACGATGCAATTTTTTGATAATTTGTTCATGGTGTTGAGTAAACTTTACTCTACAACTCCATGAACAAATTACCAAATTCTTGCATCGTTTTTCTAATCAAATGACTATACCACTTTGACCCGGTGAATAGTAGAAGCAACTTTGACTGAGGCGAAACAGAGGTAGTACCACAATACTATTCTAAAAGATGTGATCCTGATTTTGTACGTTATAATGCAACAAACTATAATCAATTTCATTAGTAAGAGTTTTTTTTTTCTTAAATATTGTAATATGATCGGTCCTTGATTAAAATGTTCATCTTACAAGGCCTTTCGTATATAGTTAGTTCATATCCTCCCATGGACCTTCGTAAAATGCTTCTCACAACAGTGAATACGGACTTTGAATTTAAACTACTCAGAGAGTAGGAACATAGACTATTAAGTCTAAAACAAAAGGCTGAATTATTAACATATAACAAAATAGAAAATTGAGCAACATAGAGTGATTATATAAATTACTTATCAAAATTTTAATGTTATCAGTGACAATGCGTACTTAGAGCATTATTAACATTTGCGTTGTTACATCATTTGAGATACATTACATATGAACTTGGAAGATAATTTTAAATCGAGATGATCGTGATAATTCATTCTAAAAAAGTGATAACTAACGAAATGTGAGCATAAGGAGATAAAAAAAATCAAAGTTCTTAGAGAATAAATACACATACAAATCACTTTTTTTTTTTAAATTGTGAAAATGTCTTATCTTTTGTAGCTACATGCTTTGACTTCTAAATTTGAACACAATATCGTACGCAAAAATGTAAAAATTACTACATGAGCAGTCACGCCAATAGTTTTCCGGATGGTTGACTTTATACGTACAAAAGACTTCACTGTTTGTCAAATATTGAATTTATAAATTTCTAAAAATATTTTAGAGAAACAATATTTAATCTTTAGATGATTGGAAGTAAAATCTCATAAAAGATGAAAGTTATACAAAACTTCCTTATGCTTCAAGAAAACCAGTTAATTAAAATGTTAATCTCAAGTTATATCTTATTTAAAGAATGTTCTAAAGTAACGGTCGGGTCTCCTATGATGTTTAACGAATTATCATGTACTCTTATTGACAAAGTAGTATGATGCATCTATAAATTATATATATATATACACGCACACACACATACATTCTGAGGAAAAAATATATTTAAACAAATTAACATTGTTATATTTAAATGTTTAATCCAGTGACGTCTTGACTGTGATGCAACTAAAAATAGATCGCCCGCGCTTTAGCGCGGGATAGCGTCTAGTTGTTTATCATAAGTCTACTTCGACTAACTACAACATCATTAGTTTGGTTAGTGATTACGATTTCAATGGCGATAATCGCAACAACAACATTGTTTGTCTGCTGCCTCATCCGCATTCGGGTGTCTATTTTAGCCCTCCCCTTGCTGCCCACATATCTGCCTCTAGAGGATATTCTATAGAAATAGTTGGTTCATGCAATGGCTTACTCTGTGAACAGATTTATCGCTTTCCTCACTGGATGTGGTTTAGCCACACAGTTTTAGTGTGGAATCCAGCAACTCGAGACTGACTAACACTCCCCCCTCCTCCTCATCCTCCTGGTGAGCAGTCCGATAGCCCGTACGATGTAATAGGTTTCTGATACGATGCCACATCGGACGACTATAAATTGGTTATAGTCGTACCGTCACAGACTTCAAGTAGTCGTCGTTTAAAGATTTGGAGTTTGAAAACAAACACTTGGAGAGAAAGAGAATCCGACTTGGGCGAAACTGGTCTCGATGGCCACGGAGTGTTTGTACTGGGGAATCTATACTGGCTAGCGGTGAAGCGACTGTGGAGGTTTCTAGCGTCGTTTGGAACAGTAAAGGACACCTCTTGCACGCATATCGAGTTTCCACTGGGTGCTAATGATGATGTTGCGGTTATCAGCCAGATTAGGATATCTGATCACATGGGTTCTCTCGCTTTGTCTCTATTTTATCCTATGAATGGTACTTTGGTAGTATGGGTAATGGATGATCACAAAACAAACGAGAGGACTAAGAAATACTTAATTCCTTTTCTCAGCCCAGTTGAATTTATCGGCATTTTTAACAACGGTGGTAACTTTCTAATGAGAGATTTTGGTTCCGGACGACGAGGATTTGGCAAATATTTCGGGCATGATCTTGATAGCAAAGAAGAAAGTGATGTCCTGGAAGATGAAAAGTTGTTACACTTGACAATTTGTAGAGAACCATCTTGGTCTTTCACCGAGAGCCTAGCTTCACTGCATTGACAGTAAATGAACTGCAGAGATCGGCCCCAAGGGGAAAAGTTGATTTTGCGACTAAATATGAATGTTTCTTGCTTGGTTTTTTTAGTTTACATTATTGGTACTAACTGAAGTTGATTCATCTAGTTATCGATGCGTTTCTGACTTAAACTTTTCTTTTTTCTTTCTGATGGAATAGTTGAAGTAAACGTTACGTAATGGAAAACTGTTTTCCAAACCCGCTAAAATTCGCGGATGTGTTTTTAGTTAACTTTTGGAATAGAGCTTGATTGTTACATTGTCAGAGATCTTGTTCCAATTCAGCACATCACTCTCCATAATGTATCAGTGAGATAGCTTGCCGATGTGCTCACTAAACCCTACTTACCAGGACCTCAATTTCTTAAGAAGTTTTCAGTTGAAGTATATCTTAAAGCAATTAGCAGAGTTTCTGTAACGAGCTGAAGCAATAGAAGATTATAAAGAAATGCGGTGGCAGCAGCAATGGAGTTCTTAAAACTAAACAGGCTTAATAGGCGGTTCGACCGGGCTCGTGCCGATCCATTATAGTCCCACCCGTTTAAATGAAGATAGTTTATACACATTAAACCCATTCATAGATGGGTACAACCCACACAGCCCGTAAAATGGGAATAAGATCAACTATATTTGAACGATGAAGGGATTGAAAAATATGGGCTTGGTTGAAATATTTCTAAAAATGGTAGTAAATAACTAAATATGTTATTTCTTTTTTCGAAAAAGGAAATATACTATTTATAGAAAGGCACTCATTAGGTCAGTCGACTATTTCTCAAGAAAATTAGGTTAGCTAGAATTTTGCTCCACCTGTATAAATAAACGCAATACTTTGTATGCATTACTTGCAAACGCAGAAGAGAGTGAGGACTCCAAGTAACATCAATGTCAACCTCAGCTGGCTCCACCTATGTTGATTATGGTGATCATCGTCTGTCAGCTGATATTGTGGAGGAAATCCTATTGAAGCTTCCCGTGAAATATGTTCTCCGTTGTAAGTCCCTCTCTAAGACCTACTGTGCCTTGATAAAAAACCCTAGATTCGTCAAAAAACACCTTGTTTATCATAAGTCTACTTCGACTAACAACAACATCATTAGTTTGGTTAGTGAATACGATTACAGACGCGATGTTGGCACCAACCACATTGTTTGTCTCCTACCTTATCCGCGTTCGGGGACCTATGTTACCCCTCGTCTTGGTGACGAAATATCCGCTGCTCCGGGGTTTTATTTTCAAATAGTTGGTTCATGCAATGGCTTACTCTACACAGGTTTACCATATGATTTATACGGATATCCACCGAACTTTCATACTGTGGAATCCAGCCACTCGAGAGCAACTAACACTCCCCGCACCTCCTGGTCAGAATATCTACAATTACGCGTCCGATGTTGTAGGTTTCGGTTACGATGCCACATCGGACGACTACAAATTGGTTATCATACCAAATCAGGTAGAAGTACTATGAAGCTTTGGAGTTTGAACAGAAGCACTTGGAGAGAAAATAAAATCGACTTGGGCAAAATTTGTCTTAACGAGCACGGAGTGTTTGTACAAGGGAATTTGTATTGGCTATCGGTGAAGGAAGGTAGGAGGAGTCTAGCTTCATTTGGAACAGCGGATGATATGTTTTGCACGGATATCGAGTTGCCATCAGATGCTAATGCGGTTAGAGGCCGGATGAGTATAACCGATCACATGGGTTCACTCGCTCTGTCTAAACGTTCTTATCATTATAGTAACTTTGCTCATATAGTGAGTTTTGTACTATGGGTGATGGATGATCACAAAATAAACTCGTCGTGGACTAAGAAATACTCTATCGGACCCTTTAGGCGGCTAGTTAATTTAATCGGCATCAACAAGGGCGGGAAGTTTCTAATGAAAGATTTCCCTGTTGGAAGACGACATTACAAATATTTCCTGTATGATCCTGATAGCAAAAAAGAAAATCATCTTTCAGAAGACGATAAGTTGTTGCACGAGGAAGTTTATATACACCCGTCTAATTGGACTTTCGACGAGAGCCTAGTTTCACTAAAATCAGCCCGATGATGATGGCGACATGGACGGAGAATATAAAACACGATTTTGCCCTCAAGATTTCTCATCTTGATGCTGATTTAAAGTGCTCAACGTTGTAAAATGGTTTAGTGATGTTTCGGGAATTGAAATTTCTTGATTTCTCATATGCTCAAAAAATATTCTAGATTTCTCAGATGCTTTCTTTAATTAGTTTAACACATATTCCTAGCTAGATTCCTCGATATGGGTGCCCATAGAAGTAGGGCCTTTCTTGCAATTTTCAAGTTGCGCTAATTCATGTTGCAGGCTAAGGCACACAATTCCCCTGTAGATAGTCCAGATCTCACTTCCATTTTGCATGTAGCACCAATTCTATGTTGATCTAGCCTCCTACTGCTGATTTGAATGCCAGTGTGAGCGGTGAAATTAGTACCTAACCGTTCTACATAACATATAGGCTTAATTAGTTAATGCATACCTCAGTTTGTCGAAACTATCATATTGCAACCCCCAATTCTAGAACTAGTTGATTGCATTCCCATTTGTAAAAAAATACGTCAATATCAAACTGGGAACGAAATTCAACCGTCAAATTCAAACACAGCAAAGTTATTTTCATAAAATTCACATCGTCTATGATACGATCGCTTCACATTGTTTCAGATAATGCCCTTCGAGTACGTTAATTTGCCATGAAATTTCGTTCCCAGTTGCACATTGACGTATTTTTTGCAAATGGGGGAATGCAATCTGCTAGTTCTAAAATTGGGGATTGCAATGTGATAGTTTCGGTAAACTGGGGGTATGCATTAAGTAATTAGGCCTAACATGTATGCAATATCTTTTTATTGAACTCGCGGCAGTTTGGGTTGATCGAGCCTTGTATGATTCTTTTCCATTACAGTTGAATATCTACGGTCGCTATTGTTTTCGCCAATTGGTTACCAACTCCTGTTAATGTGCATGTGATACATCGTGCTAACGCCTAACCAAGTTCACAACTCAGTTAGACTCCACTATTAGTTTGTCGTGTGTATAGAATGATAATTTGTTGATTCTTTTGGACTAAAGTTGATAATACGTAGGCATTCCTTATCGTAATAAAATTAGGCTCCAACTCTCTAAGGGTCAATTACATATTAGTCACTTCCAGTATAGGGTAATAATCCACTTACCACCTCCAGTTTCGAAACCTTCTTGTCACCACCTCCAGTTATTGTTTGCAACAGTTCTTCCGTTATAATAGTAACAGACACAGCGGTAGAACTGTCTAAAGTAAAAAAAAAAATGAATTTTATAAAGAAAAGAAAAATAACAAATAAAAGAGAAAAAATAAAAAGAAAACTAAAGATAAGAAGGAAAAGGAGAAGAAGAAAACAAATCCCAAAAAAAGAGAATGAAGAGTAGAAGAGCGACTCCACTCCACGCCTTTCTCGTCTTGACGACCTCGGGAGCGGCTAGATTCGTAACGCTGCAGCCTCATAGGTTAGTGAGTTCGACTGGGGTTGAAGACTTGAAGCTGTGTTCAGGGTGCTGAGTTAGATTTGGGAATTTGTGCTCACGACCGATTTCAATTTTGTTGGAGTCAAAACTTGGCCCTTTCTTGTTAGTGTACTAATTTCAGTACTGTGGTGTGTTTGAACCTGTGTTATGTGTATTTCGGTTCGAATTTATGGGGTTTTTCTCTGAATCTGGTGGAATGTTGCTGAAATTTTGGTATTAGGTGTATCACCGGAATCTGATTTTATGACGGTGTCGCGGCGGTGTTCTTCATGTTCATATGATGTTCTTCAAGTTCATATTTTATTGATTAGACTAATTTACCCCTAACAAACCGTTAACTAACAGAAAAATTTGGATGGAAGTTATCCTAGTTGCTAATTATTTGCAATCAACAACCGGAGATGGTAATAAGAGGATTTCGAAACGGGGGGTGTCAAGTGGATTATTTCCCCATACTAAAAGTGGGTAATATGTAATTGACCCTAATTAAAAACATAGACAGTTTTCGGTTTCGTACGTTGTATAGCTTGCAAAAATATTGACTTCTTAAAAGTACACAAGATGGCTGCTAAGAATAATCTGCATGTCGATGCCGTGGAGAAAATTCATTGAAGTTGTTATGCGCGGCAGAAGCATATTGTCAATTCAACAAGTAAAGAGCTCGAAAAGACAATATAGAACTAACACACAATTTAACATGGTTTGACAATATGCCTACGTCCACGGGACAAGGAAATATCTTTTATACACTCTGTGAAAAGAAGTAGAGTACATTGGACAGTAGTCTTTTGCAGCTGAAGCTATCTTGTTTGTTTCACGACTGCTGGTGATAAGATTTCATGATAATAATAATCAATCCCTTCTCTCTATACAAACTCCTCTGCAACTAAACTTGCCTTGTATTTCACATTGTTAGAGCTAGCAAGATCTTCTTTTGTAGCGTTGACCCACTTGCAACCAATCATTTTTTATTCCCTTCGACAACTTCAGAACTTCCAATGCCATGTTCTTGAAGAATGGTTGCATCTCTTATCCATGTTACATAACCAATTCTGCAATTTCGAGCTACTTAATTCATCTTCTTAAGTACTCGAAACATCGTCATTTATCTCATGATGTGCACATGCTATATTGTCTTTGTCCCAACCGGGATTTTGCGACTCTCTTCTTGGTCTTTCCTCTGAAATGGAGGAAGAACACTGTAAATTGGACGGGTTCCACCGGGCTCATATAGATCCAATATAACCCCTTCAACTTTTAATGAGGTTGTTTAGACACATTAAACCCATTTATAAGATTTCAAAGAAAAACCCATTTATAAATGTGTTCAACCCACACAGCCCGTAAAGAAGGTCCATTATGTTTGAAAGCTCAGGGGTTGAACCAACCAAGCCCGTAAAAAAGGTCCATTATCTTTTTATGAATAAAATCAATTATATTGGAACAACAATGAGGCTTAAAAAAATAGTAAATAACTAAATATAATATTTTTTGATAAATTGTTTTGTCGTCAGCTAAGTTTGAACCCGGAACCTCGTGCAAGGTCTTCCAACGCTCTACCACTTCAGCTACCACCCTAGGTTCCCCTCAAAAAATATATTATTTCCTTTTTCAGAACAGGAAACATGATAAACTGATCATTAATTAAGTTCCCCTCAAAAAATAAAAACTCATTAGGATATTCTCTTTCACAAAAAAAAAAAAAAAAAAAACGCACTCATTATTCGATTTATTTCTCGAGAGAAAATTAGGTTAACTAGAATTTGGCTCGACCTGTATATATAAACGAAAATACTTAGTATGCATTACTTGCAAACGAAGAAGAGAGTGACCATTGACGACTCCAAGTACCAGCAATGTCAACCTCAGCTGGCTCCACCAATGTTGATTATGGTGATCATCATCTGCATCATCTGTCAGTTGATATTGTGGAGGAAATCATATTGAAGCTTCCCGTGAAACATGTATTAGATATCTGGGGGGGGTGTTTTTTTTGTATTTTTCATGTTTTATCCATTTTGTCATTATGTTACAGTTGGAGGACCTGTATTGAAAATAGGCTATAGTATATATAGCCTTACCTTTTCTGTATTTTGCAACTCTAATAATAAAATTTCATTTTTCCCTCTTTTGCTTCTTCATCTTCAATATGGTATCAGAGCAATCAATCGATGATTCTCTGACCTAGATCTTCATTTCTCCTCCTTAGATCGGTGTTCATCGTCAGCTTTCGATTTCAGAAGCGTCGAACAATCTCATCATTTCTCTCTGGATTTCATCCGATGTCAACCACTTCAGAACCGCCGATCGGATCTCACAATCAGCAACTGATAGCTGTTAATCCAACTTCGCCATACTTTCTAAGTCACTCTGTATCACCAGGTATTGTTCTAGTCTCACAAGTTCTCAGCGGTGAGAACTATAACACTTGGATTCGTTCAATTCTCGTGGCTCTCAAAGCGAAAAATAAATTAGGTTTTGTAAATGGATCTATGCTGGAACCTGAAATTGGTGATCTGATGCATGAATATTGGACTAGATGTGATAACATGGTGATCTCTTGGCTTTTGAGTTCTGTTTCTAAGGAAATATCATCCAGCTCAGAACATGGCTATGATGGTTAATGTACCACCTTATTTTAGTTCTAATTCTGGAAATGATAATGTCAAGGCTACTATTGCTAGTAATGCTGCTGGAAATTTTAATAAGTATGGAGGAAAAGGAAGACCTCACTGTACTTATTGTGGCTGGCCTGGTCATACCAAAGAGAAGTGCTACAAATTACATGGATATCCTCCAGGTTTTAAGTTCAAAAAGAGCTCAGGGCAGCAAGGTTACAGTTCTTCTGGGAATAATTCATCACCAACTCCAAGGGTGAACAATGTATTGGTTCCTGGACCATTATATGTGGATTCACCTAAGTCTGGGAGTGGTTCACCAGATGAAGTGTCTCTCTCTCAGCATGAGTGTGCACAGTTGATCAGACTCTTGGGAGATAAAATGGGAGGTGTTTCTTTGGGTATTCCAACCTCTACAAATAATCATTTTAATGTGGATGCTTCCTCACCATCATCTTTTTCAATGCCAGATTCTCCATTTCACACTTCTTTTTCAGGTATCACTATGGCTTACAAATCTAGTAAATCTAGTGGAGTAGCTGACACTTTTGCATTTGCATCTTTATTCTCTCATCATGATACACATTCCAGTGCTTGGATTCTAGATAGTGGAGCTACTGATCATATGTGCTCCTCATTGCATTTCTTTGATACATATGTTGCTGTCACTAATACCTTTGTTCATTTACCCACTGGAATTTCAGTCCCTGTCACTCACATTGGGACTGTCACACTTAGTTCTCAATTGACATTAGAAAATGTTCTTTGTGTGCCAACCTTTCATTTTAATTTAGTTTCTATTTCCAAATTAATTTCCAATCTTAAATGTTCTTTCATTTGTTCTGGTGATGATTGTCTCATTCAAAGCACCATTGATCAAACCATACTTGCTAAAGGTGTAAAGAAAGAAGGACTCTACTTGTTACACTAACATATTTCACCTCATTCTGTGTCTGCAGCTGTAATTAGTCCTACAGTCTGGCATCATAGACTAGGACATTTATCTGTCAGAAACGTCATCTTTTGTTTCCTTCTTTGCTGATTTGATTCCTGCTTTCTATAATTTGATCAAAACTCAGTTTGGTTTTGCTATTAAGACTCTTAGGAGTGATAATGCTCCTGAATATGATCTCCATGCTTTCTTTGCTCAGAATGGTATTATACACCAACTCTCTTGTGTTGAAACTCCTCAACAAAATTCAGTTGTGGAGAGAAAACATCAGCATTTTCTTAATGTAGCTAGATCTTTAAAATTTCAATCCAACATTCCCTTGTCTCTTTGGGTTGAATGTGTTCTCACTGCAGCATATTTGATAAATAGAACTCCTTCAGCTGTATTACAAAACAAGACTCCTTATGAATTACTTTATCATAAGGTTCCCATTTATGACAACTTGAAAGTTTTTGGTTGTTTATGTTATTCTTCCACTCTTCTACAAGGAAGAACTAAATTTACTCCCAGGGCTACTAAATGTGTTTTTCTTGGGTATCCATTTGGGATTAAGGGCTATAAAGTTTATGATTTGGACACTCATAAGATCACAATTAGCAGAAATGTTGTGTTCTATGAGAGTGTTTTTCCATTTCACACTTCTGCTAATTCAGAGTGTTCTTCTATACCTGTTTCTATATCTTCACCTGAAATTGACACTCCTATTGTCTCTACTGACTCCTGCACATTATCTGATTCTTCAAACCATGATTCACCCAGTGCTGCCACTCTTGATGTTCCCACTTCATCACATGATATTACTCTGCAACATGCACCAGTTGGGCACTCCACTAGACCTAGAAAGTTACCTGCCTATTTGCAGGACTATGAGCTTCCTGCCAAGAAGTTTACTAATGCTACCAGTACTATTCATGATTTGAGTGCTTATATGTGCTTTGATAAGCTTACCCCAGAACACAAAGCTTTTCTAGCTGCTGTTTCTAGTGTTACTGAACCATCCACATATAAAGAAGCTGTCCAGCATTCAGAGTGGAAGCTGGCCATGAAAAATGAATTGGATGCTCTTACTAATAACAACACTTGGACTTTTGTCTCTTTACCTCCTGGTCAACATCCCATTGGCTGCAAATGGGTGTATGAGATCAAGCATCATTCAGATGGATCCATTGAGAGGTATAAGGCCAGGTTAGTGGCCAAGGGTTACACACAAACAGAGGGGTTGGATTATTTTGACACCTTTTCTCCTGTTGCTAAATTGGCAACTGTAAAGTGTGTTTTAGCCATAGCTGCAGCTCATGATTGGCACTTACTGCAGCTGGATATTAATAATGCTTTTTTAAATGGAGATCTCCATGAAGATGTGTTTATGGAGATCCCTCCTAGGGTTACTGCACCTTCTGATACAGTGGTTTGCAAGTTGAATAAGTCTCTTTATGGATTGAATCAGGCTAGTAGACAATGGTTTGAAAAATTCTCTTCTACACTTCTTACAATGGGGTTTGTGCAGTCCAAAGCTGATTACACTTTATTCACTTTGAAGTCTCAATCTCATTTTGCTATTCTTCTGGTCTATGTGGATGACATAGTTTTGGGGGGTGATGATTTGTCTTTTCTTCATTCTGTCAAGGACCAGCTGCATAAATATTTTCAGTTGAAAGATCTTGGTGATTTGCATTTTTTCCTAGGTTTTGAAATTTCCAGAACACCAGAAGGCATCTCTCTTTGTCAAAGGAAATTTGCATTAGACATTCTCACTGATACTGGTTTTCTGGGTGCTAAGCCTTCTACAGTTCCCATGGATCCTAATTGCAAATTGAGTGCTGTTTCTGGAGATTTGTTTGATGAAGCCACAACTACTTCTTACAGAAAATTGATTGGTAGATTGCTCTATCTATGTAATAGCAGACCTGATCTCACCTATGCAGTTCACAGATTGAGTCAATATGTGGCTGCACCTAGGCAACCTCATCTTGATGCTGCTCACAAGATTTTGAAGTATTTGAAAGCTACTGTTGGTCAAGGTTTATACTTCTTTAGATCTTCCTCTCTGCAGATTACTGCTTTTTCAGACAGTGACTGGGCTAGCTGTCCTGATACAAGAAGATCTACCACTGGCTTTCTCATTTTTCTTAGTGATTCTCTTGTTTCTTGGAAGTCAAAGAAGCAGAGTATTGTTTCTAGGAGCTCTGCAGAAGCTGAATACAGAAGCATGGCTGCTACTTCTTGTGAGTTGTTATGGATTCAGTATCTTCTTGTTGATTTATCTATTCCAGCTTCTGTTCCAGTTCTTTATTGTGATAGTAACTCTGCTATACACATTGCCACCAATCCTGTTTTTCATGAGAGGACAAAGCATATTGAAGCTGATTGTCATCTCATTAGAGATAAAGTTGTTGCTAGGCAGATTAAACTTCTTCATGTGGCTTCTAAGCATCAATTGGCTGATATTCTTACCAAGCCCTTGGCTGCAGCACCATACCAGTTTTTGCTTGTTAAGTTGGGAGTAAACAATCTTTACTCTCCAACTTAAGGGGGGCTATTAGATATCTGGGGGGTGTTTTTTTTGTATTTTTCATGTTTTATCCATTTTGTCATTATGTTACAGTTGGAGGACCTGTATTGCAAATAGGCTATAGTATATATAGCCTTACCTTTTCTGTATTTTGCAACTCTAATAATAAAATTTCATTTTTCCCTCTTTTGCTTCTTCATCTTCAATAACATGTTCTCCGATGTAAGTCCCTCTCTAAAACCTATTACTCTTGATGAAAAAAACCCTAGGTTCATCAAAAAACACATTGTTTATCATAAGTCTACTTCGACTAACTACAACATCATTAGTTTGGTTAGTGATTACGATTTGAATGGCGATAATCGCAACAACAACATTGTTTGTCTGCTGCCTCATCTGCATTCGGGTGTCTATTTTAGCCCTCCCCTTGCTGCCCACATATCTGTCGCTAGAGGATATTCTATAGAAATAGTTGGTTCATGCAATGGCTTACTCTGTGAACAGATTTATCGTTTTCCTCACTGGATGTGGTTTAGCCGCACAGTTTTAGTGTGGAATCCAGCAACTCGAGACCAACTAACACTCCCCCTCCTCCTCATCCTCCTGGTGAGCAGTCCGATAGCCCGTACGATGTAATAGGTTTCTGATACGATGCCACATCGGACGACTATAAATTGGTTATAGTCGTACAGTCACAGACTTCAAGTAGTCGTCGTTTAAAGATTTGGAGTTGAAAACAAACACTTGGAGAGAAAGAGAATCCGACTTGGGCTAAACTGGTCTTGATGGCCACGGAGTTTTTGTACAGGGAATTGATAACGCCCAATTAGGGGTTATCTTTTAGCCTGATTTCACGAGTATTTGTGCCGGAATTAGCGGTTTTTGCCTGAAAATGCCTTAGAATGCCCCGGGAATCTAGAACGAGACGTTTATTTGTACTTGCTGGATTTCTGCTTATTTCTGCTTATTTCTTGCTATATTTGGATATGATCGCGGGTTTTCGTTCGTGTTGCCTTTTCAGGAACAGGTTCGGGAGGTGCATCGGGAAGCGTGCCGGGACCAAGCCGGGACCGTCTCGGGAAACGTGCACAAGACCGGGACACGACGGAAACACGGAAAAGCAGAAGTACACCGAAGAGGCAAGCCGGGAGCATCAGGAAGAAGAGTGGGACCCAGGGGACCAGTCCTGGCCCACCAGAGGACCAAGTGGGCCCCACCTAGCCCACGGCCTGCGTATATACGCAGGCAGTGGGGTGGTGGGGGGATCTTGGTGGGGCCCTGGTTGCGTATATACGCAACCCCTGCGTATATACGCAGCCAGTTTTGACTTTTTGTCAAAGACGGTGGACCGATGGCATATTCCGTAATTTCGAGCACAAGCGTTTTCGGGGAACAGCACTATTTAAAGACTCGTCCAGACTCGTTTTGAAAAATAACGGAGACATAGCACAACTCTCAGCACAACCGAAGGACAAGTCGGAGCATTCACGGAGAGCACGAAAGCGCGATTCGAGATTCGAAGACTTAGTTTGATTTCGTTCTCTCTCTTTATATTCAGAAACTGCGTTTTGTATTATGTCTAGTCGTAGCTAAACTTTTCACCTAGGTTCTCGGTGAACCTAGGGTTTCGTACTCAGATTTCATGATTACTACGTTTATGGATTCATGATGATTGTCTTAATTCAGCAAGTTGTATCTGTTATTCTGGTTTGATTATTATCGTATATGCATGATAGGATTGATCACCCAGGATTGCTATAGACCCGAGCTTGTAGGTGAAAACGTCAAGTTAGGGTTAGGAAGAAAAACCGGGATTTAGTACCTTACCCTGATAGACCGACCAGAGAAAGGGAGATAGGGCTAGCATTGAAAAACGTGAGACCAACTGTTAGAGAATTTGACCCGGGCCATTCGGACAGGTTAGAAACCCTAACAGGATTAGACCGAGACTGCAGACTTAGGCAGCTTAACAAGAATCCGAAAGTCTGCAGGATCGGGATTACGTGTGGAAGCTGAAAAGTCACTGCACAACTGGTACGTTGCACAGATACCGAAACTGCTGAGTGTTTTCATAAACGAACGTAAAACTGAAATCTGTAGAAACCCTAGGGGATCCTGGAGCCTAGTCTTTATCTATTATCATTACAACAAAATCAGCTTATTTCAGAAAACGTCACAAAAATATTTACAGTTTTAAATTCTGTTTTTAGTTTAGTCAATATAATCACAACCTACTCCTCCTGGTTACTACTCTTGGAAAACCGAAACTGACAACGTGAGTAAACCCGAAACAGTCCTCGTGGGAACGATAATCCGAGTCTAATTGCACCCGGTACTACAAGATTCGTACACTTGCGATAGCACGTTAGTTTGCGCATCAAGTTTTTGGCGCCGTTGCCGGGGACTTTTAGGGTCTATTTAGTAGTCAGAATTAGTTTTCTGAGTTTTTATTTATTTTCAGTTTCGTTATTTTTCTTTTTATCTCACTGCGTTTTCGAATCTGCGTTTTCAGGACTGTTTAGTTGATGCCCAGATTGCCTCGCGATTTGGTGACACCACTCGACAACCCGGAAAAGCTGTATACCGAACAGAACCGCAGAAACCGAGAAAGCAGGATGGCAACCAACGAAAGAGATCCACCCGAGAACACCGCAGCCGGTGGTCAGGAACGAGAGACACGTACCCCAGCCCAGATGGCTAGGTACATTGAGGAGCTTGTCACAGCGGGACTTGCTGCCCGAAGCAACCAGAGAACATATAACCGATCTGGGAAGGCGTTGGTGGAAAATTTCGAGGTCCCCACCGGGGGGCATGAGCGAGCCATTGTGGTGCCCGAGATCACCGCACAGCACTTTGACATCAAACCATCCACCATCCAGACGGTACAAACTCTCTGCCCGTTTCATGGCAGGGCCGACGAAGACCCGAACGATTTCATCGGGAAATTCGAAGATTACTGCAACAAGGTCAGATACAAGGGGGTAGAAGCAGAGGCACTCATGTTGATCTTATTTCCGTACTGTCTTTATGGAGTAGCCAAGGACTGGCTCGAATCCCGACCACCCCGATCCATCACCACATGGGAGGAGTGTGTCACGGATTTTCTGGCAAAGTTCTACCCCGCCTCCCGAGTCATACAGTTACAGAGCGAGATCCTGTCATTCAGACAGAAGATGGGGGAGACGGTAGTGGACGCATGGGACAGGCTCATGAGATTGGTCAAACGGTGCCCGAACCACGGTTTCGGAGACGCAAAAATTCTGCAGGTTTTCTACCATGCCCTAGACAGGGAGAACGCCGACAGAATTGACAGAGAGGCCGGGGGTAACTTCTTGTATCACGTGAACAAAGAAGGTGCGTATGACCTGATGAAGCAATTGGCCAAGCAGGACACCCGACTGTTTGACGACCGCAGGATGGCGGCTAGAGCCGAACCTGCAGAAGATGACCGGATAGACAATCTGGCCAGGATCGTTCATGACTTGGTCACGAAAGTCTACTCGGATAAGAAGACTGTTGCAGCAGTCGAGGAACCGGATTTGGACACGGCCATTGAGGAGATAAGGACTGAAGATACCAACTACGTACAGCAGCAGTGGGACCCGAGCCGGTACCGACCGGGTACGAGAGACCATCCCGGGTTCCGGTACGGAAACCCGAACGCAGCAGTTTATGCACCGGGGTTCCAGCACAGGCCACCAGCCCAGCAGGCTGCTCCGGCCCAGCAGGCTCAGTCAGTCCCGTCAGCACAGCAGTACGACGCTCAGATGAAAGAGATCAAGTCCATGTTCCAGACAATGGAGTCCCGGTTCAAGCACATGGATACTTTGACGGCAGATATGCAGACAACCAAAACATCACTGCGCGCTTTGGAAGTGCAAGTGGGGCAGTTAGCACAGCAGCTAACGGAGAGACAGCCAGGAAACCTACCCTCGAACACAGTAAATAATCCACGGGCTCAGATCAATGCTATCTCCACTCGAAGTGGATTGGCACTGCAGGATCCACCGTATCCCAGTCACGCACGTGCACAAAATTCGAAAGAAGTAGAACGCAACTTGTCGGGCCAGGATAACAGCACAGTCGATCGCCCCCAGCCAAAGGGCTCGGTTGAGCAGGATGCAGTGCAGAACGAGAGAGGTGCAGAAACTGTACCCGTCTCCAAGGAGGTCCCGTACCCCTTGCGAACACGAAAGAGGGATGACAGCAAGGACTACGCCAGGTTTCTCGAGATGTTCAAGCAGCTGCAGATTAACATACCTTTTGCTGAGGCTTTGGCTAAGATGCCCACTTACGCCAAATTCCTCAAGGACATCTTGTATGGGAGGAGGCGAATGAGCGATTTCGAGACCATAAACCTGACGGCAGAAGTGAGCAATTGTGTGAAGAATGGGCTACCGAGGAAGAGAAAGGATCCTGGCAGTTTCGTCATACCGGTCACCCTAGGTAACGCTTACACAGGAAAGGCTCTGTGTGACCTAGGAGCCAGCATCAATCTGATGCCGCTGACGATTTTCAAAAGTTTGAAAGTCGGTGAACCCCGACCCACCAGAATCATGCTGCAGATGGCAGACAGGTCCGTGAAACAGGCCTACAGGGTTATCGAGGACATTCTGGTCAAGGTCGGCACGCTTATTTTTCCGGCAGATTTCGTCATCCTGGACATGGAGGCAGGGGAGGTACCGCTCATACTTGGCAGGCCGTTTTTGGCCACAGGCGAAGCTATGATAAACTGTAAGAGCGGGGAGCTGACCATGCAGATTAACGAGGAAAAAGTGAAATTCAACGTTTTCAAAAATCTGCAACTGCCAAACTACTACGACCACGAGGACATCTTTGCTATCGATGTGGTGGACGAAGGCTGGGAAAACGAGGAGATGGACCAATTGTGGGAAGAGATTGACAGCATGTACGGGGAAGAAAAGGAGAAGACTCGGTGCGAGCACGCCATGAGAGCCGAGGACTGGACCACTTTGCACCGGGACGAAGACGGCGGGCAAAAGATGATTCTGGTCCCGTCACTCAAGGAGCCACCCGCACTGGAGCTGAAACCACTCCCGAGCCATCTCAGGTATGCGTACATTGGTGAAAATAGTACTCTGCCCGTAATTGTTTCGTCTCGTTTATCTCAGGAACAGGAGCAGAAACTGCTGGAAGTATTGCGAGAGCATAAGGAAGCAATCGCCTGGACGATTGCAGATATCAAGGGGATCAACCCCTCCTACTGCATGCACAAGATCCGAATTGAAGAAGGCAAGAAACCGGTGATTCAGCCCCAGCGGAGACTGAACCCGAACATGAAGGACGTTGTGCGAAAAGAGGTCATGAAGTGGCTGGAAGCGGGAATCATCTACCCCATATCGGACAGCACGTGGATCAGCCCGGTCCAGTGCGTGTCCAAAAAGGGGGGTATTACGGTGGTGCAGAATAAAGATCAGGAGCAGATTGCACAGCGCACCGTAACGGGCTGGCGGATCTGCATGGACTATCGGAGACTAAACGACGCAACGCTGAAGGACCACTTCCCGCTGCCATTCATGGACCAGATGCTGGACCGGCTCGCCCATCATGCCTACTACTGTTTCCTGGACGGGTATTCCGGGTACAACCAGATTTGCATAGCCCCGGAGGATCAGGAAAAGACGACGTTTACCTGCCCATACGGTACGTTCGCGTTTCGGCGCATGCCGTTCGGGTTGTGTAATGCTCCTGCCACGTTTCAGAGATGTATGATGGCGATTTTTTCCGATATGATCGAGAAAAATCTGGAGGTATTCATGGACGACTTTTCACTCTTCGGGGACAGTTTCGATGACTGCCTGTTCCATTTGGGCCAGGTTCTGATCCGATGCAAGAAGGCAAATTTGGTGCTTAATTGGGAAAGTGTCACTTTATGGTCACCGAGGGGATCGTGCTGGGTCACAGAATTTCCAGCAAGGGACTCGAGGTGGACAGGGCTAAGATCGAGGTGATAAAACAGCTTCCATACCCGACGAACGTAAAGGCGATCAAAAGTTTTCTGGGACATGCAGGATTTTACCGAAGATTCATCAAGGACTTTTCCAAGATCACAAAGCCACTTTGCGCGTTACTCGGAAAAGACGTACCCTTTGATTTCGATGCAGCATGTCGGCAAGCTTTTGACCACTTGAAAGAGAAGCTGACCACAGCCCCGGTTATAACCACGCCAGATTGGTCACTCCCGTTTGAGCTGATGTGTGACGCTAGCGATTATGCAGTCGGGGCAGTTTTGGGACAGCGGAAAGATAAGGTATGCCATGTCATTTATTATGCGAGTCGGGTACTCAACGATGCTCAGCTCAACTATGGCACGACAGAAAAGGAACTGCTGGCCGTGGTGTACGCCCTGGATAAATTCAGGCCCTATCTGGTCGGGTCAAAAGTTATTGTTTTTACCGACCATAGTGCCCTGAAATACCTGCTGGACAAGAAGGACGCAAAACCGAGACTGTTGAGGTGGGTACTACTGATGCAGGAATTTGATGTGGAAATCCGGGACAAGAAGGGAGTTGAGAACGTGGTAGCGGATCACCTATCCAGACTTGAGAACGTGAAGGTGGACCCGGTACCGATCAAGGAAAACTTCCCGGACGAGCACATCATGGCAGTCAAGATCGGGAGACCATGGTACTATGCCATCGCCAACTATTTGGTAACTGGCACGCTTCCCGAGGATCTCACCCCGTCGCAGCGGAAAAAGTTCATTGCCGAAAGTCGACAGTATTTCTGGGACGACCCGTACTTGTTCAAACAGGGGGCCGACAACATCCTGAGAAGGTGTATCCCGACCCACGAGGCCTGGAACGTGATCCGACATTGCCACTCATCACAGTGTGGGGGTCATTTTGGGGGAACGCGAACAGCGCATAAAATACTGCAGTCCGGTTTTTTCTGGCCGACAATCTTCAAAGACTGTCACGACTATGTGCAGGGATGCGATAGGTGCCAGAGGACAGGAAACACGTCACACCGGGACGAGATGCCGATGACCGTGTGGCAGGAAGTAGAACCATTTGATGTCTGGGGGATTGACTTCATGGGTCCGTTCCCGTCTTCGATGGGGAATCTTTACATTCTGCTGGCAGTGGATTATGTGACAAAGTGGATCGAAGCGATCGCGTGTCAGAAAAACGATGCGGCTACCGTTGAGCGTTTTCTGAAACGCAACGTTTTCACTCGTTTCGGGACTCCCAGGGCAATGATCAGCGACGAGGGCTCTCACTTCATCAATCGAGTTTTTGCGAAAATTCTGAAACAGTACGGCGTGTCAGTTCATAAAGTCTCGTTACCCTACCATCCGCAGACGAACGGGCAAGCCGAGGTGTCGAATCGAGAGATCAAGAGCATACTCGAGAAAACAGTGAATCTCGGCCGAAAGGATTGGTCAGTCAGACTAGACGATGCGCTTTGGGCCTACAGGACAGCTTTCAAAACACCGCTGGGAATGTCACCGTACCAGCTCGTTTTTGGGAAAGCGTGGCACTTACCGGTGGAACTGGAGCACAAGGCGTATTGGGCCATCAAACTGCTAAACTTGGACCAGAACCTAGCAGGGGATAAGAGGAAGATGGCACTGCTAGAATTAGAGGAATTCTGCAAAACGGCTTTCGAGAGCGCCAAAATTTACAAAGAGAAGACAAAGAAGTGGCATGATCACCGTATCACGCCAAAGCAGTTTAACGAAGGCGACAAAGTGCTTCTCTACAATACCCGGATGCGGTTCTTTCCGGGGAAGCTGAGGTCTCGTTGGTCAGGACCGTTCATCATCAAGCAGATTTTTGCCTGGGGGGCATTCGAGCTGGAAAATCCAAAAGACAACTCCAGTTTCAGGGTGAACGGGAACCGGATCAAGCCGTATCTCGAGACCGCCGAAGTCGTCAAAATAGACCCGGTCTATTTTGATGACCCGTAAGAGGTAACAAGGTCGGGCCGTCGACCGTAAATCACAAGGCGCTGTTTGGGAGGCAACCCAAAATTTATCGTTTATTTATTTAGTCTTATTAGTTATTACGTTAGTATGTCAGTTCTGAATTTTCGAGAGAGGCGAGATGAGCGGGTTTTTAACGTTGAATTTGAAAGTGTGCAGAAACAGAATCATCCAAAACAGCCAAGATCAGGAAAGCAGGGGGAGAGAGAAATTTTGAAAAAAAAAAATAATAAAAAAAAATAAAAATAAAAATTTCCATTTTTGCCCTCGGGCTGCGTATATACGCAGCCCCTGCGTATATACGCAACCCGTGGGGCAAAAAGGGGAATTTTTTTTTTGTTTCTTGGTTGTTTTCTGGTTGGGTATATACGCAGTACTGCGTATATACGTAAACAGGAAGAAAAAGAAGAAAAAAAAAATTTCGAAATTTTTTCAAAACCCCAGGGGTATTTTGGTCTTTTTGAACTTTTTAGGGTTTAAATGAGAGAGGGGGCCGGCCACACCATTGTTGGCACCTCTCTTTCTCTCTCTACCTCCATTTGCTCTCACTTGAAGAACAAAGATTTTGACTCGGACCTCCAAATCAAAATCCGGGCACATTTCTGGAATCCCCTCGTCGCAAGGAGCAAGATTCATCCATCAAAATCCAGAAACAAGTGAAAATCGAGAGAGCAAGTTCCATCAAAAAGTGAGGTGTTCTTGAAGAAAAGTGCAGATTCGGAGGTGTTAGAGCAAGAACTAGCAAAATCCGTAGAAGGGAACGTGAACGAGGAGATCGAGGGCTTCGATTTGGTGGGCTCGGAATTCAATTCCGGGCAGTTGACTTTTCCGGCAACCACCGGCGGTTTTCCGGCGACTTTCCGGGCAGAATCTCCGGTCTTCACCCTTGTTTAGGGAAGGTCGAAAATCTCATCCCTCGCTTTATTTTCCGTTTTGGCACGGCCCGTAGCCGGGCCCGTTTTTTTTTCGGTAATTTTGCATTTGGAGCGGCACTTGCCGTGTGGACCTCTGGTAGATCTTAGGTGGACTACCTATTGCGACACACAATTTTTGTGCACGTTTCACGTTTTTGCTCTATTTCCCGAGTCGGCACGGTTTTCGAGATTTTGGCCCGTTATGGAGTTTCATGTGCCCCTCTTAGACCATAACCGAGATGACATCCCTACGGACTATGAGGCGGAAGAGCTTACCCCTTTGCTATTTGACAGTTTTAGGTTCGTCAGCTATCATGCCCAATATTACTTTATGACCGGGACCAAAATGAGTCATAGCATTCCCGTAGACTACAAGTTTGAGGTCGACCATACTTACATGCCGCCAGAGATGGCCGCTTATGCGAGTCGACCGGACATTTTTGGGACGTCTCTAGCGGGGTTTCCGGACTTGTCCGATACTGACTTGGTGCATGAGTTCTACGCGAACCTCATGCACAGGGGGGAGGGGGAAGCCAATGGGGATGTCCGTTGGGTCTATATGAGGCGTACGTTTATATTGCTCACGGCGGATACCATCCGCCAAGCGTATCAGATTCCGATGCGCCACATCTCGTGCGCATATGCCGAGTGTGCCGATTACCCGCCGAGCGATGCTGAGCTTTTGCGGGTTGTGACTGGGGGGCACCCGGGTGCCCATTTCGAGAGAGAGGGGCCAGGCGAGATAGGCAAGAAATTGCATTCTCGTTTTGTTGCCGGCCCGCCACGGTGGTGGGCCGAGTGGGTAGTGAACAGGGTTGTAGGTATTAAACACTTCACCTACCTTGACTTCGAGTACGTACTCTTAGTCTATTGCCTTGTGCTGGGACGAGATGTGGACATTCCTCGTCGGATTTGGGTGTATATGATGGAGCGGAACTTCACCGGTAGCAAGAAGGGATTGGGGTACGCCAACCTCATTGCCAAACTTGCGCGGGAGTACGAGGTTCCGATGGATGATTTACAGGGTTACTTAGCGCCTCCTATGCTACGGCCTTATAGGAAGCTTATTACTCGTCACCCGGGCCCGCCTCCGCCAGTTGTTGACCTCGATGAGGATGACGACTTTATGGAGGAGGACCCGGCACCTGCCCTGCCCCTGCCCCTAGGAGGCGTTCGACTCAGGAGCGACCAGTCAGTCGCCAGGCACCGGCCGGACTCCGGCGATGCCGTACTTCTCGAGAGAGCGAGCGCCCCGAGTCGAGTAGGCAGGGGACTGAGAGGAATGCCCAGCCTCAGCCTGCCCATCAGAGAGAGAGCCCGGCCCCACGGGCCAACCCGGCCCCACGAGCTAGACCGGCCCCGCCCCGTAGACTGCCCAGAGTGGATGAGAGATTTGAGGGCTGTCGGGGTGGACGCAAGTCCATTGGAGAGAAGGTGTTAGAGGGAGTGGGCAAGATCTGGAGAGCGGTGACGCATGTCCGCCGGACTCAGCGGAAGGTCACCAAGGACACCCAGGCTGCCCTAGCGAGTATTCGAGAGGAGCAGCGGGATGCGGCTCGGCACGCAGGCCGAGACCCGCCACTCCCGCTGTATTTTCCGCCCACCTACTCTAGTAGCTTTACCGAGGGATGGTCGGATGACGGGGACTCTAGCGAGTACACGTCTGCTCCGCCACCCCCGACCCAGCCACCACCACCGACTCAGCCATCACCGCCACCTGCCAGACAGGAGAGACGGCAGTCTGGGACACGATACCGGCAGCCTACGGGTCGTCAGGCTGGGACCCGTACCCGACAGACTGGGACCCGTACCCAGCAGACTGGGGCCCGTTCTCACCAGCAGTCCAGTGGCAGGACGACTTTGCGGTCCCAGCCACCTAGCAGTTGGACTGGGTCCGAGTCGCAGTCCTCGGATTACCGGCCCCGTACACGGGCACGTCAGCCGGTATTTAGGACTGATTCAGAGAGCAGCTCACCGGGTAGCATATCCGGTACGTCCGAGACCGGGTCCGACCCGACATTTTTTCCGGACGAGTGAGTGCCATGAGGGCATGCCACCTCTTAGTGGGGGGGGGGGGTGGTAGTCGTGTCTGCATTAACCCGGTCTGCACGTTTTTTCGTATTTATTTTTATTTTTATTTTTATTTTTGAGTCTGCATATTTTCGTTATTTGAGTCAACCCACCATAATCATTCTGGCCATGCATTGTATATAATTTAAAAAAAAAATGAAAAAATGAAAATTAAAAATTTTTTATGCTGCTGGTTGGGTATATACGCAGGACCTGCGTATATACGCAAACAGCGAGTATAAATTATTTTTCAAAAAAAAAAAGAAAAAAAGAAAAATAAAAAGAAAAATTATTATGATCTAGTTTTTAGTTTGTTTTGTGTTTTTGTTGTTTAAATAAAAAGCTGAGTGAGTGGCACAATTTTCGAGACGTTTTGCACCGCTTCACATTTGTGGCCGCGAGCACGGCGAAGACACACCGGGGGACAGGAGAATTGGGAAAGCAGGAACTTAGGTGTTTCGGGCAGTTTTTCGGGATCTCGGTGAGGGGTGTGAGTTTGGTAAATTGTGAGAATGTCATAACATGTAGGATTATGCCGTACCTTGATACATATATTTATCCTACCTGATTAGACATAGATCCTTTCGGAAACAGCTCGGATGGTAAGTTAGCTAGGGATTTGCTCAGTTTGATAACCAAAGTAATAGTACTTCGGTCCAGTGCTTAAATCCACCATATAAATCTGTTCATACTTACCGATCGCTTGCAGGGAAGTAAATTCTGAAAAGGATGAGATCACGAGGACACACTGTTTCTGTTTTTGAGGTTGCCCGATCTCGCCAAAAATATTCTTGTCACTAGTCTGTTTTGAGTCGTTTGAGTCTGTATATATTCTATCTGCGTCAGTTTTTCTATCGAGTCGTCCGGTTGAAAGGTTCGGGTCGAAAGTGTATGCAACGGTAGGGTATGTGCAGAGTCGGTCACGAGGACAGAACTGCAGGCTAGAGTTGGCAGGATTGCTCGGGACGAGCAATGTTTAGTGCGGGGGTATTTGATAACGCCCAATTAGGGGTTATCTTTTAGCCTGATTTCACGAGTATTTGTGCCGGAATTAGCGGTTTTTGCCTGAAAATGCCTTAGAATGCCCCGGGAATCTAGAACGAGACGTTTATTTGTACTTGCTGGATTTCGGCTTATTTCTGCTTATTTCTTGCTATATTTGGATATGATCGCGGGTTTTCGTTCGTGTTGCCTTTTCAGGAACAGGTTCGGGAGGTGCATCGGGAAGCGTGCCGGGACCAAGCCGGGACCGTCTCAGGAAACGTGCACAAGACCGGGACACGACGGAAACACGGAAAAGCAGAAGTACACCGAAGAGGCAAGCCGGAGCATCAGGAAGAAGAGTGGGACCCAGGGGACCAGTCCTGGCCCACCAGAGGACCAAGTGGGCCCCACCTAGCCCACGGCCTGCGTATATACGCAGCAACTGCGTATATACGCAGGCAGTGGGGTGGTGGGGGGATCTTGGTGGGGCCCTGGTTGCGTATATACGCAACCCCTGCGTATATACGCAGCCAGTTTTGACTTTTTGTCAAAGACGGTGGACCGATGGCATATTCCGTAATTTCGAGCACAAGCGTTTTCGGGGAACAGCACTATTTAAAGACTCGTCCAGACTCGTTTTGAAAAATAACGGAGACATAGCACAACTCTCAGCACAACCGAAGGACAAGTCGGAGCATTCACGGAGAGCACGAAAGCGCGATTCGAGATTCGAAGACTTAGTTTGATTTCGTTCTCTCTCTTTATATTCAGAAACTGCGTTTTGTATTATGTCTAGTCGTAGCTAAACTTTTCACCTAGGTTCTCGGTGAACCTAGGGTTTCGTACTCAGATTTCATGATTACTACGTTTATGGATTCATGATGATTGTCTTAATTCAGCAAGTTGTATCTGTTATTCTGGTTTGATTATTATCGTATATGCATGATAGGATTGATCACCCAGGATTGCTATAGACCCGAGCTTGTAGGTGAAAACGTCAAGTTAGGGTTAGGAAGAAAAACCGGGATTTAGTACCTTACCCTGATAGACCGACCAGAGAAAGGGAGATAGGGCTAGCATTGAAAAACGTGAGACCAACTGTTAGAGAATTTGACCCGGGCCATTCGGACAGGTTAGAAACCCTAACAGGATTAGACCGAGACTGCAGACTTAGGCAGCTTAACAAGAATCCGAAAGTCTGCAGGATCGGGATTACGTGTGGAAGCTGAAAAGTCACTGCACAACTGGTACGTTGCACAGATACCGAAACTGCTGAGTGTTTTCATAAACGAACGTAAAACTGAAATCTGTAGAAACCCTAGGGGATCCTGGAGCCTAGTCTTTATCTATTATCATTACAACAAAATCAGCTTATTTCAGAAAACGTCACAAAAATATTTACAGTTTTAAATTCTGTTTTTAGTTTAGTCAATATAATCACAACCTACTCCTCCTGGTTACTACTCTTGGAAAACCGAAACTGACAACGTGAGTAAACCCGAAACAGTCCTCGTGGGAACGATAATCCGAGTCTAATTGCACCCGGTACTACAAGATTCGTACACTTGCGATAGCACGTTAGTTTGCGCATCAGGAATCTATACTGGCTAGCAGTGAAGCGACTGTGGAGGTTTCTAGCGTCGTTTGGAATAGTAAAGGACACCTCTTGAACGCATATCGAGTTTCCACTGGGTGCTAATGATGATGTTCTGGTTGTCAGCCAGATTAGGATATCTGATCACATGGGTTCTCTCGCTTTGTCTCTATTTTATCCTATGAATGGTGAAAATACCCGTTAGGGTTCGGTGATGAATCAACAGAGAGATCAAAGAAACATAGAAGAAGAAGAAGAAGAAGAAGAAGAAATGCTCTCAACTTAGAGAGAGAAAGAGATGATACATTATGATGGAAAATGTGGCTTAAATACAATGAACGGCTTGTCTACCGCCGTTGGATGAGCTACCCTAGATCTGATGGTAGGGAGAGAGAGCAGCATATGGTATTTACAAATAGGACCTCAAGCTTTGAATAGATACAGTAATGCCCACAAAGTCTTCTTTGCTTTGATATGTCTTGATACTCCCCCTCAAACTGATGGTGTTGGATGAACCATCAGTTTGTCCTTTAAAGATTGGAACTGCCCAGTTGACAGTCCTTTGGTGAATATGTTTGCCTATTGGTCCGAGCTGTTGACAAAAGAGATGGACAAATCGTGAGTAAGAACTTTTTCACGAATAAAATGATTATCTATTTCAATATGTTTTGTTCTAGCGTGTAAAACAGGGTTAGCAGTTATAGCTATAGCGGACAGGTTGTCACACCAAAGTCTAGGCTTATGAGCTATGTAAATATTCAAAACGCGTAAAAGTATTTTTATCCATGCAAGTTCAGCTGCAGTGGATGCGATGGCATGATATTCAGCCTCGGTCGACGAGTGTGCGACTGTAGGCTGTTTCTTCGCTCCCCAATGTATGGGATTTGGGCCAAGGAATACAACGAATCCGGTGGTGCTTCGGCGGTCCGTTGGATTTCCAGCCCAGTCGGCGTCGGAAAAGGCTTGAATGGGCATGATTTCTTTTTGGTAGAAGAGACCATGATGCTTGGACCCCTGCAAATATCGAAGAATACGTTTAGCGCCTATTAAATGATTTTCAGTCGGTTTGTGCATGAATTGGCACAACTGATTTACAGGGAAAGAAATGTCGGGTCGACTGAATGTCAAGTATTGAAGAGCACCAAGTAATTGGCGATAAGGGGTGGAGTCACCAAGTGGTTTACCATCAAATAAATGAAATTTAGTGATGCTAGAGATAGGTGTAGGAACGGGCTTACAGTTGGACATGTGGAAGCGTGATAAGAGATCGGAAATGTACTTAGCTTGGTGGATGTAAATACCATCCTGTCTTCGCTTGATCTCGAGACCCAAAAAGTAAGTTAAAGGTCCGAGGTTCGTCATAGCAAATTCAGAGTTGAGTTTCTGATTGAGAAATTGAATAAAATGCTAGTCACCACCTGTTAAGATAATATCATCGACATACAAGAGTAGAATGGTGCTTTTTCCATTATGATGACGTACAAATAATGAAGAGTCAGCATATGAGGCAAGAAAACCAAGAGAATACAAGTATGATGTAAAACGCTCAAACCAAGCACGAGGGGCTTGTTTTAAGCCATATATGAACTTATTTAATTTGCAAACATAGTGTGAGAACTTAGAGTTTTTAAAGCCTTGTGGTTGGGTCATATAAACAGTTTCACGTAGTAAACCATGAAGAAACGCATTTTTAACATCTAATTGTTGGAGGGGCCAATTAAAATTGGCGGCTAAAGCAAGAATAATACGTATTACGACAAGATTGAAAGTCTCATCGTAGTCAATTCCGGGATTTTGATGAAAAACTTTGGCGACTAATCGAGCTTTATAACGAGAAATAGAACTATCCGGGTTGTATTTCATGCGAAAGACCCATTTGTTCCCTATTATGTTTGCATTTCATGGTGGAGGTACCAATGTCCAAGTATTTTGTTTTGTGAGACTAGTATACTCTTCAGTCATTGCGTTACGCCACTGAGAGTATTTGCTAGCCTCACTATAAGAAGAGGGATCAGGAGAAGTAATAACAGTATGAAAAACAGATTTGCGCTTACTAATTACAGACTTATTGCGAGTGCGCATTGGATGGGTGGACGTGGGCATCTCAGAGTTAGTAGTGAGGGGCACTGCTGCGGGGGAGGGTACCACGCCAATGCTGGACGCTAGGGAATCTGTTTCTGACACATTATTCAGAACAGACCTGCTGGGGTACCACGCCAATGCTGGACGCTAGGGAATCTGTTTCTGACACATTATTCGGAACAGAACTGCTGGACGGGACAGAATTGCTCGACGGGACAATGTTGTGCAGCGGAACAGGAACACCTTCCATTCCAGATGGCTGCACGGCTCCCCCTGCAGCAGGTTGCTCGTTTAATTGTTGATGTCCACTCATCATTGATGCCGGGGAATTAGCGTGGGACAAAGAGGCAGCATTGCGACGGTGCAGAACAGTGGAATCGCCATCTGTTGCGTCAAAAGCAGTGGGGATGCCATCTGTTGCATCAAAAATAGTGGAATTGCCATCTGCTTCACCTGGAACAGTAGGTACACCATCTGGGATGGTGGTTGTACCATCTGCTGGGACAAGAATAGTGGAGATTCCAGATCCGATACCTGAAAAAGCAGGTGAAACAGTCTCATGAGAATGGTTTGGAACAGAATTGGGCGCAACAGTGATATTACTAGAGCTGTAAGGAAATAAAGTTTCGTCAAAAACAACATCACGACTAACATATATACGATTCATGGTTTTATCTAAGCAAAGATAACCTTTGTAATCATCGGCATAGCCGATAAAAACACACATTTTTGTTTTCGAATCAAGTTTAGAGATATTGTAGGGTCTGAGAAGAGGGAAACAAGCACACCCAAAAATTTTTAATTTCAAATAATCTGGTGCAGTTCCAAAAAGTAGCCTTTATGATAAGTATTGATACTAGGCATTCGATTGATCAAAAAAGTAGCAGCAGCCACAGCATGAAACCATAAAGAATTAGTTAAGGAAGCACGTTTAAGTAAAGTAATAGCAGTCTCCATTATATGCCGATGCTTGCGCTCGGCAACGCCGTTTTGCTCTGGCGTATAGGGGCATGATTTTTGGTGTGTAATCCCATTAGTGTTAAGAATTTGCTGAAATATAAATGACATGTACTCACCAATACGTATAGAATGGTTTAAAAGCTTCTCAATTTGAGTTTTGAACTTTGTAAAAACAGTAGGTACTTCAGATTTGTGGTGTAAAGGAAAAATCCAAGTGTAGCGCGAGTAATCATCAATAAAAATCACATAATAACGAAATCCATGGTATGATTTGGAGCTCGATGGCCCTCATACGTCACTATGAAGCAAATTTAAAGGAACAATAGACTTAGAAGTAGCAGGAGAGTAAGGAAGGCGATGCATTTTGCCTTCCAAACACGAATGACATAAACCACTGGACTGTCCCATTCTTGGGACAATCTTATTTAAAACTGTATCCTAGGGGTGACCTAAACGGTCATGCCAAGTTTTATTGTTTACTTTATTAGCAACTAAAGCAGTAATATAATTATTGAGAGAAGCAAATTAAATAGGATAAAGCCCTCCTTTACTCAAGCCTTGATAAAGTATTGTTCCCGTAGGTTTGTCCTGAACAGAAAATGATGACGATTCAAAAATAAAGCGACAATTGTAATCTTTACAAAACTTGTTAACAGATAACAGATTGGTGTGCAGATTAGGAACGTGAAGTGTGTTGTGTAAAGAAAAGTTATGAGAATTTGTAGAAAGCAAAGCAGTACCCGAGTGTTGGATGGGTAGAGTCTGACCATTTCCAACTGTGACTTGGTCATTACCCACATAAGTGTCAGAATTGCTCAAGTTGTTAAAATCATGTGTCATGTGATTTGTGGCACCGGTATCAGTAATCCAGAAATTGGATTGAGGATCAGAAGTAGTAGAAGCAGCTAAAGCAGTCAGTGTTTCAGGGGGTTGCCTTCCTTGATAGGCATAGTTCATACGATGAACACAATCTAAAGCTGAATGATAATCTTGACCACAGATTTGACAAGTAATGTGCCTAGAAGATGAACTAGAACCAAAACCAGAGGTACGACCTCTGTTGTTCGAATAAAAATCACCCCTGCCACCACGATAGTTATTCCCCCTACCATGATTGTAACCATTTCCATTACCGTGGTATCTACTTCGATTATTACCACCGTAACCATTGCCTCTCCCATAACTATTATTGTAACCACCACGGTGATTGTAGCCAAACCTCCCATTCTGATTTCTCCCCCTTCCCCTATTGGGTTGGGTAGAGTTAGCAGAATTGTTTGTAACAACATTAAAGGCCAAATTAGGGTTCTGGGAGGTGGCATTTTGTGTCTCGAGCATTTGCTCTTCAGAATTTAACAGGACATGAAGGTCTTCCAGAGACAGAGGGTCGGATCTAGTCCGAATAGAAGAACGAAAAGGATTGAAATCGACAGATAATCCATTCAACACATAAAGCAACATGTCTTCTTCATCCACATTCACACCAGCAACAGTTAACTTGTCCTGAATAGACTTAATTTTTTGCATATATGTGTCAATAGAATCAGATTTTTTGCGAATCATTTGCAGTTCAGATTTCACTTGCATGATGTTTGATCTTGTAAGTGAAGCATACCTCTATTCCAACGATAGCCTGAGAGATCGAGAAGAGGAGACTGACCGATAACTTGACTGAGTGCTTCTTGACTCAGAGTAGCACTTAGAATCGTGATCAAGGCTTGATCTTGCTGCTGCCAAGCAAGGTATCCGGGATTGGCTGTGTCAGAGGCGGATTCATCGGATCCCTTAACAAATTCCGCCGGAGCATTCTTCGAACCATCATAAACCCGAACAGATTCTGGGTTCGCAAGTGGGATGAGACTTGATGTTTCCAGATCACGTAGTTGGATCCGTCCAATTTAAACGGAACAAGATTGTGGATGTTTGTCAAGAGGTAAAGTGGATTTGATGTGGAGGAGGAATTGGTGGTAACGATGGCGTTTTTCATCGTCGATGAACTTGAGGAATCAGTAGCCATGGCTCTGATACCATGAAAAGACCCGTTAGGGTTCGGTGATGAATCAACAGAGAGATCGAAGAAACTTAGCAGAAGAATAAGAAATTCTCTCAACTTAGAGAGAGAAAGAGATGATACATTATGCTGGAAAATGTGGCTTAAATACAATGAACGGCTTGTCTACCGCCGTTGGATGAGCTATCCTAGATCTGACGGTAGGGAGAGAGAGCAGCATATGGTATTTACAAATAGGTCCTCAAGCTTTGAATAAATACAGTAATACCCACAAAGTCTTCTTTGCTTTGATATGTCTTGATAAATGGTACTTTGGTAGTATGGGTGATGGATGATCACAAAACAAACGAGATGACTAAGAAATACTTAATTCCTTTTCTCAGCCCAGTTGAATTTATCGGCATTTTCAACAACGGTGGTAACTTTCTAATGAGAGATTTTGGTTCCGGACGACGAGGATTTGGAAAATATTTCGGGCATGAACTTGATAGCAAAGAAGAAAGTGATGTCCTGGAAGATGAAAAGTTGTTACACTTGAAAATTTGTAGAGAACCATCTTGGTCTTTCACCGAGAGCCTAGCTTCACTGCATTGACAGTAAATGAACTGCAGAGGTCGGCCCCAAGGGGAAAAGTTGATTTTGCGACTAAATATGAATGTTTCTTGCTTGGTTTTTTTAGTTTACATTATTGGTACTAACTGAAGTTGATTCATCTAGTTATCGATGTGTTTCTGACTTAAACTTTTCTTTTTTCTTTCTGATGGAATAGTTGAAGTAAACATTACGTAATGGAAAACTGTTTTCCAAATCCGCTAAAATTCGCAGATGTGTTTTTAGTTAACTTTTGGAATAGAGCTTGATTGTTACATTGTGAGAGATCTTGTTCCAATTCAGCACATCACTCTCCATAATGTTATCAGTGACATAGCTTGCCGATGTGCTCACTAAACCCTACTTAGCAGGACCTCAATTTCTTAAAGCAATTAGCAGAGTTTCTGTAACGAGCTGAAGCAATAGAAGATTTAAAAGAAACTAGACGTGACCCCGCGCTACGTGCGGGTTTTGTTGTACGCCTCAAAAAATCAGTTAGATTTCTTGTGCATAAGCATATTTTTGTGAGGGGGAACGACGGTAATATTTTGGAACGTGGCTGTACGAATTTTTAATCGATCATAACTTGCATACAAATAATACACATTCAGATATATAGAAGAAGAAAATAAAGCTGTAGCACAAAGGGTAAACCTGATTGTTAGAGTGTCCTTAATGATGAAATCTACTAATAGTTTGGACATTTTCTTTAACAATAAATGTATCTATAATATGGTATTGTAACAATTAAAACTCCTTAGTTGACAAAAGAAAAGATGATTCGCAACTTAAAACTAACATATAAATTTGACAAAGTAATACAACTTTAATAAGATAAGAGTGGCAATTGCCTTCAATTAAATCTGTATTTAGGTTTGACATTGCTCGATTATATTTTACGGTTCGGGTAGTGATTGTCCCATTCTTGTCTATATAAATGCAATGATACAATGTTGCTCTAGCCTTATGATAATCGGAGAGAAATATAAGTTATATTCATTTTGCCCACTCACAATATGGTTGAGTACAATTCGTTCACATGCTATGAAATTAAATTTATTAACTACATGTATTTTGCGTGATGTGGTATATATGATTGCCTCTATAGAAGTATTTTAAAATTATCGAGGACCATTATCTTGAAAAACTTGTTTTGTTTCGTCAACCGGAGACGGGGATGTTAATGGTGAAATGTGGTGTTGACTGAAGTGGCAATGTATCATTGAATCACTTTAATATGAAGAGGTAATTCATCATTTTATGTTTATTTTGTAGTGTGATACAATCAACAATGGTATTGTCAATATATGATGCAATTGTGTAACCTTTAACAACTTTGTGTACGGAATATGTTATCTCTTCTCTTCTCTTAGTATTATTATCGATAGATAAATATCGTAATTGTTAATGTTTTTGTTACACTTTCCTATATATTGTTAACAGGTCATCGATATAGTAAAATAAAAAAAAAGTGAAAATCAATTCGCATGACTTGTTTATGCCCATACCACCCTGATTCTTCTCTTCTCCATCATTTGACTTTTTTGACACGTATCTGGGTCACTTTGACCAGGTGATCTGAATCGCAAAATTATACGATTTTTTTGATATTTTTTCACTGTATTATAAAACAACTTTTTCTCTACAAAACCATTAAAAATTATCAAAAATTTCATCATTTAGCTATCGAAATCACCGCGTCAAAGTGACGCAGTGAATAGAGGGTAAAATTCAAATTGATTGGAAGGGAAGAATCGGAGTGGTAAGTAGTACTGAAGCTATCTTAGTAAAATAATAAGACCCTTACACATATGTATTGAGATTGTACATGTATTCTTATTTACTTGATCAAGATTTATGCGAATGAATCATAAACTTCCAGCATGTTGTATTTGTTTGAGGCGGTACTTCCAGCATATTGTAGCAAGCATTAATGATCATCTGAATACTATATACTAATATGTTTGAGGCGGGAAGTTCCATGTTTCGGTTGTATAAGGTTTCTTCAAATTGAAAGTGAGATTTTAGCGAAAGATCATATTTGACATACGCTTTTCACAGGAGGATACAGTGACATAAGAACTTCAATTGTATCATTAAAATCTACAAAGGGAGAACTAAAGCAACTTCAAGACTAAAAGTAAGGAAGAAGAAAATCTATAAGGGAGGAACGAAGGCATACTTCACGACTAAAGTAAGGAACAAAGAGATCCACTACTTCAAAAATGAAAACATGGCCACCTATAAGTGATGTACTGAAAATGATATTCACCTTCACCACCAGTGTCAGAGATCCAGGGTGGCTTAGCATGATATTTGAACGTTTCTGTGCATTAGAGCATGTCCCGTACACGTGGCCACATAACAATGATGTAGTTAAAAATAAAAAGATTTTCACCTCAACTACTGGTTTGAAAAAGATGCCAGAGTAGTTTAACACGGTTCATAAATCTTTATATTTCTCAGTTTAATAAGTTCTTTTAAAAAAATGTGAAAATGGTGGGAGTTTTAACGCTACACTTTTTATTGTTTGCAACACATGTGAGACCTAAGCATGCATATTCTAATAATTTCGTAATGTCAAACTATGATTCCAAACACTATCAATTGAAATAGTTCCAAGTTATAAGGATTCATTAAAGCTCATGAATCCAAATAAACTTCGTTCTATATAATTCGAAGTAGAAAAAGACGTAATAGATACAGAAAACGACAAAATAGAAACATACTGATTTATCTTTAGTTGATTGTTTTCAACACATTTTAGAAAGTTGGATGAACTTTTTATATACAAAGATTGAGATTTGGGAATCCCATTACCCTGAGTGAAGGTCTTACTTCATGCCAGTGCATTTAGTGGATTTCCTTTCTCCCTACCATGCCAAAAGACTATGATAACAGTAATTTATTGAATTCGCTTTTGGAAAAAAACTTACCAAACAATAGGGAAAGTTAGCTTACCCAAGCAGCAAGAGGGAAAGTTAGCTTACCCAAGCAGCAAGAGGGGAATATGAACAATTGATTTGTTAAGGATAAAATTTGAACACGAAATTGCATAAAGGAGATAAGGCTTTAGAGGTGCTTTTGTTTAGAAAGCCTTAAGAGGTTTTAAGAGCCTTCAAATCACGTGTAAAAAATCAATTGTTGTGTCCATTTACTACTGCAAATGGATACAACAAAGTATAAATTCTGGATGAAATTGTGAAAGAAACTCAAAGATAAATTTCATACAGTTACCCATAGATCTCCAGAGCCTGACCAGGTGACTACACAAACATTAATATTTTAGATCCATTACTCAACTTACCTGAGCTACACCAGTGCATTTTGTAATTGGCTTTTCTTTCTACCATGCCAAATGATCGTGTTTAAAGTAACTTGCGGATTTCCAAATCTGAAATAAGAGTACCAGAAGTAAGGAAAGATTGCTTACCGTCAGCAGGGAAATATGAACAAATAATTTGTTGAAGAAAAAAAATTTGAACACTACATACAAATAAATCGTATTAAAGAACTTGAGAACTTTTATGAACGAAATCATATGAAAGAAAATTGATTTACGACACCACTGGAAAATCAAACAAAAAATGAAAAATCGTTGGTAAGAGCATCTCCAATTCATTAGGTAAATTGATATTCTTAGGCAAAATTTAAAGAAGTTGAACAAAATTAGAAGTCCAATGGATTAGGCATCTTATTATGCAAAACACAAAATAGGCATCATTATCGCCAAACTTGGCGAAGTTCATTCCCTAGTCATCTTTGTTTTTTCCCTACTTTATAGGTTTTTGGGACACTTGTCCACTTTTTGGGGTGTGACTATATATTTAAACCATGTCTCCTATAATTTCTCCACCACTTGTCCTAAATTTTTCTTTTAATTTTCATCTTGTACGTGAAAAAAATCTTTAACTATCAGCATTCAATTTAAATTGCCTAATTTATTACCTAGTAGCATTGGAGCCTAGTGCAAAAATAAAAATGCAAAATCGTATTCTTAGGCATAATATGCCTATTTTTTACCTAATTGCATTGGAGATGCTCTAAAATGGTGAAAGAAATTGACAGATAACTTCCTTATAAAAGTAATTTAAAGTAATCTGGACTCATAGATCTCCAAGGCCCGATCATATGATTGCACACACATTGATATTTCGATTCATTTCTGGATACTTCCCTTTTAACTATATCGTTGATTTGGTAAGAATCAGCTAGTTTCATGTATATTTTCTCTGGTTCTTGTAAGGGAAAGGGAAGATAAATTGGTTTATCTAATTAATGCAATTAGAATAAATATGGTATTAGTAATAGTATAAACGTATTTCAGTTTCTTCACCAATAATTATATACCGAGAAAATGAATGACATTAATTGATTAAATTCACAGGAACGTGGGAGTGTTGAAAGCCATTCCCAATAGTAACTGAAATATTGTTCATTCAAAGAATTGATGACTAATACTCCACGCAAGTAATTACTAAGCAATAATTGATAAATTAGATATGTGGCTTCTTCTTATTGGTTTGAAATTGTGCTTTCTCCATATAGATCTACACATGGCTTCCTGTAATAACTTGTTTGTTACACATGGCAAGCTGAGGATGAAGCTCGACACTTGTCTGCTTTTATATATATATAGATGCGGTGGCAGCAGCAATGGAGTTCTTAAAACTAAACAGGCTTAATAGGCAGTTCTACCGGGATCGTGCCAATCCATTATAGTCCCACTCGTTTAAATTAAGATAGTTTATACTAGGACTGCAAATCGGGCGGGTTGGGCAGGTTGACACCCTTGTCCAAGCCCGAGCCCGAGTTCTGTCAGGGTTGCCCAAGCCCAGCCCAGCCCGGGTTAGGAGCATTGCCATCCCGTCCAAGACCAAATTCGAACAAACTAATTCGGGTTCGGGTTGAATTCGGGCTAGCCCATTAAACTAAATAAATTAATATAATTAGCCCTTTCAACTCAATTATAGTTGTCCCATTAAAGTTAACTTAATAAGTTACATATAAAAATAGATACCGAATGTAGACATCTCAGTTTTCATTAAAAAATAATGATTATATATTCTTAGAGTGAATTAAAAATTGTCCATTCATACAAGAGAATACTAAATATGGTGTGAAAAAAATCTATTAATTAAGAACATAAAATTAATTAAAAATATTACTAATAATTAATTAAAATACATAAATATGTCATATAATACTCTCCAAATATAATATTTGTAGGCATTGTGTATAGAAATCGGGCAATTCAGGCTAGCCCATTGTTTAATATTCGTGTCCAATCCCAACCCTTATTGCAATTTGGGTTGAGAATTTTTGCCCGAGCCCGTCCAAATTACTCAAAACATGTGCCCAAGCCCGACTTTAGTCCGGGCTGAGTTCGGGTTGGTCGGGTTCAGCCCGTCCAAGTTGCACCCCTAGTTTATACACATTAAACCCATTCATAGATGGGTACAACCCACACAGCCCGTAAAAAGGTCCATTATTTTTTTTAGGAATAAGATCAACTATATTTGAACGACAAAGGGATTGAAAAATATGGGCTTGGTTGAAATATTTCTAAAAATGGTAGTAAATAACTAAATATGTTATTTCTTTTTTCGAAAAAGGAAATATACTATTTATAAAAAGGCACTCATTAGGTCAGTCGACTATTTCTCAAGAAAATTAGGTTAGCTAGAATTTTGCTCCACCTGTATAAATAAACGCAATACTTTGTATGCATTACTTGCAAACGCAGAAGAGAGCGAAGACTCCAAGTAACATCAATGTCAACCTCAGCTGGCTCCACCTATGTTGATTATGGTGATCATCGTCTGTCAGCTGATATTGTGGAGGAAATCCTATTGAAGCTTCCCGTGAAATATGTTCTCCGATGTAAGTCCCTCTCTAAGACCTACTGCGGCTTGATAAAAAACCCTAGCTTCGTCAAAAAACACCTTGTTTATCATAAGTCTACTTCGACTAACAACAACATCATTAGTTTGGTTAGTGATTACGATTACAGAGGCGATATTGGCACCAACCACATTGTTTGTCTCCTACCTTATCCGCGTTCGGGGATCTATGTTACCCCTCGTCTTGGTGACGAAATATCCGCTGCTCCGGGGTTTTATTTTCAAATAGTTGGTTCATGCAATGGCTTACTCTGTGCACAGGTTTACCATATGATTTATACGGATATCCACCGAACTTTCATACTGTGGAATCCAGCCACTGGAGAGCAACTAACACTCCCCGCACCTCCTGGTGAGAATATCTACAATTACGCGTCCGATGTTGTAGGTTTCGGTTACGATGCCACATCGGACGACTACAAATTGGTTATCATACCAAGATCTGGTAGTGGTACGATGAAGCTTTGGAGTTTGAACACAAACACTTGGAGAGAAAATAATACCGACTTGGGCGAAATTCGCCTTTATGAGCACGGAGTGTTTGTACAAGGGAATTTGTATTGGCTATCGGTGAAGCAAGGTAGGAGGAGTCTAGCTTCATTTGGAACAGCGGATGATACATTTTGCACGTATATCGAGTTGCCATCAGATGCTAATGCGGTTAGAGGCAAGATGAGTATAACCGAGCACACGGATTCACTCGCTCTGTCTAAACGTTCTTATCATTATAGTAACCGTGCTGCTATAGGGAGTTTTGTAGTATGGGTGATGGAGGACCACCAAACATACTCGTGGACTAAGAAATACTCTATCGGACCCTTTAGGCGGCTAGTTGACTTCATCGGCATCAACAAGGACGGTAAGTTTCTAATGAGAGATTTCAGTGTTGGACGACTATATGATAAATATTTCATGTATGATCCTGATAGCAAAGAAGAAAACTATCTTTCAGAATACGATAAGTTGTTGCACAAGGAAGTTTACATACACCCGTCTTGGACTTTCGATGAGAGCCTAGTTCCACTTAAATCAGCCGATGATTATGGGGGCATGGACGGAGAATATAAAACACAATTTTTCCCTGAAAGTTCCTCATCTCGATGTCAATTTAGAGCGATTAAACGTCGTAAAATAGTTTAGTGACAAATTTTGGAATTTAAATTTCTAGATTTCGCATATTGTTTCAGTTTAAACGTCGTAAAATAGTTTGTTTTTTTTGTTTTATTTCGGAAAACAAAGAACATAGTCCATTACATAAACAACCTAACCCCTAATTTATCAGCAACGATGAGGCTTTTGATCACCTCAGGCATCTCATACAGAATCTTGACATTATCAACTTGCTCAGCTCCCAGGTTTGTCAGAACATTAGCAGCTTCGTTTGCATCTTCGCCAACATGATAAGTTTCTTCCATTGATCATGTTAAGCAAGATTCAAGAACATGCCATCCTTGAACTGGGTGCCCATAGTAAAAGGTCATTTCTTCATTCCTTGGAAGATTTGAATCACTTTCAATTTTCATGTTGCGCCAAATTCTTGTTGCAGGCTAAGGCAATTCCCCTGTAGATAGTCCAGATCTCACTTTCAATTATGTTGCACCAATTCTAGCCTCCTACTGCTGATCTGTATGTGAGCGGTGAAATTAGTACCTAACCATTCTAGATAATAGATAACCATTCGAGCCTCGTATGATTCTCTTCCGCTACAGTTGGTTATCTACGGTTGCCATTTGTTTTCGCTGCTGTCATGCTAGAAACTCTACTGTTGCGCTTGCAACAATTTTTTAAAAATTGACAGCAATTGGTTACCAACTTCTGTTCTGGTGCATCTGATACATCTTGCTAAGGCCTAATAGTATATTGGCTGTTATAGTGTTATTTAAAACCAATCTCCCAACTCAATTAGACGCTCAAGTCTCAACTATTAGTTTATCGTGTGCATTGATTGATAATTTGTTGATTCCTTTGGCCTGAAGTTGATAATATTCTTCGTAGGAAGTCCTTATCGTAATAAAATTCGGCTCCAACTCTCTATACATTAAAAACATAGACAAGTTTTTCTTTTCGGACGTAGTAGTTTGAAAAACGTTTGACTTCTTCGAAAGTACCCAAGATGACTTGCAACCAGTCATTTTTCTTCCCTTAGACAACTTCACAACTTCCTATGTCTTGTTCTTGAAGAGTGATTGCATATCTTCATCCATGGATCCTGTTAGCAATTGGTGTGCCCATGTGGGGTGCCCAATGCAATTATCATAATCTGATGGGGTTAGTTGCACTAATCCACAAACCTACAGGGGTTAGTAGCTAAGGCTCAAACCCTAGATGTTTATGTGTAAACCTAGGAGAAGTTTTGCCTATATAAAGAGGCAGCCTCCTACACATTATGGTGTGACTATAACGCTATTCCACACAGTAAAGTTACTCTGTCTAGATTCACTCTCAAGTTGTAGAGAACCCTAGTCTCTCTCCAACTACATCCAAAGAGGTGGTACGTGGGGTGGATCATAGTGTTCGTCCTCGAGATTCACACTAGATTGGTGGGAGCAAGATCAAGGTGAAGGCACGTGAAAGCAAGCATCCTACGATCATCCGCTGCGCTAGGAGCTAAGGAAGACAAGGTAAACACATGAATCTTCCACAATAATTCATGTCGTATATCTGTATGTGATAGATCCTTCCTGCCCTTCATTGGTATCAGAGCCTTAGGCTTGTTTTTCGTGGCTCGTTATGCGAACCTGAATCTGATTAGAATATCGAGTTTCTGAAAGATCATAATATGTAGACGAAATCTATATGGTTATGTAGAGTTTTTCACGAGGATTCCAGAAATATAAATTTTATAATTATTGGATATACGATGAATTAGTTATGAATATTTTAAGATTCGGAACTGTATTAATCTGGACTGTTAGATCCAATCTGTAGAACATGTTTTTCAAAAAACTTGTTATAATTGGATTTTGAACACATAATCGGGATCAGGACGAAAAGATGATCCCAGAAATATTAATTTCCTCGGGAATGGAGCACGGGAAGGCGGCACGTGGGCTTCACGCGCCACCGACGCTGCCTCCACGCGCGGCCACGCACCAATGGGCCGGCGGCGGATGCTGACGTGGCTAGGGCTGACGTGGCAGATGACGTGGTGGTGCCACGCCGGCACAAGGCTGACGTGGCAGTCCACATGTCGGCTGACATGGCAACAGACGGGGTGGGTGACGTGGTAGCTGACGGCAGCATCAGTGCTGACGTGCCATGCCACGTGGCATGCTGACGTGGCACATGGCCGACGTCGTCGCGTGACGGAGGCGAACGAGCCCACGCGCGGTGGCGCGTGAGTGCGCGTGCGGCCTCCTCGCTGTCATTTTTCGTCCGGTTTTTTCCTAGGTACTCCAAATTGAATTTCCTATTTTGTGGATGTTTTTTCATAATTTTTGGAGCGACGGAAAATTTTAGTAATTTCCAGATTAATTAGTTAGTGTTTAGCACACTTCCCGAGACATTTTGACCACCTTAAGCTCAAGCAACGTAGCCAAGTAAGTAACATGGCATTTCTTGACACCGTTCTCAACCGCCATGGCTGAGATTTGCTCCGTCTTCCTGCACGGAACATATTTGGCAATGGTACATGCAACAAACATGGGCTAGATTCGTGCATTACCATAACTCCATTCAAGTGTGGCATCGGGACTGAACGGGACTTCCTTAGAAAATCGATTCCAATGATCAATTTGAAGTCATCCAGGGGTATCACCATCATATTGATCTTCCCCGCAAGGGAGCCAACGGCAAAAGGGACATCATATGCCATGCCCGAAACGGACTGCAATTTGCCATTCGGCATCTTCAACCGGCTGGGGCACTTGGACGTGGACAAACCAAGCCATTTCACCAACTTCTCGGCCATGAAAGAGTGCAAAGCACCCGTATCCACCATCGCAATGATCTCTATCCCACTGACCGTCATCGAAATCTGCAACAATTTTTGCTGCGCAGATGCAACGTCCTCATTAACGTTAGCCAAAACTTCAAATAAATTCAGGCTTACCAACGTATTCAAGAGTTGTAAGTCTGATGCGGCCGCTTGGCCAGACCGCGATCCCTCGTTCCCGTCTCCCATAAGCATTGCATTAAACTTCTCACGTCGTGGGTATTAACGTCCTCTATGCGGACCATCACAAAGGAAGCAACCCTTGTTTTCTGAATCCGGCTTGGATTGGGAAGAGCCACCCGCTGGCTTTCCCTTCCACTTTTTACCACCATCCTTCTTTTCTCGTGTCTCTCCTCTCCCTTCATTCCCTTTCCCTTATTGGGTTTGGAAGAGTCTGGGGCATTGGACGTCTCCTTGCCCGAAAGAAAATCAACAAGAGCCCCCACGACTTCGGTGGCAGTGGGGTAATCCTTCCCGTTTTTCCGTCTCAACTCGGCTTGAGCCCAAGGCTGCAAACCCGACATGAAGTTGAACAACTTGTCGTCCTCTGACATGTGGCGCACATCAAGAAAGAGTGCACTGAATTCTCTGACATAGTCCCTCACGGAACCGGTCTGCTTGAGGCGTTTCATCGCCTCTCTGGACTGCCAAGACGCGTTTCCGGGTAGGAATTGCGCCTTGAAGCCATCCCAAGTGTTGATGGCTGGCCGTCCAGCACCGACGTCCTCTAAAACACGAGTCTTCCCCCATAAATTGGAATCCTCTACCAAGTACATATCTGCAATTGTCACCTTCTCATCATCGGCAGTCTTAGTCGCGGAGAAATATTCCTTCATGTCACACAGAAAGTTTTCAAGTTCTTTGGCATTGCGTGCACCACCAAAGTACTTCGGGTCTGGGATCTTGTTCTTGCGGTCATGGTGAGCAAGGGTACCTCCCGTGCCACAAGCCCGACGGAGTAAGGCAACATTCGCAGTGACCGTTTCCAGCGCCTCACGAAGGGTCTGGACAGTTTCACGCAACAACTGATTTTTTGAACCCACTTCTGCGTGTAAGGCATCCACATCGGCATCGCGAGTGGACTGGTTTTCACGCAGAGATTGAATCTCTGTGTGAGTTCCGGCAAACCGCTGTAACAAGTTCAATTCTACACCGTCTTCCATGGGACCGAGCAATGACTCAATGCGAGCCAATCTCTCAAGAATCTCTGCATTTCTCGCTACCATGATCACCAATCAAGCGCTCTGATACCAGTTGATTCCGGTTCAATATTTTGTGTTAAATTTACCACAGATTGGCACCAAGGTTAGTGTTCTTCGGGTTAACTTCGGTTCAGCCTTTGTTAACGTCGTTAGTTGTTTATTCGAAGGGACAAGCGACAATAGAATTCGTTCTAAAACAATGGCATGTGAATGCCAATTATTACATAGATATACAGCCTAAAACATGGCGGTTACATCAGTTACTAACTGCCCGAAAGTAACTACCCGCTGGAAGTAACTACCCGTAACCCCTCTGGGACCAAACTACATCACTGGGCCATTACTGCTGCTGAGCTGTTGTGCAAGGCACTGCACGATCCCTGGACCAGAGCCTGGGTTGGCACTGAGCCAGCATCGGGTTGGAACTGAGCCAGAGCCTGAGCCAACCTGATCCCGAACCTGGGTTTGGCACTGAGCCAGAACCCGATTGTGCCTGAGCCAGAACCTGTGTTTGGCATTGAGCCTGGACTTGAGCCAACTTATCCGGAATCGAGAAGCAGACCTAAGCCGCGACCTAAGCAGACCTGGGAACCGTCCTGAGCCACAACCAATCATCCGTCTAAGGCAACAACGCCAAGGCACCAAGCCAAGGCCAGACCATGGCACCAAGCCATGATCTCACACGGCGTTATCTATCCGTCATGCACGTTAAGGCAACGTGGTTAAGCACTAGACCAACGTGCAAGTCTTCGTTCACCACACCGGGACCAAGGGACTACAGAGGTAACACTTAGAACCCCTGTTTAAATTTGACAAGTCTACATTCTATTAAGAAGACAACAAGACCACAAGTCCACAACCATAGTGGCACCGCTACTCAACAAGCCAAGCATGTTTACCTCTCTTTCATATGCATGTACTTCTGTCTACAGACGCCACAGGTTTTGAGGAAACCATAATCTACGCCTCGCTACCAGCGCAAGCATAATAAAAAACTGGAATCTCTCCTAACATTTTTCAGGAACTTCAATGTTAAAATTGGAAAAAGAAGCAAATACCTGACCGAAAAAGACCTGACTCTATCATGCTATATCTACTTATGTTGGAACATCTCTGCATCCTTGGCTCTTAGTGGCCTAAAAATAAATAACTACATCTCAACTAACCTTGCGATTCATTGTTGGACATACGTGTTTGCTTACTCGTCCAGTTTGTGATTTGGTTAAGTTCGCTACTCAATGATCAATAAGGTAGTCTTTAATATGTTTCTGAACTTGTAGCTTTGCATGAACTGTTGGCCTCTCCTCTCGTCTATTGCATAGTATAAGACTATATGTATTGCCTGAGGCAAGCGTTTAGTTTATTCATTCATGAAAATGATTGGATTGAGAATCATGAAAGGGTAGCGGAAACATACAACACAATTTAAAACTGAACAAAAAAATTGTTCAGACACACATAAGTTCATTAATCCCCTATGAGAAGAAATTCTTACTCGTCGTGTTTGAAGATTCTTGACAACAAACGCAAAAAAAAAAATTACTTTTGCCATAGTAGGCAGAACCCTCAAATTTTGATAATAGATGTTAAGAGAATGAATTATATCAGGTTATACCTTGTACGATGACAACTAAACATATGAAAGTCTTCTTTACCTTCTTGGAAGACGGATGGCCACTAACCTTGAAATCTTGAGTTCATCTCTGTGAAGACACTCTGAAAACTCAACGGCAAGCAACAGTTGTTCATCTGAAATCTGAATAGACACACAAGAAGACATTACAGGCACAACGAGTTAAGGTAACAGTAAACAAAACAAAAGTTGTAGGACTGCAAAGTGATAATTACTACAAAAAAAGTGACATTGATTGATCATTAAGTCAAAGGAACCTTGACAAACATTACTAGACAAAATCTCACTAAGCCTTTACAAACTCTTACCGATAACAAGCAAGTTTGCATTATAGGACCACTTAACTAAAAGTTGATCTTAATCTTAACAGGGGAGTAGGAACTCCACTAGGTAACCCTGCACCGAAGTAATTGAAACTATTAAATCGTTTTTTGCAGTCCCCGTCTTGATAGCAGCTCCATCTGTTCCTTCTCCATTGCCTCCTTTTGAAATCCAAGTAGGCAAAACAAAATCTGCAGGATGTGATGGAGCTACCTTGTTCCAGGTCGATCTATTGAGCAAAGCAAAGCTCTCCACATAGTAACAATCATAAAAACAAGGCCTCTCATAATAATCGCGTAAGGGAATTGAAGCTATATAGCCTTGTCCATGATTCTGCCAAACCAAACTCTCTCATCACCCATATGGAAAGAGTGCAAGGATTCCCTCCCTCTTCAACTTGGAACATTGAAACCATGTTCTGGAGCAAGCGAATACTTGGCAACAAAGTTGACGTAGAGCCACTCACCTCTTCTGGGGTATCCATCAACTGAAACACTTATCTCCCAAATTAAATGACAACAGCTCAAAGCGACTTCCGGGGGATCTGTTGACTATATTTCAAAGAGAATCCCCATTTACGTAAACCTGTTCCCACAGAAAAATATTGAAACTAAGGTATGGAAGAACATCAGATGAAACAGATTCCCAACGGCCAATGCTCAGTGCATAAACCTCTACTATGGCAACAGGCATTAATTGGGGATGCTATAAGTCATGAAGGTGGCCATTCTCAAGACCTTGTGGTCTTTGGCTTTCGAATCGAACCCAAAGAAAAACGCAAGAATGAATACATTTAGTGGTGAAGCTTGGCAAGGGAAGGGGAAAGTACCTCCTAATTTAAGGGTTCCAGACAAGGATATGTCCCCCATCAGTTAGACAGAGCAAGCCATTGCAAGCACCCACAATCATTTTTCCCACCTCGCTTTTCCCCAGTGGGTACTCAGATTCAACGTAGTCGACCACGACTGATCTGTCATCGAAGCCAAGAGTGAAGTGATCTATCGTCTCCACCGCGATGGAGGAAATTTTGAAACCCTAGCTCACTTTGCAGTGACGAGAGAGTGGAGTAGTGAAAACAAATAACTTGTTTAGGAAGGGGGATAAATGGGTATAGGGATAATATTTTAGCACCTAATAGATTACAACATAATAGAATGGGTAAATTTCACTTACACCCCTTCAGTTTAGGTGAATCTTCACTTACACCCCTTCTTGTTTGGAAATCTTCACTGACACCCCTTCTAACAAGCCAAAGTTAAAATGTACTAACGGTTAGTTTAAAAAAACTATTATGCCCTAAAAATCCTTATCTCTTCCCCTTCCCGAATCACTATTTCCCCCAAATCATCGCCTTCTTCTCAAACCCTAGTCACCACCTTCATTACAACCCATACGCAATACCTCGGCGCCATCGACTCCACCACCACCACCCTGTCGGTTCACCGCTAACCGCAACCATTGTTCGACTACCGGATGTGCCACCAAAGTCTGGTTAGAGCTATCAAGAGCTTCTCCATCTCTAACCTTGGGAAACTCCAGCTCTTTGATCCTTGAAGAGGTTGGAAGCTGCAGATGATCCTGCTCCGGCTAGGGAGTAATCGGATCTTCGGCGAGATCCACAACAAAACTGGATCTGCCTAATCGTCTCTCTACTTCGTTGGCGGAGGAGATTGAGTCTGCACTTCGATTTTCTGTGTTGTTTGACGGGCTTTTTGCATACTTCAATGGATGTTGGAGTGATGTGGTTGTTGTTCGTGGGAAGAAGAATATGAAGAGGGATCTTATTTGGAAACCCTCGATTCCTGTCATTCCCATCCATCCCCAAAATCAAATTTTGTAGTCACAGTTCTCAATTTATGGTTATTTTTCATCACCAACCCATCTATTTCTCCTCAAACGACACTAGCGATTTTATATACACCACTGCTGCGGAAGTCACGAGGACGTGGATGATTGAAGACCCCCCTGAGTATTTCAGGAACAAGAAACAGAGGAGAGCGCTGAAGTAACACAGTACCAACTCACATTGTATACGATTTTGCCCCTCCCCCTCCCCCCACGGGCCCACCATTTCCCCCCTCCCCCTCCCCCAAACGACTACTCGTCTCCAAGACTCCAACCATGTGAGGGGAGGGGGGTGGGGAGGGGTGCTATGGGGAGAAATTTGCATTGGGTTCAAAATTTCTCCCCATAGCCCCCCTGCCCCCTCCCCCCATAGGTTCGGACATGAACTGCATTTTCATACGGTTTTCCCCATCCCCCCCCCCCCCCCCCACAGGCTTGGAGATGCCCTAACATGAAAGTAGAGAAATCTTCACAACAAGAGGTACTAAAGTGAAATATGATAAAAGTTCCCATGCCAAAAACGGGTGAAAGTAAATACCTTCATTTGCCCCCATTTCTTCGAGCAATTCTTAGGTGCTCATAGAGCAAATCACACGTGGTGCTCTATTCCATTCACATGTTGACATTTACACTAGAAGTGGGGTGAGTGGGAGAGAGAAAATAGCCATGTAGGAACTTGTTTTTTTTTCTATAACCTATAGGGGTAGTGGTTAACCCTAGTGGGAATAAGTGTCAGTTACTGAATGGTGTAGAGCACCACTTGTCATGCTGACGTGGTGCTCTTAGAGCAAATAAAAATTTCTCCATTTCTTCAGCCGCTTTCTGGGGTTTTCATTTGCCTCGCTTCTCTTCCAAGGTTCAGAACTCTCACCAATCGCCTGCAAAACCCTAGAAATCAATCGCTTCCTCCTCCAAATTCCGTTAATGTCCGATTACCTGCCTGTCGAAGTGATTGAACAGCGATGGTTGAGGAGGGTTTAACAAGAGCTCTTTGAAAAATGGTGGGTTATGGGTTTTTGGACAAGTGGGTTGGTGTGTGCAGAAGAAAAAGAAGATCTTCTCTTATAAAGAAATGGTGATGATGATGAATAAGTTGGGGATTATATGATCTTGTCTAATAAAGAATATGGTCCCCAAACATTCTCATTCTATGATGGCTGTGTGAGAAACACAGTTCAGTTTCCAATGAAAACCCCTTATGAGTTTCGCCACTCTGTCCCATCCGGTGGCGCCGATAACTTTCGCCCTTATTGCCCATTGTTAGAGACCTCATCTTTTACAAGAGTTGAACTTATGGGTTCCTGTAATGGTTTGTTTTGTCTGTTGACTTCTGCTGGCGTATTTCTGTGGAACCCTGCACTTAACAAGGTGAGGCTTGTAGAGACTGAAATGTCCCGGAGAAGCCTAGCGGGCGGGCTTTGCTTTGACCCTCAAACCATGGAATTTAAGATTGTAACGATAGGTTGTGACTATAGTACCATGCGGCCTGATGTCCTAATCTATAGTACATCCACAAATTCGTCGAAAACTGCTGATGTACATAACTACTACCGCTGTTGGTGGACCCTAGAACAAAATTACCCTGCTCCATTTGTAGCAGGAGCTCTCCATTGGTATGCCGAAAGGCTAGGGCAGGTCATTTTGTGTTTTGATGTGTCGCAAGAAGCATTTCGCGAAATCAATGTGCCGGCTCTAAAAAGGATTGCTGGAATCAAGGAATTTCAGGGCACTATATCTTGCTTTCTTGATGACCAAAATGATCAGTCTTGGGAAGTGTGGGTGATGAAGGAATACGGCGTGGAAGATTCTTGGGCTAAATTGTATACTGTTGGGTACTCACACGGGAGTCCGTTAGAGATTATGAATGGTGGTGAAGTTATGCTAATTAGTTCCGACGGTGAGTTCCTTTTGTTTGATCCGACATCTGAAAATCAAGGGAGGAAAGTTGAAGTGAAACCTGGATGTCAGGATATGGTTTCTTATAAAGGGAGCCTTGCCTTGCTGAATGAAAAATATCAATCAAGAATTTGCCCTTTTTGTTGTTCGACTTTCATCATAGTACTCTGGAATCGTATTATGTCGATTCGTGTTTTGGTTTCTTCTTTGTGGTCCGGATTTCAACAGCATTATGCTAATTTAACTGAAAGATCCACCATTGGAAGTGAAGGCTGACGGAAAGTTTGCTGCTGCTATGTGATTCTGGGAATAGAATGAGAAACTAAACGTCCAATTAGTAAGTTCGTTATCTAAGTAACTCACTTCTATGTATTAAGCGCATTTTGACTTGGTAGTTTCTTGAATGTTTTTTAATAGTTCTCTTGAAGAAAAAAAATGGGAGTGAGTACTCCTTATCAATGAAATTTGTTTATTTGACTAGTGTTTGGACTTGTGTGATGTATCGAGTTTAGTGGACATCTTCTAAAATGGAAATGGAAATGAAAATTTAACAAGTCCGCATTTTGTTGTTTATTCATTTTCTCAGTGTTCCCTTTCACTCTCACTGATTTGGCATCTCATTGTTAGTATCTAGAGTGGGTTGCTTTCATTGATTCACAGAGTGGAAAATATAGCCACCGGGAGTTGGTTAAAATGACTCGACTTTATATTCATTGTGCCTGTATCCCTGTACCTGTTGCGGGTGTTCTGGATCTTATTGTTGTTTATGGCTGCACTAGACCTATGTTTTCTTCTACATTAATAATATAGAAATTTGGGTAGTAATTTCTTTTGTCCCACTGAATCGTGAGGAGCGTCTCGACACAACTTTTTAACTTCCTGACATATTCCCAGTGTTACTATGTCTGATCTTTGCTATCACGGTTAGCTGCACATTGTCATTACACACACACACACATATACATACGAGCAAAATAAGAGTTTGAGACCTGTATGACAAGCCACCAAGTTAATGTGTTGTTTGGTAGCCCAGTAGGGTCTGGGCCTTCCATTTCTTCAAATTTGGTACCAATATTATGCTTCTGAATATGTGATGTGATGAAAATGACTACTAGGTAGGGAGGCATCCCGGTGATGGTATTCCTTGTACTTAAACATCCGGGTTTCCTTATTGACCGAATACTCATGTGCTATATAGTTGCTTGCAGCCTATATTTTCATCCAACATCTGCAGTGTATCTCTTAAATTACTGGAACGGACCCAGAGTAACTACATACTTCCTCTGTGCTATCACGGTTTGCTGCATATTCTTATAATAGGTATTAAAACATTTTGAGTAGAGTAAGAGTTTCAGACCCATATGGAAAAGGCACCGAATTGATGTGATTTTTTCGTAGCTTGGTACGATTTGGGTCTTCCATTTCGTCAAATATTGGCGTGTTGAAAAATGAAAACAAGGTAGTGAGGAGGCTTCCCTGTGATGGTAATTCGTTTCCTTAAAGCTTGAATGCTCGTGTGCTACTTACTTACTGTATATGGTTGTTTGCAGCCCATAACATCAGCAGTGTACATATCTCCTGCTTTAACTAGTTGGTGGGTACTAACTATGACCCCAACACAGTATCTATCTGTTGAACAGATTTTGCTGCTTTAATGCTTTTGGGGTTGCTAATATTTCTCATCTATGATGAATGGTAATTGTCTAATTGAATAGGCATTTGCTGAAGATTATGGAGATTGTGAGCATTTCCGGTTGGCAATAAACATTCTTCAGTTTTTCCCCCTAATGGCATTCTAATCTAATGTTCTCGTCAGTTTTTAAGTTCTCTGAAATTAGAGAGGAACGTTTGCTTAGTTCTCAGAGCTTTGGTTGATTCACGCCTATTATTGATCTGTCTTTTTAGCCATTGTGTAAATGCAATCTCAACCATTATATTATTATTTATTTATTTTTGTTTTCACACATACAAGTTGGTAGGCTCCGCATTCCACTCATTTTTCCATCAATTTAATTTCACACCATTACCCCCACTTTCTACTATTCACAGCCATCATACAGTTCTTCTTAGACATAGGAATATAGTGCATCTTAAACGTAGTTAATTACTGTTTCACTAGTAAAGCAGCTAGTGCCAACACCAAGGCAATTGACAACATCAAATTTGTTGGCGCTTGGTTTTGGCTTTTGAGACTACATTAACGGTCATTTCAACCCTTGTACACATCCATTCAGGTCGCGTGAATCGGAGGACGTTGCTCCCTGCCCAATTGGATCCACCAATTCAATAAGTTGCAACATTCATTCCTACAAACATAGTAGAGTCTACCCGATTTTCGTATCTGTTAGACTCCGTCACTCGTATGTCTGCTGGAAGGGGCACTTCACAAAAGCAAACTTCCTCTCGTATGTTAGGAACTTCTCTCCCCGTTGTAGACACGCAAAATTTGCGGCCAAACATATAGTGTCACGTGTCCCTTATTGCATAAATGAGGGACGGGATCAAATAGCACTCGTCGTCAAATTACTTCCCCTAAGCATTAATTAATGGAGTACTAAATTTTAAATGAGACAAAAGTTTATTTACAAGCAAGGACTGCGTAAGGCGATGCCACGTCACTACATGACATGGCTACAACTCAGCAAGTAAGGCCAATCAAATGGTGCCACTTGTCAAAATGATGCAGTTATCAAGACAAGCAAGCTCGGCCAGTCATGTTGCGCCACTTGTCAATATTATTTATTTTCTACCTTGGCCTACAAGTCAGCCCATGCCTATATAAAGGGGTCATCCCTAGGCATAAAAGACAAACAATTACATCTTGCAAGGAGAGAGCTCTGAAGATCAAGCTGCTGAAGCCCTGACGAGTTCATCCATCGCCAAGATCATCATAAATCCCTTCGGAGTCCTTCATCAAGTTCTTCGAAGATCATCATCGAGTTCTTCAAGCCGTCGAGGATCTCCATTCGCGTTCTTCAAGACACTCGAAGATTTTCAAGCCGTTTTTTGTGTTCTTCAAGGCGTTCATCCAGTTCTTCATCAATATCGAAGATATTCATCCGCCCGATCCGAGTCAAGCCTCTAAAGCCCTCGCTCGGCGTTTGTGTTCTTCGAGACCTTCATCGCGTTCTTCGTCGAAATCGAAGACGCTCATTGATAACTCCTTAATAAGAGTCATCCTATATACACTTTATATTGTTATTTGTGTGCGTTTCGTTGTGAAGTGACGAATTTCAGGCTTATTTGAGAAGAAAATGAGTTTTATAATGTTTTAGAGCTTACACGTACAATCCGGGCGTTTCTTGAATAGTTTTACTTATGATTTGTATGATTTTGTCACATTTGATCTTCGTGGTAGTGTTCGTGTTGTGATTTACAGGAACATTGCATGAGGAGAGCAAGTGGAGAGAAGAAACGAGCTTCGGAAGTCAAAGAGTATGCAAGAGAAGCAAAGTTAGAGGAGCAAAAGTGACCATCCTTCACTATTTTTATTATATCTTGAGTTCTACAAAACCTGCTATAGTGATACCGGTTCCAAATGAAATTAGACTCAAATATCTTTCCAACGGTAGGTCACGGAGCTCAATCAAAGTTTGGACGAGAAAGATATGGTCCGGCGAAGTTGACACAAAAACGAAGAAAAGCTGGTAAAGTTTCATTGGACCAGTGTGCACTCTTCTGGATGTATCTGGAGTTACGTAAACAATTTTGGATCAAGGACTAATCCATTGGAAAGTAGACATTCATGACTTTCCAACGGTATAATATGGGCCCAAACCGGAGTCCGGATGAGGTAGAAAAGGCCCGCGCAAAGTCAGCTTATGAATTCTGGCCGAGAATTGCAAACTGGAGGGGCCGAATTGCAAATTCGGCCAAAATACACTAAAAATCGTGCCCAGGCCTTGAAAAAAGAGTTCTTAGACCTAGAAGGCAGGTTAGAACAGAGGGAGACGCAGAGAAGAAGATTTGAGGAGAAAGTTGGAGCTAGAGTTCGTCGTGGAAGCGAGAATTCATCCGTTTGATCCCTCTACTCTTATCTTTTCATTATTTTTTTACATGATCACACAAACTATTGTATTTTTGATCATGAATATGCGTAACTAAACTTATTAGATCAGGACCCGAGTTTGGGGTTAGGTTTTTCACATTGATTATGCGTTTTATGGATTGAGATTCATGTTTTGATAAACCTAATTGATGATTTTGCGTTTGCTATGATTGTGTTGTGCTCTTCATCATATCTAGTTAATTAGAGACGTCTTGCTGGCTAGAACTCAGTTTGCAATTATTTGGTAACTCGGTAATTGTTGAACCGGAAAAGCAAACAATCACTCGTTCTTAGTGAAAGCAAGAATTGGGATCGTTAGAGTAGAATTCATCGTTAATGCATGTCTAGGGATAATTAGAACTTGGTAACTCGGTTTTAATCTGACCTAGATATAGGATGCTCACTTGGTAACTCGGTGAGTTATTATTGCTCGATTAGCAAAATAATTTCGTCTTTGTTTCACAATTATAAAACGTTGTCAACAAGAGAATCCTAGCAATCCCCCAAACGAGGTATCCTGGTTGTTCCTCCCATATTATTTCTCAACATTTTTAATATTTGCTTTGTCTTTTCAATTATTTAGTTTAGAAAAACAATATATACTGCTTGCCCACATTAAAGTTAATCATCCTAATTCGTTCACGAGAAGTCCTTTGGGTTCGACAAACCCGGATTTACCGGATATTACTACGCACGACAACCGTACACTTGCGGAGATCGTGTCAAGTTTTTGGCGCCGTTGCCGGGGACTTCGGTTGAATTGATTAGGATTATTAACTTTAGGGATTTTATCTTTCTGTCTTTATTTATTTATTTGTTAATCTCATCGGCTCCCTAGAAAATTATTTTGCAGATAACTTGGTGATCATGTGGGGGCAGAATTATTATGGGCAATATTCAGGCTATTTACCGTACTACTCATACGGAGATTTTTACACGCCTCCTCCTTGCAATCGAGAAGATGAGCATATGAAAGAAATATTGAAGCTCATGCTAGTAAAAAAGGGACAAAATGGAGGAAGGGCTGGATAGAATTGAGGAAACTGTCATGCGTCATGGACAACAACTTTCAGAACTTTCTCGTGCATATGCAGACAATGACAATGGGCCAATCAACATCATTCCTGACTTAGTTGAGGAGTGCGAAGAGGAAGACGCAGACATCCCAGAGATCTATGTTTATAATACTGTCCATCATGAAGTAATAGATCCTCTGGTCGCTTCAGACTCAGATTCGGACTCAGATTGGGATGATATTGTGAAGCCTATACAACTTGTGCCTCGCATAATTCCGGATCCATGGCATGAATGGGAGAGTGTGGGCATCGCAAGCTTATGGCCCACTGATGATATTTTCTTTGAGGAAGAAAGTCGTGAAGCTAAGGAATTACTGCATGGAGATTTTTGCAAGGACATGTATCAAGAAGTTCCTCCGCCTAGTCCATATCTCTTGGATATCATAAAATTGGGCGAATCGCACAAGGAAGAGAAAAGACCCCAATTTTACGCAATACATGACTTGCCACCCGTGATTCCGAGACAAGAGCTAGGGAAGGAAGCAGGAAAGTCAGAACTTATTGTTGAAGCCGTTCCACTTGAGATGCTATATTCAAATGGCCAATCCTCGACGACTGTAATTTTGAAGAATTGCAAGAAGAAGAAGAAGAAGAAGAAGAAGAAGAAGAAGAAGAAAGGTAGAGTGAGGCATGTGGCGGCTAACAACTTATATTTCTTTGCACCATATGCATCTCATGAATGCTTACTTGAGAAGAGACAAAGGGAAAAGCGATGGTGGAAGAAGAAAAAGTGGAGAGAAAAGTCTCATGTCTGAGGTAACTGGGTCGGGTCGCTTGTTGGGAGGCAACCCAGCCTATTTATTTGCATTAGATTAGGGAGTTAGTTTTTAATACAGTTGCGTGTGTTTTGTTTATTTATTTTGGAGAGATGAGAGAGAGGGACTAATGATGTTTTCTAGTGACATATTTGAGCAGGATATGGGAGAATCTACCCCGGTGTGCCATGGCACACATGACCGTCATAGGGGCTCGTGTATGCGAGTTGGGGATTCTCCAAGACACAGATTTTAGCAGAGGAGGGCAGTCTACCCCGGTGTGCGAGAACACACTGACCGTTGGGAGCATGGTGGCGCCACTACTGTGCTTGGGGACTGCTTGGCGCGATTTCGTCCCCACCCTTGAGGTGGTTGTGAGTATCTTTTCTTTTGCTGAATTATGTGTTTATTTTATTTAATATATGTCATGCTCCATCTCATCTACTGGCCTACGCATTTGATTGCTGAGCTCTCTACATGATCTCTAAATTCGTTGAGGACAACGAAGTATTCAGTGTGGGGGTGATTTAACTGTCTACTAGCCAATTGTGTCTTGCATAGCCAGTTACATGTAGGATGTGTTTAGATTGTATTGTGAGTCAGTTGTGGTTTTTGTTATGTTTTTACTTATATTGTCGTATTGTGTAGTGTAGTTTACATACTGTTTTCACTTTTACATAATTGAGTATACCCACCAAAAAGTTGAGTTGTGTTGTGTCAATTTTTTTTTCATGTCAAAGCCTTGCATATAGAGGTAGGATATTAAAAAAAAATACAAAAAATGAAAAAAAAAAAAGAAAATCCATAAAAAATTAAAGATTTAAAAATTTGAGAAAAGGCAATTGAGGATCTTGAAACTGAAGAGAGCTTAGTGAATGAATCCTTTTGAGTAGGAAGTGTCGTAGTAAGGAAATTTTTATTCTTTAATATTTTGTGTAGAGGTTTCACTAAGGATGTCCCGGGAATTTTTGGAAGTTGTGAAAGAATGACATGTAAAGTATACATAAGTTTCCTATAGTGTGCTAATTAGATTGAGTTTTGCTTGTAGCTGAATATTCTGTTTTCAAGTGGAATATTGTGGTCTCTTGTGATCTGGGGTGGACCTTCGTGTAGAGTTGGTTTCATGTGGTACGGTTGCCTCAGCCTAAGTGAAGTTGAGGGGCGTACACCACCATCCCTTACGGTGGTCACAAGAGTTAACCGAAGAAGCCCACGCTCTTTCTGCTCTACTGCACGGTTGTAAAAAAAACAGAGGTGGAAAGAAAAGAAAATGAGAAAATCTGAAAAAAAAATGTGCTTCAAGGAGAAACAACCTAATGTGCTTCCGGTCACACAGAAAATTTGGATTCCATCCAAGTAGAGCTTAGAGAGGAAAACTAGAGTCAAGCCTCATTTCACAGGAGTTGTGACTCCCTTCACCGGGACAATTTGCATTCAAACGCAATAAAGGCTAAGAGGGTCTGAAAACCTCAGATGATTCGGCGAAGAAAGGCTACAGTGAAATTTGAGCTTAATTAGACCCAATGAAGCTTAGGACGTGCTTGTGTCTTGGCTTGAATTGGTGGAAGAAAGGGGACACCTTAGTGAGCTTTTGCATAGAATCAATTTTATTTTAAATTCTTGCTACGTGTATATGAATTTCAAAAAGGATTAGTGAGAGCTTGATGATTTTCAGTTGATGAGAGGGAGATTGCCTGATCTTACCAAAAAGAAAGATTTAAAGCGCTTTGTGTGTTGTGTTAAGATAGAGTCTAGAATTTTCATCTGCATCATATTGCTTCATTGTTGTGTCGTGTGTCGTGTTTGAGTCGTGTGTGTCTTGTCGGCTAGTAGACAGACGAATGCAGTAGATGAGACTTTGCTCGGGACGCGCAAATGGCAAGTGTGGGGGTATTTGATAACTCCTTAATAAGAGTCATCCTATATACACTTTATATTGTTATTTGTGTGCGTTTCGTTGCGAAGTGACGAATTTCAGGCTTATTTGAGAAGAAAATGAGTTTTAAGATGTTTTAGAGCTTACACGTACAATCCGGGCGTTTCTTGTATAGTTTTACTTATGATTTGTATGATTTTGTCACATTTGATCTTCGTGGTAGTGTTCGTGTTGTGATTTACAGGAACATTGCATGAGGAGAGCAAGTGGAGAGAAGAAACGAGCTTCGGAAGTCAAAGAGTATGCAAGAGAAGCAAAGTTAGAGGAGCAAAAGTGACCATCCTTCACTATTTTGATTATATCTTGAGTTCTACAAAACCTGCTATAGTGATACCGGTTCCAAATCAAATTAGACTCAAATATCTTTCCAACGGTAGGTCACGGAGCTCAATCAAAGTTCGGACGAGAAATATATGGTCTGGCGAAGTTGACACAAAAACGAAGAAAAGCTGGTAAAGTTTCACTGGACCAGTGTGCACTCTTCTGGATGTATCTGGAGTTACGTAAAAAATTTTGGATCAAGGACTAATCCATTGGAAAGTAGACATTCATGGCTTTCCAACGGTATAATGTGGGCCCAAACCGGAGTCCGGATGAGGTAGAAAAGGCCCGCGCAAAGTCAGCTTATGAATTCCGGCCGAGAATAGCAAACTGGAGGGGCCGAATTGCAAATTCGGCCAAAATACATTAAAAATTGTGCCCAGGCCTTGAAAAACGAGTTCTTAGACCTAGAAGGCAGGTTAGAACAGAGGGAGACGCAGAGAAGAATATTTGAGGAGAAAGTTGGAGCTAGAGTTCGTCGTGGAAGCGAGAACTCATCCGTTTGATCCCTCTACTCTTATCTTTTCATTATTTTTGTACATGATCACACAAACTATTGTATTTGTGATCATGAATATGCGTAGCTAAACTTATTAGATCAGGACCCGAGTTTGGGGTTAGGTTTTTCACATTGATTATGCGTTTTATGGATTGAGATTCATGTTTTGATAAACCTAATTGATGATTTTGCGTTTGCTATGATTGTGTTGTGCTCTTCACCATATATAGTTAATTGGAGACGTCTTGTTAGCTAGAACTCAGTTTGCAATTATTTGGTAACTCGGTAATTGTTGAACCGGAAAAGCAAACAATCACTCGTTCTTAGTGAAATCAAGAATTGGGATCGTTAGAGTAGAATTCATCGTTAATGCATGTCTAGGGATAATTAGAACTTGGTAACTCGGTTTTAATCGAACCTAGATATAGGATGCTCACTTGGTAACTCGGTGAGTTATTATTGCTCGATTAGCAAAATAATTTCGTCTTTGTTTCACAAATTATAAAACGTTGTCAACAAGAGAATCCTAGCAATCCCCCAAACGAGGTATCCTGGTTGTTCCTCCCATATTATTTCTCAACATTTAAATATTTGCTTTGTATTTTCAATTATTTAGTTTAGAAAAACAATATATACTGCTTGCCCACATTAAAGTTAATCATCCTAATTCGTTCACGAGAAGTCCTTTGGGTTCGACAAACCCGGATTTACCGGATATTACTACGCACGACAACCGTACACTTGCGGAGATCGTGTCACTCATCCGTTCGATCCAAGATCGAGATACGAGACCCTCGTTCGAAATTTCAGGAGAATAATCAGGAGATAGTAATTTCTGTTTAGAAAATTACATAACAGAGATGGTATTCCATTACATTACATCAATAAAATATTAGTTACGCCGGATTTCTCGCTTTTGTTCCATTAGCATAAATTTGTGTGTACACATGTCTCGTTGTTCTGCTTGAGCTAGACATAGTACCTAAACAAACAAAACATATTATTACACCAACACAAAAAATAACTAAAATAGAGAGCTTCAACTTACGTTCTTCGTCGAAATCGAAGACGCTCAGATTCGAGATCAAGCTACAAAACCCTCGTTCGACGTTTCAGGAGAAGAATCCGGGATAGTAATTTCTGTTTAGAAAATTACATAGCAGAGATTTAATCCATTACATTATATCAATAAAATATCTTTCACGCCAGATTTCTCGCTTTTGTTCCATTAACATAAATTTGTGTGTACACCTGTCTCTTTGTTCTGCTTGAGCTAGACATTGTACCCAAACAAACAAAAACATATTATTACACCAACACAAAAATAACTAAAATAGAAAGCTTCAACTCACGTTCTTCGTCGAAATCGAAGACGCTCATCCGTTCGATTCGAGATCAAGCTACGAAATCCTCGTTCGATGTTTCAGGAGAAGAATCCGGGATAGTAATTTCTGTTTAGAAGATTACATAACAGAGATTTAATCCAAAACATTACATTAATAAAATATTTGTTTCGCCAGATTTCTCACTTTTGTTCCATTAACATAAATTTGTGTGTACATCCGTCTCGTTGTTCTGCTTGAGCTAGACATTGTACCCAAACAAACAAAAACATATTATTACACCAACACAAAAAATAACTAAAATAGAGAGCTTCAACTACTAGCTAAAATAAAGAGCTTCAACTACTAGCTACAACAAAGAGCTTCAACTATTAGTATTACCTTGCCTTGCTTGGTAGGGAAATATGAATGGTTAGGATAATCTAGAGCTAGAGGTGGGTTTGAGTGTGAGTGGAGAGAATTGTGAAGTTGGGATGTCTATAAATATGACTTTTCTAGAGGAAAGTTATTGGAAGGAAGTTTTTTAGAGGGAAGTTATTGGAGGGAAGTTGGTTTTTTCGAGGAAAGTTATTGGAGGGAAGTAGTTGAGTAATGATCATAGTTAGTAAAATACGAGAGGAAATAAAACGTGATACGGTACGTACGTGTATTATACGATTTTAGGTTAAAAATACGTTCGTAAAAACTCAGTTTAAAAATACGCAATTTGATTAATTCGAGTTTTTTATACGTAGGTGTATAGTTCGTATACCAGTTATTTATTCGGAATAAAAAATAGGGGTGCATTTCTTAGTATTTTAGCATATATAATGAGTTCTTTGTTGACGCGGATTCTTAACGCGTATGCGCAAGTGCACGGTCAAGTAATATAGGGGTGGTATTTCAACCCCGAGTTATCGATCCCACGAGGACATGCTTGAGATTATTTAATTAGTTATTTAATTTAGAGTACGGTGCAGGAGGAAAGATTTGATTGATTTTTAGAATTGAAATAAAAACTAAGCTAACATTTTTGTATTTTTATTTTATATTTAATAAAAGCTATGGAGAAACTAGGCAGTCTCTAGATCACCTAGGGTTGTAGACGAATTTCGGTTCAACTATGTAACACGTAAATTCTATTCTAGTTCAGCCGGGTAATTGCACTGACAATCTCCTATCGGTCTCATGTCATTTTACGTCTCGGTTAACTACAATCTCCTCTCGGTCTCATGTTGTCTACCGGTCCGTTCTAGCAGGTCATCTACTGGTACGATAACGGGTCCTGTCGGCCCACCGTTTCACGGAACAGCTAAATAATCCTACCGAATCTACCCACACTAGGCCAATCCTAACACTTCTCCTTTTAGGTCTCGGTGATTCGGGATTGTGTTCAAATTCTCTACACAATTAGGTTGAGTCACTGTCGTGCACTCATCTAATTAGCTAGCACGTCCGGGTAGCTACTCCATTCATACTAAAGATTAAGCATAGAACAAGAACGTGTAACTAGAACGAATATTAACTTTAAGCAATGAATTGATTCACAAAATAAAGCCTAGTTTCGTTGAATATCAAATCATATCCTAATCGTGTCAATAGACTAAGATCAACAACAAGTTCAAGAAACTAACATTCAATTGAAGAATCAAATCCAAACGCATGAAACAAAGTATGAAATCCGGAAAATAATCATCTACATAAACCCTAGGCTCTCGTAGAGATGCCTAGCAAAGTATTTAGCTAAGAATAATCAACCAAACAAAACTTACAAGTTTCTCCATACAAGGATTGAGAGAGGAAGAAGAAGAAGAAAAACCTAGATCTTCAATGGAGGAACCCCCCTCTTGAACCCTAGCCTCCTCCTTGCTCGACTCTCTTTCTTTCTCTTTTTTCCCGTGCGTCCCCTTAATAAAAGAGCCCCGTTCTTTTATTATTTTTAAGTATTGTGATCTTGTGATCACAAATTTTGATCATAGGATCACATTGTGGTTGTAGGATCACGTTTGATCCTAGATCTAGTCTAGCACTTGATCTTGTGATCACCTTTTTTGATCCTAGGATCACATTGTGGTCTTGTGGGTGATCTTGTGATTGTAGGATCACCTCCTACACTTCCAGTGAGTTGCTCTCACGTATGGCCACCAAATTTTCACTAAGTGTTTGGCCATTTTTCATCTAGGGGGTTAAAGTGCCATTACAGAAACTTCATTAAATTGCATTTGCCTCCCCTCTTCATGTATTTTCACTGTTTCTTCACGATTTCTTCATCGTTTTAGCTCCCGATTAATCTCCCAAGCTTGTTTCTCCTCGCCGCTTCATGTCCCAAGCTCCGTTCCTGCCCAACACAACAAGAAAACACCCCATGCGAACAAAAGTGACAAGATAAATGTAAATAATGTGAAAAACGTCCGGATTAATAATTTACCACTCAAAGCTAAACTTATCCAATTTCCTCAAGTTCATAGTGTATTTCTAATATATTCAACCCGGAAACTACACAAAACGGTACACAAACGTAGAAGAAATATAACTCTAATATAGAGTTATCAAATCCCCCCACACTACCTTTTTGCGCGTCCCGAGCAAAATCAAAAACATTTCTCACACTATGATTTTCAATCCCCCGAATTGCATTTAACTTCACTAGCCATGTGACACAAACAACACACACACCCATGCAATCTACATGACTATACAATGCAACTCGATTATCAAACAATGCAAAAGTCGAAACAACAATTTTTTTTTTCTTTTTAGTTAGAGATTGGGCAATCTCAAAAAGTAAACCGGCAAGTCATAAGGCTCTCATATTCCCTTGGAAGTTCTATAACTTTGGTGATCGGTAGAACTTGCGGCCAGTTTCGTTAGACAGAACGGGCACGAACACAAAATAAGTTGCTTCCGCACACTCATCAAACGTATACCTAGCACTTACCTTCCGAGCTATTTATCCACGGGTTAAATTGTTGACGGTTTAGGACGGGTAGGATAGGATATTTAGAAGCGTTGTCCTAGACGTCGTGATATAACTCACAAAACCCGATTCTCACACTCCCTCACCAAAATCCAAGGAACCCCACCGAATCTCACTACTCCGGCCCTCATTCCTTCAATCTTGGTGCAACGCCGTTCTCGCGGCCACAAATGTGAAGAAGTGATCTCGAACAATAGCTAATCTCCCTGGTCTTCAATTTCAATCTTGCTCCTTTATTCCCTTTCAATTTCACTTTCACTTTCTATTTTACTCTTTTTTTTCTCTTTTTTTTCCACACAATAACATTAAGCACATGGAGCCGACAATACGATATTAATATCCGAGGAGATCAAATATCAGAATTAGATAACATGGGGGTGGAATGTGTCAAATTAGTGATGTAACATAGATGTCGACACCCCCACACTTGATACAAAGCAAATCACGAACCCAGTAGTCAATGTGTAAACGTGATTTTCCAACCGATCCTCCTCATCACCTAAGATATCGAGAATATAAATAAAGCATAAGCACGACCTCCTATAAGATCAACCAACCCCCACCCCATGACGTGCGGAAGAAATATCACGCACTACGGTACTCCACCTGTGATCGTGGTGTAAGGAAACGACTCACCGCCACACCGAAGTGTGCTACCGTCTCTAACTCACCCTCACATCCCCTCAAAAGACGATATGTAAGAGAATCCACATAAGATGTATCAAATCAGCTCACCCTCATCAAACCTCCCTAACTCAACTCCCTCTATCATGACGCATAGGAAAGGACCATTCTAACAAGTGATGAAAGTCACAATGAAAGGCTCCCTAGGCTAGAGGCTGTGAATAAAAGGGGTAAACGGATCAATAGGGGTAACTAGTGGACCTAGGAGATGGAGACGGGACGTGAGGCCCCCATAAACATCACTCGCACAGCTGTTCCGTTGCCACTACGAGGAGGGTTGACGACTACCTAAGTGACGGTGGTGTAGCGCTAGTAGGATAACTAGTCTGAGAGGCAGCTACTCGCATTTCTAATGTGCATTAGCCCTATACGTCTTCCTACTCCAGATTCTCGCGTCTACCTCACCTCAGATTTTCATACTCCTAAGGAATTCTATCATTAAGCCCTCTCCACATTCACTATCTTCGATTGCCCTTTCTCAAAAATTTAAAATTTTATGATTTTTTTTTTTGAATATTTCCTAACTCTATATGCTTTTGGCCAACTCGATTAAACACAAGTTTTGGGTAGGGGACTCAATAATGTAAAAGTGCTAACAAAATTCATAAACTACACACTCCTACCACAAACCAACACAATATGAACACATAACTATATGTAACAAGGCGATGCAAACAAAGACATGGCTAGTGAACATAGATACAAACCCCCCCACACTTAAGCGTTTCGTTGTCCTCAACGAATTTAGAGATAATGAAGGAGGACTCATCGCTTAAATGTGTAGGCGGTGGATTGCTACATTCATCGCTCAAAAACGTAGACAGAAAAGAGAGTGTTAGAGGTACCTGGGTGCCCGGACCTACATGGGCACCGTTGCCGCGAAACTGCAACAAGAAGGGGTCTTGTGGACCGTTGAGAAATTCCGGAAAAGTCTCACCTCGCGTCCGGATTGCGATGCGCCTACTCAACATTCTATCACACGCATCAAGAAGGGGAACCTGGAGCGTCTTATGTACCTGTGTCCCTGCACACTGATTCAAAGTATTAAAGCAACTCTCTCTCACCCCTCAAAATCAAATATGGAGAACTAAAAGCAAAAACAGAAACAAATTGCATCCTAATCTACATTGGGTTGCCTCCCAAGCAGCGCTTGTAATTTAAGGTCGACAGCCCGACCCGGTTACCTCTACCGAAAAGGATAGTGGAGACTGCTTTATCCCTCCACTTCTTCTTCTTCCACCATCTCTTCTCGATAACTTCACGTGCACCCCTGTGCTGTGCAGATGGTGGAGAGTTGTAGAAGCTGATTTTTTTCATCTTGCAATTTATCTTCTTTATCAGCTTCCACCAAGTAAAACTGTGCTCATATGCATCGTTCTCCATAAAGTCATCCCAGTAATACCTTTTTGGTGCTAGATGATCTTCAAATGACCCATGCAATTCATCCACACCCCCACACTTGCTGACTTCCAACTCCTTGACTATGGCATATGGATGATCAATAGAATCGCCCATAGAACAAGAGATTGGGAGTTGCTCATCAAATTCTTCCCCATACGAATCCCCATACAGTAATTGTTCCAGCTCATCGCAGACTTGCGTGACATAAGATATGGAGAATTCATCATTAATCGGAGTTGGGGCTTTTACCTCAATATCACTGAGCACAAGTGTGTCACCAGCTCCATCGTCGACACACCACAGGCTTCCAATTTCGGTGTCTTCCCATTCATACCAAGGATGTGAGGGAACCTGCGGTCTTGGCTCGCAATACGGAAGATCTTCCCATCTTCGGCACACAGGTCCACCCCAGTCTGAATCAGAGTCTGAGTCCTCATATATGGCAGAGTCCACCAATGGTTCCTGGACACTGCAGTCTTCGTTTAGCTCATGTATCTCTTCTTCCACTTGTGGTGGGGACGATGAAGGTTCAATTTTTAGCTCACTGTCATATGGCACGGTTTCTTCTTGTGGCTCTTGAATGCTTGATTCCCCTGCTGTTGACATTTTTCTATTCGCTTCTTTATCCTCTCCAACATCTCCCTCACGTATTCCCTACCTGTTGCTGAATCCTCTTTTGGTAATTGTGCATCTATGGACAAAAATTTGGCGCAAACTTCCATGTCATTCATAATACTACGCCGTTCTGCCATATCCGCTGATGAGTCTTCCTGGTGCTGATGAAGCTGGGGGGCATGTACTCGACATGAGTCTCTACGGTCGTGCCAAATTCCGCATACGTAGCACCAAGTTATGCATGCGTCCTCGTCTTCATGGTTACCCCTACAGTGGAAACAGTAGGGGGGACCCGAATAACAGTCTTCGCTCCACATGCTTATATTGTCTCTTGCTTCCTGCGTTCCTGAGAAACAAACTCACAAGACACCCGTGAAGCACAGAGATATAGAATAAAAATATTAAAATCAAACTAAAATAAAAGTACTCTAAACTAACTCCTAACAAAATAATCTACCGCTGTCCCCGGCAACGGCGCCAAAAACTTGACGCGGATTCTTAACGCGTATGCGCAAGTGCACGGTCAAGTAATATAGGGGTGGTATTTCAACCCCGAGTTATCGATCCCACGAGGACATGCTTGAGATTATTTAATTAGTTATTTAATTTAGAGTACGGTGCAGGAGGAAAGATTTGATTGATTTTTAGAATTGAAATAAAAACTAAGCTAATATTTTTGTATTTTTATTTTATATTTAATAAAAGCTATGGAGAAACTAGGCAGTCTCTAGATCACCTAGGGTTGTAGACGAATTTCGGTTCAACTATGTAACACGTAAATTCTATTCTAGTTCAGCCGGGTAATTGCACTGACAATCTCCTATCGGTCTCATGTCATTTTACGTCTCGGTTAACTACAATCTCCTCTCGGTCTCATGTTGTCTACCGGTCCGTTCTAGCAGGTCATCTACTGGTACGATAACGGGTCCTGTCGGCCCACCGTTTCACGGAACAGCTAAATAATCCTACCGAATCTACCCACACTAGGCCAATCCTAACACTTCTCCTTTTAGGTCTCGGTGATTCGGGATTGTGTTCAAATTCTCTACACAATTAGGTTGAGTCACTGTCGTGCACTCATCTAATTAGCTAGCACGTCCGGGTAGCTACTCCATTCATACTAAAGATTAAGCATAGAACAAGAACGTGTAACTAGAACGAATATTAACTTTAAGCAATGAATTGATTCACAAAATAAAGCCTAGTTTCGTTGAATATCAAATCATATCCTAATCGTGTCAATAGACTAAGATCAACAACAAGTTCAAGAAACTAACATTCAATTGAAGAATCAAATCCAAACGCATGAAACAAAGTATGAAATCCGGAAAATAATCATCTACATAAACCCTAGGCTCTCGTAGAGATGCCTAGCAAAGTATTTAGCTAAGAATAATCAACCAAACAAAACTTACAAGTTTCTCCATACAAGGATTGAGAGAGGAAGAAGAAGAAGAAGAAAAACCTAGATCTTCAATGGAGGAACCCCCCTCTTGAACCCTAGCCTCCTCCTTGCTCGACTCTCTTTCTTTCTCTTTTTTCCCGTGCGTCCCCTTAATAAAAGAGCCCCGTTCTTTTATTATTTTTAAGTATTGTGATCTTGTGATCACAAATTTTGATCATAGGATCACATTGTGGTTGTAGGATCACGTTTGATCCTAGATCTAGTCTAGCACTTGATCTTGTGATCACCTTTTTTGATCCTAGGATCACATTGTGGTCTTGTGGGTGATCTTGTGATTGTAGGATCACCTCCTACACTTCCAGTGAGTTGCTCTCACGTATGGCCACCAAATTTTCACTAAGTGTTTGGCCATTTTTCATCTAGGGGGTTAAAGTGCCATTACAGAAACTTCATTAAATTGCATTTGCCTCCCCTCTTCATGTATTTTCACTGTTTCTTCACGATTTCTTCATCGTTTTAGCTCCCGATTAATCTCCCAAGCTTGTTTCTCCTCGCCGCTTCATGTCCCAAGCTCCGTTCCTGCCCAACACAACAAGAAAACACCCCATGCGATCAAAAGTGACAAGATAAATGTAAATAATGTGAAAAACGCCCGGATTAATAATTTACCACTCAAAGCTAAACTTATCCAATTTCCTCAAGTTCATAGTGTATTTCTAATATATTCAACCCGGAAACTACACAAAACGGTACACAAACGTAGAAGAAATATAACTCTAATATAGAGTTATCATTTGTGTCACGCGTTGCCATCTTTTCATATTTTTATCAAATAAATAAAAATAATTTGTAAAGCATTTACTCAATTGTTTATTATTTCTGATGTTTACACTATTTACTCATAACTAGTTACTTATGTAAAATAATATCATACTATTCAAACTACTTCTGTAGAAAAGAGTTACTACGCATTCTCTGATCTTAAACATGTATTTTTCATAAGTAATAGTACAAAATACGGAAGTATTTTTCATTTATACTTACGGACATATATTAAACGGAAAATTTCGGAGTATTTTCTGACTAGGGTAATGACCCTACTCACAACAAAAACAAGGAGCTGTTTCTTCACAGCAGAGGGGTGAAAACTGTCCTAAAAAGGGGGTAACTGTGTAGAATGAGCAGTGACATGGGTGGTAACTGTGTAGAATGAACAGTGACAGGGGTGGTAACTGTCCAGATGAACAATACTAGGAGTATAATGGTCTTTTAACAATAAGGTATGTGATTTAATCATGCTAATAGGTGATGTCTAAAGTGTTTTTAATTAGTATTTACTTAAATATGAGGTGAAGGGTATAGTTGTCTTAAAAAACTGTAGTTTCATGTAAGGGGTGAGGGTATTTAAGTCATTCCACCCTTCCAAGGGTGAAATGGTCACCAAAAATTCTAACCCTAGCAGACACTAACAGAAGGGTGCAATGTGTCTAACCTACATTCACTAACAGGGGACCAAAATGTATTTATCTATAAATCAAGGGGCAAAATATATTTTGTTGATAGTCGGAGGGTGGAAAATGTCTTTTAATTCTAAATAAATAATGGCCCTATTTGGTTGAGCTTAATTAATATTATACGATATAATCTACGATCTCATAATCTTAATTAAAATCAACCAAAAAGGATCATCATTTATGGTGCTCAAATAGTTTGACTTGCAAATTACCGCTAACTGAGTGATAGACGCATACCCTTACCATGAGAGCTCTAGGACAAAACTTTTAGTGCTCCAAATGTGCACCACTTAGTGTTCTACTCCCAATCACGTAGAAGTAGAACGCTAAGAGCCCGTTTGGTATTGCTTTTGCTTTCTAGAATGCTGCTTTTCAAATCCAAAAGCAGTATTTATGCGTTTTGGTAAATTTTTATTTTTCTGCTTTCTAGAAAGCAACTGCTTTCCTACAGCTGCTTTTGAAAAGCAGGGGAGGGATTGCTTTCTACGACCTGCTTTTTGATTAATTTATTATTTGACATCATTATCCATTAATAAATATCAATAATATATTATTGTAACAGTAATATTTATTATATCATGTCTGAAATTGTCGTTTCGATATTTATAACAAGTGTAAAGCACTAATTACCAAACACAAAATGTCAAAAGTGATTTTTCACAGCAGGTTATATACGGAGTTTAGCAAACACTTTTTGTGCAGATTCTCACAGAAGATTTCTCACAGTACTTCCTACACAGCAGCTTTCTAAACCGCCACAGCATTACCAAACTAGCCCTAAGTGATGTTCATTTGGAGCACTAAAAATTTCTCCTAGAGCTCTAGGGTTTAGCTCAATAGTTAGTTGTTTATCAATCTCTCAATTAATGTTTACTCTTGATCTTCTTTCAGGCACGCAGGCCACTTTGAAATTCGTAACTCTCCCAAAGTTCACAAGAAAGGAAATCAAACCTCTAGAGTTTGATAAACCCGTCAGAACCCATACCAAATACTTCACCCCCAATTATTCTATTAAAAAGTGGTGCAAAAATTGACAATTTTCATTGATGAAAGAAGACTGTCTTATTTAGGATTTTCTAATGCGAAATTGAGTTCTAATTTCAGGTTTTATTTGCATTTGTGATTCGAATGTGCTGTTGCAATGTTGTACAACTATGTGATATCCCAAGGCAATATTGAGGTTCTTGATACTCATAACGAGTCCACAACTAAAATGGTGAATCGGCTTGACTCTGATTGAACAATGGTTCGGGAACCATCATTGGTGAGCAAAAGTCCAAAGAAGACAACTTTGTCGGGTTATAACCACCAAAGAAGTTAAAAAGTTAGTCAGGACTAGAACCCAATTATGAAAATTAAGGGAGAGAGAGAGCATCGAGGTAACAGAGGGGAAGAGCGGTGAAGGGTCGATGCAGTGTCGTTAAGTGGGTTATTCACAGCAATGCTACGTGTCTCCATCTTGAATTTCAAATGGTGTAGATTAGGTTGGACAATAATTAGAGCTGCAGGGAATCCTAACTGTTGACATATATGCCATTGATCGTGAAATTTTTGATGGTGTAGATTAGGCTGGAGGGGCTGGACGCTAATTAGAGCTAGAGGAGATCCTAATCTGTTTCAATTGGGGGCCTCCTTCACCCATGTTTGTTAATTCTCAATATTTTGGCAAGTAATCGTGATAATATAAAATCAACCATGTTTGTTAATTCTCAATCATGCTATGCTTTACATACTAGCATATTTTGGTGTTATTAACTTTTTTATTATAATAAAAAAAAATACATTTACTTGCGAATCCAAAGAACATTTCCCACATTAAGGACATGGCATACAGTAACAGTTCCGGATTCAACTTTGAGCAGCTGAAACGCTAGATGCTTTGGATTCCAATATGATGTATCGGTATGACAAACCACTACACCTTTCATTCGTGTTCCATCATCGAGACCCACCATCGAGACTGCATAGAGCCTAACGCTCCCAGTGTTGTGGCAGTAAAACACAGGGTGCACGTATCGCAACTGATGACATGACACCGCTGCATCCCTTGGTATCTTGGTGACTCCAGTAATATTATACCTCTGCAATCGAGTCTCTCTCTCCAACTCCGTAGAAAGGGCATACATGTTATTTCCCAATCTTGAAATGCAATTATCGATCATTGACTCTAAGGAAGTAGCACAGTATCTTTCTTCTGTTGGAATTCCAGGCTTCTCACAGTATTCCAGTATATCCTCAATAACATACGCTTCTGATGAATTGTACTTCACGGAATAATGGTTTAGAATATCTTGTATTTTACTAGAACTAAAGGGAACTTCTTCAACATTTACACGAGGTAAGAATGATGCGGACTTGAAGAATGCTCCGCTAATCTGCAAGTTCAACTTATTTCCTTCTTTAAGGTCACCTTCAAAGAAGTACTCGTCGATACCTTTGAAGGCATGCACTTTATCTAGTGGAGCAGCATGGAAGTATGCTCCACTCGTAATAGCGCAATAGATTATGGGCTTGACTTTCCCATTATTAGTACCATTATTGGATAGCAAAAGATCTTCGAGGTTGTACTCGTTCTTCCACCCCTCTGCAAATGAAGTCGTATGAATATCTAAATACTATGTAAGGTAAGTATTTTATTGTACACCTGAACATTGGTGGCAAAAATCAATATGTTAATTTTCTGTAGGATCGATGGTAGAAATCTTACATGAAAATATGAGATTTGGTAGTGGTCGGGGACCAGAGATGGTCATGTCCTAATAAAATTTGGCTCCTTAATCATATTTATAAGAATCTTGTGTTTGGTATTATGTCTAGTTAGTATTGATAGATATGTCATCTAACCTGGTTTGAAAAGATCCTTGACAGCTCCAGGCATAGGAGTGTTTGGCAAAAAAGCATTCCAATAAGCTTGAGGAGTTAAAGATCTTGCACGAATCGTAACCAAAAGAACCTACAAAATAACAAGATCGTAATTTGACAAAATTCTTTCTTCATCATGAGACAATGTCATGATATACACCATCAAGATACACTAAATTATGGAAAAGCACTAATTGAAATACATCTACTCACAGAAATAGATGTCAAAACAACCATATGCATGCAGAACCTCATTGTGCATTTAGTTGACTCACAAATTTGAAGAAAATGTGTTGGTAGTAGTAGTATTTATAATCATTACATGACCGAATCAGAAATGAAATAAATGCAAATGTTTTTGATTTGCCTTAAATTATTAATTAATGAGTTTATGTTCTATTGTATTTAATTAAAACAGGTCCATGAATGTAATAAATTTTATGCTAATCAAAATCATTAATTGCAGAGCCACATTGGTGAGTGCTATCATTCGTGTGTTTTGATAACGAAATTCATTGTTATATTTAGGCAAAATTGCACCAATAGTACACATATTATATGTTTTGCTATTATACTCACACATCAATTTTGGCATCCGCAATAGCCACATTTTGATATTGTTACACACGGTGGTACATTTCATTTTATAACCGTTGAGTATGAAAACAGGTCTCAGAAAGCTATAAACTAATTACGTTTTGCAAAATGTGTAAGTTTGAAAAAAGGTCTCAAAATGTTAAAATTTGACTTCACGGATGAAATATAACGGAGGGGTGCTAAGTGTCCTCACTTTTTTCAGCTAAAGGAATGTTTAGGAATGTTTATGATTCGCTAATTTAAGGGATCATTTTTTTCTTTGGTCTGCCTTAAATTGGTAATGAATGCATTCATGTCATATTGTATTTAAGAGAAACCGGTTCATGAATGTAACCAATTTATGCTAGTCAAGATCATTAATTGCATACTCTTATTGGTGAGTTTTATTATCCGTGTTATGATACCAAAATTCATTGTTATATTTAGGCAAAATTGCACTAATAGTACACATATTATATATATATATATATATATTTGAGGATAAAACCGAAACACTACTACACCCAAACCAGAGGAACCTAGCTAACCAATTCCTCTATCCTGGTCTAGACACTTCAGTAGCCACGTGGGCTCTTCTTCCCATACAATAACTCCATCTGTTTCCGATAAGAACGAGGCCGTCTGGTGCGCTGCATGGTTGCCAGCTCGCGGCGTCCATCTCGAGGCCTTTACATCGACTGTCTTCATCCATTCCTGTGCCAGGTCTTTCAAGTCTCCGATCAAAGAAAAATCTTCCCACTTCTCCCCATCAATTAATCTCTGCAGAATTCGAGCTGTGGCGGACGAGTCGCCTTCCAAGATGACTCTTCGGAGTCCTTTTTGACTGCTCACTTTCATTGCCAGAAGCGCTGCTCGGAGCTCCGCCTCTTTTGCCGACGAGCACCGAGTGAAGTTTTCCTTTGCCACCGCTACTGTTCTTCCTTCCTTGTCCCTAATAACCACTCCGGCAGAGGCCCTCCTCGTTGATGGATTCCAGCTCCCATCGTAATTTGCCTTTAAGAAATCCGACGCCGGCGGTGACCAGTGGGCTTGCCCCTGATCTATTTTTCCAGGTACTACCTTTTTCTCCTCCCAGGCTTCTTCTATCTCTTCCCACCGTTGAATAATTTGATTAGGGCTAGATTGATAGTCCGGGTCCACATTCTGAAATTTTCTTTGATTTCTCAACCCCCAAATCGTCCATAAGGAGAGGCTAAACAAAGACATATGTGATTTCGATTTTTTGTGGAACTGTTCTAAAATCCAATCTTGAAGGCTTCCACTTTTGCTTTCAGCAAACCATTTGTTCCCCATAACTTGCTCCCAGATTGGTTTGATTTTTCTGCAGTCTCGTAGCATATGGAGAGATGTTTCTTCAATTTTTTTTTGCAGAAAACACACATCTGATCAATTTTTATTCCCCTCTTTCTCAGGTTGGACCCCGAGGCGATGCTGTTGAACTGTTCCCTCCATACGAAGTGTTTGATTTTTGTGGGGATCTTTAGCTTCCAGACTTCCCTTAAAGGGTTGTTCTCTGCTGTTGATGAACCTTCCGCCGTAGTTCTTGCTTTTCTCATCGCCAGTTGGTACCCTGTCTTGACACTATAGACTCCATCTTCAGCAAAGTGCCACACAAGCTTGTCTGCTCGTTTTTTATCAGGTAACTGGATCTCCATTACGTCTCTGATGTCCCACTGTTTCAATTTCGTTACCAGTTTCTCCTCCTTCCACTGCATTGTATCTGTGTTTAGTAATTCAGCTACCTTCATATTACTTGTGCGAGGTGTTTTGGTGATTAGGGAGAAATTAGGCTCCCTTGGGATCCAACGATCATGCACCTGTATAGTGGCTCCATCTCCCACTCTCCACCGAAGTCCCATCTGTAGCAGTTTCCTCCCTTCCAATAAACTTCTCCAGGCATACGACGGATTCGCCCCCAGCTGCGCTTCCAGAAAAGGTTTGCCCACATAATACTTGGCTTTTAGCAGTTGTGCAAGTATAGAATTTGGTCTTTGAATGATCCTCCATGACTGTTTCGCCAACATGGCCTTATTGAATTCACTGAATTTTCGAAAAGCTAGACCTCCCTCGTACTTGCTCTTCTGTATTTTGTCCCAAGACACCCATGCTATGCCTCTTTCTTGTCCTGCATTACTCCACCAGAATTGACGGATTATTTTCTCTATTTTTTCACAGATCCCCTCCGGCAGCTGAAAACACGACATAGCATACGTTGGGAGGGCCTCGGCTATGGCCCTAATCAATACCTCCTTACCTCCTTGGGTGAGAGTCCTCTCCTTCCATCCTTTAAGCTTGCTGATTAGTCTTTCTAAAATTTTGTTGAAAGTGATTGACTTATTTCTTCCCATTGTCGTTGGTAGGCCCAAATACTTGTCGTATTTCTCCACTTCGATCATTCCACAAAACTCAAGAATATCCTTCTTCACTGCTTCGGGCACTTTTGACGAGAAGACAATAGCAGACTTCTCAGGGTTAATCTGCTGTCCTGAAGCGCGTCCATATATCTCCACTGTTTGTAATAGTGTAGCTATTTGATTTTTGTTTGCCTGTAAAAAGAATAAACTATCATCAGCGAAAAAGAGGTGGGAAATTGCAGGCCCACCCCGGGACGCTGTTACTGCAGCTAACTCTCCTCTATCAACTGCCGGAGTAACAGCTCTCGACAACACTTCACTGCAAATTAGAAAGAGATAGGGGGATAATGGGCACCCCTGTCTCAAACCCCTTTCGGGGATAACATGTCCCACAACAGCACCATTACGGATAAAAGCAAACTGCACTGAACTTAAACAGTTCATAATCTGGCTTACAAAAATTGGACCAAACCCGATATGCCGTAGAGTTTCCCGCATAAACGTCCACTCCACCCGGTCGTAGGCTTTGCTCATGTCTACTTTTAGGGCTAGAAAACCCTTCTTCCCCTTCTTTCGCGTTTTTAGAGAATGAATCATTTCGAAAGCAGTGAGGATATTATCAGAGATCAGCCGCCCTGGAACAAAGGCGCTCTGATTCTCGCTTATAATGGTGGGGAGTACCCGTTTGAGTCTGTTAGCCACTGCCTTTGAAATGATTTTATAAACGATAGTGCACAAACTAATAGGTCTGAAATCACCTGATTTTCGCGCTTGCTTCACCTTAGGTATTAGCACGATTAAAGTACGGTTGTGTTCGCCGAGAGCTTCCCCTTCGTTTAGCACTTCAAGACAGGTTTGTGAGACTCCATCCCCCACCGTACCCCAAAAGCGTTGGAAAAAACCTGCATTAAACCCGTCGATGCCTGGCGCTTTGTCAGGCGCAATTTGAAAAAGGGCCTCTTCAATCTCCTTGCGGGTGTAAGCCATCTCCATAACTTCTCTGTCCGAGGTGGAGATTCGAACATCCATTGTATCAAGGGCTGGATTAATCTCCTCATACGACGGCTGAGTTCAGCTGAATATATTTGAGAAGTGGGCTTCTAAAATCTTGGCAATTCCCTCTTCCTCTGTGACCCAGTTACCGTGATCGTCTTCTAACCCCTCAATACTATTTCTTGCTCTTCTTAGCGTAGCCCTTTGGTGGAAGAATTTCGTATTTCGATCCCCATACATTAACCAATCTGTACGAGATCTTTGGTACCACATGATTTCCTCCTTCTCAAGCAGCTTGTTGTATCTCCCTTCTAACTCCCATTTCAGCTTCCTACTTTGTTCAGTAAGCGGCTGACATTCAATTTTTGCAAGTTCACGTCTGACTTCAATGGATTGTTTCCGAACCGATCCAAAGATGCTTTTATCCCATGTCTTGCAGTCGTTTGCTAGCGCTTCCAGTCGGTCTCTCAATGCCGCACCATTGGATAAATTCCACGTTTCTTTAACAAAATCTTCGAATCCCTCATGACGCGTCCACATCTTCTCAAATTGGAATCGCCTTTTTGGTTTTTGTTGGTTTCTTCCACCTCATTGGATGGTCACTGGACTATGATCCGAGTTCGGCCATTGGAGATTTGTTACTCGGGCGCCCCGATGACTATCTCTCCATGATGCAGTCGCCAAAGCTCTGTCTAGCCGTTCCCGTATGTTCCCATCTTCTACTCTATTATTGTTCCATGTAAACATATTTCCCGCAAACCCCAAATCGTGGAGTTCCAGTTCACTTAGGACTTCCTTGAAGTCCCTGATGTGGCTGTAGGTGACTTCACAACCTCCTGCTTTCTCCTCACTAGCGGCAATAGCATTGAAATCGCCCACTATTAGCCATGAATCGTCTGGATTTCCTCCAAGTCTTCTCAAGAGTTCCCACGAATGCTTTCTTTCCTCCTTTGTCGGGTTGCCATAGAAACCCGTGAATTGCCATACTGAATTGTCCTCTTCCTCAATTATTGCATCGATATGGTAGTTTGTTGAGGTCTTGACAAGAACCTTAACCGAATCCTTCCACATCAATCCCAGGCCTCCCTTTCGACCTATTGGGTCAACAAAGAAACCCTTTGCATACCCCACCTTCTTTTTGACTTTCACCATCTCTTTCTTTGAGAGTTTAGTCTCCATTAAAAATACCAAACTGGGATCTTAGTGCCTCACGAGGTCGCGAAGCGATAGGACCATGCTAGGGTTCCCAAGCCCTCGCACGTTCCAACTGAGGAGATTCATTGTGCGTGGCGGGGTTGCGATGCAACCTCCGCCAATTTTGCATTCAGGATTTTTGAGGCAGCCCCTACCTTTTGGTTGGTCGTACTCCTTCCTTCATCACCTTGATTGTTCGATCTCATGGCCCCCATGAACTTGCGCTCCATCTCCACTTGTTTGTTTCTCTTGCTCACTTCCTTTGATTGTTTTGAGGCCGGACTAAGTTCCGGTGCAACCTTCCTTTTGGGGGAGCTCGGCCTGGCTATCTCCTCGGTTGTGGAGATTTTTCCCCTATCCATGTGCTTCGACTGGCCCCTTGGGGTCGGGATACTCTCCCTTGGCACGTTCCTTCGTAGGTCGCTCTGTTCCGGTGTGTCTACCCCTCTGTTTACCGAACCTCTAGCTTCCTTCACCGACTCCCCTGTTTGTTGTGGCTCAGTCATGGTCTCCTCCCTTGCGGGATGGTTTAAACCCTCCCCAATTACGTCCTCCAGATTTTCATTGAGATCAAAGATCCCTACCACTGGGTCCGCTCTTTGCCCCTCTTCCTCCTTGTTCTCCATATCCCTTCTTGCCTGTGTCTTTCTCCCTGTCTCAATTCTACTCTTCCTTGGGGGTTGGAATAGTAGCCAATCCCCATATCCGGCTTCACTATCTTGTGTTGTTCCTTCTCTGATCTGATCACAGTGGTTACTGTAGTGGTCTAAGAATCCACACCACTTGCAAACATGCGAGATTCTTTCATATTTGAAGTCCAGCCACACGCGCTCCCCTTTAGCGTTCACATAGACTCCACGAGGAAGAGCCTCAAAAATTGGCGTGCGTACCCTAACTCGCACAAAATTCTTCATCCCTTCACTATCAACTCTCGGATCCGACTTCAATATTTCTCCCACATTCTGCACTGCCTTCCTTCCTGCTTCCTCCGTTTCTAAGTGGATGGGGAGATGGTGAACTTGGATCCAAACATCCATCATGTCAAACTTTGGATTTTCGGTTTCGTCCCCTAGCCTCCATGGCTTGAGCATCAGCATGGCTCCCTCAAACACCCAAGGACCACCCGATGCAATCCTTTCCATCAAGGGTTTGTTGGGAAACTTGAGTAAGAAGGTGTTTCTATTGACTGAAAAGAAGTTGATCTGATCTCCCTTCGTCCAGATCCGCCGAAAGAAGGATTTCATGGGTTTAGGGTTTATCTCCTCTGTTGTTAGGAACTTCCCTATGAGGCACCATTCGAACCCCTCCTCTGCCTTCGAACAGAACTCGCCATCAAACTCGATCTCCGCCGATTCTTTTGCCGTCAGCCTGAGAGATTCGAAAGCCGCCGCCGTCTCTTCCATTGCCTAGGGTTTCACGCCGCCCTTTGCGTTTTACGGTTTCTGCCCTAGTGATTATTTTGGCATACATTCCATTTTGAGACCGTTGAGAATGAAAATAGGTCTCATAAAGCTAATAACTAACATTTTTAGCAAAACTTAGAAGTTTGAAAATAGGTCTCAAAATGTTAAAAATGGGCTTCACGGATGAAATATAACGGAAATGTGCTAAGTGTCCTCGCTTTTTTCAGTTATAGTGATGTTCATGAATTGCTAATTTTTGAGGAAACATTTTGTCTTTAGTTTGCCTTGGCTTGCTTTAAATTAGTAATGAATACATTCATGTCATTATATTTAAGAGGAACCAGTTAATGGATGTAACAAATTATGCTAGTCAAAATCATGTATTGCAGGCCGACATTGGTGGGTGTTATCATCTGTGTGTATGATAACAAAATTCATTGTTATGTTTAGGCAAAATTACACCAATAGTACACGAATTATATGTTTTGTTATATACTCGCATTATAAATTTTGACGTCCGCAGTACCCGCATTTTACCATTATTATATTTTAAGCAAAATGTAGAAGTTTAAAAATAGGTCTTAAAATGTTAAAAATTGGCTTCACGAATGAAATATAACAGAAGGGTGCTAAGTGTCCTTGCTTTTTTCCGTTACATGGATGTTTATGAATTGCTAATTTGTGAGGGAGCATTCTGTATTTTCGTCAAAAGTGAAAGGAGCAAATTGTATTTTACCCTACTTTTATATATTTATATACAAATATATATATATATATATATTAATAATAATAATAACTATATTATTTAGTATATTAATAGTATATATTGCCCCCCCCCCCAACCCCAAGGGTTTCAAGTTTCCCAACCCCTCAACTCGGCCCGGCCCCCTCTCCCCCTCATCTCGGCCCTGGCATAGCCCCTTCCCTCACCGGCCCCCTCCAACCCGGCCCGCCCGAACCTTTGACACATTGACATATAATAGAAGTCCCGAGTTGCAATGGTTACAAAAGAAGTGCGAGTTGGTCAGATTATTACTGTAGCTCGAAGTAGGTCATCGTGGAGTTATCAGCAGCAGCACACTATTAGAAGACGATGATCATAAATGTATGTGGAAAAAAGAATATCAGGAGACAGAACGTTCAAAGAACGTCTACAATGTCATGCAACGTACAAAGTATGCAACATCAATAATTAGGCAAAATTATACCAGAGGTACCCATTTTTGCGAAAATTGGCAAGTGGGTACGCAAATTTTAAATCGTGCACCACAGGTACCAAATTTTCAAAATCGTGCACCGCAGGTATCCTTTCGTTAACTTCCCGTAAATATTGGAAGGAAAACTATAAAAACACTATTGTTGCAACAACCCACTTGTCCGGATCCGGACAAGACCGGGAGGGCGATGCTTAATAGAAGTGGCGGAACTCAAAAGTAATACAATCCACAACATAAACTTATAATATGGAACATTAAACTTAGAGTCTTTTATACAAAAGGTGCTTATTATTACATAATAACTTAACAACATCATATACTAATTGTGACATTATCAGTCTAGGTGAGTCTCGCGCCCCTTTTATTCCATAATGCCCCGGCTCCCAGACCTGCGATGGGAAAGAAAACAACAAGAACCGCAGTTTTGAAAGTCAACAATAAATACTGAGTGAGATACACCTTAGCATGTAAAACAGAAAAGAGAATATAAACTGCTGAGGCGGAATTGAAATATATTGAATGTAATGGAGTGTAAGTACAACATTTTCAGAGTTTGCATTGGTATAAACAGCAGTGCAAATTAAGAAACGTCCTAATATAGAAACCAATAATCCAATCGTTATGCACAGTAAACGAATATAGTAATGCCAACAAAGGGCCTCCAATATAATAAATCCAACTTGACAGTCGAATTATCACTTACTTGTTTCACAGTACCCATTATACCAGTGACCACATCAGACATTCTAGACCTTAAATGTTGCAACACCCTCCTAAAAGTGTCAATTAAAGGAGTGGTATCTTGAAGCAATACTCCAGAAAGGAGTCGGGGTGCACGTAGTGTCGTATCTTTAGGGACCAAAGCCCACGGAATCATCATCCGTAATAAGTAAAACAGCTGGTTCAGGTACATGCAAGTGCTTTTACTTTATTTACAGATCATTAACTATCGTGCAAGAGTCTCGGAAGGTCAGTAAACTACAATTACAACATTTGACTAGTATAAACGCATAAAAATAAAGTTTGAGACAAGTAATAAAATAACATTCGACACGAAGAAAGCTAGGCACGCTAGGCTAAGCTTGTAAACTCATCATATTCGACTTGGCAGTTAGTACGTATGATGTTCGATGAAGCTGATGTCCACGAATTCGTCTCCTACCATTCAATAAATCTACAATTACAATAGTGTTACATCTAGATTAACAAATGCATGTATGCGTTTGTCTAGGTTGGTACTAAATTCATCTCAATAATCCTAATAAATTCTCGACTCCAATTATACTCTTATTATTATAAAGAGATATTTCATAAACAAATTTCACATTGAATTCTTGAGGCAATACTTATAAGTAGTTATCAAAGAAAACAAGTAATAGTTGAAGACTGTTTCTGAATACAATAATATTTGATTTGATAATAATATTCATTGACAAAAATATTTACTATAAATATTTGAAACTCACTACTTATTTTAATAAACTAAAGTGACAAATAATAAGGACAAATATTATTTCAAATACACATAATATTTTTATGGCTTATTTTTTAAGAAAAGATTATTATTTACTATTACTTAAAACACATATTATTACAAATGCATATATTTTAATTTTATTTTACTTTTAGGTACCTATAATATGATATTAATAACAAATAATCAAGTAATAATGATAACATAAACTACAGCAGCCCCCCCCCCCTTGAATTTAGTATCTACAATATGCTACCCCCAAAAACAGTTTATCTAAGTTACTAGGCATATCCCCCAACTTTCAGAAACTTCAACTAGCACCCCCCTATACCTACCCACGATAACATAAAGCCTCCCTCAAACAACTCGAACAAAACATGGATTTAAGCATAAAAGTGTAATTTTGATTACTAGAAACAAATTAGAGGGAGGTTTAGGAGTTACCCAAGCCAAGTATGACGAGAAATGATCGAGAAACCAAGTGGGTCGAGTCGTCGGAATTACCGCCGGTGGTGGAGCTCGACGGTGGTACCCTGGTGACTTCTGAGCTTTTCTGGGCACTTTTGGAACTGGTTCGGAAATTCTGGAGGCTATAGAGACCGAAAGGGGGAGGTGGTGGCATTTTTTTGGCCGGGCTGAGCTTCTCGCTGGAAGCTATGGAGAAACGCAGCGTTGGCGGTGTTGCCTTCTTTCAGGTTGAAACATAGAGAGAGAGATAGAGAAGAAACGAAGGTGGTGATGGCTCGGGTGGCTTCCCAACGGTGGCAGAAACGGTGGTGATTGACTGGTTGGCGGCTTCCCTAGTTGTTGTTGCTTCTGATCCACAGCGAGGTAGAGAGGGAGGAGGAGTGAGAGACAAGACACTGACAGTGGGGTGGAGGTGATGGTGGTGCCGGTGGTGCCGGTGGTGGTTGTTTTGCCGGAGAAGAGAGAGAAACGAGGGAGTGGTGGTGGCGGCTGATGGATACAGGGGTGGGGTGAACTGTGCTTGTCATTTTGGAAAGATTACAAGCAAATTCTTCAAGGTACGTAACAAGTGCTTATCATACAGTTCTTCTTAGACATAGAAATATAGTGCATCTTAGACGTAGTTAATTACTGTTTCACTATTAAAGCACCTAGTGCCAACACCAAGGCAATTGCCAGCATCAAATTTGTTGGTGCTTGGTTTGCCTTTTGAGACAGAATTTGTGCAACGGTCATTTCAACCCTTGTACACATCCATTCAATGTCACGTGAATCGGAAGACGTTGCTCCCTGCCCAATTGGGTCCACCAAATTCATAAGTTGCAGCATTCATTTCAATCCGATTGTCGTATCTTTTAAACTCCATCACTCGTATGTCTGCTGGAAGGGGCACTTCGCAAAAGCAACCTTCCTCTCGAATGTTAGAAACTCTTCTCCCTGATTCGTTGTTCTGCTTGAGCTAACATTGCACCTAAACAAACAAAAACATCTTATTACACCGACACAAAAAAAATACTAAAATAGAGAGCTTCAGCTACTAGCTAAAAGAAAGAGCTTCAATTACTAGCTAAAACAAAGAGCTTCAACTACTAGTATTACCTTTCCTTGCTTGTTAGGGAAATATGAATGGATAGGGTAATCTAGAGCTAGAGGTGGGTAAAAGTGTGAGTGGAGAGAATTGTGAAATTAGGATGTCTATAAATTTAACTTTTCTGGAGGGAAGTTATTGGAAGGAAGTTTTTTGGAGGGAAGTTATTGGAGGGAAGTTGGTTTTTTGGAGGAAAGTTATTGGAGGAAAGTAATTGAGCAATGACCCTACTCACAACAAAAACAATGAGCTATTTTTTCAAATAGAAGGATGCAAACTATCCAAAAAAAAGTGGGTAAAATGTCCAAAATGAATAGTGACATGGGCGGTAACTATCCAGAATGAACAGTGACAGGGATGGTAACTGTCCAGATGAACAGTACTAGGGGTATAATGGTCTTTTAAAATAAGGTAAGTGATGTAATCATGCTAATAGGTGATGTCTAAAATATTTTTAATCAATATTTACTTAAATATGGGGTAAAGGGTATAGTTGTCTTTAAAAATTGTAGTTTCATGTAAGGGGTAAGGGTATTTAAGTTATTCCACCCTTCTAAGGGTGAAATGGTCACCAAAATCTAAACCTAGCTGACACTAACAGAAGGGTGCGATGTGTCTAACCTCCATCCACTGAGAGATGACCAAAATGTATTTATCTATAAATTATGGGGCAAAATGTATTTTGTCAATAGTCGGAGGGTGAAAAATGTCCTTTAATCCTCAATAATTAATGGTCCTATTTGGTTGAGCTTAATTAATATTTAACGGTATAATCTTACAATATCATAAACTTAATTAAAATCAACCAAAGAGGATCATCATTTATGGTGCTCAAATAGTTGGACTTGCAAATTACCGCTAGCTGAGTGATAGATGTATACCCTTACCATGAGAGCTCTAGGAGAAATGTTTTTAACCATGAGAGCTCTAGGAGAAATTTTTTTAGCACTCTAAAAAAAATTCTCCTAGAGCTCTCATGGTTTAGCTCAATGGTTAGTTGTATATCAATCTCTCAATTAATGTTTACTCTCGATCTTCTTTTCAGGAACGGAAGCCACTTTGAAATTCTTAACTCTCTAAGAGTTCACAAGAAAGGAAATCAAACATCTAGAGTTTGATAAACCCGCCAGAACCCATACCAAATACTTTGTTGGGTTTTTGTCTTGATTCTGCGTTTTGGAAATATTAAGAAATTATTATTTTTGGAAACTAGTAGAAATATGGAATCTACTAGTATTCCTAATTGGGCTATTTCCTAATATTTGTACAATTAGGATTAATTGGAGAGCAAGTCGATGTTTCCTATTTATAGGCGGCTCTACAAGAAGTTTTAATTGAGGAGAGGAGAGGAGTGGTGAGAGAGAATTTGTGAGAAATATTAATGAGCGGATGTGAGAGGTTAGGGTTTCATAGATGTAGTCTATGAGGATGAGAGTACGCGTCGACGTGGTCTGCGGTAGAGCTCTTCTTCCTTTGTGATGGGCATCGGATTGAGCTGTCTCTCCCCTACGATGTATTCCCTCGTTGATATAGTGAAATTCTCCTCCTCCCGTGGATGTAGGCGGTTTTTCCGAACCACGTTAAATTATTGTGTTGTTGTTTCTCTTCTCCTATATTACGTGTGTTGTGTGTGTGATCGTGTGGCATTGTTTTTTCTTCCGTTGCGGCGGGAGTTCGACGAATAATTCCCCAACAAGTGGTATCAGAGCCAGGTTCACGATCCGGGTGGAGCACGCTGAGCAAGGACGAAGAAAAAAAGAAACCGTAGGAAAATAATTGGAAAAAAAAAGAGGAAAAAAGGCATCGGACAAAGAAAAGAAATAAGGCTGTTTTTCTTTTCTCTTGTTTTTGTCTTTACGTGGAGAAAAGAACCCACTATACGTGGGTTGCTGTTGCATGCTCTTTACAGCAGGAGAAACTATGAGGTGTGGCAGTAGCACGGTACTCCAAGTGTTCCATGAAGCCATCTAGTGGTCCAAATTTGTTTGGGTGTTCCGAGTTGCCTGTAAGTCCGATTGGACTTGAACAGGAGGTGAACCCGTGGTTTTTGGACGTTCCTGACGCGATGGCGTGGTCAGATTCTGCAAATTGTGGCTGGATTTTGCAGATTGCTGACTGGGCAGCTTATCGACGTGAATCGACGTACGGTCCAAACTTGTTCAGGAGGTTACGACGTTCCTATAGATCGGATTGGGATGAGTCAGGAGTCTAACCCTATATTTTTGGACTTTGCGAATTCATCGGTACGGTCGGAATTATGAGATTTTGAGTGGATTGAGAATATCGGCATCAATCGATATCGGTTGGCAAGATCGAAGACGACGGGATGCGAGCAGGGTCAATCAAGTGGAAGTCCAATCAGGTCAGATCAATTAGAGGCGTTTTCTAATTGAACATTCGATTGGCAACCTATGCAGGCTAGGGAGTGTGTTGACAGGTGGAGCGCATGTTCAACATAGGCAAGAAGCATAGGCTTTGTGTGTTTGTGAGCACGAGATGCAACAGTTGCAGAGGAGTCTGGTTAGAGACGTGGGCAACTATTGCAAGGAAATTCACAAGAAGCTCCAGGGCAGATATCGAGACGGTTGACGCAGTTGACAAGGCCATGGCTCGAGGTAACGTTTTGATAGCTCTGTATGTGGTGCGTGACGATAACTCTTGAGCAGCTCGAGGCAAGAAGAGAGGTAAGTCACAACGGGTCCCCAAAGCGGTGGATTTACAAGACGTCTTGGTGAAGGCGTAAGATCGAACAGGAGAAGCAACATCGCAAGGAGAAGCACTCCGGGTTGGCGTGGAGAAACACGTGGTTGACGTGTGAGGACGCTGAAGCATGGAGATAGTGCAGGCTATGCAGAAGTTGCAGGTTGTTCGAGACGGTGCTCAAGTGACGAGAACGGTGATGAAGAAAACTACTGCAGTAGTGAAGAGGAAGGGAGTCTCGTTTTCACTTGACATGATTGGTGGTGATCTCTCCAATGATGAGCTAGCTGGTGGAGAGATGAAGCCACACTACTCCCCAAAGCGGAATGCTTTGGGACGCACCCGTCTCGGGCGTGCGAGGCGGCGCCCTAGGAGGGGGTGCAGAGCATCTCGGTAGAGGTGTGATGGCGTTCCATGCAAATGGAGCATGGTGGATGTAGCGGAATTGACATCAACGATGGAGAGCTCCGGGATGGCTAAGGAATTTGCTGGGTGGTTGCAGAATTCAAGCCAAGGTGGAGTTTGTTGGGTTTTTGTCTTGATTCTGTGTTTTGGAAATATTAGGAAATTATTATTTTTGGAAACTAGTAGAAATATGGAATCTACTAGTATTCCTAATTGAGTTATTTCCTAATACTTGTACAATTAGGATTACTTGGAGAGCAAGTCGGTGTTGCCTATTTATAGGCGGCTCTACAAGAAGTTCTAATTGAGGAGATGAGAGGAGTGGTGAGAGAGAATTAGTGAGAAATATTAATGAGCGGATGTGAGAGGTTAGGGTTTCATAGATGTAGTCTATGAGGATGAGAGTACCGCGTCGACATGGTCCGCGGATTGAGTTGTCTCACCCCTACGATGTATTCGCTCGTTGATATGGTGAAATTCTCCTCCTCCCGTGGATGTAGGCAATTTTGCCAAACCACGTTAAACTCTTGTGTTGTCGTTTTTCTTCTCCTATATTACGTGTGTTGAGTGTGTGATCGTGTGGCGTATTTTTTGCTTCCGTTGCGGCGGGAATTCGATGAATAATTCCCCATCATACTTCACCCCCGATTACTCTATTTTAAAAAGTTGCGCATAAATTGACAATTTGCATTGATGAAAGAAGACTGACTTATGTAAGATTTTCTAATACGGAATTGAGTTCTAATTGCAGGTTTTATTTGCATTTGTGATGCGAATGTGCAGTTGCAATGTTGTACTACTATGTGATATCCCAAGGCCATATTGAGGTTCATGAAACTCATAACGAGCTCACAACTAAAATGGTGAATTAGATTGATTCTGATTGAACAATGGTTCTGAAACCATCAATCGTGGGCAAAAATCCAAAGAAGACAACTTTGTCTAGTTATAACCACCAGAAAAGTTAAAAAGTTAGTCAGGACTAGAACCCAACTATGAAAATTAAGGGAGAGAGAACATTGAGGTAACAAAGGGAAACGGTGGTGAAGGGTTGACACAGTGTCGTTAAGTCGATTATTCGTAGCAATGCTACGTGTCTCTATCTTGAAATTTCAAATGGTGTGGATTAGGCTCGAAAATAATTAGAATTGCAGGGAATCCTAGCTGTTGACAGAGATGCCATCGATCTTGAAATTTTTGATGGTGTAGATTAGGCTGGAGGGGCTGACATTAATTAGAGCTAGAGGGGATCCTAATCTGTTTCAAATAGGGGCCTCGTTCACCCATGTTTGTTAATTCTCAATATTTCGACAAGTAGTGGTGATAATGTAAAATCAACCATGTTGGTTAATTCTCAATTCATGCTATACTTTATATGGCATATTTTGGTATAATTAACTTCTTATTAAATTTTAAAAAATATACATTTACTTTCGAATCCAAATAACATGTCCCACGTTAAGGACATGGCATACAGCAACAGTTCCGGGTTCAACTTTCAGCAACTGAAACGCCAGATGCTTTGGATTCCAGTACGATGTATCAGTATGACAAACCACCACACCTTTCATTCGTGTGCCATCATCGAGACCCACCATGGAGACCGCATAGAGCCTAACACTCCCCGTGTTGTGGCAATAAAACACGGGGTGAATGTATCGCAACTGATGACATGACACCGCTGCATTCTTTGGTATCTTGGTGACTCCAGTAATATTATACCTTTGCAATCGAGTCTCCCGCTCCAATTCCGTAGAAAGAGCATACATGTTCTTTCCCAGTCTTGAAATGCAATTATCGATCATTGACTCTAAGGAAGTAGCACAGTATCTTTCCTCTGTTGGAATTCCAGGCTTCTCACAGTATTCCAGTATTTCCTGAATAATATACGCTTCCGATGAATTGTACTTCACAGAATAATGGTTTAGAATATCTTGTATTTTATTGGAACTAAAGGGCACTTCTTCAACATTTACACGAGGTAAGAATGATGCGGACTTGAAGGATGCTCCACTCATCTGCAAGTTCAATTTGATTCCTTCTTTTAGGTCCCTTTCAAAGAAGTACACATCGATACCTTTGAAGGCATGCACTTTATCCGGTGGAGCAGCATGGAAGTATGCTCCACTCTGAATACCGCAAGAGAATGTGGGCTTGACATTCCCATTATTAGTACCATTATTGGATGGGAAAAGATCTTCGAGGTTGTACTCGTTCTTCCACCCCTCTGCAAATGAAGTCGTATGAATATCTATATACTATGTAAAGTAAGTATTTTACTGTACACCTGAACATTGGTGGCAAAAATCAATATGTTCAATTTCTTTAGGATCGACCGTAGAAATCTTACATGAAAATATGAGATTTGGTAGTGGTTGGAGACCACATGGTCATGTCCTAGTCAGTTTGGTACTTTAATCATATTTATAAGAATCTTGTCTTTGGTATTAAGTCTATTTAATATTGATACATATGTCATCAGACCTGGTTTGAAAAGATCCTTGACAGCTCGAGGCATAGGAGTGTTTGGCAAAGCAGCATTCCAATAAGCTTGAGGAGTTAAAGATCTTGCACGAATTGTAACCAAAAGAACCTACAAAATAACAAGATCGTAATTTGACAAAATTCTTTCTTGATCATAAGACAATGTCATTATATACACCATCGAGATACATTAAATTATGGAAAAGCACTAATTGAAAAACATCTACTCACAGAAATAGATGTAAAAACCACCATGAGCATGAAGAACCTCATTGTGCATTCAGTTGACTCACAAATTTGAAGAAAATGTGTTGGTAGTAGTAGTAGTATTTATAATCATTACATGACCGACTCATAAATGAAATGAATACAAATGTTTTTGATTTGCCTTAAATTGTTAATGAATGCATTTATGTCATATTTCTTTAAAGAAAAACAGGTTCATGTATGTAACCAATTTTATGCTAGGTTCATGTATGTAACCAATTTTATGCTAATCAAGATCATTAATTGCAGACCCACATTGGTGAGTGTTATCATCTGTGTGTATGATAAAACAATTCATTGTTATATTTAGGCAAAATTGCACCAATAGCACACATATTATATGTTCTGTTATTATACTCACACATCAATTTTGGCATCTGCAATACCAATATTTTGATATGATGAGACCTGTAGTACATTTCACTTTATTGAGTGTGAAAATAGGTCTCTGAAAGCTATTAACTAATTACATTTTAAGCAAAATGTAGAAGTTTGAAAAAAAGTCTCTGAACGTTAAAAATTGGCTTCACGGATGAAATATAATGGAAGGGTACTAAGTGTCCTCGCTTTTTCAGTTACAGGAATATTTATGAATCACTAATTTGAGAGAGCATTTTAATCTTTGGTTTGCCTTAAATTGGTAATGAATGCATTCATGTCATATTGCATTTAAGAGGAACCGGTTCATGAATGTAACCAATTTATGCTAGTCAATATCATTAATTGCGTAATCACATTGGTGATTTTTATCATCCTTGCTATGATAACAAATTCATTGTTATATTTAGGCAAAATTGCACCAATAGTACACATATTATAACGGAAGGGTGCTAAGCGTCCTCGCTTTTTCAGTTACAGGAATATTTATGAATCACTAATTTGAGGGAGCATTTTAATCTTTGGTTTGCCTTAAATTGGTAATGAATGCATTCATGTCATATTGCATTTAAGAGGAACCGGTTCATGAATGTAACCAATTTATGCTAGTCAATATCATTAATTGCGTAATCACATTGGTGATTTTTATCATCCTTGCTATGATAACAAATTCATTGTTATATTTAGGCAAAATTGCACCAATAGTACACATATTATAACGGAAGGGTGCTAAGTGTCCTCGCTTTTTCAGTTACAGGAATATTTATGAATCACTAATTTGAAGGAGCATTTTAATCTTTGGTTTGCCTTACATTGGTAATGAATGCATTCATGTCGTATTGCATTTAAGAGGAACCGGTTCATGACTATAACCAATTTATGCTAGTCAATATCATTAATTGCGTAATCACATTGGTGATTTTTATCATCCTTGCTATGATAACAAATTCATTGTTATATTTAGGCAAAATTGCACCAATAGTACACATATTATAACGGAAGGGTGCTAAGTGTCCTCGCTTTTTCAGTTACAGGAATATTTATGAATCACTAATTTGAGGGAGCATTTTAATCTTTGGTTTGCCTTAAATTGGTAATGAATGCATTCATGTCATATTGCATTTAAGAGGAACCGGTTCATGACTATAACCAATTTATGCTAGTCAATATCATTAATTGCGTAATCACATTGGCGATTTTTATCATCCTTGCTATGATAACAAATTCATTGTTATATTTAGGCAAAATTGCACCAATAGTACACATATTATAACGGAAGGGTGCTAAGTGTCCTCGCTTTTTCAGTTACAGGAATATTTATGAATCACTAATTTGAGGGAGCATTTTAATCTTTGGTTTGCCTTAAATTGGTAATGAATGCATTCATGTCATATTGCATTTAAGAGGAACCGGTTCATGAATGTAACCAATTTATGCTAGTCAATATCATTAATTGCGTAATCACATTGGTGATTTTTATCATCCTTGCTATGATAACAAATTCATTGTTATATTTAGGAAAAATTGCACCAATAGTACACATATTATAACGGAAGGGTGCTAAGCGTCCTCGCTTTTTCAGTTACAGGAATATTTATGAATCACTAATTTGAGGGAGCATTTTAATCTTTGGTTTGCCTTAATTTGGTAATGAATGCATTCATGTCATATTGTATTTAAGAGGAACCGGTTCATGAATGTAACCAATTTATGCTAGTCAATATCATTAATTGCGTAATCACATTGGTGATTTTTATCATCCTTGCTATGATAACAAATTCATTGTTATATTTAGGCAAAATTGCACCAATAGTACACATATTATAACGGAAGGGTGCTAAGTGTCATCTGTGTGTATGTATGATAACAAAATTTATTTTTCTGTTTAGGCAAAATTGCACCAGTAGTACACACAATATATGTTTTGTTATTATACTCGCATTATCAATTTTGACGTCCGTAGTAGCAATATTTTACCATTTTTAAGTTTGAAAATAGGTCTCAAAATGTTAAAAATTGGCTTCACAGATGAAATATAACAGAAAGGTGCCAAGTGTCGTCGCTTTTTTCCATTCAACTGATGTTTTATGAATTGCTAATTTGTGAGAGAGCATTCTATCTTTTCGTCAAAAGTGAAAGGAGAAAATTGTATTTTACCCTAATATATACATAAATATTTATATATATTAATAATAATAACTATATTATTTATTAAGTAAAAATATATATTCCCCCCCCCCCCCTCCCCAAAACCCCAATAATTTAGGGCCCGCGACCAATGGGTTTCAAGTTTCTCAACCTCTCCACTCGGCCCGGCCCCTCCCAACCCGGCCCGGCCGAACCTGTGACACCTTGTAATATACCAGCCATGAAAGGATCAATAGAAGTCGCGAGTTGCAATGGTTACAAAAGAGGTCCAGGTTGGTTAGATTATTACATTAGCTCGAACTATGTCATCATGCAAAGTTATCAGCAGCAGCACATTATCAGAAGACGATGACCATAAATGTACGTGAAAAAAAGAAGGCTAAATTGCACCGAAGGTACCCATATTTTGCAAAAACAGACAAGTGCGTACCCAAATTTCAAAATTGAACACCACGGGTACCTAAATTTTGATTTTGGAACAAGTAGGTACCATTCCTTTAACTTTTCGTTAATATTGGACGGAAAAAATATAAAAAGATTATTGTAACCCTTATTTTCACCTCCAACTTTTTTCAAAATACTAGAAAACCTGGAAAAATTGTACCGGAGGTACCCATATTTGCAAAAATCGGCAAGTGGGTACGCAAATTTCAAAATCGTGCACCACGGGTACCCAAATTTTCGAAATCGTGCGTCGGAGGTACCTTTCCATTAACTTCCCGTTAATATTGGACGGAAGACTATAAAAAGACCATTGTGCCCTTATTTTCTCCTCCAACTTTTTTTTTAAAAAATACTAACAAATCCAAAAAAATAAAAAAAATAATAATTTAATAATTTAATATATGTAAGATAAGGCAACATCATTCATCAAAATAACATTTTTTTACATCATTTCAAGATATGAAATATGTTTTTTTTTCTCAAAATAAGATGTGAATATGTTTTTATTAACATACATCCATCAATCTTAAAGTCTTTAACTTTTTCACGGGTTTCTCAAAATTTCATAATTCCACGTGCAATTTTTTAATAAAACAATAACATACAAGTATATTTGATTATTCACATGTACCCTTCCGTTCACTTTCCATTCTGCGATTTTTTTTAAATGCACAAAGATACTTGTAGGTTATTATTTTAATAAAAAAATACAAGTGAAATTATGAGATTTTTGATTTTTTCATAAAACTGTTAAAAAGGTTAAGGACTTAAGATTGACGGATATATGTTAGTAAAAATATTTTATATCTTGAAATGGTTTAAAAATATGTATTTTTTATGAAATATATTGTAATATCTTACATATATCAAAATATTAAATTAAAATTTTATTATTGTAATTTTATTTAGATTTGTTAGTAAAATTAGTATTTTAAAAGAAGTTGGAGGATCTCTCAAAAAAAATGGAGGTGAAAATAAGGGGACCATAGTTCTGTCCAACATTAATGGAAAGTTAGCGGAGGGGAACCTCTTGTGCACGATTTTGAAAATTTGAGTAACCGTGATGCACGATTTTGAATTTTGGGTACCACTTGTCGGTTTTTGCAAAATATGGATACCTGCGGTGCAATTTTGCCCAATAATTAAATTTTGTAACCATGCAAAAAGGTCATACATTGTCATATTCACGTTCTTTGAAATAGAGAAGAACTCAGTAAGGAATCGGAACATTACAGAGACAAGGGATCAGAAAACTAAAAAGATAACGCTTCTCAAGAAAGGTGTCTGCATTGTTACGATGCGTAAAATCATAATATTTGATACATGATACATACCGAACTCTGACAACTATGTGGTAAGTTCGTATGATTTTTCATAAATGGGAGTAATTCGACTGATAATACAATAACAAGATTGTTGTTATGTGTTTTTCTTTCTTCTCATACCATGTCTTTCAGATTAAATGTTGCTTCGGATATCTGGCTCAGGTGTAGTACATAAGAGTAGTTTTGAGGGCTCGTTCCACAAACTTGTCCCTGCAATTAGGAATATATTGCCACGCATGTTTGCAGATGTTGTTCAAAAGAAGAAGAAAGGTGCATTTTCATTTAAACCGAGAGGGAAAAATGCATACAACGACCAATGTGTCAAGCTTTGATATGGGTCGCCCGTATCATACAATTGATTTATTTATTTATTAGTTAATTAAACGTTGGTTATTTAATTATGTTATTTATTTAATAATTAATCCGGTTAGGAGTTTATCTATTAAGCAGTGTACTATTTTATTATTACAATCAATGAAATTTCAAGTCTCTAAACCATAATCTCCCCTACTCCCTCGTATCAAGTTCTTAATCCTTAAACGAGAGTAAGAAATAATAAAAGATTATTATTGTCCTCCCTCGACAAACTACCACTTATAATCTACAGTATCCACACATCATAGAAGTTTATAGATTCAACTTTCCTACAAGTCCTTGTAATAATATGGGGAAGGGGTGATATTAATTAACATTTCCTTTCTCTATGCCCTATTACCAAAAACCCAAACCAAAATATCTGAAGGTGGGGTGTGTTTGTGTGTCTTTGAGAGAAAGATAGATGGCTTTCAATCTACTTGTTACTACTAGTATGATTTAGTTAAGAGATACCAATCACAGGCCACCAACAATGGTGTACCTCATTTTCTGTCTTAGTTTTCACAGGCTTCTCATTTCATATGTGAACAGAGCTGTAGAAGCCAACCAAGGATGGGGTGCAAAATTTTCGGGAGTCGGAAGAACTGGCTCATTGTTGCTCCTCCCTCTATCCGAAGAGGATGATCCAGTCTGAGGTCAAAGAAAAAACAGGGGTACAAATAGTAATCAGATGGTAGAATATCTTTTAAAGTAGGTTAAATTATTTTTACACAAACCTAGATAGAATAACAGATGCAAAACATACAAGCCAATGGCATACTAGTTTAGGCAGCAAATTGAAAACCTACTGAGGTTGTTTGATCCACTATTACTGTTATGTCCTCAAAAGTTTAACGGCACGCTGTGACAGTGAGCGGGCAAGCAATGGCCTAATGTCTAAGTGCATCTCAGAAGCCTGATATAGAAGTAGTAAACCCTTTGAGACAGAGGCACACAAATGCAACCTGCAAAGGAAGTGTTAGGCGAAACTATTAACCTCATGCAGTCATGTTAAAATCCATACCTCGTACAATCCAGAGTCGTTGAAATGGTAAAGAATTCAAAACAGAGAGACGGGGAGCAGAAACTGACGAGGAGCGATAAATGGGAATGAGGAAGAGAAAGCATGCCTGAACCATTTCTCTTGTATCTCTTTTGCAAACAATTCACACCATCTTGAAGTCATCATTCGACGTACCAGATCCAAACCCAAGAGCAGCCACAGGAAGATGAACAGAATGCCAAGGGTGGTTCATACATTTCCATATCATCACTGTATGAGAGGGATCATGCCGATCATCAAAATCAAGCCATTGCAAGTTCCCACAACCCTAAAGAATAATCTAGATTCAACTGGACATCTGATATATAGCATACTCATCAAAAGTGACAAATGTCGAAAAACAAAGAATAATCTTCGCTTACTGTGCTCGAAGAGAAGTACTGAAGAGGCTGAAGAGAAGTTTATGGCAAGTGATGTTTGGGACCAGGACCTCACCTGCTGGGTCCTGATAAAACCGAGGCTTCTGATTAGAGAACAAGCAGAGTGAATTACATATGCACTAAAGAATAGGCAAAACATGATCAAAATCTATTCCATAATAGCATTAAACTAAGCAGTTGTATGAGCAAAAAATGTGATTGTATAAAACTGTAACTCAATTCCTAATATGAAATTTGTTTTACTATGCAGACATTAAGTGGATAGTTTACCCTCACCTTACCACACAGAACCTGTATTGATTTGGTATGATATTTGCTTGTTACCATCAACCCAACCATGAAAAGTACATCTAGCTGCAACAACCTTGGCTTTTTAAAACTGGTTGGCATCATTACATGAGCGCATGAGAATGTCGGACATGTAGGGATCTATATCAGGAGGAGATAAAGATAATTACATGGTAGCATCTACATACCTGATACAACAATTAGCGATTTTCTGAGTTGTCAAACCAAAGGAGAACCTCAAGTCGACCCACCACAAAACTAACTGGGCACAGGTCATGGCCATAAAACTTAGAAGAAGCAGACGGGCAAGCAACTAATTGCACTATGTTCATAATCTAGGTCCAAGTGCTGCAAGGCCAGTAGATATATACTTCTCTTTGACAATCAGACCTCTACAAGGCTTCTACTGATCCAAAATTCAAAATTTTGAAAGCAAAGCAAAGCAGCAGGAGTGAAGTTAATTGCCACCCAGCAAGGAATTTGAAGATCTCCCTCGGCAGTGCAGTACTGGATAATTCAATTGTTAAAATTTCTAGTAAGAAAGTACCAAGCATAAATGGCTCGAATCTAGTTCTGTAACAAAATTTTCACCATTTACTATATTTAGCCTAATCACATAAAGTTTATTTGCACTATTTACTCTTCAGCTGAACATCTCTCTATCATTAGCTCTTTGACCCAAGGAACAAACAAGTCAACATCAACCTGGCACAAGTCATAAGACCAAGTGTTTGATATTATCTCTGTATGAACATATACACGCTGTTCGCAGTTTCAAGGATGGTAAGAAAATGAATATATAGAAGAACAAAACAGTCCAACCAGAATAAATGGAGCTAAAGAATAGAAGATAGTAAGTGGTAAAATGATGGAACTTCCAATCGGATGGCACTGGTACTGAATAAATCAAGAAATAGCCAAAAAGCTGTTTCCATCATGAGAGGTAAGTAGTTGAATGAGAGGGAATATAAAAAAGTATGATTTTCTTCTAAGTTATTATTTCCAGATATTTGTACTCGAAACTATTTCCTTAAAGCCCCAAAATTCTATGGGAAACAGACTGCTCTAGAATGAGGTTTCCGAGAAACATCTTTCTTCAAACACTACGGAGCTCAAATCTTCAAATAGGATGAAAATAATGTTCATTAACTGGAGAAGTCAAAAGAAAAACTACATGAGCTCTTTGTTTTTCAAAATGAGCGATATCCATAATTTTACTTTTATTTGGGGGAAAACTACAAGTTGTGAAAAATCACATACACTCGAACTCGTATTCAGCATATCATAATTTTATTTTAGCTGAGGAAAAGCATGTACTTGACAATATTACATATTTCGACAATCATAAGAAAAATGTATGCAAGGATGCAACTGAGACAAAAACCAAGGCTATCTTGTGTAATTATACATGCGATTATATACTTGTTTTTTCTTATTTGGTTTTGACGGTTCGAACCCGGGCGAAGCCAATCAATTTTGGTTAAATTTATTTTGTCCTTTCAGGGACATGCGATAAAATTGGAACGATACAGGAGATAGAGACAAGTATACTCATGTTATAACTAGAGATCTTGAAATCCAAGACAACCATCCATTCTGCACAAACAAACTGAGTATAATTATAATGAGAGAAACAGACAAGTATATGTTGGAAATTCACCGATGCTCATGCAGTGGCAGTAAGAACTAAGAAGTCGCCAGAATGGAAGGTAACAGGAAGATGCCCCTGAACCAGTGTCCTCTCCCCTCCACGAAAAATAAGTAAAGTAATTATACAAAGTATGCAGCAACATCAATCATTATCAGCCTCATGCAACCGAGGAAAAGCATGTACTTTGAGATAACGAAGAATTTAGTAAGGAATCACCACGGTACAGAGACAAGGTGAGCAGGAAATGAAAAGGAGAACACTTGTCTTCACTAAACCTAGAAGAGTAGCCACAGGAAGATCAATGGAATGCAGAGGGAGCTTTTAAACATTCTAGATAGCAAGCAGGGTTCCATAGGATCACAGTATAAGAGGGACCATAGACAAATCAAACCATTTCAAACTCCCACAAGCCTAAATTTGCAATGATCTAGATTAAATTGGACATCTGAATGCAGCATACAACCAAGACTTACATTGTCGAAACGCAAAGAAAAACTCTTTGCTAACAGTGGTTGGAGAGAAGTACTTGAGAAGGAGAATATTCACACATCAGAGACCTTGATTCATGTCCAGACAAGCTTTTGCAATTTTGGCTCTACGCTTCGATATCCATAATATGGAAAGACACCACGCTCGTGAAGTTCCAATCAGGAAAGCATGGAAATGGAGAGTGCACGTTCCAACATGTTCCATTCTACAGAGAAAGCTACATTTTGCATTTGTTCCCCCAGTAGAGTCTCAAGTAACACTATCTTAAACGAGCAAACAGTAACACCGTGCACATTCAAACGGATTGAACAAAAACATTCAAATCAATCATAGGAGGCTCAGATTAACCTAGGTTCCAAAATGTTACAAAAAAAATAAACAAGTATCTATGATCTCTTGAATAAAAAAGGGCTACATACTTGACTAGAAGGGACAAAACAGTTTTAACAGCTCTTATTCATTGGGTGTCCTTTCATTCCCGCAGTTGTTTTTTGATATTTGAATTCCGAACAAACGTTCAACAGAAAAGGCACAAACCCAAGCAACTAAATGTTCATGATCTAGGTCGAAGTGCTGCAAGAGAATACATTGCTCTGGTACAGTCAGCTCTTGAATTTGCTGCCATATTTCAAAATAATCTCAGGAAAATTATGCTCAACCAAGGCATTTGATTATCTCCCTCCTTGCAGCGTATTAAGTACGATCTTAGAAAATTTAGTGATCTATAAATGCTTCTGTGAAAAAAGAACACTTAACCATTTGCTCAGTGTACCCTAAAATGTACTATTCACTATCTCAGTCTCAACCTGGCACAAGTCCATACATAGAATGTACATCTCAAATTAGCATCCAAAAGGAGTAACCAAACTGGCATCCAAAAACACCAACCAAATTGGCCAAAGGACTTCATTTGCCTAAGTTTGGCATCCATTTAATGTAAGATGCCTCAAGGATGGTCAGAGTAGTTAATCCAAAACGCAATAACAAGGATAAAGATGTCAATAATAATTCAAAATACCAGCCAACAAAAATAAATCCAGTTGATAGTTGATAAGGCAATATTAAGATGAACGAAATTCGAAATTGAAAGACACTTGATACTGGGACTGTTTTCAACGTAAGATGTCCAGTTTCCATTCTAAAAAGTACCTGAGTACAGTGAGTAGTAACACTACAGCAACGATATTAAACCAAAAGTTAATGATTGAGCTGCCACTAAATCTCAATGAGACTCATTTCAGATGCAACCATCTTTGTCTCTTACGTACACATCAAACAAACCTACCCTGGGGGAATGGCGACGTAACTACAAATGCAAACTCGCAGCAGCAAAAGACAAATTTGCAGTTTTCATATGAACTTGTACATGCTTCAAGCACTTTCCAAACTGTTTCTGATATTTCAGCTTATATACTACAATAGAGGAAGACTGTTTCTGTGCTATCGAGTTACAGAAATATAGATTGCGGCGAACATCAATGAAGGGTGAGCAAGAACTCGCTAAAATCCACTACAATATCCAGAATCAGCCATTTACGTCTCCCCTTGCTACTCTTGCTGGTGGTGAGCTCGATTTATCTGGATTTAGAGTGCAACCACTGGAAAGTTCTCGGCCAATACCGCCATACGGCTTCATAATTAATTCTGCTGCGAATGTGCTTTTCACAAACTTGCACCTGTAAACAAAATCTCAGCAGCTTTTTCGAAAGACAAGTAGGCCGACTTCATTTTAACCAAGGGTGTAAAATCCATGCAATATGCGTCATTCTCTTAATCGTGTTATGATTTTTCATCTAGGGGGGCTCCTTGGTCCCTGTTTGTGCATTCAACATTCTGGCAAGTAATCACGGTAGGCAGTAAAATCAACTCTGCTTGACTAATAACATGATTGCCAAAGCTGAATCAATTAACATGGGATATAACTACCGTCATGCAATGAACGCAAGATATGTGTCCAGTATACAATTATATGTGTCTAGTATACGAAATACACGTGTTTCATATTTCTTGCATTTATTTCACATGTGGCCAAGTGGGACACTGGATATTCTTAGGCCTCGTTTTGGGCAAGGGAAAAAAATCATGGGGATAAGAGATATACTAGGATATGAGGTAGGATATGATAGTACTGGGATATTGCAGGATAAGTGATTTTTGGTTCTGAGTGTTTGGTTAGAGCAGGATAATATATATGGATAAGATGCAAAAATATTGAATGAGCGAATGGGAGCCTTTATGGTCGCACCTCATATCTATCCCTTTATTTGGGGGTAATTTGGACTTTCCTCAATACCCAACCAATCCCCCACTTTCTTAACTGGGCTTTATAAGTTTTACGCAAAATATAGTGAAGGGGATAGGATAAAGTGTCTCATACCTGCTGCTTAAGGAGCAGGAGGTATAAAATTATCCCTATCCCCTCCCTTTATCCCTTAACCAAACAAGTCCGGGAGTAGCCTATGAATGAGGTTCATTATCCTCCCCCTGTACAAACTAACACTCCCTCGTCATTTCACCTAGTAAGGAAAATACAGACAGTAACTTCTGACACCTCATTCTCCAATATGATATTGCAACTTCTGTGGACTCTTAAAAGAAACAGATGGTGATGTTTCGTCTAGGGGCCGGCCTCCTCAGCTCGTTTTACCAGTCCTATATTTGGCGAGGAAGAGGAATCATGCGAGAGAATGAAGGAACTCCACCCTTAGCCAATTAAGGCAAGTATGAACATGTAGCCAGTCCATCTACTTGGTACAATATTTACAACAGAGGTGCAGTTGGTCAGATAATACCTTTACCCAAAGTAGGCCATGAACAGTAATCCGCGGCAACACCCTCTTATCAGAACATGATGATCACATCTGTGGTACAAAAAAACAGATTATCAGGTGGCATGACATTCTAAGTAGGTCAACAACGCTGTTTCGGGATTCAATAATTTAGCAAAACTTACAAATCTGAAAGACATTCAATGGCATATTTGCTTCTGGGACAACAAAAATGGCATATGGCCGTATAAAACTTTCTACTCGGATTGTCAAATGTCAAGCGTTCCCGATGTCCTAAAAAGACAACATAACAAGTACCCAATTAGACAAAATAAGAAGTTCAGTATAATGGTATTGAGACAGTAAGTTGAGCAAGCACTGGCGTAATAATTAACCTCGTGCAGTCGTGTTAAAAATCCATACATTGTCCAATCAACTCTTTGAAATAGTGAAAAATTTGGTAAGGAACCACCACCACACAGCGACAAGATGCGTAGAGAATGAAAAAGATAATGCTCATCTTTGCTAAGCCTGCAGGAGTATCCCCATGAAGATCAATAAAATACCGAGGGAGGCTCTAAGCCATCCAGATAGCAAAGTTCCATAGGATAACAGTATGAGAGGGACTATATCAATAACCAGAAATAAATTAACCCATTGCAAATCCCCACATCTCTTTGGGACTCGTTTGGGTAGGGGATATAAAACAATGGGATGATGTTTGCTGGGATATGAGCGGGATATGATTCTTGTGGGATAAGGTAGGATAAGAAATTTTGCTTAACTGTGTTTGTGTGAGCAGGATATGAGGTTGGATGTACTGCAGAATATGAAGTACTATGTCTGAGTAGTGCAGTATAAGACATAGGATATATGTCAAACTGACTACAATACGAGACCGAAACCGCCAACAACATTAACAACAGCAGCACGCTACTAAGCTTGACAACACACATCCATTTCCCTAAACTCAGCCCCTTAAGGCATCATGCACATCAACATTTGCCTAAACAGCACACCTACAGTTATCATGCAGCCACTTAAGACAACAAGAACACCATATGTGCCTAAATAGCACACGCACAATACTCATGCAGCCACATAAGGCGAGGAAAGTACAAAACTCGTACACTTAAGGCATCAAGCAGATAAATATTTACCTAAATAGCACACCCACAATACTCATGCAGCCACTTAACAGCTGAAAAATAATTAACACAACTCTGGCAAGTTATCCAATAGCAACTTGCAATACACACAGACTGCAACTGAGTATCCATTATACATTACCAGAGACTATGAAGTGATAGGTTCTACTTCGTCGCTGCTGCACAGATGAATTACATTCTGCAAATGCATGGAGAAATTTACCTAACCTGGTCCAGTGTTGAATAAATGTATTTAGGGCTAGCGATGCAACAAGACAGTGATTTACATACTCGCCTGAATTGAAGGAAAGACTTCGCTAGTAATTTCAAGAGGATCCTACCATCATTTCTTGGAGAAAATATCTGAACACTCCATTCTTCAGAGTGTTGTACCATGCGAAAACACAGCAAGCAAGAGTGAGGTTCTCTGCACACACCATGCGAAAAGCCTCGTATCTAATAGTAACAGAAAAGGAAGACATTTCAAAGAAACAATGCAACCATATTATGATAGATTGGGATCAATGTTCTAGTCTCTAGCATGTTCAAGGTCAATGTGCGAGATCTCACTCCATCTGAAATAGAGACAATGCCAAAAATAAGTGAGCACTAACAATTAGAACTTCGTGAACACACACTACTAGACATATCTGACGGCGAACTTCCCCAAAATTAGTACCAAGCGGAAAAAGTAGTACTCAAGGTATACTCCACTTCTAGATCTAGTAGTAGCCAAAGAACACTGCATTACACAGGGTAAGGATGAATGATTCATATCCATGAAATTTACCAGCAGCATGTACGCAGATCACACCATAATCATTTCTATCTAACCAATGTTGAAGGTGACCTGCAGTTTCACAGACACCTACCAACTTCACCTCATGACCTTTCAATGATGATGCAGTGAGACATGGGGCGATTAAACCAATATCAACTCATATTGCAATCCTCATAAATGCTAACTCTAAACTGTTAACATAACTGATAATCCATAGACTTCACCTAACTGTCAAAGCAACCTATCTTTCACCAAGTCTCCATTACTATTTTCTTTCTTATTAAATACTATTCGGCCACCTAATTATGGCTGAATTTACAAGGATCGCATTTGCTGACTGAAAGTACCTTCATTCCAATTCCAGGGGTTCTAAATAAATCCAAGTCAACAGTAATCAATAACCAACGCCCTCTACGACCAATATTATCAGAATGGGAGAGAAAAGCTCAGTAGCTCTTTGATAACAAGAAGCGCAAGAACAAAAATGAATTATCTAGAACAATCGCCACATTCAGCTGAAAAATTAAAAAATTGGCTTAAATTAATCTGGGTGAAAAATCCAGGTGAACTGAATCAAAATCTGTTCGGGATGAGCTGAAATTGTATATTATTAACTTGGCCCATTTGACAACTCAATGCAAGAATCGACGTAAGGTAATAGAATAGGACAAATAAGCCTATACCTAAGTATTAATCAACAAGCAAAATCATATAAGCCAGCAGATCGATTCACTCATTCTTGTATCGTTTGGCAAATCAAATAACTTCCTTAAAAAAGCAGGGCACATAAAAACAGGCGAAGGGAGTAGATATGTTTAACAACAGAACCTTCAAATGCAAAGGTCATTTGGCATATATTACAATATGCTCAAAAGTCTATATTAATAAAGCACACATCATCAGCATTCTTTCAGTAACTATAAAAACATAGGCTATATGAACGGCTAGGAGATCCAAGACAAGAAGACAACATAACTCCATACCAAGATTTGGTACAAGATATTAATCATGAACCACACATTCGGCTTTCAGGTGCCCACTAAAACCTGTAAAAAGGTACTCAAAATAACATTGATCCCTTCCTTTTATTCTCTAGTATCAGATTTGGGAAGTTCGAAAACTGAGCTAACCCAAGTCAGTAAGTAAGAAGTCTATCAAGTTAGTGCTTATGATAGTAGTTGAACGTATGAATATCATCTTTGTAGCCCTCTTTAGTTTTTCTGCTTCATCTCCTTCCTCATTCGAGAACCTACAAGGCCAATTGAGATCTCTGATGCAAGCACAACCACGAGTTCTAAAACAACAGTAACAGTCTAATAGATAAGATATCACTACAAGGAAAAAATGATGCAAAATAACTGTTGGTTACACAAGTTCTAAAACATAATCCTTAAGCAGCTCTTTGGAACAGTAAATGAACATCGTGCACAATCTTCTATACATCTTAGAACCAGAGACATGTTTTTAAAAGGGACCAATGGCAACGTTGTGTAACTTCAATTGACTGGCTGCATCATATTCTAATAATCAGTCTTGGTGTTACTCTACAGCATGTAATTAGAACTTCAGGGAGCAAAGTCATTAACAAATCTTGTGTTCTTCTCTGTAAAGACACTTGGAAAACTCAACAGCAAGCAACATGTGTTCATCAGAATAAACACAAAACAAGGCATCACAGGGACAAGGTGTTAAAGTAAAAGCGCACAAAACCCAAGCAACAAGAGGTTCATGATCTTAGTTGAAGTGCTGCAAGAGAAGACATTGCTCTGGTTCAGCCAGCTCTTGAATTTTCTGCCATATTTAACATTAACCGCAGAAAAAGAATGCTAATTGTCCATCAATATTTAACAAACACCGACTAATCTTTGAAAAGCAGGTCTAACTTACAAGGTTTCTAGCAAAGCAGGGTGGAAGAAAAATGCTGCTCCAGCTAGACATTTGATTATCTACATCCTTACCGGTACTAAACCACTTTCCATTTAAACAGTCTTTTGAGAAGTATGATCCTAGAAAATTTAGTGATCTCTAAATGCTTCTGTGAAAAAAGACAATTTAACCATTTGCTCAGAGTAACCTAACCAGAAATGTTTCACTATCTCAATCTCAACCTGGCACAATCCTATACAAATACTGTACATACCAAATTAGCATTCCAAAAAAGCAACCAAATTGGCATCCAAAAAGACCAACCAAATTGGCCAAAGGACTTTATTTGCCTAAGTTTGGCATTCACTGAATGTAAGATGGCTCAAGGATGGTAATAGTATTTAATCCATAAAACAATAACAAGGATAAAGATGTCAACAATAGTTTACAATACCAGCCATCGAAAATGAGTCGAGTTGATAGTTGATAAGACAATATTACTAAAACGAACGATAATCGAAATGGAAAGACACTTGATACTAGATAAATCGAGAAATCAATGGGGACTGTTTTCATCCTTGCTCTCTTACGTACATATCATCGACAAAAGTCAACAAACAAACCTACCCTGGGGAAGGTTGACGTAACTAAAAGTGAAAACTCTCAGCAAAAAAGATAGTTTGTAACATCCATAAGAAGCCCCAAAATGACTGTGATGCTAATGGTGGAGGACAATCCCAATTAACGAAGCAGCAATGCCAAGGTAATGCCAATTCAAGCGCTCAGAACGGAATTTCTCAACCCGTTTGTTCTTTTCTTCCGAATCAGCGTCAGAAGCAGCTAGCTCCTCGTCAGACTTAAGTAGGGCAGCTAAACCATTGTTTCCCTTTATATCCAGCAAAGCCAGGGTCTCGACGAACGAACCAGCATATAATGAGCCCTTGAAACCAGGGCTTCCAAGAGTTTTACAGCCCCCGTCAAGAGAATAAGAACGTATTTGGTTGTCAGCTGCTGCGACAAGAACATCACCACCATCTGTGAAACCAAAGACAGCCCATATACCCTCTTTATCCTTGCCCGCCGACCTACACCTCCAAGATTCCACCAGGCCATATTCTTTCATAACATATACGCAGAAAGCTCTGCAATTAAGTCGGACGTCGTACTGGAAAAGAGCCAGAGAGTCTCCATACAGACCAAGTGACAAGTCCAATGGGAACCTATTAACCATAACTACAGGGACCTCAAAGACCCGGAACTCCTCTTCAGCCAAATCAAATGACAAAACCACATTGTGGAAACCATCTTCCGGGGTACTCTTGTAACTCTGCAACTTGAAAAACTTGTCAGCACTGTCCAACGAGGCCGCAAGGATTGACCTATCTTTCCTAGTGTCCCTGCTGCGGTCGGCACTCTTATAACCAAGCCAGTGAACCGAGCCGTTGAGGAAAACCTGAGACCAAAACTCCTCAACAATACCATAATCAGGACCCCACCCATTAGGAATGGTTCTCCAGGAACCTGAGCCGAGCGAATAAACTTCGACCAAAGGAGCAATTGCTCTCCCCACAACCCTTTCGCAAGCGAGTCTGACTACCTTAAATACATTACTTTTGGGATCAAATCCAAACCCAAGAGCAGCCATGGGAAGATCAATTGAAGGCTTGGGGAGCTTAACAACTCTATAAATAGCAGGATTCCATAGAAGAATAGTTTCAGAACGATTATCATTATCATCTTCTGGACAATCATAGAGACAGATCAACCCATTGCAAGTACCCACAATTCTATAGTATAATAATCTGGATTTTAATGGACACACGGTTGAAGCATGGTCATCAAGAGTTGGATTGTCAAGACGGAAGAAATACTCGTCTCTTCTGGTGATTTGAGAAAAGTACCTGAACAAGAGAAGCTTCTGGCCGTTGTTGGCTGTGATGGTGATGAAGTTGGGGCTGGTGATGAGAGAGAGCCATGTCTTGCAAACACACCTGAATCGAACGAGGGATTTCACCGGAACCCTTGACAGGATCTGTTCAATCACTTCGACGGGCAGGTACTCTGACATTTTTCTAGAAATGGGAAGAGGAGCGATTGATTTCTAGGGTTTTCCACAGAAGGATTAGGAGTTCTGAAGCTTGGAAGAGAAGAGGGAAATGAAATTAAAACCTAGGGGCTCGTTTGGGTAGCGGATACGAACCCCGGATAAGATATGTTATGCTCTCCTCATCATATCCGGTGGGTATCGAATATGGAAAGGTATAACATATCCTACCTTATGTTGGTGGTGCATTTTGTGTGTAAATCTTATACCAAGCCGGATAAGAATCACAAACTTATGAGGTCAATTTTTTAAGACAATAATGCCCCCATGCAAGACCCAAAACCACAAGTAACCTTCGAGTTACTTTTCATTGTCCCTAACATAGAAATTTGATGATCTACTTTCCTCGATCACGTCTTGAGTTGTGACTAAGTTTTAATTTTACCATTCAATGTCACTTGTTCTCCTCGTCATTTTAAGATCCCAGTTGATATGGTTTCGGTGCTTTCTCCAGTTCTGGTTTTCCTACATGTATTATTTGGTGGGTGTGGTGGTTGCGAAGTATGAGCAGGTGATGGTGTGTAGTGACATGTTGTGTAATTGGTGAATTGTTAAGAACTGAGGAGGGCGGTGTTAGGAGGATTTGGTGGTTGAAGTTGTTGGGGTTGGCTATGGAGGTTGTATTGGTTTATGGTTGAAATGGTGGAGGTTTTAGAGGCAGTGAAGGACAAGGGGGATTCGGGTCTCGTAGTTGCAGAATGTTTTCTGGGTTTATTTGGATGCTTACAGTGGTTTGATTAATGAATTGGGGAGAAGTAATGGTGTCGATTCAGGTGGATGTGTGTAGAGAAGGAGATTAGGGATTCTGTGTGATTTATGACTTGATAATTTGGACTTACTTGATAAATTGGTTATCAATTTAGTTCTCAATTTGATTTTTTGTGTGGTTTAATGACTTGATAATTTGGACTTCAGGGTATTATAGTCATTTGAACACATATCCTGATTCTTATCATGGCTTATATCATGCGGCACCCAAACACAGTAAGCCAGCATATCATATCAGGCTTATCCGACAAGATACATAGCCTACCTCATATCCCAGCATAAATCGTATTTGCTATATCTTATCCGCTACCCAAACGAGGCCTAGATAGAGAGAGCACGGCTGATGAAATAGGGGAAATGAAAGATATACTTTCACTTGTTTTTGCCACCGCATTTTTACAAGATTACACTTCAGTACCTCTCTTAGGCCTCGTTTGGGTAGAGGATATGGTATGTAGGGATAAGGCTTATGCTGGGATATGATCAAGGATATGAATGTTGTCTGATAAGCCCTGATAAGATATGATGGTTGTCTGTGTTTGGGTGCTGTCGGATATGATGCAGGATATGAAGCAGAATATGTGCCAAAATGACTGTAATACCTTCAGTGCTGTTATTTTATATAAAATATTGTATATTTCAAACTGATGATGAAAAAATGTATACAAAATGTATCAGTATTTATGTTTATATTTTAGTACTTTTTTTCTACACAATAGTAACTTTGTCAAAAGGTATACACAATGTATATTAATACGCGAAATAAACTTGTAGTAACATGCAAACATAACAAATATTCATGTATACAACATGGTCATAGCAAAATATGGAGTATAAATTACTTGTACTTATTGGCCTATTTGCATGGTGTTACAAAATGTACAATAAACAAGTTAAATTAAACCAACGAAATTTCACCAGCTCTGTTGCATTACTTGAGAGATTTTACTACTATTGATGATTTCTCTGTAATTTTATCAAAAAAAAAAATCTCTGTAAGAATATACATGCTATGTTGCATTGCATGTGAGGGGTTTCAGAAACCAACCAAACAAATGTTTCACCAACTTACCATACATAAACCACTGCAGCAGTACTAGTACAAACATAAATTGATTGTTATAAAGACCATACACGGTATAGACACACACACACACACACACATATATATAGAGAGAGAGGGCGAGAGAGAGAGAGAGAGAGAAGAAATTTAAATTATTTGTGGGGGTATGTTTGTCAACCTACTAGCATCCTAATATGCTATATTTTCTTATCCGAGCTTATACCTTCATGTTGGTGGTATAAAATTTGTTCATTAAGGCCTCGTTTGGGTAGAGGATATGGTATGTAGGGATAAGGATTATGCTGGGATATGAGCAAGGATATGAATTATGCCAGATAATCCCTGATAAGATATGCTGGCTGTCTGTGTTTGGGTTCTGTAGGATATGATGCAGGATATGAAGCAGTATATGTGCCAAAATGACTGTAATTGCATATTTCAAATTGATGGGAAAAAATGTATACAAAATGTATTAGTATTTATGTTTATATTTTAATACTTTTTTTCTACGCAATAGTGACGTTGTCAAAATGTATATTAATACGCAAAATAAACTTGTAGTAACATGCAAACATAACAAATATTCATAGATACAACATGACCATAGCAAAATATGGAGTATAATTACTAGTACTTATTGACATATTGGCATTGTGCTACAAAACATACAGTAAACAAGTTATTAAACCGACGAAATTACAGCAAGCGCGGTAAAATGTCGTTATATTTATCTCAATTATACATACTCAAATATAGTTATGCATCCCCAAAATAATAGTTATCAAACCGATGAGGACCTCCTCCAAAATAAAGGTACCAAAATGTTGGGCTAGTTCACATAGTTAATGTTAATGGTAGTGATTATTTGTTTGGTCAAAAACTTCTGATGGAATTTTAACAACTAAGTCTTGGTTATCATGTTGCCTTTGAATTCATTCATTAAAAAATGGTTTCTGACATACCAGTTTTAATTTTTGTGCACAGAATAATCACTATTGGAACTCAATTAGGAAAATTTGTGCGCCGAGCAGAATTTTAATTTTTCTGTGGAGACTTCTTAAAAATTTCAGTTCCACAAAAATTGAATTAAACAGATAGGGGATTTTGGTACCTATTAACTGCCCTTTTTGCAATTCACAGGAAGAAAATTTGCATAACATTTTCTTTGAATGTTCCTGAGTTAAGAAATTTTGGGATGATTCACAGTGGGGCTTCAAAATCCAACCACGCACTCTGCCGTTTAGTTTCTGCATCTGGGACATTTTGTCTATGTTTTTCAAAGATCAAAAAATCTGTTTTTATGTTTGTTATGTGGGAATTGTGGCAAATAAGAAATAAGAGAGGTGAAACGGTGAAATAGCTGATAGAGTTTGGTGGAAAAGGGTAGTTAATTAGATAGTTTGTGAGGGTATTTTTGTCAACATACTAGCATTTTAATATGCTATATTTTTTCATCAACTCTACCCAAACGAGGCCTAAAGGTTCCATCAACATAAGGCAACATAACTTATCCCCTCTCTTATCCGGCACCCAAACACTTGATAAAAAAAGAGTATAACGTATTTTATGCTCCCTCCTTATCCTATACCCAAACGAGGCCTTAAAGTTTACACAGACTACCACTGACCAAGTTATACTTACGAAATTTTCACTTAAATGAGCTTGATCAGTCGGAGAAATACTAAAGTAACTCCCAGTGAGGATAATACCAAAATGAGCTCGTTTTAAAAACGACAATAAATCTATCGGTTCTTGTCCTTTTTTTTTTCATAGATAGCTAATGATTGACCTTTTGGACTATCGGTTATTAAGAACCAACATTATTAGTGTCGATTTTTCCCATTTCAGACTGATACTAACATTATGGGTTGTATATTTGTTATTTTAAAACTCTTATCCCCATTCTTTTTTTATTCAGACATCCCTCTTCTCTCTATGCCTGGCTCCTTAATCAAATCACGCCTCTATAAATTTATGCCCAATTGCTGCACTGGGTTTTGCTTAAGCAGGTTGGGCTATATTGGTTCAACTCCATGGCGATGATTTTGCTATCTCTGTAAACAATTGTGGAGTTTTTAGAAATAGGAGTATTTGGGTCTTAATTAGGCTGAAGACAACCCTAATTCTTGCATGATTGCATAGTTGCACTCTAGTTCTCACGCTCCCCTTCAAATTACGATGTATTGCTTGGATCCACTGGTAACATAAATGCTATATTGTCAAGTGCGGGACAACTTGGGGCGTAACCCATTTTACGTGCCATACGAGGCTTTACTAACGTCACAAGCCTTGGTGGCAGAGGGTTAGCCGAGGCTTCAATGCCATCACGGCCTTGGCGGTTAGTGGCGGCAGACGGCTAGGCAAGGCTTCACTGACGTCACGGTCTTGGCTGCTAGTGGCGGCAATCGGCTAACCGAGGCTCCGCTTCTGTCACGGGCCTTGGCGACAGACATCGATAGCCCGGTTGATTATTCATGTGGAAGCTCAGTAAATGAGAAGTAACTGAAACTTGACAACACAAACACAATCGTCCAGCAAGATTTTCCATGAACTATGATCCACCTAGAGCTGCTTATTCAGTTGAACCGAACCGGTTCTAGACAGTTTTTTTTTTCTTGAGTTGTGTGTGCGATAAAAAATGTAAAAACATAAACGGAGGGGGGGGGATGTGTAGGATATTTATAGAGTTGTTTTAGAGTTTTAGAGTTGTTTGTCCAATTTTGGAAGTTTGAGTATGAAGAGTATTGGAAGTGTTTTGAGTGTAGAAATTTGTATCGGATGTGTAGGGTATTTATAGAAGAGTAGAGGGGGGGGGGGGGGGGGGGGGGGGGGGGGGGGGGGTTGAGTGTAAAAGGTAAAAAGTGAAAAAAACAAAACGGTCACTGACGAAGGCAAACGGATACTGCCGTGATGTGACCTCTCATGAACGGTAGAATTTTTGAAAAAAACGGTAGAAAAATTCGGTTCCGGATCGGTTCCGGTTACGAAAAACAAGCAACCGAACCGGTATATATCCGGGTCCGGCTCGGTCCCTCTATCGGTTCGGTTAACGGTTCCTAACCGGTCGGTTAAACCGGTTTGGTTTTAACCGAAACCGCCGGTTTAACCGAACCGGTATGCAGCTCTACATCCAGCTACAGTTGAAGTAAAACCATATCAGATTTCCATAAGTAATTCAATTGATACCACGACAATTAGAAGATTTGTTACAGAACTTAACTAATTTGAATCCTACAAAAGATCATATGTTGATGTAAAAAGATAACAACATCAATGGAGGGGAGACCCAGGTTGCTAAAAATACACTTTCTTGCAACAAAAAAAAATCCTTTAATGCCGAAGTAATATACAGAATCCACGCAAGGCATATGGCACTCTACATCTGAGATCATAGCCTAGTGTAACCGGGCCTTGCATCATCAAATCTAGCATACTCCCTCTCCTCCAATAATATGTAGATGAAATTGAATGTTACTTCAATACGAGGCTCTAACAAGTTGCTCGGGAAATTGGAGCTGTCTTTCTGGCTTTGGCATGCAACCCATGTGAAAGTTTTCAGCCAAAATTGCAGTATCCGCCTTGTTTCTAGTGCAAATGGGCATTCCATCGAATGTTGTCCCTGTAATGAAGAGAATTGACACAATATATAGAGATGGTTTGAAAAAAAAGGATGGGCCATTTTGTTTAGCCTCGATTGAAGAATGCATGCCATAACCGATACAGCATAAAACTGTTTCTAATCGAAAAGAAAGCTCCTATAGTGCTACTAGTGCAAGCTCTTTTGCAGTATAAAATAGTGGATTGTGATTTTTCCATATAGGGGGCTCCAAACCCTGATTCTGATTGGAGTCCAGTATTTTGGGTAGGATTATATGTTCATGGAAACAGTATTAATAAGTTTGGACAAGGACGATTGTGTATTGAAAATAATAGCCGTGTGAAATGGCCATAATAGGCACACACTCACACAAAAGTTGACAATTATATGCCTCTTGTAGGCCTAGCAGCCTACAATGAGGTTAACTGTCCTTCCCCTCCGCAAACTACTACTTCAACAACATACCAATTGGCACTGTAGTCAACTTCTAAACTAACAATCTGTAACTGGACTAGAGCGTCCAATACAATATATTGTCACTCCGGTAAGTCATGTTATCTTTTATAAAAGCCTCTACTATTCTACCCGACCTTAACCAAAGATCTCATCATTACGTAATACCAGGACTAGCGATTAGACGAGTTCACACTTTCATGGTTTGTATGCATTATTACCCACGTTGCAGAGATTAGTAGTTTAGGGGACATTGTCAAAGTGGTCTTACATGTGTGTGCTTATGTTTGGGGGTGAAATTCACATTTGTGAACATGAAAGCATGCTCAGGTAGTAAGTGCTTGTGTGTGGCCATGACAGAGATAGCATTCAATGTACTTGGTATGGACGGACTACTTTCTTCTCTGTCTTACTGATGATAAAAGTTCACACTTCCATGTGTTGTATGAAACTATGCAAGATTACCCTCCAAATCAAGGGGGAGTGTTGCAGAGATTGGTAGTTTATGGGACATTTTGAAAGTGGTGTTATGTGAAGGTATTATGTGTCGACGTTGTGGGTGAAATTCTTATTCGAGAACAAGAAAGCATGCTCAAGTAGTGTGTTTGTGTGTGGCAGAGACAGAGACCGCATTCAATATACTTGGTATGGACACGATGACATAAGTTCACACTTCCATTTGTGATGTAAGCATGATTACCTAAAATCCAAATCAAGCTTAGTTGTTTAGGGGACATTTTCAAAGTGGTGTCACACGTGTGTGCGCAAGTTGCAGACTTTCATAAGTGTTGTATGCATGATTACCCAAAATCCAAATCAAGGGGAGCGTAGCAGAAATTAGTTGTTTAAGGGACATTTTCAAAGTGATGTTACACGTGTGTGCGCAAGTTGCACGCTTTCATATGTGTTGTATGCATGATTACCCAAAAACCAAATCAAGGGGGAGCGTTGCAGAAATTAGTTATTAGGAACATTTTCAAAGTGGTGCTACATGTGTGTGCGCAAGTTGTGGGTGATTCATATTCGTGAATATGAATCGTGATCAGGAGTAGGTTTTACTTTAACTCTCAAGTGTGCACCCATAAAGGTTCTAAGCTCGCAGGGTTCTCATTTCGCATGTGAACAGCTGTAGAAGCCGAAGGAGGTGTGTGCACAGTTATTGGAAGCACCCATTCACATTTGACCCTTCCCTCTATCAGGGGAGGATGCTCGTATCTGTAGTCAAATAAGCAAAAGGAGTTAAAAACAGATAACAAGGTCATAGAGCATTCGAAGTAAGTCAACTTGTATCTACGCACTGGGATCCAACAACAGCCGCAATGCTTACCAATAACAACAGAAATTCAATGGCATACTAGTTTAGGCAGGCTATTTAGGACTTAGATTGTTCAATCCCACTGTAACTATTATGTACTAAAAAGTGGATTTAACGAGTTTAAGATAAGCTAGTACTGTAATACAGTCTAATGAGTAATGCCACTTAATGATAGTGAGTTGAGCAAGTCGTGGCCTATTAGCCTGCTTGCCCACAGAAGTTTGGCCACTGATAACATTTCTACTGGTAAAATAAGTGGACCCTTCAAATATAGAAACCACCTAAAATACAACCTTTATAAGCATTGTCGCTAGAGTAGAAAGTCATACCTTGTCCAATCCACGTTCTCTGGAGTGGTTATGAACTCAAAACAAAGTGACCACTGCACAGAGACACGGGAGTAGAAAATGACATGGGCCCATCCATGGGAATGGAGAATAGAAAGCTTGTCTGCACTAAATCTGCAACAACCTCATGGTGATCACTTTGCACCTGCATAATTAAGTTTCAGACAAGAAACGATTAAAATACGATTGTTCTTTACTAGATGGCTAGAATATGGAAGTCCGTTATTCGGACATTTCTTTCCATGAAGATGAATGCAGGTCATTAATTTACTGAAAGAGACTCTACTATGGTGGTTTAGAAATTCAACTATCCCTGTAAAGCTCAACAGAAGGGCCATTTACAAGGGTTCGTTTCAGGAAGAAAATGAACTATTTCTTACAGTCCGAGAACCTGCAAATAGTGTTGCCCAGGAGCTTTAATTGCAAAGCAAAGGGCCATATCTATTCACCTACAGTCCAGCTCTCTCTCTCTCCCCCCCCCCCCCCCCCCCCCCCCCAACTACAACAACAAAAACAGTAGCTATGGCTATGTGATACGATATACTCGTAACACACCATACAAGACGTTCAAAATTATTTACTCGTAACACACCTTACAAGTGTTTTTTACCCTCATGGAAACTGTGTTCATTACCTTGGACAAGGACGATTGTGTAATGAACTATTAGTAGTGGGAAATGGCCATAATAGGTGCAAACACAAGCAGACACACAAATATGATGCCTCTCGATGCCTCCCGTATGCCTAGCATCACCGTTTCATGAGATACGGTATAGGCTCCATAGTTAAATATCCTCTAACAAGCCTCCATAAAAAATGGACTAAGTAGCCTACGAATGAGGTTAATCGTCCTTCCCCTCCGCAAACTACTGCTTCAACATCCCACTTGGTTTTGTATTGCGTCCAATTTAATTTATTGTCAATCCAGGTAAGCCATGTTATCTTTACTTTATGAAAGCCTCTACTATTCTACTCATCCTTAACCAAAAGATCTCCTCATTACAAAATACTCGGACTAGTGATGATACAAGTTCACATATTCATATGTGTTGTATGCATGATTGCACAAAATCCAAATCAAGGGGGAGTGTTGCAGAGATTAGTTGTTTAAGGGGCATTTTCAAAGTGATGTTACATGTGTGTGCGCAAGTTGTGGGTGATTCATATTTGTAAACATGAATCATTCTCAGGTGGGAAGTGTTTGTTTGTATGTGGTTGTGAGAGACGACAAGTACTTGGCATGATATAGTTAAAACTGAGATGTAGTTTTTACCTTGATTCTCAAGTGTGCACCCATAAAGGTTCTAAAGGATTCTCATTTCGCATGTGAACAGCTGTAGAAGCCAAAGAGGTGCGTGCACAGTTATTGGAATCACCCATTCACATTTGTCCCTTCCCTCTATCAGAAGAGGATGCTCGTATCTGTTGTCAAATAAGCAAAAAATAGTTAAAATAAAATAATCAGGTCAGAGCATTCAAATTAAGTCAACTTGTATATACATGCTGAGATCCAACTACAGCTGCAAAGCTTACAAATCCCAACAGAAACTCAATGGCATACTAGTTTAAATTTAAAACTTGGATTGTTCAATCCCACTGTAACTGTTGGGGGTCTTTGGTTACCACGGTTTTCTGTGGTTTGGGGATGGGGCCCCGACACCTAATGTGACACAAAACCAAAAGGAAAAGCTAACTACCCAAATGCCTCAGCTTTACAAAACCGAAACTGTAAAACAGCAGAATCCTAACAATCACATTATGTCCTCCAAAGTGGATTTAACAAGCTTAAGATAAACTAGTAGTGATACAGTATGTCACGTTATGATAGTGAGTTGAGCAAGTCGTGTTCCTAATAGCTTGCTTGCCCAAGTGCATCTGAGAAGTTCTGCACACTGATAACATTTCTATTGGGAAAATAAGTGAACCCTTCAAGATAGAAACCACCTTAAACACAACCTTCAAAGGAAACATTGTCGCTAGAGTAGAAAGTCAGACCTTGTCCAATCCACGTTCTCTGCGGTAGTAAAAAATTCAAAACGAAGTGACCACTGCACAGAGGCACGGGGAGTAGAAAATGACATGGGCCCATCCATGGGAATGGAGATTAGAAAGCTTGTCTGCACTAAATCTACAACAACCTCATGGTGATCACTTTGCACCTGCATAATTAAGTTTCAGACAAGAAACCATTAGAACATGATTGTTCAGGCATTTCTTTCCATGAAGATGAATGCAGGTCATTGATTCACTGAAACAGACTCTAGTATGAAGGTTTAGGGCTTTAGGCATGCAACAATCCTTTTAAAGCTCAATGGAAAGGCCATTTTTAAGAACTTTGTTTCAGGAAAAAATGAAGTATTTGTTACAGCCCACCCCCCCCCCCCCCCAGAGCAAAAAGATGTAGCTGTAGCCATGGCTAGGTGATTCGATGTACTCGTAACACACCGTACACAACGTCCAAAAATTTATCAGCTGAAAGCCTATCTGAATAGAAAGTGTACAAATGATATATCTGGGCTCATAACTCCGATAATCCGTCTTGTTTTAAATCTGAAAGATTTCAATTCAATGTATGAATGTCGGGTTTGATTCCTTGATTGACTTTAATGTCACAATCATTCGACTTAGTTGTCTGTTTCAAGTTTCAAGATCTCTAGTTATAAAAAACCCAGCTTTTATCTACCTGTATAATTTATCCTCCCGTATGATATCCGAACCAAAGTGAAACCTGTAAAGGACCATTAATGAATGGGAACAATATACTCTTAATGCTATCCGACCCCAACCCACGTAACCTTGCTCCAACAGTAGTCTAAACTCTGGAGCTGAATTCAAATTTACGGATGAAATATCACAGAAGGGTGCTCTGTGTCCTCGCTTTTTTCCCTTACAGGGATGTTTTACGAATTGCTAATTTGTGAGGTAGCATTCTGTCTTTTCGTCAAAAATGAAGGGAGCAAAGTGTCTTTTAATATATATTAATAAAAATAAATATATTATTTAGTATACTAATAATATATATCCCCCCCCCCCCAAAAAAAAACTCCAAGGGTTTAGGGCCCGGTACCGATGGGGTTTAAGTTTCCCAACCCCGCAACCTGGCCCGGCCCCCTCTCCTCCTCATCCCGAACCTGGCACAGCCCCCTCCCTCACTGCCCCGCACCTTTGACACCTTGATATATACCTGCCACGAAAAGATCAATAGAAGTCACGAGGAAAGAGGTGCAGGTTGGTCAGATTATTACATTTACTTGAAGTAGGTCATCATGCAGAGTTATCAGCAGCAGCACACTATCAGAAGACGATGATCATATCCGTACGCGGAAAAAAGTATATATCAGGAGACAGAATATTCAAAGAAGGTCAACAAGGTCATGCAACGCACAAAGTATGCAACATCAATAATTATTAACCTCGTGCAGCTGTGCAAAAAGGTCATACATTGTCATATCCACATTCTTTGAAATTGTGAAGAATTTAGTTAAGGAATCAGAACAGTACAGAGACAAAGGGATCAGAAAATAAAAAAGATAACGCTTTTCAAGAAGGGTGTCTGAATTGTTACTATATGTAAAATCGTACTATTTGATACATGATACGTTACAAACTCTGACAACTATGTAAGTTCTTATGATTTTTCATAAATGGAAGTAGTTCGACTGATAATACAATAACAAGATTGTTATCGTTATCAAGTTGTAACAGGACTCATACACTCAGCGCGAAGATGTCCCACTACAATATACCTAAGGGTAAAAGACACTTACCATCCCTGGGCTTAGGCATAATTCCACCCCGCTACCCTGGGTTTTGGATAAAGACACTCCGCACCTTTTTTTTGGATGGAAGCTAACTGTTGATTAACAGCACGGGACAAAGACATTTTTACCCCTGAAATTTTATCAATTTACTCCCTATATATTATCCTAACCCTCTCTACCCTTCATTCCTAACCCTACTCCTTCTCTCTCTTCCCCTTCTTTCTCTCTTCCCTCTTCATGTGAAACAGCCGCTCCCTTTTTTTATTTCTTCTATTTCAGTTAATTCTTCTCATCTCTCCCTCTCTCTCTCTCTCGATAGATCTGAAGATGAATCAGCAAGCAAAACTCCTCCCCTCTCCTCTAATCTCCTCCCCTCCTCCTCCCTCTCGTGAAGATCGGATCTAGCCCGTAGTTGGACCCATGGCGGTCAAACCCTCCTGTTGGCGCAGATGGTCCGAAGCGGTCGGATCCATAACCGAACCTAGCGTCGTCATCGCGCCGTCAGTCGGATACTGGGCACGTCGTCGCGTCGGCCGTCGTCGTGGATAGTCAGGCGTCAATCGGTCCTAGCGCCGTACGGAATGGTCTGGACCGACCCGATTGTGGACCGCACTTGTCTTCTTGGTATGGGCTAGATCTGAAGATGAAGAAACAGGATATGGAGCGGTCGACGGCGAGGACGCAGGTTACGCCGCCGTGGTAGCAGAGCTTGCCGTCGGGAGAATTTTTCCGCCGCATCTACAGAGGAATTTGATGGTGGAGGATGATTCAGGTATGATATTGGGGGTACTGAGAGAAGGAAGGACCATAATGTTACAACTACTATTTCTGATTTTTGAAGTGAAATTGAAATCCTGGATGATTTGAAGATTTGGGGAAGAAGAACACTGGATGGGTCTGATCAGTTAAGCTCTGATTTGAGATTGAATTTGGGTAAGTTTGTGGTGGGTTGATGCATAATTTATGTGGGATTGTGTTGAACCACCAGCAAAATAGTCTTTTGAAATTTTCTTTCTAAGAACTGATGGGCTCATCATCTAGCTATTTTTTTTTTTTTTTTTTTGTATTTGGAATCCCCTGTTTCTTCATACATCTGTATTTGGGTTCCTTGTCACTGTTGTAGTTTCAAGAAAAATGTGAAGATAAATTGATAATAGTGGTGGTTTAAATTACATAGTGTGTGTTTGGAGAATGAAGTTTGAATGGGTTTTAGGTTTGACATACTTGGTGTTCTTGGTGTGTTCTTAATGGTCTTGAATTGATGTTCTTGGGGTCCTTGATGATAAACAAGGGCAAAAAGGTCCAGAAAATACACAAGGTCAATATGGTCCGAAAAAATTTGAAAACCCAATTTTTTAACAGAACATAACAGATGGTGGTTTCTGTCCATGGAATATTCCGTCAAATGGGTGCGGAGTGTCTTTATCCAAAACCCAGGGTAGCGGGATGAAATTATGCCTAAACTCAGGGGTGGTCAGTGTCTTTTACTCTATACCTAATCCGCAATGCATGGAAATCTATAACAGAGACCATACCATATTTGCAACTGCGATTAGACCTCTTCTCCTGTGTTCTCCTTTCTTCCTATACCCTGTCTTTCAGATTAAATGTTGCTTCGGATATCTGGCTAAGGAGTGTAATACATAAGGGCAGTTTTGAGCCAATGCAATACATTGCCAGGCTTGTTCCACAAACTTGTCCCTGCAATTAGGAATATATTGTCACGCATACCTGCCGATGTCGTTCAAAAGAAGAAGAAAAAAGTGCATTTTCATTTAAACCGAGAGTGAAAGGTGCATACAATGACCATTATTTCAAGCTTCTAGTACTGATTAGCATTATGATATTTGGTCTAGGGACCTCCTCAGCCCGTGTTCGTCAATCCAATATTTCATCAAGTAATCATGGTGGACAATCTAAAATCAACTCTGCTTGGCTAATTACATGACAGTGGGTTATTTGATTAACTTGGGACAAGGACAACTATGCAACGAAGAGAAGACGGTCATGACATTTCAGGAATATATATATATATCAGGAAATCGTAAAAATAACCAGTCCAGTATCACAAATACATGTGTCTCATATGGCCTGAACCTCTTTGAGCCGTGGAATACTGGGGAAGCCTCTATGATCAAGTGTTAAATCACAAAATTCAGACAACAAAGTCTTAGTAAGCCTAACAATGAAGTTAATATTGTCCTCGCTTGACAAACTACCATTTATAAACCACAGTATCCTCACATCATAGAAGTTTATAAATTCACCTTTCCTACAAGTCCTTGTAATAATACCGGGAAGGGGTGATATTAATTAACATTTCCTTTTCCTGTGTGTTCCATGCCCTATTACCGAAAATTCTACCCAAGGAGGGCATTGCAGAAATATCTGCAGGTGGTGTGTGTGTTGCAGAGTCGACTTCTGGGGGAAGGTAGTCGGACATTTCTGGAAATGGGGAGAGGAGGCGATTGATTCCTAGGGTTTTGCAGAGTCGACGAGAGCTCTGAAACTTGGAGGAGAAGAGGGCAAATAAAATGAAACGAAAACCCTAGATACAGAGAAGAGGGCTGGCGAAATGGGGGAAATGAAAGTTACACTTTCAACTGTCTTGGCACTGCAGTTTTTAGCAGATTGCACTTTAGTACACATCGGGTTTGGTTTGAGCTGCAAAAGCCAAACCATTATCTGAACCGATAACCGGATTCCCATTCAGATTCGGTTATGTTTCTCTCATGAGTAGGGATGACCATATGGATCGGATTTGACGAATCAACTTATATCCAAACTGGTGTATATCCCGTGCTCGAGGCACGCTATTAGAGTGGCAACATCCGAGTCCGGTGAGAAGCTTGGCTAATGAGGTTGGGTGAAGACCTTGGGGTTTATTGAAGAGATGGGAGCTCCAGGTGAATCGATTTCTTTGATTTCAAAATCTAGATGGGGTACTGAGTAGTAATACTCTTTGGATTGAGGTCGGATGGGACTTGGGAGAGACCTTGGCTAGGAGCACGTGACCACGCATTGGATATGGCGTCCACCTTTCAATTTGAAAAGCTCGCCAGTTCACAACTAACAACATCCTCTATTCGTAGTTATTGTCATCTTTGGTTGTTTGGTTTGTCAAATTGGTGTTTTGTAGTATGTGTCACATTTTGGGGATAATGAAATTTTCATAGCCCATTTTTATATAGATTCGATTCACTGAGTTTGGATAGGATCTCAATGTGTCAAGGGGTCGGCCCACGCATAAAACCGGCCCGACCCGCACCAAAATGACCCAAACTCGGCCTAGACTGGCCCCCTCCAACACCCAAACCTGTCCAGCCTTCTTCCGGAAGTTACAGTAAGTTCATAATACGAAAAGGTTATGACATTAGTACAAGTCACTGAATTGGCTGAATAAGGGAATGTTGGTTCTATGTTTTTCGAATTGGCTTTCAATTGTTCTAATATTAGTTTTTACGCTTTTTATGTTCTTTGATTTATGGCGTTGAATTCATACGACCCTAACCCTTCAGCTTATTATGTGTTCAATTTCGGTGCTTTGCTACCTAAGTTCGTAAAATATAATTCTGCAATCGATATATGTGAAGGAACTATCAGATTAATCTTTATTTTAGAAATTCATGCGTAAAAATAACTCAATTGGTTGTGAATGTAACCGTCCGCTTGTCGACATATCCTCAGTTACTCTTACAACTAAACCCTTCAGCTTGTTCTATTCAAAGATTTATATAGTGGTATCGGCCGACGTATCGTTGTTGGTCGCTAATAATGGTATCGGAGAAAATTAATCGAACACATGAATGAGCGGAAGTAAGTTAGTGGTTTGACTAAAGATCTAATTTTATGTGGAGTCTTTAGATAGTGTAGATTAAATTAGATTATTGTAAACTTTGTAATAAAATTGATAATAATATTAAATAATGGGCGAATTTATGCAAGCAAACGTTTGTGTATTTCTTGGATAAATGTGTTGTGAGCGATAGGTGGTGAAAAAGATAGAGTCGGTGATAAAAAAGTGGGGTCATGAGGAAGAGGTTGCTGAAAAAATATGGTCACGAGAAAGAGAATTTGATTTTTCATAAATTTAATTGGGGATGTGAAGAGAATAATCCACGTGTACGGTCAAGAGCTCTTGTGTCGGCTAAAATGGGACACAACGAAAAATCCGGAGCTTGTGTAAAAAACCAGTTCAGAGCAACGAAAAATCCGATAAATTCAGAAAATTCGAATCTCCGACGATTTTATCCGGTATTTCAGGTAGTAGAATCCAGACTCCGGAGTCCTCAATTTTTTCCGGAATTCCGGGACTTTTTGAATTCGTTGGAGACTGTCTGACTTTGACCAATTTTTCCGACTACTGAATATTCATTTCATCTCTACTTCCTCTGATCCAAACGGACCCGTTGTTTCCTAATCATCATCCATGATTAGGAGTTAAAAGGGGGCTGTTTCGAAAGTTAAGATAAGTGTAGGGGTCCCCGGTGTGATTTATCAACTAAAGAGTAAAGAAACAAAACTACAAAACCACCCCAACTACACAGCAGAGTCGTGAGAGAAAGAGAGAGAGAGAGACTGCAGAAACTGCTGCGAACTCCGGCGTGCCTCCGATAGCAACTCCGACGGTGCGAACAACGGCGTGCCTCCGTTAACATCTCCGACGGAAATTAACGGCGATTTCCACATCTCTCTCTCTATCGCTCTTTATCTACAGCCTCCTCTCCACCGCGTTTTCTAGGGCTTGCGATTTGGGGCTTTTCGAACCTAAAACTCGTAGAGTCGGTAAGTCTTCGATTCTTCTGTACTACTTCTCTACTGTATGATTCCATCGTACTTCTATTTCATTGTTGTTCGTAAGTTAGGGTTTCTAACCGACAAACTTCAAAGGAGCTATTGATTGATTTAATCTTTGATTTGGAAATTGATGTGTAGAAATGACTCAATTGGTTCTGAAAAGAACAGATTTCAACATTTTTTTGATAGGATAGAGTTCTAAAGTACTTGAGGGTGAATTCGTATTCGGTCTGTTTGGATAACATCGAATTTGGGGGGTGAATTTGGATTTGGGGTGATTTTGGATGAAATCTAATGTTTGGATGCATCATAGGGCTTGAATTTAATTTGGAACAAATCCAACCTCCTAAATTGTGAATGATTTGAAATTCCGACATATAAGGTGTCACTTGAAATTCTGTACGTGGGATGGCCCCGTTAGTGGAAAAGCCGAGTGTTTATCATGCGTTTTAGAGTCTGAAACCGAATTTCTAACTGTAGGTTTTAGGGAATTTGTACAAAAAAATGCTTGTCCGCGGACTCAAACCATGCACCTCAGCCTAATGTAGGCGTCAAACTCTTAGGGTTAAAGATGTGCCACTTGGGCAAGTCCACTAATGTGTTATCTTTTGACATTAAATAATCAAGGAACAATCAAATCCAAATTCATACAAAGATTAATAATAGCTTCCAAACGGGAAAATTCAAATCCGTCAGTATTTCTGAGAATTTGAAATTTTGAATTTCGAATCCAAATCCAAATTCAAATTCTGGTTACCAAATGCAACCATTATGAATTGATCTAGACTGTGATGAAGTGTTGCTATGGTGGTTTGTGTAGATGCATGATGGACCAAAAATGATTACATATTTTGTGTTTCAGAGTATCTGCTGTTACAGCAATTGAGGCTTTTGTAACATTCTGATTAGATATTCGCATTTTTTTTCGTTTATTTATAATCTCTGGGCGGGGAATATGCTTTGTGAATCATTTAAGTATTTCTTTGCAGGATTGTGTCGTTATGCAGCCTAGTGTACTAGCAGTTACGGATCTGGCAGCTTTGCCTGTCAGTGTAGTTTTTAATGCGATAAAGACTATCAAGAATGAGGTTGCCGAGCAGGTTGATCCTCTCGTCATAAGTCAGGCTTCACTGCTAAGTAAGTGCCTCTAAGCTTTGGAATGATTACATTCGGTTTCATTCATGTCCTTGCTATTATGTATTCCTATATCAGCTTTTCATTGTGCCTGTTTTTAAATTCTCCACATTTACGTCTTTTGTTGTTTTGTATTAGTAATGGGAGACATTTTCATACAATGATAACATGTTTTCAACTGGAGCCCTGCATTAGAGAAAATGAACATTTGGATTATGCTTTCAGGAAACAGCATTTATTTAATATAAATAGTTAAAAAAGGTCCAAACCTATCAAAAAGTTCTTTTCGGATATAGGTAGTTTGTAACTTAAAAAAAAAATTACAGTTGAACCGGCGTCATAACCTATCCAGCGAGAGAAGGTATTAGAACCTCCAAAACACGGACACAAAGAATCAAGAAAATCAAGCAAATGATCAACTGATCCAAGGGGGTAATGCAAACCGTCATTATACGAACAACTGGAGAATAAGCCCTTCACGGAAGGAGTCAAACACCAAACTTCCTCATAGGGAACCCCATGAAACGTCTTCCTGTTAAGCACCTCCAATCACATAACAACTAAAGGAGCCAAACACCAAGCTATCCGCCTCTCTCTCCCCACATGGACTCCTTCCCAAGCAATGAGGAAACCTGGAACTGTAGGAGGACTGCAGGAGCAACCCAAGCAATATTGAAGGTTACTAGAACCAGGTCCCAGATGAATTACATGGACAGACAATGCAGCAGTAAATGATTTACTGATTCAGCATTCCATTTTCACAAACTACACCAATTCATTAACACGTGATGACGACGGACCAAGTTGTCCATTGTCAAGATCTTGTCATGAGCTGCGCACGACCAAGGGTACATGTCCCCCACACTATCTTGAATAATGTAATTGAATATAAAACAACCCATTTGAAGGCATCGCCACTCAAGAGAATCAGTTCCCATGAGGAATTCCATGAAGATACAGGACATTAAGAAAGCTCATTAGAACCGACAGCTCCCAATCGTCTACATCTCTCCTGAAACTAATATCCCACACCACTCGCTCTACCCCCTCCTCCCCCTTCCCTAAATAACTTGGACACTCTCTAACTAGAGCGGATGGGAAACATCAATAAGTTGAAAATGGATATGCAATGGTTAAAACTTCCTTGTCCCAAGTTTGTATGTCATAATGGCAGATGTTTAAGTTATTTGAAATCCGTACTGTCGTGGCATCCTAATTACAATCAACTTAGTTTTCATTTCCAAGTTCCCATTCCTTACGTTCACCTTTCTTGGAGACCGAGGACATTTTATTCAAAGCATTTTGTTGAAGGGGATTGATTCTTACAAAGCAGAAAATGATTCTTACAAAGCCACTAACATTATTTATGCATCTAATGACCAATTAAATTGCACAAATGATGTTAGTGGCTCTGTAAGAATCATTTTCTGCTTTGTAAGAATCATTACCCTTTGTTGAACCTGAAACTGGGAATGTAACTACAGCAATGGGTATAACCTTACTGCTGTTAGTTAACCTCATAGCAGAACTGAAACAGTTATGTCGAGACAACTGTCAGTTATGATTTTGGGAGGATTATATCTTTTCTAATGTTCAGAGCCTGTTTCTGCATTTTTCCCTATTATATTTTGAGTGAATAGAAGGTCAGAGTCTGAGAGATGGTTCAAGGAAGAGGGTTGAGGTAAAAGATGCCGGGGTGTAGATTTGAATTGGTGTTACAGTGGTAGGTGTATATTGAGGTTGTCATGGTGTGATGGTAGTTTTCAGGAATCAAGAGATCGCGTGAGGAGTGGAGGGGAGAGAGGAGGGCAATGGGGCTGAGAGGATATACTTGTCGTATCATTTGTGAACCAAATGGGTACTGTATAGCGAGGGGGTGCTGGTGTCTACTCTAAGTCTAAGTACACTATTTCAATAGAGTGCCCTCGATAGTTCCCTCTCTTTGTGGTTTGGGACCTTTGTCCACAAAATATGACGAATAAGCCGCCATTCTGTAAATTCTACCATGTCCGCTTGTTGGACTATGCCAAATCCATGTATGGAAAGAAGGCTCGCTTTTAATACAAAATTGTGCATCCTTGTAATATTGGTGATACGACCTAAAACCATGTACCTACAGTTGGCACAACTGTTGGGATACAACAAACTTGAAGCTTCTTCTATCGATGATTGCAAGGATACTGATCTGGAAGTCAGAGGTTTGCTATTTCTAGGTATATCCTTGTGAAGACATCTGGTTCTCGTATGACCCTTGTTAGAGTTTATGGCTGCTGTGAGCATATCGCCAATGTTGATTATGTGTTTGAATTACATGTCTTGTCTAAACAATCTTACATTGTAAGATAGTGAGAGAAAGCTGACTATTCTTTTGTAAGACGAGGAGTGGTTTGTGTGGTTTGCGGTTAGTCTTTTTATTTTCGGTGTTATAGGGTGATTTTGGGGTGCTTTTTTGTGGAAGACTTTGGAAGGCTATGTGGTGACTAAGAGGGGAATCTATCATTATCTGCTTGTGGCATTTGGCATGACCTGTAAACCAGGGGTGACACAGATTGTGCTACCTGTCCCATCAAAAGATAAAACTTCAGAATTTCCTGTACAAGTTAAACCAGTGTCAGTTATTTGTGTTGCTGGAGTACATGTTTACAGCCACAAAATGAAGAGATAGCTAACTGTTTCTCCCCTTCGTTTCTTGAGAGTATGTCAGTTGTCGTTGTAGTTAATGCAGATGCGAGTCCATGACAATTGTGAATATACTCCATTATTTTCTGTCATTGATGATACTATTGAATATTGATACAGAAACCCACCAATCCATGGGTGAGCTAAAGTAGCATGGAACATATAGCTTTATATCTTCTTGTCAGGGTTAGCTTGTTAATCATAGAGGACAGTAGTAGATAAGATGGTTGGTATGAAATCGCCAAAACCTTTCTCATCTTTTCCTTGTTTTTAGTAAAGTGACATTCTTCGACAGTCTAGAGCAAATACTGTTGATTATTTTTCTCTATTGACTTGGTGATATAGTAGCTATCACTGAAGTTTAGTGCAAGTCATAGCCTTACATTTGTACGAGAATGTTGCCATTGTGAGTACTCATAAAAGTAGTAATCGTCAATCTTCTGGATAAATGTAGAGAAGATATCACCGGTTTCAATTTCTGCTCTACTGATTGATCTTTACTGGTACAGGTCAGCTTCCAGTGGACTCGTCATCCATAGACATTGCCATCTTTGTCTGTAAATCTTCTGAATTTCCTGCTGACCCGCTGTATGGAGAAATCTCAAGAGTTTTGAAGCCAGGTGGTATAGTTTTCCTCCTCCAGAGTTCTGAATCTGCAACAGGAGAAACGGTAATATGAATTGCTAATGCAAGTTGTTGATTATATACTCCGTCACATTGGTCTGATTATCATTTTCTTGCAGATAACTACTCCTCTCGAGCGCAAATTACTTGTTGCTGGGTTCTTAGATATACAGGTTGTTCCAGTAAAGTCAGCCGCGATAAGTTCTGTTGGGGTGAGTCACAAAATATCGGAATCTGAATTTTGATTAGCGTGCCTTGATATTGAATCGACCAAATTATTAATGAACTTCACTTCTCGCTTGTGTAAGTTTTCATGATTATGCATGTTGTGTCGACTCAAGGAAGATGTTGTGACCTGTCGAAGCCTGCAGTAATTATTGTAGGTCAATTTTTTTCATGTGTCAGTAATGTACTGTGGGAGTTATCCAGATAAGGGTGTATAATCTTTCTGTTTCATCTTTGACCTTCGGATGATTCAGTTCTATGAACTCCCCTGTCTTCACTATGAAAGAATATTGCATTTTGCGATGATGCAGTCATCATGCTATTTCTCCCTGATTCTACAGATCTACGTATATTGTATAGTAACTAATAGTGGAACAGATATGTTGATTTGATTTGATACAGAAACAACCCGTTTTAATTTGTTCCTTCCTCGACAGATCAGAGCCGCCAAGCCAGCGTGGAAGATTGGATCGTCGTTTGCACTCAAGAAGAAACCCGTAAAAACCTTGCCAAAGGTCCAGATTGATGATGATATGGATCTGATTGATGAAGACAGCCTGTTGACCGAGGATGATTTGAAGAAACCCCAGTTACCACCTGGTAAGACAATCAAATTTATGTTATATTCGTTTTTGAATTGTATATCCCGGTTGTTGGCAACACTGTTTGTTTCTCATGAACGAGTTTTTTGATCTGTTTGGTTGTTTATGCAGTTGGCGATTGTGAAGTTGGAGCCACAAAGAAAGCATGTAAGAATTGCACTTGTGGAAGGGCCGAGGCGGAGGAGAAAGTGGAGAAGCTGGGATTGACCATGGATCAGATAGACAACCCGCAATCAGCATGTGGCAGTGTAAGTGATGTGTTGTTTGTTCACTGGAACAATAAGATTCTACTTCGCATTAATCTAGGTTTCAATATGCTCATGCACTAATTGGTGTTGCTTACATCCTATATTTCTTGTTTAGATGTTATCAAGTACTATGTACTATAATCTCCTTTGTTTTTGCCCCATTTAGGAATTGACATGTAGGCCGTAGTAATAGTGTTTGTTGGAAAGGGCTGCATAATCTTAGGCTACGAAACACATCAGATACATGAAAGATTATATAGTATGGCCTTGTGTTATAAGGATGGGAGATAATGATAACATCTAACCTGTTGTCTCGTACCCTGTGCGTGGTATAAGCAACAATTATACTCCCTTCTCCCTGCACCCTCAAATTTGGCTTGTTTTTTTTTTTGAGGAAAAAATTTGCCTAAAAGTTTATACCACCCCCCCCCCCCCCCCCCCCCCCCCAAACAAGCTCAAATTTGCCTAGGTGGTATAAGCCAGATGAGGAATGTGTGGGGATAGAGCGGGAGTGCAAAAAAGACTAAAATACCCCCAAACTCACTTACCGTGCCTTATCCCAGTACAATCATATCCCAGTATATCTCTTTTCCCCATGTTTTTTATACCTGACCCAAACGAAGCCTATAGACCTTACATGACCGAGAACAATGTGTATATGTTATCTGCATCAGTTGAGGTGCCATAATTTTCTTTGAAACTCCAATGTTACGTGCAGTGTGGACTTGGTGATGCTTTCCGTTGCAGCACGTGTCCTTACAAGGGTCTCCCTCCTTTCAAACTAGGCGAGAAGGTCAGTCACACGATGATTTATCTGTTATGGAAGTTTGATTATTTTATCACTCTTTCGTTCTCTCTCCGATCTATTGCGTGTTGCAAGCTAATGACTTGGGTTGAATATATACAGGTAGCACTGTCTGGGAACTTCCTTGCAGACGACTTCTAGGAGCTTTTCAGAGTATATGAGCATGTGGACGGATAACATGGCCTAGTTTCAGTTGCGACGTGATTAATGTAGTCTTGGACTTCATGTACTCTCGACCTCGTCTCCTGAATTTTTGATACGATAAAGAATTTTGTGATCTATTTGATGCGTTATCTCCGAACATTTGGTGGTTAGGGTGTTGGACTTTCGAAAGTGAGAAATGAATAGTTTGATGTCAGTTGGTGACTTGTATTACATGCTTAAAAATAAGATGCAGTGGTTTGCATTACATGTTTTTGTCATATGGATTGCTTTCAGTCCTTTTGGCTGCTGCAGTTGCTTCAATTCATGTATTGATGTTCCTGATTGTGTGACGATAAAGAGAATGTGTTTTCTCGGGAGAATAGTCCGGGAAGTTTTGAAAAAAAGGTTGAACCTCGACTCTGAGGGTTCTCCACTCTCTGCTTGTGTCTTGGCCAATCGGAGTGTCTGAGTTGCCAACTGATTAGTCTGATCCATAATTTCAGTTTTTGTTTCGACTGTTCAGAACATCACTCGAACTCCCTAACTCTTATACAGTAGCCACCACACAACTCAGACCCTTTTCTAGCCGAGCTATGCCAGGGGGCAAGTGGTGGAGTTTTGTTGCATATTTCATGTTGCGGAACAGAATGCAAACCGAACCAAATTGTGCTGGATGGTCCGGTTAAGGTATTGAAGAATCCCAAACCGTTGCACGAATGAAACCAAAAGGTATTGACCGGTCCCGCACAAGCGTTGGAGCATGAGCGTGTAGTGTAACCGTTGTGCATTCAACACAATATTCATATTCCTTTAGTTCCGCAATTCGTCGTTGGCCTATGTAACATCTCAGGCCGCAGAAGACTACCCAATTTAGATATACACGTAACAAAGTAAGCCGAAATCTTGTTTACAATGGACAATATCTTCTCTACTCATTCTGTGCTGTGACACAAATGCGTACAAAAGATGCAGAAAACATTGCGAGGACCGTCTCTGTAGTATTGACAGACATAATAGAAACTTAGGAAACTTGTTGTTGAGATAACAATACAAGGAGCCCTTGAGGACCGACTAATATCTCATTGAGGAAGCTGATCAAACCGAACCAAACCACAGGGGTTACATCTACGCCACCAAGAGGAGGAATCACCTTCCGGGTAGGGACCAGAATGGGTTCCGTGGGTGCGTAAGCCAACACGTAAGGGAACTTCCCCACTGGAAGCTTTGGGTACCACGACATGACTATTCTCAAGATGAATAGGAACCCGAATGCTGGGAGAAATGGCCCAAGGAAAGCGATGGCTAGCTTAGCAGTTGCAGGATCCAAATCCATGAGAACCATGTTTTGCACGAGATTCGAGACGGATGAGTGTGTAGCGTTGTGAATGTTGATGGCGAGAGGTTGAGCGAATTCGTGTGAGTTTGAGAGGTCAGTGTAGGGGGGTATACTGGCTGAACAGTGTGTCCTGCATTTTCGGGTTCGTCTGATAGGGAAATTGTGTTTGTTCTGAAAGAAAAAAAGTAGATTATATCGGATGAATCCCCAAGGCGAAGGAGAAGATGCAAAAACCAGTATTCAATACAAGTACAGATTAGCAAATGTTTCTACATATTATTGGATTTCAGCATCTTTTCACCCAGCATGAGGTGCCTTACTCCCTAGGTGCCCCAAGGGCACGAGTTGGGCACTCCAATGCCCTTCTCACACCCCTCAGTCGGATGGGAGTCCCCCGTGTAGAAACCCTAAAAATATCAATTATGAGCAGCGGCATCATCATGTCCCTTTCCGTAAGGGGTGGAAATACACAGCTAACAGTACATAAACAATAATGTCTTATCCACGGTTCCAGTGCCCCAATTGATGAACATGCTCATCATATATTCATGTTATTTGAAAAACAGAAACCAAAATCATTATAAGATGAATATCGAACAAAGCGGTGAACTTTCACTTTTTGTGGTTTGGAAAAAGGACACTCTCACTGTCTCGCACCTCTTCAGTGTGAAGAACCTCAAGTAACTTAAACCGTGATTTGACGCAGTTAGTCTATTTTAGTCTGGATGTGAGGTAACGCCACTGAAATTATCTTTAGGGAAAAATTGTCCCCCATATCATGCAAGAAGGCTATTGTATACTTTGCATAATATGGGTGCATATTTGTCGCAAAACTATTTTTAGTGACAGAAACTTTAACTCCAGAGGGATGTAAATTTTATTAAGTTAGGCACAATGGGGTGAAAGTCATTTCCCAAACTGGAAAGGGTGAAAATGTTCTTCAGTCAAACTTGAGGGGTTGAAAGTGTCCTAAAAATATCATCATAGGATGAACATGGAACAATCAGTAAACCTAAACCCCCATTGTTGGGCATTGATTCAAGAAAAATGGAACCTGAACCAGTTGCTAAATACCCTCATAAGCCATATTGAACTTGCAGTGGAAAGTACCCAGAAAACACAATTCATCAACCATCTTCAAACATAAAAATTACAGTAAGAAATAGACTGAGAGAATCAGGAACTGATGAGCAATCTCTGCAGGAAAGAAACACAGAGCTGGGGAGAAGATAGCATACCAGAGATGATTGAAATCTGCATGGAGGGAGGGGTTTGAAGAGGAAGGAAGAATTGAACTGCAATCTAACTTCACTGAGACTCATTGAAGGAAACTTTTGTGTTGATGTTGTTTCTTGCTGAAACTAAAAGCCCATAATCTGTGCCTCTCAAACAGTGTAGTGATGGAACCTTATCCTAAGGCAGCTTGGTGACCAGGGCTAAAAAGGTCTTTCTTGAAGTGTTCAGTTTATGGTAAAAGACACTTTCACCACCTCAGGTATGACACAAAGATACTTCTACCCCTTTTAGTTTGGAATATAACAGTTGCTCCCCTTAAGTGTACCAAACTTCAGCTGTCATTTCATGCTCTAAGAGGGAAAATTTATCCTAAAAACTACTATCAGTGACAAGGCTGACGACGTCAGAATGAGGGAGTTTACATGTCCTGAAATTTGACACACTAAGTAGGGTGAAAGTGTAATTTTCCAAATAAGAAGGGTTAAAGTGTCTTTGATCCGATCATATTATGGGTATTTTTTTTAGGAAATATTATGGATAAATCGCAACAATGCGACTCATGTTTAAATGCTTATTTGAGCTCCCTACTCGGAGGTTTTGGGTCAAGTCACCATGCGGTATGTACTGAGATATTGTTTGTTAATGGATTCAAGATCGTGGGTTTGATCGAAGAAGAAGAAATGATATTTTTTCGTTGGTTGGCTTATGACTAACATAATCAAAGTCTGTTTTTAATAAAATGCATATCTTGGAGTTAATTAATTGTAGTTGTACGCTAATGGTGGATCTAATTCAATTTAATTCGATCATGCAAGGTTGAGGAATTGTTAGTTTTTTTTTCTTTGCATTATTCATCCCTATTTTTTCGTATATGTTCATTCTTATTAGTCACGTCAAACAAGCTTTAAGACGATGTCTCGAATAAATGGTTGACCTTATTCTTTAACAAGGGTTATTATACAATTACGTTTGCTACGACTCATGTATAAAAATTACAGAATTGAATGAATACACAATATATCAAATAGTGCTTTTATTTAAATAAAATTATTACATAATTATGTATGTTGTTCAAGAATAAAATAACATAATTGAGTAAATAACGATATAGTATCGGGTAGTGTTTTTTCCTGGCCTTTTTCCACAAATGAGGTAATGAGCGGACCAAAAACTCGGGCATTAATACTCGTATGCGATACCTTGAAAATTCTTAATTAGGCCTTCATACCATAAGTCATGTTATTCATCAGTGAAAAAGCCAACTTACTCAGAGCACAATAGCACATTTCAACCACACTTGGCAACAATATGGTAGGAGAAACTCCTATACGATATCATGCATCAATATACTCCAATTAAGTACCACTTTTTTATAGAATAATTAAGTACTACTTACTTCTATAATTACTTGTTTTTTTTTTCACATTCATGTTATCGATGACAATGTTGGTGACAAATGCGTCTTCTTTTGTAAAATTATGATTACATTAAGAAGTGTGAGGTTGCGAAAGAGTTAGTTATCAAAGTTATGTTTTTTTAGATAAGAATACAGTTTTAGAGTTACAATTCAAACCAAGCAATAACGAGGCAATGTTAAGGTTTTTTACTAATACATCTAATATATAATTTTATCAGAGTTACCTGAAACAAATGATTTCTCGGTTAATATAGCAAAGTAATATGGTTAACTTAGCCCAAATTCGGAGTAGAAGGACCTAACATGTGCAATTTAAATAAACTAATGTCATTCCTCAAGTCAATGTTTGGAAGAACCGAACAACAAGTTATTTATTTTGAGAAAAACTAAATAAAGAAGAAGAACAAATAATAATATATTATATTCAAAATAAAAAAAATCAAAAAACAATATAATATATTCATTTTATTAGTAGTTATTTTTATTTTAGTTTTCTTGTTCCCTTTTGATTCGGGGAACTAAAGAAAACAGAACAAGTAAGAAGAGAAAAACTAATCAAGAAACAGAGAAACCCAAGTTTTGGGGTTTGTTTGTTGATAATCATCATCGGAATTGAATTGAGAGGAGATCATCAAATCGGTGACGGTTCTTTGGGGGGTTCCGGTACATGGATTCCGCCGCCGAATCCAGCATCAACCCCCTCCTCCGGCCAGCTGCCGACGGCGATGACCCATCTCAGGTTCTCTATCTCTTTCTCAAGTTTTAATTGGTTGCAGATGGTTTTTCTCGTTGACCCAGTTCATGAAAGCTTATAAATTTTGTGGGTTTTCAATAAATGATGAATCTTGCAGCTGTTTTGTGCCTTTTTGGATTATGGGTTTTGTCCATCAAAAAAAAGATTATGGGTTTTGAGAATTATTATTATTATTATTATTATTATTATTATTATTATTATTTTTTTTTTAGGTGTTTCTGGTTTAGTTCATGAATGAATTGTAGTTGGGTTTTCTGTTGGTATGCTAGATAGTTAAGAGTTTCCACTACTTACAGAAATGAGAAGTTTATCAATTTTGTCGATTTTCAAGAAATGATTGATCTTGCAGCTGTTTGTGCCTTTTCGGATTATGGGTTTTGAGATTTTTTTTTTTTTTTTTTTTTTTTTTTTTTTTTTTTTTTTTGATCATGAATGAATTGTAGTTGGGTATTTTGTTGGTATGCTAGATAGTTTGAGTTTCTACTACTTTTAGAAATGAGAAGTTTCATTTATGTGTAAGTGTCCATGTATAGGAAGACTCCAGAGGATTTTGATGATTCCTTTTATTCAAACCTAGATGTTATTGCATCCATTTCAATGTTCTTAAGAGCATGATTAGGTATAAATGAAGGTGAACTATGAGAAAACTAAGGGTTTCTGGTTGTGGTTAGTGTAGTTCCCGAACAAAGTTCTACGATCACGAGTTGGGATCGCTCCAGAATGCTCGCGTTCTATGTGGATTTGAATTGTGAGTGCGTCCATGTCATTCTGCCAAAAAAACGATATGGTGGGTTGGTGAAAATAGAATGGAATACTATTTTGGATTGTAGTTGGAACTTTTGCCTTTGCCCAAACCTATATCCCTTATCGTTATGCACAGATGGCTTGGATTTCTGGTATTAGTCGTATTGGTGAGTATTGGACTAATTATAGTATAGGTACTAAAAATACTTAGTCTGGTTTGTGCTGGATTATGTTTTATATTGTCACAAAAACAAACACAAAATCAAATGTAAAACAACTAATCCAGTCCAAGCCAATCCGGTTAATCTATTCCAATCCAATTTCAATACTCCGGTAAACCAATCACGCCATGAATGAGTTAGGATGTTCTTGCCATATTATCTGTTGGTAACCATTCCCATCTCAACACAATCCAAAAAGATCTCTTTCGGGTTGGATTATGGATAGTGAACCCATCGCTCTCATAGTAGTTGTCTTATGCTTTCTTTTAGTAGTGATGGAATCGTCTTGGCCTGACAATTTGTTAGTTCGGGAATGATAAGTGCACAGCTAATCCAACCTATTTTACTACTCCCTTCCGTCCCACAAAGACAGTCCATATATCCATTTTGACTGTCCCAACATGGTTGTCCACTTACGTTTTCAAGGTTAAAAATATAATGAATTTATAGTACTACCCAGTCATATTCAACGCACCTAATTTTGGAGAAGGTAAAATCAGGGATAATAGTGGAAATAGCATGTCAAAACTTGTAGTGGAATGCATCAATTGCATGTCTCCAAAAAAAGTTGTAATTTCAAAATACATTTATATGCAATGTCATGGATGGTATTGAGGCTAGCTAGGTGATTGGACATGGTATTTTCTTGTCATTCCCTATTTTGGAGCGTTGCATCTTATGGTGCTTGGTATTTATGACCAACATGGTGTCTTTGAAAGGAACGCAATCTCTTGTGTTAGATTGGACGAGTTAATTTTTACTATAATGCTTACATGCTCTGCTTGTCTTGACCGCTTTATACATAGTAATCCTTTGCTTTTGGCATTATGGGTTGCTTACTTCCCGAGAGGATTATGGTCTTCTGCTGTTTTCATATGAAAATGTGGTTCACGTGTTTTCCCTTAATTCTGCACGTAGCTTTGGAGTTCCTATAGAAGTGAAGGAACATGTATAGTGTGATCTCCTTACAAACAGACATGACTGTACGGATCTGCGATACTTTTATTTGTGATTGGAGGGGAACTGTTACATCTTATTTGACTTCACTGACGTGGGGAATTAGATGAATTCTTATTCCGATATAATCCGGATTTCTCAAAAGAATTTCATGCTTTACCTCTCAACGTTCTGTGGGGAAAAATGCAGGTTTTTGCAATTTATAAAGTGCAGTCAAATAGAAATTGAAAGATTGAATTATGAAATCGGTGAACATCATTTGCAAAATGATTCTAATTTTAAAAGTAAGGGGGAAATATTGATGGCTAAACTAAGAAAAAGGGGATTTTAATGGTAATGAATATTCATTTTTAAATTTATGTAAGCAATGACTTCAGATTACTACACGCAGATACATATCGTTTTATCTCGATGGAACCAAAGTCCTTTTCTCTCAGATCAATAGGAGAATGAAGGTACTAGAAAGTTACAATCACCGTGATCTACAGGGATCATCTATAATTGAGTGGGCAATAGAATTGAGTTATATTATTCCTTTATTGGCTGCAACATTTCATTCACTTGTCTGGAGCTTTATCTTATTTTCTTCTGGTCGCATATTTTTCAAATGTAGGTGGTAAGTCGCATAGCACCTGTGATTGAGAAGCATGAATCATCGTGTTGGGGTTGTGGATCTCTCCTCATTCTTGCATCATACTCACCTGTTTTTAAGTGTGGCTGGTGTGGGGCTATAACTAACCAAAATGTGATCAAGCGTGACAACAATGGTTATTGGTGGAGACATTTGCGGGATAGATGCTTTGTTTCTGTCCTCATGATCTTCATGTTCTTTATGATAGGTAAGTTTTTGGGTTACTAAATGCATCGTTTACTAAATGAATCATCGGTATCCTGTTCTCTGATATTCATTTGTATCACTGCTCTGATTAGTGATGACGATTTGTCAACCGTTGAATTTTGATTGAGAATCTGGGTAGAGACAGTAAGACACAGTTGAGTCAAATAAAGTTGTTTTTGAATTCTGATTGGGAATGTTTTTGCATCCAGAAGCAACCATTGGAAAATTAATTGACTTGATAATTCGGTCCCACTAGTTGTCCTCTATTACAACTTTACAAGTTGATCTCACCATTCCATATGCGTAGAGCAAGCTACATGGATTAAATACTAGTACTAGCCAACAACTCGATTCGACCCAAGTTACGGCTTGTCACATTTTCCTCATTTTTCTCTGGCTACTCCTTGGTTTCTTACTCTTGTACCGTCATCAACATGCTTTAAGTCAGTTCGTGTGACTGATCCATTGAAGCAAATCCAAGCGTACAATTTCATTTGGTTTTCTCTGATTCCTACTATATCAATTACCTCCTCCAACAGGATTTTCACAGGCTTTCAACTTGTTTTCGTATTTGTTTTGTGAATATGAATCAAGTATCTCTATTTCTTATCTTATCCCTCTCTCTCTCTCTTCTTGTGCACCTTTCTTAACTGGCCAATGGTTATCACTTTTACAGATTATTGGTACAAACTTCCAACTTTAGAATGCATTAGGTTGAACATGCAGAAAAAACTATTTTTATGACTCAAACGTCGGGTACTCCGATTAAACATTATGAAGCAATTATTTTGTCTTTTTTGGTCCTTAATGGTCTATATTCTAGTGTAAACCTCACAAGTCGCATCTCCTTGCTAGTTTAAAGTTTATTTAACACATTTTAAAATATGTGTTTAGAACAAATAAAGGAATACAAAGTTCAGGATCTAGATGTTCAATGGTAGTCAAGTTTATAGGTATCGGATCATCAAAGTTAACTGGCGGTGTAGAATTTTCATTTTCCTTCCTCCCTTGTTCTTGAAATAAGTGGTAAATTCTTTGTTCTTGAAATAAATGGTAAATTTTCTTTATGAGAAATAAATAGTAAATTGCTTAGTATTTCTTGGTGAAAACTTTGCATTCCGTCGCTCAAACCACTGTGACTTTTTTGTGTAGCTTCTATATCAACTTATAGAACTCTATGCTAGCTGAAATTCTAATTTCGACCACAATAGTGTGTTTCTGTAACACTGATACTATTAGTAGGTGCCCGTCGGATAAAAGATAAATTATCATGTAAAGTACTAGACCTCTATAGCACGCAGTATGGAGACCACTAAAGAACCCAGTTTTCTCTCATCAATATCTCTTTGTCAAACTTGAACTTGCCTTGATAAAATATACAGATGTTTGTGTTTTTACTCTTCTAAACTTAATCACTCCTAATTACTTATCATTGAGGAGTTGCATGCAATTTGAACCAGTTTTGTGTATGGTTTTGTTTCATTTACCATTTTATGGAAGTCGTACTTGCTAGCATTCTGCAGCATTTTTGATTGCACAATTGCATTTCAGTCATTTTGATCCTTCTTGTGAAAATGCAGGTGGTGGTTTGTGGGCGATTTACCCAATTGTCTTTTCGATCAGTAAGTTTTGTGGGGTTTTCCACTGCACCATAGCAGCGATATTGGCTGTAACTACCATTTGTTCATTTAGTCAGGCAGCATTTTGCAGTGCCGGTGCACCGCCAATGATAATATGGGGCAGCTATGCAGTAGTGGGAAAAGGAGGCCTAGAGAACTATACCTTCTGTCACTACTGTTCAAAGCCAAAGTCTCCTAGGACACACCATTGCCGTGCTTGCCAAATGTGCGTCTTGGACATGGATCACCATTGCCCATTTGTAAGTGCATTGCTTCTCCTTTTTCTTCTTCAAAGGAAACTGTGCTCATACTCCGTTTAGATATAGGGTTTTAAAATGAAGAATTGAAGAGAAAGTGAAATGACTCAACACTGGCTGTCTGTGACTGAGAAACATGATTGTACCGGTCATCCGTTTTCTCATTTTGATTAATAAGGAGAATAAAGCTGGCTGTTCAGCTACATCAAGTACAACAGCTATCTATCAAAATAGTAGTGATAGAAGCTTTTTTAAAAGTGCAAGAATCACTACCTGTATATATACACACATATGTACATATATGTATGTACACGCACACAGACTAGGTAATTATCCGTCCCTTTGGGACTATATATCACCCGACCCTATCTCTTGTTTCCCCTGTTAATCTATTCCCTTTCCAAAACCATCAGCCATTGATTTGTCTCATATTTAAGGGCCCTGATTGATCCAACCGTGCGAAAAAGGAACATTGAAACCCATAGCTTCTTTAGTACCATATGAGAAATGCTAGGATCCAACAATGATCGCCACTTATCTCCCACATTCCTTCCACACAGATGCTATCATGCCGAATGTGTAACGACGTTGCCAATTTTGCATTGGGATCTCTAGCATTTCTCTTAGTATATAGATATATACAAGATGTAGCTGCCAGCTTAAATACCATTACAAGTTTGCTGTCGTGAGGTAGAGGTTGAATCACAAGTTGGCAATATGACGTAATTTTGTCTCCCTGAGTTTCTTTTCCATCCTTTTATGCAGATTGGCAACTGTGTCGGAGCATCAAATCACCGGTCCTTCATTCTCTTCCTCATCTCAGCAATCATCGGCATGCTCTACCTCTCAGGCATGACAGTTTATGCCGGATATCATATCTGGCCACCATTGAAATACAGAGCTATCTATCTCTTGCATGGGAATAGCAATGGTTTGGCTTGGAACGCGATGAAAGAGACTCTTCTTGCCTTCATGAGCTCTGCCGTGTTTCTCTCCCCCAGAGGGCTTATACTTGTTTACCTATTTGTTGCTAGCTTCTCAGTCAAGATTGGGTTAATCGTGCTTCTCTGGCAACAACTATGTTACATATACGAGGGGAATACATATTTAGGTCATTTGAACTCGCAAGGAGGAGGCGACGCAGAGGGAGGGAAAGATTGCCAAAATTTTGTTCGTTTCTTTGGTTGCCCAACCATGACGACCAAACTTTGGAACTTGCCTAGGTTTCGTTGTCCTAAGAAGAAGCACACAAAGTGAAACCGTCGAAATGTTCCAAGTTTTGATTTTTTTATTCTGAGGCAAGGCATTGTCATGTTGTATCTTATGGAATGTAAATTATAATGGCTGATGGAAGAAAAAAAAAATGTGAAGGTAGTGTTTTTATTCTGTGTTTTCTTCATTTTAACGACTCAGGAAATGTAAATTTTGCTTACCTTTTAACCAGTGTATCTTCTTTCATTGTGCTCCATCTAATCACTCATACAAATACAGTCATGGTACATGTGTTTTTTTAGTTTTCTTGTGATAATTTTCTTCATTAGTTATGCAAGAATATCTTAATGAAGTTCTTGCCTATTCTCAATATATATATGTATATGGACGATTATTGTAGATTAAACCTGACGCTTTGCATGGAGAATGACCGTTGAGGAGAGGCAAAACTCACTGAGAATGACCGTTGAGGAGAGGCAACTCATTTCAGTGATCTCTACGTCTTGGCAAAAGTCTATGTTTACCAGTTAAGGGACACTGCATGCTTGGTTCTCACGCAGACAAGTCTGATATTGCTGGTAACGATATCCCGATATCTTTGTCATAACTGCTTCACATGGGATTGTGCTGCTCCGTACAACCACGTGATCCCCCATCAGCTAAACTAATTGGACTTGTATAAACAGAGAGGTTAAGTTTTGGCATCATTATGGCCATATTACCACATACTAGTTGTCTCACTCCTCTACAACGTACACAATTTATTTCCTTCCCCTTTGGCCTAAATCTCTATGGTCTCCGTCTCCGATTCAGCTTACTTATAAGATTATGGCCCTTGTTACCTAATATGAACACAATTGATTAGCCCCATCACTCTTCCTTGTAAACAGTTACGTTTTCACACCATAATACAAGTATATGGGAAACAATATTGTTCATAATGAGCCTCTTCAAATTTTATGCATGTACTTGATAAAAGAAGGGACGCGAGAGTTTATTGGGCAGCGTCGGATGCAACGGGCGCCAAGCTTGTACCCCTAGGCACTTTTCTTGCCTGTTGCTCGAGCATCGCAACACGGAAAAAATGTGAACAATGATTCGAAGACGATTTTGAAGTTGGGTTGAGGTGATGCCACTATACATGGGTTAATGTGAACATGCTCTTCGTTTACCCTTCTCCAACTGAGACCACAAGGCGCACCAGTTGACTGCACATCTAAGGATGAAAACACCGTTTCGGTGCGTGCCGCGAGAGCGAGGCAAGTCGATCCGGCTTCCCGGGTAAAGACGAGCTCCCATTATCCTACTATCTAGCTATCAAAGAAAACACTATTTTACATTTTCACCCATCAGGAGGCATATCGGCACTCTACCGTTCACAATGACCATCTTCAAATTTTGTGCACATATTTGATAAAAATGGGACGAGAGAGCTTCTTGGGCATCTTTGGGGACAACTGGTGCCAAGCTTTTGCCGCTAGGCCCTTCGTGCCTACCGTCTAGGCATCACAGCATGAAAAAATGCGAACAGCAATACAGAGACGATTTTGAAGTTGGGTTCAATTGAGGTGATGCCACTATACAGGGGTACTGGTGAACATGCTCTTTCGTCTGTCTATGATTTAGGGTGTCACCCAAAATCTTTTACAAAATTGGGGGTAATTTTGTATTATATACAAAGAGTTGAGGTCTCTCACTTCAGTTATACTACACCTAGAGACCTCTCTTTACTTCTTCTTCTCATCGTCTCTGTTGATTCCGATCACTCCGATCTAGCCTCCGACGACGATTCCGATCAAAACCCTAGAAATCTCCTGATCTCGTGAGTGATTCTGAGTGCGATAGACGGCGACGGCGACGGCGATGTTTCCACAGAAGCCTTCGCGTGCCTTCTCGTTCTTCGGCGGCGATTCGGCGGCGAAGAAGCTGAAGAACCGAAGTAAACCTCCGATTCAGCCCTCCCTGAAGCTCAGTACCGATAGAGATGTGTACAGGCCTGGAGATCCAGTGGTTGTTACTGTCGAGATCTGTAACAAAAAGTTGCCAAATTTAGGGTTTGGTGATGGTGAGTATTCGTATCTGATTGAGAAGTTGTCCTGTGAGGTGAAAGGGATTGAGAAGCTGGATACTCAGTGGTTCACTGCTCAGAAGACACAGCCTGATTCTAAGCAGAGGAGAGGTTAGTTTTCAAGGCTCTTCACTGTAATTCACACACTATGCAATGGTAATTTGCAGCGAAATTAGAGCCTTTTGTTGTAATTGATCTATGGAACTGTGTAATTAGACCAATGTAACTCATCACATTGTGAATTTACGCCTTGTGATAAGAAGCTATTGGACCTGGAGAGATAAAGATTCACTTACATTATCAACTGCACCAGGGAGAAGAATGTTTAGTTGCCTGGTTATTTAGTATACTTGTTAAGTTTCTTCAACATGTCTACTGATCTGAACTGACCATGTAACTCATCACATTGTACATTTAGACCTTCTGAGAAGAAGCCATTGGACCTGGAGAGATACAGATTCACTTGCATCATCACCTAAACCAAGCAGAACAATGTCTAGTTGCCTGGTTATTAGTATACTTGTTAAGTGTGTTCAACATGTCTATGCAATGGTAATTTGCAGCCTAATTCTATGGAATTGTGTGTAATTAGACCCATGTAACCTATCACATTGTGAATTTACACCTTGTGAGAAGAAGCCATTGGACCTGGAGAGATAAAGATTCACTCACATTATCAACTTGCACTAGGGAGAACAATGTCTAGTTGCCTGGTTATTAGTATACTTGTTAAGTTTCTTCGACATGTCTATGCAATGGTAATTTGCAGCCAAATTCTGTGGAATTGTGTGTAATTAGACCCATGTAACCTATCACATTGTGAATTTGCACCTTGTGAGAAGAAGTCATTGGAGCTGGAGAGATGAAGATTCACTACATTAACAACTGCACTAGGGAGAACAATGTCTAGTTGCCTGGTTATTAGTATACTTGTTAAGTTTCTTCAACATGTATACTGATCTAAACTGGGGGAATTTTGCTATATACCCTTCCCTAAAATGCACTTTGCAATCTACACTTGGCCGGAATCTGTACTTGCAATCTACCCTCCAATTGTGAGAGGGGAATAAGTTTTGTCTTATTCCCCGAGGGTAGATCCCTAATTCGAATTCACCAGCCGGTTTAAGACCCAATTTTCTATCTAAACTGACCAAGACATATTCATAGTAAACTGGGTTTTGGCTGATCTTGATATGTATGCTAGTTTTTCTGTCACTTCCTTGACCTTGCTCTTCCAGTTCAGTTTCTCTCCCAGTAATTCACACACTATGCAATGGTAATTTGCAGCCAAATCTTATGACCCTTTTGTTTGATCAAATCTCTGGAACTGTGTGTAATTAGACCCATGTAACTCATGACATTGTACATATAAACCTTGTGAGAAGAAGCCATTGGACCTGGAGAGATAAAGATTCACTTACATTATTAACTGCACCAGGAAGAAGCCATTGGACCTCGAGAGATAAAGATTCACTTACATTATCAACTGCACTAGGGCGAACAATGTCTAGTTGCCTGGTTATTAGCATACTTGTTAAGTTTGTTCAACATGTATGTATACTGATCTAAACTGACCAAGACATATTTAGTGTAAACTGGGTTTGGGTTTGGGCTGATCTTGATATGTATGTTTGTTTTTCTATATTGTTGTGAAAATGTACCGTCCACTTTGTGTTTCAATATCTTCAATCATGTGAGTTATTGAAGCTTGTTCCGGATACATGGTCTTTTCAGCAGGGGTTAAAACCATCCGGCTTTACTCTGTGTTTTACACCCACCTGTTGTATTCTATTGCGCTGTTTAAACTAACGATAGAATTTTACTGTGTATGATTATACCCATGTCACCATCACATTGCACATTGGGATAACTTTTAGAGAATGAGCCATTGAACCTCAAAAGTGGATAATTTTATAGAAATTATCCCCTAAACCAGAAAAAATAATGTTTGATTGCTTGATCACTACATATAATTATTAGGCTTGTCCTGGATTTCAGCATTCATACTCAACTTAACCGACCAAGACATTTTCATGGTGAAGTGGGTTTTGGCTGATCTTGGCATGTATGCTATTTCTATTATATTTTGAAAATGAACTGTGGCATGGTCCCCTCAGGGGGCAAATTTGTGTTATGCAAGCTCAAGATCTTCAGTTATGTGAGTCACTGAAGCTTGTTTTAGATACACGTTCTTTTCATCAATGCCTAAATCATCCAGCTATGTTTTGTGTTTCACATCCAACATTTGGATTTTATTGCGTTGACTAAACCTACAAAATAATTTAAATCTGGATGAACAAATAAAGCCGAGGAAGATGCAACTTGTTGTGTAGAGCATGCCTGATTCCCCTTTATTTGTTATTGACAATATACTATATGATCTTTCCAGGTGAGTATACTTTCATGGATTGCTCAGCCACATGTATATCATCAAATCAAATTGTTTCATCTGGGGCCACAAAAACTTGTAAGTGAAATTGATTCATGTTTTTTTGTTCCAAATTCTTATTTTATTTTATGCCCGCCATTGAGTTTTTTTCTTTCATCAATGAAAGCATCTTAAGGAACTCCCCTCTCGGGCCCCCTTTACTATCTCAAGTCATTATTTCAATTTGGTTTCCCAATAGGCTTCTGAATCAGATTTTTAATTTCTGCAAGTGAAGCTTGTTAAGAACAAGAAATAGTTGTAATTTCTAATTTGAGGCTTTCCATTGCTTCCATTCAGTCGGAGAAGATTTTTTTTTGGGTACGTAGCATGTAAAAGTTTGTAGCTCGTAATCTACTGCTTGAAATGTCGAAAAATTCGAAGCTGTATATGGAATGTTTCCAAAGTGGAAATCATATGGAATGTCGCTAAGTCATTTTGGTCTTGTAAAAAGTGAAAATCATGTATGAAGTGCATGACTTGCATTAAGTTGCATACTCTGGAAAGTAACAGATAATTGTTATCTTCTTTCTCAAATGGAGATTCTTAGTGGCTTAGATGGAGGACTATTTGGTATTGTAACGCTCTACCTCTGATACTATGTCCCTTGTTTTCTCATTACCTTCAAGGCTTGGACATGAAAAATCATCCTGTAGGCTAACTGGGTCCAGCCTCCTTCACGTACCCCTTTTCACTTCTTCCCTACCTTACTCTCCCTATTTTAGCGCAGATTCCTAACTGACATCTTAATCCCTCAAAATATCGCATAGAGAGATATATTGGAGTATTTTTATGTTATTAATATGAGAGAAGAGAGATTTTAATTTAACGCGAAATTCATGTGACGATTGTTCTTCCTACGGCTCTACCCCTGACTCATTCTCATTAAAGGTATTCAGATTCTAAGAGGAATGTTAATGTGTTTTGACTTGTGAGTGGTTAAGAACAGTGAGTATAGATCCAAGTTAAAGATACTTAGGTAGAAGTAGAATCCTAGTTCCTAGTTATAGTATGTCCGATGCCGGTTATCTGATAGCTGATCTTAACTATGAATGTTGTGCAGATCTGGTCAGAAGTTTACTTCCAAGCATTATTCCTCCATCATATAGGGGTGCTACCATTCGTTATTTATATTATGTGAGATGTACACTATCTGGACAGTATCTGATATCAGAGAATGGGCACTCTCTTGGTGAGTCAACTAAAGATGTAACAGAGCTGGTCAGTTCCTTCTTATATCCTAATTGTTCTTATCGTTTCTCAAATTATCTGCAATAGTGTTTTTCTGTTACATTTCTGTTAGGAGTAATCAAATTCACTCCATCAATCTATTGAATTCTTGCATGACTTTGAACCCCCTTCTCTCTCATAATGCATTTCTCCCCTGTTTAGGTTGTAAGGTAGTGACCACTTCCCTTGCAGCTAAAAAAAGAGAAATAAATTTTGTTGGACTTCTTAGCTACCGTGCGATTATTAAAATTCACTTGATGTACAATGATTTGGAGATCATTCTGGTTGGTGATGCATATGCATATTTAGATTAAGCAGATATAACCACGTCATGACCTCAGCTACTGCAGGGCATCTTCTGTATCCCTACTTGAGCGAGTGTATTCTGTCAAAATATGTTCTTAAACCCCATGAAATTGCAAGGTTGGATATGTCAGACCTGTCTGGCCAATTCATGTTTTTGTGAATTGGACTGCAGTAATATTAAGGTGTGAGGCCGGAACAGGCAATGCTTTTTGTTTCACTACTCATATAACCTTTTTTTATGGTCAGTAATTATCCAGCCTTGATGTTTGCAGAATGTGCAGTAGTTATTACAAATTTAATAAGTAGAGGCAAATTGGAACTTTCACTTGCGCACATTTGTTGAGCTATCAACAAAAGAATCTGTAGTTTAGGTGGACAGGACAATAGTAAGCCCATACTGACTACAGTCCTTTAGACATCAACTTAACAGCCTCCATCCTTATTACTTGTGTCTGGCTGCATATATCTATTAATTTTTGGTCAACACTTTTCATGAACTTGGGTTTTGAGAAAGTTTATGAAATTTGCGTTTTACAGGAAGCACGGATTCCACTGCAAATTTGGGTCACCCAGGAAAACAATGGGTTGTCAATTGAGGATGGTCATAGCGATGGTGAGCTTTCCCTTTTGTTCTTTGTTCAACTCACGATGGTTAATCTCCACACCATAGTTGTCAAATCGAGATTCAGATCATGAATCGAAATTCCACTTTACTGAATCGCGAATCGAAAGATTTGGTTCAAATCTTCTTAGCAATATAGAACATTGCATGTCCCTTAAGTAAGTAAGCATGTGTGGATAATACGTTCATATTTCAACAAGTAAACACAAGTTTTAGAAAATTGCAGCCATAATGGGTGATTAGGAACCTTATGCATCTACCCAAAAGATTAAAAAAAAATGACAGATATAAGAAGGTATGCATTTAGAGCAACATAAGATAACATAAAAATAATAGGGAAATTAGTTATCTTGGCTTTAACATGTACTAGCTATTTTGAAACATAACATGGGCATCAAAACTGACATAAATAGGATATGTATGATTTCGTGGACTGACTCTAACTTGATTATGCCTTGCCCGCATCGATGATGAACCGCATGAATCGGTCTGAATCGCTAAGAATTGTAAGATTCAGGCTCTTGAATCGGGATTCAAATTATTTTTTCTCCATTTAAGATTCACAGAGGGATTCACATCGTTTCATGGGTAACTTATACCACTAATTCAGACGTTAGTGGTATAGGTTACCCAATGCAAATTGCCCCCAGATGCAGGACCTGGATGTTAAAGGCTTCAGTTCTCGATAATTTAGTTCTTAAAACTTATGCTGTGTGGTATGTCTTACTTGGAGTAGGTATGTATGTTAAGAATTTTAATCACTTTGTTAGACATAAAAGAGAACATATGCTGCCAACTTTCCAGGAATTGTTCCTGCTTCAACTGTGCTTCTGGATGTTTTCTGGAAAGAGACGGATGCCGACTCAGATTGGGTTAGTATTAGTTGTTAACTACATGTTCGATTTGGAGTTATACATTTGTTCTTTTGCTTTCCTCTTCTCCACTCCTCATGGCTACCACCATACAGGCCAGAGCAAATGACGCGTATGATGGAGTTGAGGAAGGTTATGAAAGCTCCAGGGATGAAATCTCATCTGTGTCTTCTTACAACCCCGCCAAGGGAAGCTTACATAGAGCATTTGGAAGTTCATTATCCTTGCAGTCATCTATGGGAAGGTCCACAAACCAAGATTCTTCTTTTGTGAAAGAACGGAATAGTATATATTCATACATGCCTCTTTCTCAGCTGTCTGTGGCGGAGGTGTTGCATGATTCTGGTGGCGGTAAGTTGTTTACGAACAGTTCTTTGGCAACCTTCTATTTCATAGTCTATAGACCGGAGAAACAGTTGAAACCGTTAACTTGAGTCATTGATATCTCTTAAACAGATCTTTCATCACCACGGCGGTCTTCGCCTATGATCTCTCCTAGACAGCAGCTAAAACATTCAAAATCGCTCTCCGTAGAGGACGATTCAAGAGATGCATCTATCCCTGAGACTGCTGAACCAGCATCATGTAATTATTGCTCTACTTGTCTCCTTTCATATGTCTTTTTAAGCTTCAGTTTAAGTCCTAGAAAATTTATTTGCTCCCAAGGTTTTCTGCAGCAGAAAGCTTCGTACGAGGAAGATCTTACAATATCCGACTGGATGACCAAGTTCTTCTCAGATTTTCTCCCAAAAACTCGGATTCATCATATTATTTCAGCGATATGGTACTTTCACTTCTTCATTTATTATTTGAATTCATTCTTTACCTCATTTTACTCTTACTTTTTAGATTTTTCATAACAGATAGGTGGTACTCTTACTTTCTTTCATGAAGAGAGAGCTAGGAGATGCCTTGAGGTAATTGCATATATTAACCTACATTCTGGTGACATCCTTTTAACATATTGTTTGTTATTATTGGTGCCTCACGGGTTTGACTCGAATTGGTTCTCTCATTCAGCTTTCAATAACTCTGGAAATGTCCGAGACTATTAGTCGTTATCTTGTGCATCCTTCGAGGAGGCACTCCCCAACAATCACCAAGGTATATTTCTGAACCCAAGTATTGAAATTTGTCAAGGTTTAACGAACTTCATACATAAAATTGAATTCAATTATAGGGTTTAGACTACTGGTGGAGCAAGGTTACGTTGGTTGGGGTCGGGTAGCACTAGAAGGACATGGTTCACATTCAGTAATGGTCTTTTACAGGTTTCACTTCTGGTTCAGTTATCATAAGGGAGGATAAATTAAACATGTAGATAAAAGCTGTTTTATTAGAACTAGAGATCTTGAGACTTGAAACAGAGTCACCATTTTTTACAAGTTGAAAGGATCGTGGCATTAAATTCAATCAAGGAATCAAACTCGCATTCATGCATGGAATTAAAATCATTCAAATTTCCCTATGTGTTTAAAAACAAGACAGATTGTGGGAGTTATGAGCCCAAATATATCATTTGTGCACTTGCTATTCAAATAAGCTTTCAACTGATAAAATTTTGGACTTCATATATGGTGTGTTACAAGTACATCGAATCACCTAGCCATAGCCACAGCTACAGCTTTTTGTTGTAGGTTGGGGGGGGGGGGGGGGGAAGGGGGGGAGAATGGATTGTTGGTGAATCAATATGACCCTTTTCTTTGCAATCAAAGCCCCTCATACCTACCTCATGTGCAACACTATTTGCAGCTCTCGGACTGTAAGAAATATTTCATTTTTCCTGAAACAAAGTTCTTATAAATGGCCCTTCCATTGAGCTTTAGAAGGATTGTTGCATGCCTGAACCTCCATACTAGAGTCTGTTTCAGTAAATTAATGACCTGCATTCATCATCTTCATGGAAAGTAATGCCTGAACAACAGCTCTTCCATATTCTAGCCATGCAGTAAAGAACGATCATATTTTAATAGTTTGTTGTCTGAATCTTAATTATGCAGGTGCAAAGTGATCACCATGAGGTTGTTGCAGATTTAGTGCAGACAAGCTTTCTATTCTCCATTCCCATGGATGGGCCCATGTCATTTTCTACTCCCCGTGTCTCTGTGCAGTGGTCACTTCGTTTTGAATTCTTTACTACCCCAGAGAACGTTGATTGGACAAGGTACGGCTTTCTACTCTGGCGACAATGCTTCCTTTGATGGTTGTATTTTAAGTGGTTTCTATATTGAAGAGTTCACTTATTTTACCAATAGAAATGTTATTAGTGGCCAAATTTCTGTGGGCAAGCAGGCTATTAGGCCACGGCTTGCTCAATTCATTATCATATTATCATAATGTGACATTGCTCATTAGACTGTATTACCGTACTAGGTTATCATAAACTTGTTAAATCCACTTTTTAGAACATAATACTTAGAGTGGGATTGAACAATCCAAGTCTTAAATAACTTGCCTAAACTAGTATGCCATTGAATTTCTGTTGGTATTTGTAAGCTTTGCAGCTGTAGTTGGATCTCTGTGCGTATATACAAGTTGACTTAATTTTAATGCTCTATGACCTGATTATCTTATTTAACTCTTTTTTGCTTATTTGACAACAGATACGAGCATCCTCTTCTGATAGAGGGAAGGGACAAGTGTGAATGGGTGCTTCCAATAACTGTGCACGCACCTCCTTTGGCTTCTACAGCTGTTCACATGCGAAATGAGAACCCTGTGAGCTTAGAACCTTTATGGGTGCGCACTTGAGAGTTAAGGTAAAACCTATTCCTGGCATGATTCTTGTTCACGAATATGAATCACCCACAACTTGCGCACACACATGTAACACCCTAAACAACTAATCTCTGCAACGCTCCCCCTTGATTTGGATTTTGGGTAATCAAGCATACAACACAAGTGAAAATGTGAACTTACGCCACCGTGTCCATACCAAGTATATTGAATAGGGTCACACCCCCGCGCACTACCTGCGCGCATGCTTTCATGTTCATGAATATGAAATTCAACCTCAACGTGCGCACACACATACTACTACTTTTCACATAACACCACTTTGAAAGTGTCCCTAAACTACTAATCTCTGCAACACTCCCCCTTGATTTGAATTTTGGGTATTAATGCATACAACACATCGAAGTGTGAACTTTTATCATCGCGTCCATAGTCCATACCAAGTACATTGAATGGTGTCTCTGTCACAGCCACACACAAACACTTACTACCTGAGCATGATTTCATGTTCACAATTGTGAATTTCACCTACACACATGTACTCCCACTATGACAATGTTCCCTAAACTACTAATCTCTGCAGCGCTCCCCCTTTGGATTTTGGGTAATCATGTATACAACACATATGGAAGTGTGAACTCATGTCATCACTAGTCCCGGTATTATGTAATGAGGAGATCTTTTGTTAAGGACGGGTAGAATAGTTGAGGATTTTATAAAGGATAACATGGCTTACCGGAGTGACAATGTACTGTATTGGATGTTCTAGTCCAGTTATAGATTGTTAGTTCAGAAGTTGAATACATTACCAATAGGGATGTTGTTGAAGTAGTAGTTTGCGGAGGGGAAGGACAATTAACATCATTTGTCGGCTTTCAACTATGGAGCCCATACGGTATCTCATGAGACAGAGACGCTAGGCCTACAAGAGGCATATATTTGTCTAGCCCATACGGTATCTTATTATGGCACGGCTATTGTTTTCATTACACAACGTCCTTTCCTGGGTAATCAATACATTTTCCATGAACTTGTAATCCTACCCAAAATATTAGACCCCAATCAGAATCAGGGTTTGGAGCCCCCTATATGGAAAAATCACAATCCACTATTTTGTCATGCAAAAGAGCTTGCACTTGTTGCACTATACAAATTTCTTTTCGAACATAAACAGTTTTATGCTGTATCGGTTATTGTATGCATTCTTCAATCGAGGCTATACAATATAGCCCATCCTTTTTTTTTTTTTTTCAAGCAGCTCTATAAATTGTGTCTATTTTCCTCATTATAGGTACAAAATTCTTTGGAATGCCCATTTCCACCAGAAAAAGAAGTCGGTCACTGTAATTCTATTGGCTGGAAACTTTCACGTGGTCGCACGCCAAAGCCAGGAAGACGAGCTTCAATCTGCCGAGCAACTTGCTAGAGCCTCGTATCAAAGTAACATTCAATTTGATTTGACATTTATCGGAAGAAAGGGAGTATGCAAGATTTCATAACGCGAGAGGAGACCCGGTGGCAACTATGCTATGATCTCAGATGTAGAGTGCCATATACCTTGCATGGATGCTGTATATTATTTTGGCATTGTAGGTTTTTTTTGTTGCAAAAAAGTGTATTTTTAACAATCTGGGTCTCCCCTCCATTGATGTTGTTATCTTTTTTACATCAATAAATGATCTTCTCTAGGGTTCAAACTAGTTCTGTAACAAATCTTCTTATTGTAGTTCCTCAAAAAAAAAAAAAATCTTCTTATTGTAGTGGTATCACTTGAATTACTTATGGAAATCTGATATGATTTTATTTCAACTGTAGCTGGAGTTCATGGAAATTCTTGCTGGATGATTGTATTTGTGTTGTCAAGTTTCAGTTACTTCTCATATACTGAGCTTCCATGAATAATCAACCGGCCTATCGATGTCTGCTAAGGTCAGTGACAGTAGCGTACCCTCGGCTAGCCGTTTGCCGCCACTAACCGCCAAGGCCGTGACGGAAGCGGAGCCTCGGCTCGCTGTCTGCGGCCACTAACCACCAAGGCCCGCGTGATGGCAGTGAAGCCTCAGCTAATTGGCTGCCACCAAGGCTCGTGATGGCAGCGAAGCCTTGCATGGCACATCAAATGGGGTACGCCCCAAGTTGTCCCCCCACTCGACAATCTAGAGCATTTATGTTAACAGTGGATTCAAGCAAAACGGCGTAATTTGATGGAGAGCGTGAGAACGGGAGTGCAGATATGCAATCATGGCTAGATGTAGGGTTGTTTTCAGCCTAATTCAGACCCGGATACTCCTATCTCTTAGAAACTCCACATTGTTCAAAGAGATAGCAAAATCATCGTCATGGAGTTGAACCAACTTAGCCCAACCTGATGGAGCAAAACCCAGTACGGCAATTGGGCGTTAATCGATAGAGGCATGATTCTATTAGGAGCCAGACACAGAGATAAGAGGGACGTATGAATGAAAAAAGAATTGGGATAAGGGTTTTAAAATAACAAGTATACAACTGATAATGCTAGTATCGGTCTAAATGGGAAAAAACGACACTAGTACTGTCGGTTCTTAAACCGACAAGAACGGATAGATTTGTTGTCGGTTTTAAAACGATCTCATTTTGGTACTATCCCCCATTTGAGGGGGGGGGGGGGGGGGGGGAGGGAGGGTTACTTAGTGTTTCTCAGACTTATCAAACCCATTTTAGTGAACATTTCGAAAGTATAACTTTTTGCAACCAAAAGAGAATAACATTACTTAGCCAAAGTACAACCAAAGCCTACGAAGCCAAACAACAGAGGCAACACAGGCAGCACAAAACCAAACCAAACAAAAGGCCTAGCTGCTAAACTGGTTCATAACATCTTTGTACATAACATCATTCGAAAGAAATCTAACTATAAGCAGTGAAAAGATTGACTAAGCTGCTCCAGATCCTTCACCATTCTTTTCCATCTCAGTGGCCACCCATGTAGCTTCATCATCTTCCTTTGCTCCATCTGTTGAATCAAATAGAAGACACATTTGTTATCAATTAGCAGAGAACAATGCAAAAGATTTTTGGAAAGGACAATCCTCATCAAGTCCATGAGCAGGTCAAAGATATCTGCTGGGTAGACATCCTGACTTCCCTCCTCTGGAAATGAAGGACTAAACCCCCTTGCATGGCCACACTAAAAATGCTCTTTTTTCCTTTGTTTTCTTCTAGTCCAGACCAAGATTTGGGGAATCTTGATGAATGCAGTCCCTTGTGGTAAGCTGAATACTGTCAAAAACAATTGAGCTCCTCCTTTGGGAGGAAGAGTTTAATCCACTAAGATTCCAATGTAACACCCCCAATTGGCCCAAGCCGGAGACCCGGGGATGTCACTCCGTACCCGAGAGGAGCCCGGATACAAGGAGATTTTATAACATGGTTCGCAAGCACAAACATCCACAATATTAATTAAATCCAAATAAAAACAATGTATTATGATAAACCTTCGTCCTAGCCACAAACTGGCATAAACAACTAAAGCGTTTAAACTACTAAAGAGTTCAATTTCGAAAGAAATACTACTACTAATAATGTTCCATGTGATGCGCGTCCACTTCTATGCCCGATAACCTTCTTCTAAACCTGTGGTGCGGAATGAAAAAGAAACACCACGGTACAAAATCTGCATTGAAATACTGGTAAGCAAACATCCAAACATGTAAAATGATGATGGATAGTTTACAAAACAAAAACTCATTTGTAAGTAAGAGTTTTTCGCAAACACAGCGGTAATAAAGTTGACTCTTGTATTAAAACATAAGAGTTCCCAATTCCATAGTATTTCCAAACCAATTTCCATAATATATTTCCAAACCAATTTCCATAATCATTAGGAAAAATCCAAATCCAGTGTTAACTTCATTCCGTTAACAAAACCAAACAAATCCATTATTACTTTGTTGTGACGGGGAAAACCAAATAACCACAGCGTGCATGACCTTAAGTGTCGACACCCCCCCTAAGACTACGCCGGTCAGAGGAGTGAGTACATGTTACTATCCGGGGACTTGCAACCGGATTAAAAAGAGACGGGACCGCAGCCAACCGCCCAAAGAGAATAATAGAGTCCCGCACAACATCTTCCACTTTACGTTATAGTTCATTCATTATCATGGTGATGTTTTCATCAAAAACATTTAACAAGTAGAAATCTCATGTTCCAAGTCATGTATCATGTAAACACATTTTGAGACGTAACAAATCAAATATTCGTTTGACACGAAAGAGATAAGCACACTAGGCTTGGCACATTTACTTACCTCAAAGCAAATTCCAACAATAGCAATCAATCAACGTACTCTACGTACTTGTCGTCAACGAACTCGTTACCTACACATAACAATATGCTAATCAAACCAATATTCTAGCAACATACTTGCTATACCAATTACATGCATATGATAGTCCATGGTTTAGGATTCTAACACTTCCCCAACATCTCATTAAAATCATGCTCCAAATTAAGCTTTGGGCCTTGCTTCAAAATCCCCTAACCTAAAGCATACATAATCTATCATAACTCCACCAAATTTATTACTCCAGTTTCCCAAACAGATCATGGTCTAAAAACAGTTCCATTGGATTCAAAACGTTCGAAATAATAAGTTTAGCCTCAAACGGATCTTAATTTCAATTCCTGAATCAAAAGTTACACTAGTTTCAAGTTTCCAACTTCATTCAAAATATCCATACGGGAATTGTCAATCTTCATGAAACTTTTCCCCCAAGCATCTAGTTCATCCTATAATCATACTAAACCTCATATAACATGATTCCCACATTCAAATCAGATTGTTATCCACCTATTATGATCATTCAAACTCCCAAATCATTCAATCAAACTTCTCTTTCAAACTAGGGTTTCTTCCCAACACCCAAGAACATGATAAACCCTAAAACTTGATAATAAATCTTACGAATCCATGAACAATGATCCTAACCATAACAAACTGAAATTTAAAGATTACATGCAACCTACATGAATCATGAACAAGTGATCACAAGATCAAGAGATCAACAAAAGAAAAGAGAAGAAGAAACGAAACAACCCAACCCCGCTCAAACCCGCCGCCCATAGAGGCGGACGGAGAGAGAGGCGGACGGGTATAGAGAGGAAAGAAAGAGAGAAAGAAGAAAAGAAAGAAAGAAAAGAGAAAAAGAGAGAGAGAGAAGAATTTACCTCAACGGAAAAGAGAAGGAGCGGCGGCGGCGGTGGGTGGCTGCCGTCGGTCACGAGAGAGAGAGAGAGTGAGAGAGGGACGGGTGAGAGTGAGGGACGTGAGGGAGAGATTAGAAAAAAATAGGAGAGTGAGAGTTTTTATGAGAGTTAGAATTAAAATTAACTTCATAAGTAGGAAACTCTCTTGGATTAGGAAACTTTTATGTAGGAAGAAATTTAGGTCAAAAGACACTTATTTCCCCTTAGTTTTGCCAAAAGACAAACACCTCCCCCAAACTCAAGTAAAAGACACTAAAACCTTTGATTAAAGTCACAAAGTTCCCCCCAAACTCTCAAAGCATTATAATTAACTCTCTATAATTACATTGACTTCCCAATACTTATAATAATATCACAAAATACCCGTAGTCACAAAACGGGGTATTTCATCCTTCCCTCCTTAAAAAGAACTTCGTCCTCGAAGTTTAAACAAAAACCTCCCTCCTAAATGAGAAACTGTCCTTGAAGTTTAAACTAACTAAACTTTAACCACACAAAGGTATACACCTCCCCTCAATAGTGCAACTACTAAATGCAACCTAAGGTCATGAATGATATGCAATATACTATAAGTAGTACTGTATTAAAAATCGAAGGATTACATCCTCTCCCCCTTAGAGGAGTGACGTCCTCGTAACTCAAGGTACCTCGTCAAACAAGTGAGGGTACTTCTTCCTCATATCATCTTCCGCTTCCCAAGTTGCCTCTTCAGTGAGGTGGTTAGTCCATAAGACTTTTACAATCTTGACACTCTTGTTACGGGTGTTCCTTGTCTTGGTGTCTGAAATCTTGACAGGCTGTTCTTCATAACTCAAAGACGGGTCCAGTTCTACTGGTTCGGGATCTAATACATGAGATGCATCAGGCATATACTTCTTCAGTTGCGATACGTGAAATACGTTATGAACACGACCTAAATTCGACGGTAAATCCAATCGATAAGCCACTTCTCCAATCTTCTCTATAACATCATATGGTCCTATGAATTTCGGGCTCAACTTCCTTTTCTGATTGAACCTCATGACTCCCTTAGTCGGTGAAACTTTAAGAAATGCTTTCTCTCCAACTTGAAATTTCAACGGTCTTCTTTTCTGATCAGCGTAAGATTTCTGTCTATCCTGCGCTGCCTTCATTCGCTGCTGTATAAGTCTCACTTGATCTGTCATCTCTTCAATAAGTTGTGGACCAATTACTATCGTCTCACTTATGTCGTTCCAACACAATGGTGTTCTACACTTCCTTCCATACAACGCCTCATGTGGTGCCATTCCAATACTGGCATGATAACTGTTGTTGTAGGAGAATTCTATCAAAGGTAATCTATCAACCCATGAACCTTGAAAATCCATAACACACGATCTTAGCATATCTTCCAACGTTTGAATTGTTCTTTCGGTTTGTCCATCTGTAGCCGGGTGAAATGCCGTGCTAAACTTCAGCTGAGTTCCTAGTGCCTCCTGAAGTGCTTTCCAGAAGTGAGAAAGAAAATTGGGATCTCTGTCGGAAACTATAGAGCTTGGTACTCCATGATACCTTACAATGTTCTTCATATACGCATCAGCTCTTTGTTCCATATTCCATGTGTCTTTCATCGGAATAAACCTTGTTGTCTTGGTCAATCTGTCGACTACGACCCAAATCTGATTCAGTCCATTCTTTGATGTCGGTAACGCAGTCACGAAATCCATCGAAATAGAATCCCACTTCCAAACTGGGACGTCTAATGGTTGTACTAAGCCTCCCATTCTTTTATGTTCAAACTTCACCTTTTGACAGGTTAGACATTTTGCCACAAATTCTGCCACTTCTTTCTTCATGTTAGGCCACCAAAACATCTTCTTCATGTCCTTATAAAGTTTGTCACCTCCTGGATGTACTGAGTAGGGTGTGTTGTGCGCTTCTCGCATCAACTTCTCCTTAGTTTCCGTACACTTATGTGGTACACACCATCTTCCCTTGTAACGAATGCTTCCATCTTCATGGATCTTGAAATCCTTTGCATGGCCTTCTGCAATCTTCTTCTTTATCCTTTCCAGCTTCACATCTCCTGGCTGGTTACTCCTTATTTCTTCCAAAACATCTGGCACAACTGTCATATTTCCAAGCATACTCTTTACTCCTCCTTGTTTCACTACTTCAATTCCAAGTTTTCGGAACTCTCGGCATAGCCGATCTGGCAAAACTAGCATAGTATCCAAAGTATGGCTCGACTTTCGGCTTAACGCATCAGCTACTACGTTTGCCTTCCCTTCATGGTATTGGATCCGCAAATCATAATCCTTTATGACTTCTAGCCAACGTCTTTGCTTGTTATTTAGTTCTTTCTGCGTGAAGATGTACTTTAGACTGCTATGATCCGTATACAATCTACACACAGATCCGTACAAGTGATGTCTCCATATCTTCAATGCAAAAACTATAGCTGCAAGCTCTAAGTCATGCGTAGCATAGTTCTCTTCATGAGTTTTCAGTTGTCTTGAAGCATAAGCAATAACTCTTCTATCTTGCATAAGCACGCATCCTAAACCCTTCTTCGATGCATCACTGTAAACATCAAATTCGCCAGAATCATTGGGTAAAGCTAAGACAGGTGCTGTCGTTAACTTTTCCTTCAATGTCTGGAATGCTTCTTCACAATCTTCACTCCACTTATACCTTACCGTCTTCTTGGTTAGTGTAGTAAGCGGTCTAGCGACCTTCGAGAAATGTTTCACGAAACGTCTGTAATATCCTGTAATATCCTGCTAATCCGAGAAAACTTCTTACTTCGGACACATTCTTTGGAGTAGGCCAATCTTTCACTGCTGAAATCTTTCCTGGATCCACGGATATTCCTTCCTTGGAAATTATGTGACCAAAAAATGGAACGTGTTTTAGCCAAAACTCACACTTCGAGAGTTTAGCATATAACTTCTCATGTCTCAAAGTTTCTAACACTTCTTTGAGATGTTCTTCGTGTTCTTCCTCGCTCTTTGAATAAACAAGGATGTCATCAATAAAGACGACCACGAAACGATCTAGAAACGTTCTCATAACACGATTCATTAGATCCATAAATACTGCTGGAGCATTGGTTAGACCAAAAGGCATAACGGTAAACTCGTAGTGTCCATACCTCGTTCTAAAGGCTGTCTTCCGTATGTCCTTCTCGGCTACTCGAAGCTGGTGATACCCTGATCTCAAGTCTATCTTTGAGAAAACACTCGCCCCTTGTAACTGATCAAACAAATCGTCAATTCGGGTAAAGGGTATTTGTTCTTAATTGTTGCGCTATTCAACTCCCTATAGTCAATGCACAACCTCAAGCTTCCATCTTTCTTCTTCACAAACAATACCGGTGCTCCCCAAGGGGAAACACTCGGCCTTATGTAACCCTTTTGAAGTAACTCTTTCAACTGATCCTTAAGTTCTTTCAACTCTACTGGTGCCATTCTGTACGGTGCCTTTGAAATTGGAGCTGTTCCAGGTGCTAAATTCTTCAAGTACGGTGCCTTTTGTTGACACTATGGACTTAGCATTCTTCTTCTTAGACATGTCTTGAACATAACACAAATAAGCATTATTCCCCTTCTTCACTTGGTTGACTATGGTCAAGGCTAACACTAGTCGGATACATGGTTCTTTTGTGATACCACGGTAAGAAACTCTTTCTCATTTTAGACCTTTAAGCCTTATTTTTGGATCGTGGCAGTCTATTACTGCTCGATATTTTCCCAGCCAATCCATTCCCAATATAACATCTATTCCTCCAAGATCAAACTGTATCAGGTTCGCTGGTAGGGTACTAGTCGAAATCTTAACTTCTACTCCTTCAAAAATGGCGTCACGTACTGTTACATGACCAGTTGGGGTAGCTACGGGGATGGATATTCTAGACAGCTTATTGAGACTCAATTTTTCCACAAACGATGATGAAATAAACGAATACGAAGCTCCGGAATCAAATAGAGTAAAAGCTGGTTGATCATGAACAAGAAATGTACCAGTGACTACTCCGTTTGCTGCTTCCGCTTCAGTCCTGCTCATGACAGCGATCCTTGCAATATTCCCATTCTGTGCGGTAGTTCCTGTCGTACCAGTCCCATTGTTGTTAGCTGGAGTGTTGTTGTTCCTATTCCCGTTCTGAACTCCATTGTTCCTTCCATTGCTTTGGTTGTTCACTTGTTGTCTACCATAATTGTTGCCTCCATTATTGTTGTTGTAGTTCCCATAGTTCCGGTTTCCGCCCTGATTGTTGTTGTTGAACTGTCGGTTCCCTTGGTAATTGCCTCCTTGGTTCCCTAGTTGGTTTCCGTTTGGTTTTACTCGACACTCAAACGAACGATGACCCTTCTTGCCACAGTGGTAGCAAGTGACAAGGTTTCCTTGACAGTCCTTTCCTGGGTGATTCTGCTGACACTTCTTGCAGTTATAACGGCGAAATTGCTCATCTCCATTATTCTGTTTGTTACTACGATACTGTACTTGGTTACTTCCTCCGTGGTTAGATTTAAATCTTTTGTCCTGACCACCTTGGTTAGTCCTACCCTGATTGTTTCCATAGCCCACGGCGTTCTCAACCTTGCGTTTCCCACGCTTCTCATCTTGTGCCTCTTGAATACGCCAAACAGCTGCAGCTCTGTCATAAGCTTCCTGGAGAGTATCGTACGTCCTGCACATCAAGTCTTTCTGCAGATGAAGTTCGAGACCAGACATGAACTTCCTGACTTTAGTCGCTTCATCAGGCATCAGCTGACCTGCGAATCGGGATAATTCCATGAATTTCTTGAAGTACTCGGTCACTGAACCGTTCCCTTGTGTCAGATTCACGAATTCTAAGTACTTTTGATCCTGGACATGGTCCGGATAAAAGCGAGTGCGAAGTGCGGTTTGAAGAGCCTCCCAATTGAAATTGGGTTGCGCCAAAAAGTTCTGACGCGTACTCCTCCACCATGTATTAGCTTCGTTCTTCAAGTAAAATGCCGCGCAAACCACCTTGCGGTCTTCGGGGCACTCAACTAGCTCAAGGATCTTATCCATCTCGTCGATCCAATTCTCGAGCTCAACAGGGTCTTCATTGCCTATGAAGTTCCCTGGCTTCATATCTGCCACTTTCTTGGCCCAATTAGCGTTATTCTGTTCTCCCTGGTTTGCGTTCTGCGCCATCTGAGCAAATTGCGCGAAGAACTGCTCCATGTTGTTGTTGTTGTTGTTGTTGTTTGGTGCGACCATTGGTACTTGGCGATTTCTCCTGGTGTAGTATTGATGTGGTCTATCAGTCATAATCCCTACACTATATCCTATTGTATTACTTATAAAGTACCAAGAAATACAAACAATCACGCATATACGGCATGTAGTGCACAATTCAACAAGTAATGTCACACATTGATCATCATTTAACACAATTACTCATGTAACTCCCCATAGACTGATCACGTCTCAACTTTTCATCTACTTCCAAAATTGGAAAAAGGATCAATCGATCAAGAAAAAATTGCGAATTTTGGTGTGCAACACTCTCTCTGAGTCTACTTTCGTAATCAAGAAGAATCAATTCATAATCAATTGTAGAACTCAAGATATAAAGGAAACTCTACAGCTGCTGTCCCAGCCCACCAGAATAGAAACGTTGACTTTGAAAAGCCTTAAACTGACTTTAAAATTCTCAAAATGAGCTAGGCTTTCTCTCAGAGTTAGCTAAACGTGTCTAATAGTCGCCATAAAATTTGGGGTCAAAACAAGATCTGGAAGATATGTAATAATAGAAAATGCTACAGCTAGTCGCTTTGCAATTCTGCTACTAAACCGTCAACTTTGGAAATTCGTAGCTAATTATCCAGAACTCATATGGGGTTGAAATTTTTATGGGAGTTACCTGGGTATGTATACTTTACGGTAAAAATTCAGGGAAAAATAACTCCAAAATTAAATACGTCTGCTACAACAAAAACTCACTGCTGCGCAGATTCAACAGCACCGAAAATCAAAGCTTTCGCGTTCTAACTCCATGAACACTTTCTAAGCCCATAATCAATGATAACAAGCATAACACAACCTTAACTCATCCAATCATACTCCAAATTCAGAAAGCTAAATTTATAAAACTCCCCAAATCGGGTCTTCAAAACATAAACATTCTTCATCCCAAAGCAAAACGCTAAGAATTTAACTCTAGCCCAAAAGTGACTATTCAAGAATCGTTCTAAAACTTCAAATGTTGCTTGGCCATGGAGCCTTATTCAAACCAATAAATAAAACTTAAAACATCTAGTCTAAGAAATCTAAAGAACTCTAACAAGCTTAATCGTCGTCCTCATCGCTTTCGTCCATCTCTTCCTCTTCATTGGAATCATACTCGTGCTCTTCATCTTCACTCGGGTCTTCTTCACTTTCTTCATATTCCATGGGATCTTCTTCAATCTCGGGGTATTCATCGACATCTTCCATTGGATCTTCTTCAACTTCCTCATCGTCACTAGAGTCTATAATAATCACCTCTTTTTCATCACTAGAGCTTATGTAGATCACGTCTTCTTCATCACTGGACTCTATCTCAATAACTGTATAACTTTGCCACTTAAGATAAGTCTCCATCAATAGCTTACATATGAAGTCTGCACTTACCGTCGATTCACCTTGGCAACGATAATCCCTATCATTCAAACGATTCATCCTTCCCATGATGTTGCTGTACTTTGTAATAATTTCCCCAAACATGGGTTTCATAGGTAATGCCTTCACCATACAGTAAGCCTGAAAAGCTGGATTTCTATACCGAGGAAAATCTAAGGCTTGGAATATATCTTCACAATATTGAACCACACGGTCACGAAAATCTGGAAAATCTTCACCTTCGACCCAACGTGTCACAACAGGATGCTTCTCTACTGGCAACACACGCTTCCTTGCTGTATGCTTAGTTCTAGCCATCTACCAGAGGAAACAACTTAATAAATCTCTAATTTTAAAAGGCATAGACTGTAATCCAAATAACTACTCTTCGCATCCAATAACCATTTCCAAGACTCCAAATTGATGGTTACAAGACTCTTGAAGAAATTTCCCAACGAAGTCTCTTAAAGTAGGCTTAACTTAGAATCCAATTGGAATACTCCAAAAATTCGATTGGATGGATGGGAGCACTTGCTTTCTATCCTATTTTCTAAACACTTACACATAACAATCCTATCCATACTACCCAAATTCCCACGGCTTGTCAAATTTTAAGTTATTTTCTCCTATATTCATTTTAGTTGCCCTAACCAGTTTCAAATTTCTTTTTAGAATGCCGGCTCTGATACCACCTGTAACACCCCCAATTGGCCCAAGCCGGAGACCCGGGGATGTCACTCCGTACCCGAGAGGAGCCCGGATACAAGGAGATTTTATAACATGGTTCGCAAGCACAAACATCCACAATATTAATTAAATCCAAATAAAAACAATGTATTATGATAAACCTTCGTCCTAGCCACAAACCGGCATAAACAACTAAAGCGTTTAAACTACTAAAGAGTTCAATTTCGAAAGAAATACTAATACTAATAATGTTCCATGTGATGCGCGTCCACTTCTATGCCCGATAACCTTCTTCTAAACCTGTGGTGCGGAATGAAAAAGAAACACAACAGTACAAAATCAGCATTGAAATACTGGTAAGCAAACATCCAAACATGTAAAATGATGATGGATAGTTTACAAAACAAAGACTCATTTGTAAGTAAGAGTTTTTCGCAAACACAGCGGTAATAAAGTTGACTCTTGTATTAAAACATAAGAGTTCCCAATTCCATAGTATTTCCAAACCAATTTCCATAATATATTTCCAAACCAATTTCCATAATCATTAGGAAAAATCCAAATCCAGTGTTAACTTCATTCCGTTAACAAAACCAAACAAATCCATTATTACTTTGTTGTGACGGGGAAAACCAAATAACCACAGCGTGCATGACCTTAAGTGTCGACACCCCCCCTAAGACTACGCCGGTCAGAGGAGTGAGTACATGTTACTATCCGGGGACTTGCAACCGGATTAAAAAGAGACGGGACCGCAGCCAACCGCCCAAAGAGAATAATAGAGTCCCGCACAACATCTTCCACTTTACGTTATAGTTCATTCATTATCATGGTGATGTTTTCATCAAAAACATTTAACAAGTAGAAATCTCATGTTCCAAGTCATGTATCATGTAAACACATTTTGAGACGTAACAAATCAAATATTCGTTTGACACGAAAGAGATAAGCACACTAGGCTTGGCACATTTACTTACCTCAAAGCAAATTCCAACAATAGCAATCAATCAACGTACTCTACGTACTTGTCGTCAACGAACTCGTTACCTACACATAACAATATGCTAATCAAACCAATATTCTAGCAATATACTTGCTATACCAATTACATGCATATGATAGTCCATGGTTTAGGGTTCTAACACTTCCCCAACATCTCATTAAAATCATGCTCCAAAATAAGCTTTGGGCCTTGCTTCAAAATCCCCTAACCTAAAGCATACATAATCTATCATAACTCCACCAAATTTATTACTCCAGTTTCCCAAACAGATCATGGTCTAAAAACAGTTCCATTGGATTCAAAAGGTTCGAAATAATAAGTTTAGCCTCAAACGGATCTTAATTTCAATTCCTGAATCAAAAGTTACACTAGTTTCAAGTTTCCAACTTCATTCAAAATATCCATACGGGAATTGTCAATCTTCATGAAACTTTTCCCCCAAGCATCTAGTTCATCCTATAATCATACTAAACCTCATATAACATGATTCCCACATTCAAATCAGATTGTTATCCACCTATTATGATCATTCAAACTCCCAAATCATTCAATCAAACTTCTCTTTCAAACTAGGGTTTCTTCCCAACACCCAAGAACATGATAAACCCTAAAACTTGATAATAAATCTTACGAATCCATGAACAATGATCCTAACCATAACAAACTGAAATTTAAAGATTACATGCAACCTACATGAATCATGAACAAGTGATCACAAGATCAAGAGATCAACAAAAGAAAAGAGAAGAAGAAACGAAACAACCCAACCCCGCTCAAACCCGCCGCCCATAGAGGCGGACGGAGAGAGAGGCGGACGGGTATAGAGAGGAAAGAAAGAGAGAAAGAAGAAAAGAAAGAAAGAAAAGAGAAAAAGAGAGAGAGAGAAGAATTTACCTCAACGGAAAAGAGAAGGAGCGGCGGCGGCGGTGGGTGGCTGCCGTCGGTCACGAGAGAGAGAGAGAGTGAGAGAGGGACGGGTGAGAGTGAGGGACGTGAGGGAGAGATTAGAAAAAAATAGGAGAGTGAGGGTTTTTATGAGAGTTAGAATTAAAATTAACTTCATAAGTAGGAAACCCTCTTGGATTAGGAAACTTTTATGTAGGAAGAAATTTAGGTCAAAAGACACTTATTTCCCCTTAGTTTTGCCAAAAGACAAACACCTCCCCCAAACTCAAGTAAAAGACACTAAAACCTTTGATTAAAGTCACAAAGTTCCCCCCAAACTCTCAAAGCATTATAATTAACTCTCTATAATTACATTGACTTCCCAATACTTATAATAATATCACAAAATACCCGGAGTCACAAAACGGGGTATTTCATCCAAGCTTCAAGGAATTGGTTAACCAGGATCTTGTAAGTGTAAATAGGGGAATAGATGTCACTGTCTTGGTCGTCCTCATTCTTCCCAAAAACAATTGAGTTCCTGTTAAGCCAAAGTGTAATACCCCGTTTAATTAGTAGGGGTAAAATGGTCATTATAGTAGCATAAAAAAATAACTTTGTTGACAAAATAATGTTTGAATATATTTTTGAGTGTTATTTGCGAAAAATTTTAGAATAGTTATTAGATTAACAATTGGGAATTAATACGATAACGTTTCGTAAATCTAGTTAAAAGTTATAGTTTTAAACGCGTACCCGACCACCGCGAGATTAGGTGAACTTGTCACACCCAATCACTAGTAGCTCGAGTACCTCACATACACACTATAACTCCTCTCTCTCACATCTTTCACCAAGATTTTTCTTCACGGCAAATCAACCGTAGCCGCCTCCAACCCATCACCGCCCCAACACCATTCGGGAGGCTTCTCACCGCCCTCCACTCCTTGGCCACCAAGCGACCAGTCTATATAAGAGCCTCACTAGCAGCCCCTACCTCCACACAACACCAGCAGCCACCACCACCCTCACCACCGTCAACATCATCACCACCACAATTGTTGTTGTAGCTTCGGCAAAACCCACCACCATCACCACTTTCATCTCTCTCTCTCCCTCTCCACCTACCTGCCACCAGAGAACAGCAGCAGCAGCAGAGGAAGAGTGGCAGTAGCCACCCCCCACCACTGCCGCCATTACTTCCGGCAGCAAGCACCACCCAGCAAACCCACGACCCTTTCACCCTCTGCTTCGTCTCACTCTCACCCTCTCTCTGTTATTCGAAGATCACCCCAGCAGTAAAGAACAGAGAGAGAAGCAGCAGCACCGCCGCCGTCCTCCCGTCGAGACAACCACCGGAGAAGACCCATCACCTTCTCTCTCCTCTTCGACTTACTCACTCGGACTCTCTGCCCCTGTTACGGGCCCAGTAGAGGTCAGAGGCACCGAAGGATAGCAGCAGCAGCGAGAGCCACCACTGCCGCCGCCATCACCATTGATTCCGGCGACCCACTTGGCCGAAGCTCCGCCACAACACACCCAGCGACCACCAGAGCTTCCAGTAGACTCCTAGAGCCCCGACTAGGTCAACAACAAGCTCAGAACCGGCCAAGAAGCCATTAAATCTGGCGGGTGAGTGACACGATCTAACCACAAGTGTATGGCCGTCGTGTGTAGTAATATCCGGAAATCCGGGTTTATCGAACCCAAAGGACTTGTCGTGAACTAATTAGTATGATTAACTTTATGTGGGCTAAGCGCGTTGTTTGTTTTCCTAAATTCTACTAAAATTAAAAACAAATGTCTCAATTAATCAATTGAATTGCTTCACGATTAATAAAGATGAATGATTATAACATTTCTCAAAGTTTGGAAAGTCAGGATATCTCTACGGGTCACTAGGTATTTCACACGATATTGGATTTATGTTTTGTTAACACGATGATTTATTATTCTAGCTAAACGAGTATGTATGTGTTGAAGATGTCTCAACCAACACCAATACTTAAACTAGCAAAACCGATGTCTCTAGCCTAAACAAGTTCAAGTATGCCTTAAGATCATTAATCTACTCTTTGTTCTTAGCTAACTAGCAATATTTCTCAACCCTAGATATGGCTAGTGTGTATTTTAATTTTCCGGGCAATGAATATCGATGTCTCTAACATTCATAACCTAGCTCAATCCTATCAATACGTCTATTGATAGAAAAGATGAATTAAACACATAAAATACACATAGCTAGATAAAAAGTTCATCAATTAAGCCACAAGCATGAAATCAAATCCATAAATCACAAATATCGTGATCAAAAACCCTAGCTCCCTACGAGATACCCTGAGAAAAGTGTTTAGCTACTCAAAAACATGATTCACGTACAAAGTTTCGTGATCAAATAACAAAACTAGAGAAGAAACGGAGTTTTAGAGGTCAAACGAATGATTCCAAGCTTCCTTGATCGTCTCCTAAGCTCCAAGCTCTCTTCAACGTGATAGAGTACGTGATAATCCCCAAAAACATGCCCTAACCAAGTCTAATACGTTCTCCCAATGTTTAGAACAAGTTAGGAGTAATTACAAAGCAACCCCAAAAAGTTACAAAACAATTCTGCCCGAACTAGGTCGTGTGACCTAGTTAAGTAGGTCGTGCGACCTACTGTGCTGCCCAGAACAGGTCGTGCGACCTGTATAGTAGGTCGTGTGACCTACTGAAACTAGCTGAAATCTCAAAGTAGGTCGTGCGACCTACTATTAGGTCGTGCGACCTAGTTACTTCATCAAATTTTTCAATCTTCTTCCCACTTGTTCCTCTTGCTTCCGAATCACTTCCCGGGCATAGTTTCTTCATTCAATCCTACATTTTGAGCTCTCCTCATGCCTCAACACTCGTATCATCTTCTCTTGAGCCTCTCTAGCACTTGATCCATCAACTCTCGCTTTCCTTCCCAAATCTCGAGCTCTCCTTACTTCCGAAGTTCGTTTCCTCTATCCACTTGCTCCTCGCGTGCTCCGACCCTGAAAATCACAACACGAACACCCCGCGAAGATCAAATGTGACAAAATAAGATAAACAGCACGTAAAACAATGCAAGAAACGCCCGGACTTCACATTTTAGCATACGAACTCATTTTCTCAAATAAACACATGATCTACTCGAAAAGACGCAACATTCTCCATTATGAGCACACAAAATGTAGCAAAATAAGCAATAAAATAACTCCGAAAACGGAGTTATCAACTACCCCCACACTACATTTTGCTCGTCCCGAGCAAATCCCAACTTTCACATCATGTCCAATCCACAAAATCAACTAGCTTAATCCACCATATTGCATACAAAACCAAATATTAGCCGACTTGACGCAAACAAGACTCAATTAACAACTCGATTCATGCAACAATATGATGCAATGCAAATTAGACTCGATCCTAATCACATATATTTACTCACACACACAAAACTGAACTTTTTTGTCTTTTTGGCGAGATCGGGCAATCTCAAGTCCTTAAATCGGTTCTCATGGAGTGGTGATCAATTTAGATACAAGGCGTGAATTGAAACTAAACTTGACAACAAGAATTTCCCTTAGATCGTATAGAGAACCTAACCTTACTAAGTACAAGAGTATACTACCTCTTCGCGTGTGCCGATAAATAAGAGGCTACGCTAGGCTAAGCCACATCCAAGGTACGAGCTCCTAATCCGCTAACGGTTTTAGAATGTTGAGGCTTAGGGACATAAGGATAATCATTATGAAACACGTCCTAAAGCGTCACATTCTCACATTGTAACCCACATCTCACACACCCTCACCACAATGATAGAAACCGCAACCCGAAACTCACCGTATCCGGCCCTCGATTCCCTCAAAACCCCGGTACAATTATGATCCCGTGGCCACCGTCTTGAGTCGTGCACAAAATTCAAACCGTCGTTACCGAAATAGTTGCTTCCTCCACTCGATTTCCATTAAGCTCAATCTCTTTCCTTTATTCCATCTCTCCTTTTTTTTTCTCTCTTTTTTTTTTCTTTTTTTTTTCATCATTTCTCTTTTTTTTTATATATATAAAATTCCACAATCAACACAATCCTTTCAAATGTACGAGTGGTCTTCCAAGAGTAGTCAAACGAGTATGTTAGGGGAAGAAAACAAACAATCCAATGAATGAGTATCACATATAAAATTCATCCTCCCCTAACTCTATGAAGTACATGGTGCCACTAAACAAAGCCGCAAACAAAACAAATCACATGTGTGGGGATGGAGTCGTCGCAAGCTCGATCTCGATGTCCGTGGTCAAAAGTCGACACCCCCACACTCGAATGTAGTCACGTCCCCTCTCAAGTAATCAAAACAATGTAAGTCTCGTGCCTAATCCAACCAAACCTCCTACACCACGATGAATGAGATCCAATACCTAGCACGATCCACCAATTAAATCACCCAACCCAATATGTGCGTATTAGATGCCACGCACTCACGGCTCTCCACAACTGTGTCCATGATGTAACGACATGGAACACCGCCACACCGAAGTGCGCAAGCCTACTCTCACTCACCCTCGCATTCCCCTCGATAATCCTAAATGAAGTACATGCGATACGTAAGACTCACACAAATATATCATGAAGTACTCCCTCATCGAACCCCCTCAACTACAAACACCCTCGTGACGCACTAAAGCGGTGATTCTAACCAATCAATGATGAATGCCAAGAATCCTCACCCTAAGTCCAGAGGTTATCAAAGAATCCAAGGTTCGAAACAGGGTTTATTAGTGGTCCTACAAGGTAAGTTCTATAAGCAGTGAGTGCTCTAATACACACCTCGCACAGCTGTTCTGTGTGCCACGACGAGGCGGGTTGGCGACTACCTAAGACGTACACATGAATGTTCGGTTTGTTTAGCTCACACCTAGCTCAAATCTTGTAAGAAAACTAGGCACACACTTTTAGATTTGAAAATCAAGTAAGTGTATAAAAATAGGTAGGCACTCCCGTAAAGAAAGTTTCTCTATACGTACTAAGGGGAACTCCCATTGTCTATCTCGGTCGCAAGTCACGCCCTATGCCTAAATTTCTCACACTCCTCGATTTTACCAATACTAAGATCTTTTTGATTGCCCTTTCTCAAATTTTTAATTTTTTTTTTTTAATCTACATGCAAGGCCATTCGAAAGAAGACTCGATACTAGTCGATGGTAGGGAGACTCAAAGTAAGAAAACGTGCAATCATATAATACGAACACAAATATATCACAAAACACTATGACACAAACACACTCTACGACAAAGACTACGAAACACACTACGACACAAACATCCTATATGCAATTGGTTCATGCAGACACGGATTTGGCTAATATTCAGAAAAATCACCCGCACACTGAATGCTTCGTTGTCCTCAACGAATTTAGAGAGTATGGAAGAAGACTCAGCAATCAATGTGTAGGCCAGTAGATGAGATGGAGCATGACATACACTAAATAAAAGAAACACATAATTCAGCAAAAGAAAAAGATACTCACAACCACCTCAAGGGTGGGGACGAAATCGCGCCAAGCAGTCCCCAAGCACAGTAGTGGTGCCACCATGCTCCCAACGGTCAGTGTGTTCTCGCACACCGGGGTATACTTCCCTCCTCTGCTAAAATCTGTGTCTTGGAGAATCCCCAACTCGCATGCACGAGTCCCCATAAAGGTCGTGTGTGCCATGGCACACCGGGGTAGACTCTCCCATATGCTGCTTAAATATGTCACTCAGAAGATGTTTAAGGAGATTTTTCTCTCCACTTTTTCTTCTTCCACCATATCTTCTCGATCTTTCTCTTCTCAAGTGAACAAGAACAAATTCTCACAAGACGCGCAAATCTCAATAACGATGAACCCGGGTTGCAAAAGTGAAAGATCTTCGTAAACGTTTTCTTCTTCTTCTTCTTCCAATTCATGAAAACCGTCATCATAACGATTTCAACAATAAGCTCAAGTCTCTCATGTGGTGGAAATCTATGAATGCCTTCTTTACCCGTTTTCTCAATTTGTGATATCTTCATTGAAATTTCAAACGGCAACACATAAAATATGAAAGTTTGAGTACCTTCATCACCTTCGTTTGAAACACCCGAATCATCAACAATTTCAATCTCAGCATTTTTTGTATCTTCAATGAGCTCAAACGTGATAGGCTCCAACAAATTTGCAACCGGAAAGTCAAGATCATCAATATTAATTCCATGAAGAATGCCATCAACCTCACCGAAAATTTCATCGTGCTTAACCCTCATATTTGACTCGAGCCATGATTCAATGTTTGGACAACTGGGAATGCACAATGGCACATCATCCTCTTCTTTAAGCGTTGGAAAGGTTGGAGCATCCTCTTGATTTGAATGGAGAACGCTTTGCGCGTCCATGTGTGTTGTCTCCATTCCCATTCTTGTTGCTCGTTGTCGCCATTCTTCCACATTAGGAATCATCTCCTCAAGCATGCAACCAAGGAAGAAGAGTAACTTAGTGGGAGGGGTTGGGTCATTAGGACGAAAGGTATAACGTCGTATTTCCATGGCTACCCTCTCTCTAATGCCATTCACATGGCACTCCTTCACGAATTGCTCATATGCAAGGTTACATGCTTCAAATATGCTCGCAAAACGGCGATATTTCTCATCCTCCATGCTTAGAGTTGAATGCCTGCACTCATAAAATCTCAAGTAATACCGTGAGGTAATAAGAACAGAGGATATAAAAAAAAATTAAAAATCCATAAAGCTAATAATTCTAACTAATTCAACCGAAGTCCCCGGCAACGGCGCCAAAAACTTGACACGATCTAACCAAAGTGTATGGCCGTCGTGTGTAGTAATATCCGGAAATCCGGGTTTATCGAACCCAAAGGACTTGTCGTGAACTAATTAGTATGATTAACTTTATGTGGGCTAAGCGCGTTGTTTGTTTTCCTAAATTCTACTAAAATTAAAAACAAATGTCTCAATTAATCAATTGAATTGCTTCACGATTAATAAAGATGAATGATTATAAAATTTCTCAAAGTTTGGAAAGTCAGGATATCTCTACCGGTCACTAGGTATTTCACACGATATTGGATTTATGTTTTGTTAACACGATGATTTATTATTCTAGCTAAACGAGTATGTATGTGTTGAAGATGTCTCAACCAACACCAATACTTAAACTAGCAAAACCGATGTCTCTAGCCTAAACAAGTTCAAGTATGCCTTAAGATCATTAATCTACTCTTTGTTCTTAGCTAACTAGCAAGATTTCTCAACCCTAGATATGGCTAGTGTGTATTTTAATTTTCCGGTCAATGAATATCGATGTCTCTAACATTCATAATCTAGCTCAATCCTATCAATACGTCTATTGATAGAAAAGATGAATTAAACACATAAAATACACATAGCTAGATAAAAAGCTCATCAATTAAGCCACAAGCATGAAATCAAATCCATAAATCACAAATATCGTGATCAAAAACCCTAGCTCCCTACGAGATACCCTGAGAAAAGTGTTTAGCTACTCAAAAACAGGATTCACGTACAAAGTTTCGTGATCAAATAACAAAACTAGAGAAGAAACGGAGTTTTAGAGGTCAAACGAATGATTCCAAGCTTCCTTGATCGTCTCCTAAGCTCCAAGCTCTCTTCAACGTGATAGAGTACGTGATAATCCCCAAAAACATGCCCTAACCAAGTCTAATACGTTCTCCCAATGTTTAGAACAAGTTAGGAGTAATTACAAAGCAACCCCAAAAAGTTACAAAACAATTCTGCCCGAACTAGGTCGTGTGACCTAGTTAAGTAGGTCGTGCGACCTACTGTGCTGCCCAGAACAGGTCGTGCGACCTGTATAGTAGGTCGTGTGACCTACTGAAACTAGCTGAAATCTCAAAGTAGGTCCTGCGACCTACTATTAGGTCGTGCGACCTAGTTACTTCATCAAATTTTTCCATCTTCTTCCCACTTGTTCCTCTTGCTTCCGAATCACTTCCCGGGCATCGTTTCTTCATTCAATCCTCCATTTTGAGCTCTCCTCATGCCTCAACACTCGTAATATCTTCTCTTGAGCCTCTCTAGCACTTGATCCATCAACTCTCGCTTTCCTTCCTAAATCTCGAGCTCTCCTTACTTCCGAAGTTCGTTTCCTCTATCCACTTGCTCCTCGCGTGCTCCGGCCCTGAAAATCACAACACGAACACCCCGCGAAGATCAAATGTGACAAAATAAGATAAACAGCACGTAAAACAATGCAAGAAACGCCCGGACTTCACATTTTAGCATACGAACTCATTTTCTCAAATAAACACATGATCTACTCGAAAAGACGCAACATTCTCCATTATGAGCACACAAAATGTAGCAAAATAAGCAATAAAATAACTCCGAAAACGGAGTTATCAACTACCCCCACACTACATTTTGCTCGTCCCGAGCAAATCCCAACTTTCACATCATGTCCAATCCACAAAATCAACTAGCTTAATCCACCATATTGCATACAAAACCAAATATTAGCCGACTTGACGCAAACAAGACTCAATTCACAACTCGATTCATGCAACAATATGATGCAATGCAAATTAGACTCGATCCTAATCACATATATTTACTCACACACACAAAACTGAACTTTTTTGTCTTTTTGGCGAGATCGGGCAATCTCAAGTCCTTAAATCGGTTCTCATGGAGTGGTGATCAATTTAGATACAAGGCGTGAATTGAAACTAAACTTGACAACAAGAATTTCCCTTAGATCGTATAGAGAACCTAACCTTACTAAGTACAAGAGTATACGACCTCTTCGCGTGTGCCGATAAATAAGAGGCTACGCTAGGCTAAGCCACATCCAAGGTACGAGCTCCTAATCCGCTAACGGTTTTAGAATGTTGAGGCTTAGGGACATAAGGATAATCATGATGAAACACGTCCTAAAGCGTCACATTCTCACATTGTAACCCACATCTCGCACACCCTCACCACAATGATAGAAACCGCAACCCGAAACTCACCGTATCCGGCCCTCGATTCCCTCAAAACCCCGGTACAATTACGATCCCGTGGCCACCGTCTTGAGTCGTGCACAAAATTCAAACCGTCGTTACCGAAATAGTTGCTTCCTCCACTCGATTTCCATTAAGCTCAATCTCTTTCCTTTATTCCATCTCTCCTTTTTTTTCTCTCTTTTTTTTTCTTTTTTTTTTTCATCATTTCTCTTTTTTTTATATATATATATAAAATTCCACAATCAACACAATCCTTTCAAATGTACGAGTGGTCTTCCAAGAGTAGTCAAACGAGTATGTTAGGGGAAGAAAACAAACAATCCAATGAATGAGTATCACATATAAAATTCATCCTCCCCTAACTCTATGAAGTACATGGTGCCACTAAACAAAGCCGCAAACAAAACAAATCACATGTGTGGGGATGGAGTCGTCGCAAGCTCGATCTCGATGTTCGTGGTCAAAAGTCGACACCCCCACACTCGAATATAGTCACGTCCCCTCTCAAGTAATCAAAACAATGCAAGTCTCGTGCCTAATCCAACCAAACCTCCTACACCACGATGAATGAGATCCAGTACCTAGCAGGATCCACCAATTAAATCACCCAACCCAATATGTGCGTATTAGATGTCACGCACTCACGGCTCTCCACAACTGTGTCCATGATGTAACGACATGGAACACCGCCACACCGAAGTGCGCAAGCCTTCTCTCACTCACCCTCGCATTCCCCTCGATAATCCTAAATGAAGTACATGCGATACGTAAGACTCACACAAATATATCATGAAGTACTCCCTCATCGAACCCCCTCAACTACAAACACCCTCGTGACGCACTAAAGCGGTGATTCTAACCAATCAATGATGAATGCCAAGAATCGTCACCCTAAGTCCAGAGGTTATCAAAGAATCCAAGGTTCGAAACAGGGTTTATTAGTGGTCCTACAAGGTAAGTTCTATAAGCAGTGAGTGCTCTAATACACACCTCGCACAGCTGTTCTGTGTGCCACTACGAGGCGGGTTGGCGACTACCTAAGACGTACACATGAATGTTCGGTTTGTTTAGCTCACACCTAGCTCAAATCTTGTAAGAAAACTAGGCACACACTTTTAGATTTGAAAATCAAGTAAGTGTATAAAATTAGGTAGGCACTCCCGTAAAGAAAGTTTCTCTATACGTACTAAGGGGAACTCCCATTGTCTATCTCGGTCGCAAGTCACGCCCTATGCCTAAATTTCTCACACTCCTCGATTTTACCAATACTAAGATCTTTTTGATTGCCCTTTCTTAAATTTTTAATTTTTTTTTTTAATCTACATGCAAGGCCATTCGAAAGAAGACTCGATACTAGTCGATGGTAGGGAGACTCAAAGTAAGAAAACGTGCAATCATATAATACGAACACAAATATATCACAAAACACTATGACACAAACACACTCTACGACAAAGACTACGAAACACACTACGACACAAACATCCTATATGCAATTGGTTCATGCAGACACGGATTTGGCTAATATTCAGAAAAATCACCCGCACACTGAATGCTTCGTTGTCCTCAACGAATTTAGAGAGTATGGAAGAAGACTCAGCAATCAATGTGTAGGCCAGTAGATGAGATGGAGCATGACATACACTAAATAAAAGAAACACATAATTCAGCAAAAGAAAAAGATACTCACAACCACCTCAAGGGTGGGGACGAAATCGCGCCAAGCAGTCCCCAAGCACAGTAGTGGTGCCACCATGCTCCCAACGGTCAGCGTGTTCTCGCACACCGGGGTATACTGCCCTCCTCTGCTAAAATCTGTGTCTTGGAGAATCCCCAACTCGCATGCACGAGTCCCCATAAAGGTCGTGTGTGCCATGGCACACCGGGGTAGACTCTCCCATATGCTGCTTAAATATGTCACTCAGAAGATGTTTAAGGAGATTTTTCTCTCCACTTTTTCTTCTTCCACCATCTCTTCTCGATCTTTCTCTTCTCAAGTGAACAAGAACAAATTCTCACAATACGCGCAAATCTCAGTAACGATGAACCCGGGTTGCAAAAGTGAAAGATCTTCGTAAACGTTTTCTTCTTCTTCTTCCAATTCATGAAAACCGTAATCATAACGATTTCAACAATAAGCTCAAGTCTCTCATGTGGTGGAAATCTATGAATGCCTTCTTTACCCGTTTTCTCAATTTGCGATATCTTCATTGAAATTTCAAACGGCAACACATAGAATATGAAAGTTTGAGTACCTTCATCACCTTCGTTTGAAACACCCGAATCATCAACAATTTCAATCTCAGCATTTTTTGTATCTTCAATGAGCTCAAACGTGAGAGGCTCCAACAAATTTGCAACCGGAAAGTCAAGATCATCAATATTAATTCCATGAAGAATGCCATCAACCTCACCGAAAATTTCATCATGCTTAACCCTCATATTTGACTCGAGCCATGATTCAATGTTTGGACAACTGGGAATGCACAATGGCTCATCATCCTCTTCTTTAAGCGTTGGAAAGGTTGGAGCATCCTCTTGATTTGAATGGAGAACGCTTTGCGCGTCCATGTGTGTTGTCTCCATTCCCATTCTTGTTGCTCGTTGTCGCCATTCTTCCACATTAGGAATCATCTCCTCAAGCATGCAACCAAGGAAGATGAGTAACTTAGTGGGAGGGGTTGGGTCATTAGGACGAAAGGTATAACGTCGTATTTCCATGGATACCCTCTCTCTAATGCCATTCACATGGCACTCCTTCACGAATTGCTCATATGCAAGGTTACATGCTTCAAATATGCTCGCAAAACGGCGATATTTCTCATCCTCCATGCTTAGAGGTTAATGCCTGCACTCATAAAATCTCAAGTAATACCGTGAGGTAATAAGAACAGAGAATATAAAAAAAAAATTAAAATTCCATAAAGCTAATAATTCTAACTAATTCAACCGAAGTCCCCGGCAACGGCGCCAAAAACTTGACACGATCTAACCACAAGTGTATGGCCGTCGTGTGTAGTAATATCCGGAAATCCGGGTTTATCGAACCCAAAGGACTTGTCGTGAACTAATTAGTATGATTAATTTTATGTGGGCTAAGCGCGTTGTTTGTTTTCCTAAATTCTACTAAAATTAAAAACAAATGTCTCAATTAATCAATTGAATTGCTTCACGATTAATAAAGATGAATTATTATAAAATTTCTCAAAGTTTGGAAAGTCAGGATATCTCTACGGGTCACTAGGTATTTCACACGATATTGGATTTATGTTTTGTTAACACGATGATTTATTATTCTAGCTAAACGAGTATGTATGTGTTGAAGATGTCTCAACCAACACCAATACTTAAACTAGCAAAACCGATGTCTCTAGCCAAAACAAGTTCAAGTATGCCTTAAGATCATTAATCTACTCTTTGTTCTTAGCTAACTAGCAAGATTTCTCAACCCTAGATATGGCTAGTGTGTATTTTAATTTTCCGGGCAATGAATATCGATGTCTCTAACATTCATAACGTAGCTCAATCCTATCAATACGTCTATTGATAGAAAAGATGAATTAAAAACATAAAATACACATAGCTAGATAAAAAGTTCATCAATTAAGCCACAAGCATGAAATCAAATCCATAAATCACAAATATCGTGATCAAACCCTAGCTCCCTACGAGATACCCTGAGAAAAGTGTTTAGCTACTCAAAAACATGATTCACGTACAAAGTTTCGTGATCAAATAATAAAACTAGAGAAGAAACGGAGTTTTAGAGGTCAAACGAATGATTCCAAGCTTCCTTGATCGTCTCCTAAGCTCCAAGCTCTCTTCAACGTGATAGAGTACGTGATAATCCCCAAAAACATGCCCTAACCAAGTCTAATACGTTCTCCCAATGTTTAGAACAAGTTAGGAGTAATTACAATGCAACCCCAAAAAGTTACAAAACAATTATGCCCGAACTAGGTCGTGTGACCTAGCACGTAAAACAATGCAAGAAACGCCCGGACTTCACATTTTAGCATACGAACTCATTTTCTCAAATAAACACATGATCTACTCGAAAAGACGCAACATTCTCCATTATGAGCACACAAAATGTAGCAAAATAAGCAATGACCTAGTTAAGTAGGTCGTGCGACCTACTGTGCTGCCCAGAACAGGTCGTGCGACCTGTATAGTAGGTCGTGTGACCTACTGAAACTAGCTGAAATCTCAAAGTAGGTCCTGCGACCTACTATTAGGTCGTGCGACCTAGTTACTTCATCAAATTTTTCCATCTTCTTCCCACTTGTTCCTCTTGCTTCCGAATCACTTCCCGGGCATCGTTTCTTCATTCAATCCTCCATTTGAGCTCTCCTCATGCCTCAACACTCGTATCATCTTCTCTTGAGCCTCTCTTGCACTTGATCCATCAACTCTCGCTTTCCTTCCCAAATCTCGAGCTCTCCTTACTTCCGAAGTTCGTTTCCTCTATCCACTTGCTCCTCGCGTGCTCCGGCCCTGAAAATCACAACACGAACACCCCGCGAAGATCAAATGTGACAAAATAAGGTAAACAGCACGTAAAACAATGCAAGAAACTCTCGGACTTCACATTTTAGCATACGAACTCATTTTCTCAAATAAACACATGATCTACTCGAAAAGACGCAACATTCTTCATTATGAGCACACAAAATGTAGCAAAATAAGCAATAAAATAACTCCGAAAACGGAGTTATCAGTGAGCTTCAACTCCGGCGACTCCGACTCGAGACTTCGACCCGTCGCATATCTCAACGGTTTCTGGCCATTTTTGGCCTAGGTACGTGCTATACCCTCTGCTTAGTCGTTATACGTAATCAAAATCAACACTCGATAGTTAGATTCATGATCAGAAGAGCTAAATTGAGTTGTTCTTGAAAAGGGGGTCAAAGCGTATTTTTCAGAAATATTATAACATGTTATAGGGGGGACTGTTTGGTATTTTCAGAAACTAGGGGGTGACTAGTGACTTTTAACATAACTGTTTTAATATAAATTAGGTATTTGTTAATTTTTATTATAATTTAGAGTTCATATAATTAAGCCACACTTTTAGTATAATAATAATAATAATAATAATAATAATAATAATAATAATAATAATAATAATAATAATAATAATAATAATAATAATAATTTTGGGTTAACGATGATTTCTAAAAAATGTAGCTTTTGTTCTTGTCTCGAAAAACTTATTCGGTTGAAGAAATAGTAAACGGGTTGTTTAAAACTAAAATAGAAACGTTTTTGTAAAAAGCTTTTAATAAATATTGTTTAAATCACTTAGCTTACAAAATTGGTTATTAAACTTGTAAAATTAGACTTTTCTAAATATTATAGTGTCGTGTAAAGTTTTTCTTAAAAACATAATAGTCGAAATATCACTTTGTCATTATAATTCAAATTAATTCTTAAGTATAATTTCTTTGGCTCATAATTTTATTAATCTAATTAGTCACTTTTAAATAATAATAATAGTTGTTTAAAAATAGATGAGTTGTTTCATTTCTAGGAAATTATAAACGAGTAATAAAACGATAGAAATATAAATAGTGGGGTTTAAGTTGATATAAATACTCTTTAAGGACTTATAGCATTTTATTTGGATATTTGTTGACGTAGTAGACACGATTTGTAGGTAACATCTTTGTAGGCCCGAGCCACTGCTAGGACGTGCTTTTGCTACGGAAAATAAGGTATGTGAACATGCCAAGTCTTGCGAGCCTAGTTCCTTTCGTGTCTCGTTTTAACTTTTATATTTGTCTCAAAATATTTGTTGTTTATTTTCATGTTAAAATGTGACGTTCTTATATTTTCAGAAGTTGATTTGTTTAATACTGTCACACGAATAACATTAATGCATAATTAATTAAAGTGGAAAGAGTTGTGCGGGGATCGTTGTGATTGCTTTTATCTAGATTGGTCGTGTTGACTTCGTTCACTCGAACCGCTTATTTTAACCCGGTCGCAACCTGCCGGGTCGCTCCATGTACTCACCTCTCTGGCCGCGAGGAGTCTTAGGGGGGTGCCGGCACTTACGGTCATGGCTGCTAGTGATAGTATAGTAGATCTTCCCCGTATCAACACAGATTAATAATACAACTTTTCTGAGTTTCGGATATTATAAAAGAAAGAAGCTTAATGAAGAAGAGAAGTTTCAGTTGAGCTTTTGTTTCTTAGAAGTTATTTTATTCCTGTTATTCATTTCCTGTTCCGAGTTATTGCAAATGAAAAGATATCCATTATTCATCTGTTTTACATGCTTGGGTGTCGCTTACTCAGTCTTTTGTACTGACTTTGAAACTGCGGTTCCTGTTTCCTTCCCACCGCAGGCTTAGGAGATGAGGACTATGGCATAGCAGGGTACGGGACTCACGTAGACGGTTATCAGTACGAGTAGTGATGTAGTTGGCTAGCTCACCTTATGTAGTAATTTTGAAAAGACTTATGTAATATCTAATGACTTTTTGGATGTTTAATATTATGTAATAAATAAGTGGGATGTTATGCTTTTGATTTCCGCCGTTACTTTTAGCATCGTCCTCCCGGTCTTGTCCGAGCCGGATAAGGGGGTTGTTGCACAAAGGGTCCAAGAGACTGCACCTATCCAACTAAGCTTCCTAGGAATGGCACAATCCAGGGATTGTAGCAAGGTAGTACTGATGAGATTAGCAAAGGAACAAGAGTCTGAACACTTGATTGGAGAAAGAGACCCGAGAATTTTAGCAAATTTACATTCAAGGAAGAGGTGATCAATAGTTTCAACATGGCTCTTACAGAGACTACAAAGATTATGAGAGGTATTGAAAATTTTGTGAATCATGTGACCTGTTGGGAGCTTACCAATAACAGCCTGCCAAAGGAAAAAACAGAAATTTATGGGGAAGCCTAAGGTGCCAGAATTGCTTCCAAGGGAAGTCCTGGATGATTCCCCTCCATCCCTGATCACTCTGCTGCATGAAACAGTTTCACAAGTCCTCATTAATTAACCACTTATAAGCTGAGGCAGTGGTGAGTTGACTAGTGGAAGAGCCTTCCCAAACACACTCATCCTCTTGCTCAAAGAAAGACAAAGGAATAGAGGTAATTTGTTTTTGCACCCACACAGGTAGATGCCCAATTTTCTCCCTGTCCCAAGTTTTCCTACCAGTTACCCCAACTTTAATCCAATCCTTAACCCTCGTACTGGTTGGTGCATCGTCCACCACATTCACAAGCACTGGAGTATCAGGTATCCATCTATCTGTGTATGCAGAGATGCTAGCACAGATCCCACACTCCAAGTGATCCCCCTAGACACAATATTTTTAATTGAAGAGAAGCTTTTCCGGGCAAGGGAGGGATTTCTATCCGATTTCCTATCTAGATAACTTCTTCTTTTACAGTATCTAAAAGAGAAGTAAGTAGACAACAAGCTAGATTTAGCAGTAGCAATCTTCCAAGCTTGTTTGGCTAGTAAAGCCTGACTGAGCATAGCAGGGGACTTAAGGTTAAGCCCCCCTAGAGATTTGGATTTCAAAATTATAACTTGGTCAGGGACGCGCCCTGTGTAAAGATTGAGAGGTATTGAAGTGTAATCTGGTAAAAGTTAAAGTGGCAAAAAAGAAGTGAGAGTATAACTTTCATTTCCCCCATTTCATCAGCCGTGCTCTCTGTATCTAGGGTTTTTCATTTCATTTGCCCTCTTCTCTTCCAAGCTTCAGAGCTCTCATCGACTCTGCAAAACCCTAGAAAATCAATCAATCAATCGCTCCTCTTCAATGTCGGACTACCTTCCCGTCGAAGTGATCGAACAGATCCTCTCGAGAGTTCCCGTGAAATCGCTAGTTCGATTCAGGTGTGTTTGCAAGACATGGCTTCAACCGTGCTTGCATTGAAATCCAAACTATTTCACTATAGGCTTGTGGGTACTTGCAATGGGTTGATTTGTCTCTGTGATGATCCATATGTTTCTGGTTCTGAAACTGTTGTTTTGTGGAATCATGCTATTGGGAAGGCTGTTAAGCTCCCAAGGCCTTCTATTGATCTTCCCATGGCTGCTCTTGGGTTTGGGTTTGATCCCAAAAGCAATGACTTCAAGGTAGTTAGGCTGGCCTGCAAAAGGGTTGTGGGGAGAGCAACTCCTCCCATGGTTGAGGTTTATTCGGTCCGCTCGGGTTCTTGGAGGGTTATTAGTAATGGGTGGGGTGCTGATTATGGTATTGTTGAGGACTTGTGGTCTCAGGTTTTTCTCAATGGTTCGGTACACTGGCTTGGGTATAAGAGTGCCGATCGCAGCAGTGAAGGTGGTCCATACCTTATAGCCTCTTTGGATAGTGCTGATAAGTTTTTCAAGTTGCAGAGTTACCGGAGTACCCCGGAAGATGGTTTCAACAATGTGGTTTTGTCATTTGATTTGGCCGAAGAGGAGTTCCGGGTTATTGAAATCCCTCCTCGTTTGGCTAATATCTTTCCATTGGACTTGTCATTGGGGCTGTATGGAGATTCTCTGGCTCTTTTTCAGTACGACGTCCGACTTAATTGCAAAAACAGTCAATGTATTGTTATGAAAGAATATGGTGTGGTTGAATCTTGGAGTTGCCGGTCTAGGGTAAAGGCTGAAGAGGGTATATGGACTATCTTTGGGTTCAAAGATGGTGGTGATATTCTTTTCGCAACAGCTGACAACCGAATAAATTCATGTTCCCCTGAGAAGGGCTGTACAACTCTTGGGAGCCCTGGTTTCAAGGGCTCGTTATATGCTGGTTCATTTGTCGAGACCTTGGCTTTGCTCGATATAAAAGAAAACACAGGTTTAGATGGCCTGCTTAAGTCCGAGGAGGAAGCTGCTTCTGAAGCTGATTCGGAAGAAAAGAACAAACGGGATGATGAATTTTACTTCAAGCGCTTGGATTATCGTTACCTTCGCATTGCTGCTTCATTGATCGGGCTCATCCTCTAGATTAGCATCAGAGTCTGGGCTCCTTATGGATGTCAGAATTTTATCTTTTGTTGCTGCGAGTTTGCATTTTTAGTTACGTCACCCCTCCCTCCCCCCAGGGTTGGTTTGTTTGTCGAGTTTTTTGCTGATATGTACGTAAGAGACCTATATGGCTGCATGCGATATGATTGAATCGAACTTTTGTTTTAATATCTTTTTTCCGTAGTGTTTCTACTCACTGTGATCAATTACATTTAGAACTCGAAACTGCACATCTCGTGATTGAAATGGCATCCAATATCTTAACTTATCTTGCATCAAGTGTCTTCAATTTAGAATATCATTCATTTTAAAATCGTCTTATCAACTATCAAGTCTTCATTGGGTTGTATTTTAGAATTATTATCGGCATCTTTGTCTTATTGTGGTTTAGTAATTAATCTTACCAACCTTGAGGTGTCTTACATTAAATGGATGTCTAACGTAGGCAACTTAAGTCCTTCGCCCAATTTGTCTGTTCTTTTTGTGTGCCCAATCTTTTTGATGCCAATTTGGTATGTATATGTATAGGCTTGTGCCAGTTTGACATTGAGGTGTTTCTTTCTTGGTTCAAAGAGCTATTGAGTAAATATTGAAAATAGTACATTTCTGGTTAGGCTACACAGAGTAAATGGTTAAAATATTCTTTTTCATTTAGAGATCACTAAAAATTTGTAGGGTCGGATTTCTCAGAAGATTGTTTAGATGGAAAGTGGTTGTTTACGGGTAAGGACTAACGAGGTAGATAACAAATGCCTCGCTTGAGTGGCATTTTTCTTCACTCCTTTGTTAGAAACATTATAAGTTAAACTTGCTTGTCTATGAGATAAAGTAGAAATATGACAGGAAGTTTATGAGCTGGCTGAACCAGAGCAATGCTGTCTGTTGCAGCACTTGGACCTCGATCATGAACATTATGCATTTAGTTGCATGGGTTTGTGCCTCCTCTGTTGAACGTTTGTTCTCTCTGAACTCTGTCCTAGAGATTTGAAATTCGAATATCCAAAGAACCAACATTTGGAGCCTCCTATGATTGATTATGAACATTATGGGATTGTTAAAACTGTTTGGTCCCTTCTAGTAAAGACTGCAGTCCTTTCTTTTTCTAGAGGTAATTGGTATTTGAAACTTTTTATTTATTTTTTGGAAGCTAAGTTGATCTGAGCCTCCTATGATTGATTTGGATGCTTTTTGTTTAATCCGTTTGAAATGTGCCCGCCTGCACGGTATTACTGTTTGCTCGTTTAAGATTATGTTGACAGACTCTTCTGCGGGAACAAATGCAAAATGAAGCTTTCTCCGTAGAAAGGAGCATGTTGGAAGTTGGAACGCCCCCTCTCCTTCCTTATTGGAACTTTATGAGCGTGGTGCCTATCCGTATTGTGGGTACGCAAGTATATAGACGAAATTGCAAAAGCTCATCTGTAAATGAATCAAGTTATCTGATTCTGCGTTGGGTCTTTTGTGTGAAGGTTCTCCTTCTTAGGTACTTCACTCACGCCACTGTTAGCATGGAATTATTCTTTGTGTTTCGACAGTGTAATTTTTGAAGAGTATGCTGCATTCAGATGTCCATTTTTATCTAGATCATTAAACAGTTAGGCCTGTGGGAATTTGGAATGGTTTGATTTGTCTCTTTTGCAATTGATATGGTTCCTCTCATACTGTGATCCTACGGAACCCTTTCCATTGATCTTCCTGTGGCTACTGTCGTAGGTTCAGTGAAGACAAGCGATCTCTTTTTCATTTTCTACTCCCCTTTGTCTCTGTACTGTACTGTACTGTACTGTGGTGATTCTTTACTGAATTCTTCACTTTTTCAACGGACGTGGATTTGAAAATGTATGACCTTTTTGCACGGCTGCATGACTTTAATAATTATTGATGTTGCATACTTTGTACGTTCCATGACCTCGTTGACCTTCCTTGAATATTCTGTCACCTGATTATTATTATTTTATTTATTTTTCATGGAGGGGAGAGGACACTGGTTCAATGTCGGCATCTTCCTGTTGCCTTCCATTCTGGTGACTTCTTACTGCCACTGCATGAGCATCAGCGAATTTTCAACATATACTTCTATGTTTCTCTCATTATAATTATACTCAGTTTCTTTGTGCAGAATGGAAGTTTTCTTGGATTCCAAGGTATTAAGAAACAACATGAGCATACTAGTCTCTGTCTCCTGTATCGTTGCAATTATATCGGATGTCCCTAAGGGAAACAATAAATGTTACCAAAATTAATTGTCTTCACCCGGGTTCGAACAGTGAAACCAAAATAAGAAAAAAAAAAAAAAAACGAGTATGAAATCGCATACATAATCACACGAGATCGCTTTGGTTTTTGTCTCAGTTACATCCTTGCATACATTTTTGATTGTCGAAATATGTGATGGTGCCAAGTACTTGCTTTCACTCAGTTAAAAATCAAATTCTGTTATGCTGAATACGAGTTTGAGTGTATGTGATTTTCCTCAACTTGTAGTTTTCCCTCAGTTAAAAGTAAAATTATGGTATGCGCTTTTTTGTGGATACTGCTTATTTTGAAAACAAAGATTGATACTCAATCACTCATCATGCTCATGTAGTTTTTCTTTTGACTTCTCCAGTTCATGAACATTATTTTCAACCTACTTGAAGATTTGAGCTCCGTAGTGTTTGAAAAAAGATGTTTTTTTAGGGAAACCTCATGCTAGAGCAGTCTGTTTACCATATTATTTTCGAGATTTGAGGAAATAGTTTGGAGTACAAATATCTCGAAATAATAACTTGGAAGAAAAGTATACTTTTTTTTACATTCCCTCCATTCAACTACTTACACCTCATGATGGAAACAGCTTTTGGCTATTTCCTGGTTAATTTAGTATCCAGTGCCTTCTGGTTGAAAATTCAATTATTTTACTAATTACTATCCTCTAATTTGTTAGCTCTGTAATTCCTCGGTTGACTGTTTTGTTCTTTTATATATTCATTTGTTTACCACCCTTGACGCTGTGAACAGCACAGTGTGTATATGTATATACAGAGATCACGTTGAACACTTGGTCTCGTCACTTGTGCCAGGTTGATATTGACTTGTGTTCCTAGGGTCAAAGAGCTAATGATAGAGAGATGTTCAAGCTAAAGATTAGACAGTACAAATAACCTTTATGTGGTTAGGCTAGATATAGTAGATGGTGAAAAAATTATTACAGTACCAGATTCAGGTCATTTCTGCTTGGTACTTTTTTACTAGAACTTTGAACAATTGAATTTTCCGATATTGTTCTGAGGAGGGAGATCATCAGGTTCCTTGCTGGGCGGCAATGACTGCTTTGCTTGTAAAATATATAAGATGTGTATGCATTTATAATTTTGAATCACTAGAAACCTTCTGGTGGTCTGATTGCAATTGCGTGAGCGAGGTCTCTAGCCGTATTATGGATGTCGAAGCATACATAATGTGTTCTTGCATATCACATTTAAAAAAAGCCCGTCTGAACTTGAACTGTGGTCTCTGATTCTGTGGTGGGTCTATTGGCTGGAGGTTCTCCTTCGGTTGTATGTTAGTGTCGAAGAAGACAGCTCAAAAAATCGCTAATTGTATCAGGTGGGTAGATGCTGCTATGTAAGTATCTTTATCTCCTCCGGATAAAGATCCCTACATGCAATTTGCTGTCCGGTGTCTGTGAGAGATGATACAAGGTTGGTAAAAAACCTAAATCCAATATTGTGAGCTTACTGATCATACTTCTCTATTTGCTTGGAACTTCTGTATCTTCAATTCATCATCTATTTTTTATTGGAAAATGTGTCGTTTGAGTTGAGTGTGGGCATTGTAAATGGATTTTGTGGGATTCAATAGCTATTTTGGACTCTTCATATTGTCTGACATTCTGAAGCCCTCGTGTAATGATTTCCTTTGACGACATACCAGCCAGTTTTAAAAAGCCAAATTTCTTGCAGCCAGGTGTTCTTTTCATGGTTGGGTTGATAGTAACAAGTAAATATCACACCAAATCAATACAAGTTCTGGGTGGCAAAGTGAGGGTAAACTATCCACTTAATGTCTGCATGGTAAAACAAATTTCATATTAGGAATTGTGTTACAGTTTTATATACACATTTTTTGCTCATGCAACTTCATATGTACTTCAATGCTATGATGCAATAGGTTTGGAGAATTCATCATGTTTTGCCAATTCTTTTAGTGCAAAAGTCACCGTGCCATTCTCTAATCAGAAGCCGCGGTTTCATCAAGACCCAACCAACTTCTCTTCAGCCTTTACTGCACTTCTCTTCGAGCACAGTAAGCAAAGATTTTTCTTAGAATTTTGACATAGTCACTTTTGACGAGTATGCTGCATTCAGATGTCAAGTTGAATCTAGATTATACTTTAGGGTTGTGGGAGTTCGCAATGGCTTGATTTGTCTCACTGGTGATCGGCATGATCCCTCTCGTACAGTGATTCTATGGGTACTTGCCTATCCGGAAATGTGTGAACCACCCTAGGCATTCTGTTCATCGTCCTGTGGCTGCTCTTGGGTTTGGTTCTGATACGCGGAAATGGTTTGACTTCGATAGGATGTGAATTGTTTACAAAAGAGGTACAAGAGGAATGGTTCGGGCATGCTTTCTCTTCCTGATTCCCATTTATGGCCCCTCGTCATTTTCTGCTCCTCGTCTCTTTGTGCTGTGGTCACTCTCTTTTGAGTTCTTTACCATTCCAAAAGACTCTCGATTGTGCGAGGTATGGATGTCAATATGACTGCATCCTCAATTACTACCTGCCTAAACTAGTATGCCATTGGTTTGCATGTTTGCATCTGTTGTTTGATCTAGGTTTGTGTAGAAACAATTTAACCTACTTTGGATGATATTCTACGATCTGATTGCCTATTTTGATCCCTGTTTTTTCTTTGACCTCAGATTGGAGCATCTCTTCTGATAGAGGGAGGAGCAGGTAATTATGAGCAGGTGCTTCCCGACTCTCGAGAACTGTGCCTGCCCCTCCTTCGGCTTCTACAGCTCTGTTCACATGTGAAATGAGAAGTGTGTGAAAACTAGACAGAAAATGAGGTACCGTTGTTGGTGGCCCGTGATAGTTAAGGTAATTGTCTTACTAGCCTGTATCTCTTAATTAAATCATACTAGTAGTACCATGTAGATCAAAAGCTATCTTTCTCTGAAAGGCACACGCGCACACACACGCGCACACTCGCACTCCATCTGCAGCTACTTCTGCAATGCCCTCCTTGGTTTGGATTTTTGGTAATAGGGCATAAAACACATAGGAAAATGAAAATGTTAATTTATATCACCCCTTCCCGGTACTATTACAAGGACTTTTAGGAAACTTCAATTTATCAACATCTATGATATGAGGGAACTGTGGTTTACTTCAAAACAGGATATTGCATTTGGATAGGGGATTACAAAGACTTGTACTTGAGAAAACTGTGGTTCACCTCAAACCGATCTTTCGTTGATGGAGGACAATTAAACATATCCTGAAATTTTATGAGCGGTCTTGTCTTCATTGGATTTGTAGTCCTTGTCCTAAGGTAATCAAATATTCCACTATCATGCAATTAGCTAAGCAGAGTTGATTACTTGATGAAATATTGGATTAGCGAACAAGGGCCATGTGGGAGGCCCCTAGATGAAACATACTAATCGTAATCACTACTAGGAGCTTGGTGCATTGTATGCATTTTTCACTCTTGGCTTAAAATGAGATTGCACTTTTCTTCTTCCTTTGCATGAGCTATGCAGACGAGTGTGACAATTTTCCTAATCGCAGGGACAAGTTTGTGGAATAAGTCTGGTGCTGGATTGCATTAGCTGAAAATTTTCCCTGGGGTGTTCTTTGGAGCAAGATACCTGAAGCAACATACATTCACGAACGGGACCAAGGAGCCCCCGTAGATGAAACATCATAACACGATTAGGAGAATGACGCATGGGTTATTGCATGCATTTTACACCCTTGGTTAAAATGAAGTTGGCCTACTTGTCTTTTGAAAAAGCTGCTCAGATTTTGTTTACAGGTGCAAGTTTGTGAAAAAGCACATTCGCAGCAGAAATAATTTGAAGCCGGTATGGTGGAATTGGCCGAGAACTTTCCAGTGGTTGCACTCTAAATCCAGATAAATCGAGCTCACCACCAGCAAGAGTTGCAAGGGAAGACGTAAATGGCTGATTCTGGATATTGTAGTGGATTTTAGCGAGTTCTTGCTCACCCTTCATTGATGTTCGCCGCAATCTATATTTCTGTAACTCGATAGCACAGAAACAGTCTTCCTCTATTGTAGTATATAAGCTGAAATATCAGAAACAGTTTGGAAAGTGCTTGAAGCATGTACAAGTTCATATGACAACTGCAACTTACACTTCCTGGGACTCCGAAAAAAATTAATTTATTACTAGTACTATGCATTCGCAGAATTTGTGATGGTAATTTCCATTTCTAGAGACTTGTGCCTATAATGAGGAAATTGTTCAAAAGAAATGTAGGGCGAGCAATTCTAGTCCACCTAGTACAAGAAATGGTGTCGACCATCACACAGACGCGCAACATGATCATGCTCCCAATAAAGGTGTTCTCGTCCTTCATGCATAGGCACGTCAGAATGGTGCAGGTGACCGGATTATTACTTCAATTTTTGAAATGTGCATCGGCATATGTTACTTCTAACCTCACAGCATGCTCATCTCACAAGCGTTTGGGTCTGTTTACAAATGGATCGGATGTCGATCGCATACTTCGTGTTATGTAGAATCCGACCAGATTAGGATATTACACACACTAAATTAAATAATATTCAATTAAATATATTGTTTATTATCTTAATTTGTAATTATATTTATTGATAATTTTTATTCACTATCTTTACTTTTAATACATCATAAACTATTAAAAGTTTATAGTTTAGCTATGATAAAATTTGTAAATTTATTATTTTAAAGTGAAAAATTAATCTAACATCAATTGTAATTCGTGATTTTCTTATGGCACACAGAATAAAAATATTATTCGTTATGATGCGATGAATAATCATATTCGATCTCGGCAAAATCTGAATTTGATCACGATTCAATTGAGACCAAATGAATCGAATTTGGATATAGGTTGTTTCGGTTTCAATCTGATATGTCGACATCCCTACTAATAAGAGAAACATACTCGAATCTGAATCGAGAAGCAGGTTAACCGTTCGGTTAACGTTTTGGCTTTTTACAGCTTTAATGGTTGTACTCAAGTGACAGTTCTCTGCCTTCTCTAGAGAGAGAAGTACTCCACCCGGAATTTCCCAATCTTGCTTTTCTGCAAGTTCCACCTTCTTCTTCCTCTCCCCATTCTCCCCCAGATCTGCCGCCCTGGGTTGCTGCTAGGAGGTCTCTGTCAGACTCGCTGTCGACGCCCTGGGTTGCTGCTTTTCTGCAAGCACTAGAAGGGAAGAGTATATCTTCTGTATTGACAATGCTACTTTTGATGAGCATGCTTCATCCGTGTTTGCATTAAAGTCCAGATCATTTCACTATAGGCTTGTGGGTTGACTTGTCTCTGTGATGACCCATATGTTCTTGGTTCTGCAACTGTTGTTTTGTGGAATCATGCTATTCGGAAGGCTGTTAAGCTCCCAAGGCCTTCAATTGATCTTCCCATGGCTGCTCTTGGGTTTGGATTTGATCCCAAAAGCAGCCATGAACCGTCCTCCCATTAGAGCAAAATTAACCAATCGGAGACAACTACTCGGATTGCCACATCACCCACACGAAAGAAACACAGTTACCTCAGATGTTAAAAGCTCACCCCACCACCACAAAAAAACACAAATTTCCAACCCCTTTCAAAAGCTCACTCTCTAGCTCACTGTAGTTCAAAATCAATCACTCAGGCAGACTGTAAAAATGACTTTCTATGCGGGTTCAAACATAAGAACAAGAAGGGGAGGAAATGTTGTTGAACAAGCAGCGGTCTTTTTCGCGGCAACCGGTGAAGGTCACGGTTACTACGAGGGCGGAAATCGGCGCAGGGGAAGGGCTGGGATAGTTTTCGGAGGGGGTGGAGGGAGGGGGTGGAGGACCCATATCACCAGCACCGAAAACATTGCCTCCTCCGACAACATTTCCTACTTTAGCTTCGTATGAAACATAAAATGGGTTACAGGCTGTCTGCCGCCGTTAGCCGCCAAGGCTGTGACGGCAGCGAAGCCTTGGCTAGCCGTCTGCTGCCACTAACCGCCAAGGCCCGTGATGGCATTGAAGCCTCGGCTAACCATCTGCCTCCAAGGCATGTGACGGTAGTTAAGCTTCGTATGGCACGTAAAATGGGTTACGCTCCAAGTTGTCCCACACTAGACAATATAATGTTACCAGTGAATCCAAGCAATACATCGTAACTTGAAGGGGAGCGTGAGGTATGGTTTGGGTGTGGAGTGTTATTGGACCAGACCTGTATGGTTTGGGGTGGTATGTTATGGGAGAAGGATGGCATTGGAGATATTAGTTTTGAGAAATGGCAATTTGAAAATTTCTCAAAGTTCCAAAAAGATAATAATGCCTCTTGGTTGCTAGAAAAGTTGGTCATTGTGTGTTGGAATATCTGGAAAAAGAGAAACATGAAATGTTTCAGTAATGAGGGTGTTAACCCCTCTGAAGTCATCCAAAGCAGTGTCCTCAAGTGTCAGAATTGCTTCACTACATGAAGATGGATAAGGGAGAGAAGAAGAATGTGTTGATTCATAAAGATAAGGGTGGTTGGATACCTCCCTCAGCTAGCAGGGAGGAAACTTCAAAAAAGATGGCCTTTAGCTGGATTCTCAGAGATCACAGAGGTAGGATTTTAAATTGCAATGCAGGATTGGGAATGGCAATTTCAGCTACAGTCGCGGAATTACAAAGCCTAAAGACTGTTATACTTCAAAACTCTGGTCATGATTGCCTTGTTATCTTTGAAAGTGACTGTCTAGCTTTAGTTCATATGATTCATGGCAAGTCTACTAGTTCTTGGATGCTGCATCCTCACATTTTAGAAATCTTAGACCTCTGCCAGTCTTACAAGCATGAAGTTAGTTGGATTAGTAGAGAGCAGAATAGAGTTTCTGATTTAGCGGCAAAGATTTGTCTTAGTGAAGGTCAGGTTTGTGGTAGTTTTGTGTTTAATCACAGTAGTGTAGTAGATCAGATCCAAAAGGAAGTTGTATAAGGGGTTGTTTCATGAGTTTTTAATATATTTTGGTTGACAAAAAAAAAGGAGTGTGAGAACTAGAGTGCAGATATGCAATCATGGCAAGAACTATGGTTGTTTTCAGCCTAATTCAGACCCGTATACTCATATTTTCCTTAAACTCCACAATTGTTCATGAAATAGCAAAATCATCGTCATGGAGTTGAACCAATTTCGCCCAACTAATTGGAGCAAAACCCAGTGCAGCAATTGGTCGTAAATCAATAGAGGCGATGATGCGTGATTCTATTAAGGAGCCATACACAAAGAGAAGATGGACAGCTGAATGAAAAAAGAATGGGGATAAGTGTTTTAAAATAACAAATATACAGCCGATAATGCTAGTATCGAATCTAAATGGGAAAAAACCGACACCAGTACTGTTGGTTCTTAAGAGCCGATAGTCAAAATATTGGTTATTAGCCAACTGTGGAAAAATAAAATCAACAAGAATCGATAGATATATCGTCGGTTTTAAAACGAGCTCATTTTAGTATTATCCGCAGTGGTGTGTGGGTGGGGGGGGGGGGGGGGGGGTACTATAGTATTTCTCAGACTCATCTGTGAAAATTTCGCCTTGAGTCCAAATTGTTTGTAACTAGGTTTTTTGGGTATGTTTATATGACCTTCAAGACTCTAATTTGAAGTTGCTTCATTTATTACTTGTGTAATTGTGCGTATCTGTCATCTGTGTATACTGTATACATGATTTTTGTGTTGTATTGCAGAATTAGCTATTTAGCTGGATTAAATTTAATTTTTTAATTTTTTTTTTTGTTATTTTAGGGTAAATTTTGTAGTTTTTATAATTTTCAGGACCAAACTGTCAATATGTTAAATATTATCCGGTTCCGAACCGTTAAAAAGACGAAGCGAACTGAACCGTTTCCAAAAGGTTCGGTTTAGGTTCGGATTTCTGCCGAACCGTAAATCTAGGTTCGGTTCGGATTTCGGTGGGAACCGGACCGAACCGAACCGTTTACACCCCTACAGGCCCTATAAAGTTTAAGAGGTACTGAAGTGCAATCTGGTAAAAATTGCTGTGGCAAAAACAAGTGAAACTATATCTTTCATTTCCCCCATTTCTTCATTTGCCCTCTTCTCTTCCAAGCTTCAGAAGAGCTCTCATCGACTCTGCAAAACCCTAGAAATCAATCGCTCCTCTTCAATGTCGGACTACCTTCCCGTCGAAGTAATCGAACAGATCCTCTCAAGAGTTCCGGTGAAATCGCTAGTTCGATTCAGGTGTGTTTGCAAGACATGGCTCTCTCTCATCACCAGCCCCAACTTCATCACCATCACAGCCAACAACGCCCAGAAGCTTCTCCTGTTCAGGTACTTCTCTCAGATCACTAAAACGGACGATTACATCTTCTGTCTTGACAATCCAACTCTTGATGAGCATGATTCAAACGTGTTTGCATTAAAATCCAGATTATATTACTATAGGCTTGTGGGTACTTGCAATGGGTTGATCTGTCTCTATGATTGTCCAGAAGATGATAATGATAATTGCTCTGAAACTCTTCTTATATGGAACCCTGCTATTAGGAAGGTTGTTGAGCTCCCTAGGCCTGAAATTGATCTTCCCATGGCTGCTCTTGGGTTTGGATTTGATCCCAAGAGTAATGTCTTTAAGGTAGTCAGACTTGCTTGCGAAAGGGTTGTGGGGAGAGCGACTGCTCCTCTGGTCGAAGTTTTTTCGTTCGGGACAGATTCCTGGAGAACCATTCATAATGGGTGGGGTCCTGATTATGGTATTGTTGAGGAGTTTTGGTCTCAGGTTTTCCTCAACGGGTCGGTTCACTGGCTTGGGTATAAGAGTGCCGACCGCAGCAGGAAGAACGGTGGTCCGTTCCTTGCCGCCTCGTTGGATAGTGCTGACAAGTTTTTCAAGTTGCAGAGTTACAAGAGTACCCGAGAAGACGGTTTCCACAACGTGGTTTTGTCGTTTGATTTGGCTGAAGAGGAGTTCCGGGTTTTTGAAATCCCTGAGGTTTTGGCTGAAATCTTTCCTTTGGACTTGTCACTTGGGCTGTATGGAGACTCTCTGGCTCTTTTTCAGTACGACGCCCGACTTAATTGCCAGGCGTTGGGTGTATGTGTTATGAAAGAATATGGTGTGGTGGAATCTTGGAGTTGTCTGTATTCGGTTAAGGATAAAGAGGGTATATGTACTATCTTTGGTTTCACAGATGGTGGCGATGTTCTTGTGGCAGCAACTGACAACCAAATACGCTCTTATTCCCTTGACGGGCGCTGTACAACTCTTGGAAGCCCTGGTTTCAAGGGCTCATTATATGCCGGCTCGTTCGTCGAGACCTTGGCTTTGCTGGATATGAAAGTAAACGATGATGAAGCTGACCTACTTATGTCTGACGAGGAGCTAGCTGCTTCTGAGGCTGATGTGGTAGAAGAGAACAAACAGGATGAGAAATTGTATTCAAAGCGCTTGAATTGGCGTTACCTCGGCATTGCTGCTTCGTTAATTGGGCTCGTCCTCCACCATTAGCATCACAGTCATTTTGGGGCTTCTTATGGATGTTACAAACTATCTTTTTTGCTGAGAGTTCGCATTTTTAGTTACGTCACCCTTCCCCAGCGTAGGTTTGTTTGTTGACTTTTGTCGCTGATATGTCCGTAAGAGAGCAAGATGGTTGCATCTGATATGAGATTGAGTGGCAGCTCAATTGTTAACTTTTGGCTTAATATCTTTGTCGTAGTGTTACTACTCATGTATTAAGGTACTTTTAGAATGGAAACTGGACATCTCACGTTGAAGACAGTCCCCATTGATTTCTCGATTTATCTAGTATCAAGTGTCTTTTAATTTGGAATATCGTTCATAATATTGTCTTACTCTTATCAACTATCAACTCGACTTATTTTTGTTGGCTGGTATTTTGAATTATTATTGACATATTTATCCTTGTTATTGCATTTTGGGTTAACTAATCTTACCATCCTTGAGGCATCTTGTATTAAATGGATGCCAAACTGAGGCAAATGAAGTCCTTTGGCCAATTTGGTTGGTCTTTTTGGATGCCAATTTGGTATGTACAGTATATGTATAGGCTTGTGCCAGGTTGAGATTGAGTAAAAGGGGAAAATAGTTCATTTCTGGTTAGGTTGCTCAGAAGTGGTCATAATTTTTTTTTTTCCACAGAAGCATTTAGAGATAATTAAAACTTATAGGATCAGATATCTCAAAAGATTGTTAAATGGAAATAGGTTATTACGCGGTAGGAGGGGGATAATTAAATGCCTTGCTTGAGCAGCATTTTTCTTCACTCGTGCTTTTTGCTAGAAACCTTATAAGTTAGACCTGATTGTCAAAGAGAAGTTGGTGTTAGCTAAATTTTGATGGATAACTAGCATTATTGTTATATGATGAATTCGAATATGACAGGAAATTCATGAGCTGGCTGAACCAGAGCAATGACGTTTGTTGATCCGAGCCTCGTATGATTGATGTGAATGTTTTTTGTTTAATCTGTTTGATACGTAATACTTTTTATTAAAACTTTGGATGCTCGGTTGATCCGAGCCTCCTATAATTGATTTGAATGTTTTCTTTCTAATCCGTTTGAATGTGCATGGTGTCACTGACTGCTCGTTTAAGATAATGTTGACTGAGACTCTACTGCAGAAAGGAACATGTTGGAACTCGCCCTTTCCATTTTCATTCATGCCTTCGTTAATGGAACTTCATGGGCGCGGTGTCTAGCCATATTTACATAGACAAAATTGAAAAAGCTTGTCTAGAAATGAATCAAGTTATCTGATTCTATGTTGGGTCTTTTGTGTGAAGTTTCTCCTTCTCAGGTACTTCTCTCCAATCACTGTTCCCGAAAAGTTTTTCTTTGCGTTTCGACATTGTAACTTTTCAAGAGTATGCTGCATTCAGATGTACATTTTAATGTAGATCATTACACTTTTAGTGTTGTGGGAATTTGGAATGCTTGATTTGTCTCTCTGGTGATAGATATGGTCCCTCTCATACTGTGATCCTGTGGAACCCTGCTATCAGGAAGGTTTAGAAACTCCGTCGGCATTCTATGACCTTCCTGTGGCTACTCTTGTAGGTCTAGTAAAGTCGAGCATTGCTCTCCTGGATTTTGGACACACGGGCTCACACAAACACCCAGCTTCATAATGTCTGCATAGTAAAACAAATTTCGTAACAGGAATTGTGTTACAGTTTTATATGTTCGCATTTTCTGCCAATTTTTAGTGCATATCTAAGTCACCGTGTTGTTCTCTAATCAGAAGCCTCGATTTCATCAGGACCCAGCTTGTCCAGGTCCCAACCATCACCTGCCGCAAACTTCCCTTCAGCCTCTTCAGTACTTCTTTTCGAGCACAAGCAAAGATTATTCTTTTTATTTTGACATTGTCACTTTTGATGAGCATGCTTCATTATTATACTTTCGGGTTGTGGTTTAATATGTCTCACTGGTGAGCGGCATGGTCCCTCTCATACAGTGATTCTGTGGAGGCCTGCTTTCCGGAAATGCGTGAACCACCCTTGGCATTCTCTTTATCTTCCTGTGGCTGCTCTTGGGTTTGAATCTGATACGTGGAATGATGACTTCAAGATGATGTGAATTGTTTGCATACAAGAGGAATGATTCAGGCATGCTTTCTCTTCCTCATTCCCATTTATGGGCCCTGTCTTTCTCTGCCGTGGTCACTTTATTTTTAATTCTTTTCCATTCCAAGGACTGGATTGTACGAGGTATGGATTTTAACATGACTGCGTGAGGTTAATAGTTTCGTTTGAAGCTTCCTTTGTAGGTTGCATTTGTGTGGCCTCTGTCTCAATGGGTTTGCTTCTATATGAGGCTTCTGAGATGCACTTAGACAAGCTGGTTATTAGGTCATTGCTTGCCAGCTCACTGTCACATTGTGCCGTTAAACTTTTGAGGACATAACAGTAATAGTTGATGGAGCAACCTAGGTAGAAAGTTTTCAAATACCTGCCTACACTAGCATGCCATTGGTTTGTATGTTTTGCATCTGTTATTGGATCTGGGTTTTTGTAGAAATATTTTAACCTACTTCAAATGATATTTGACCATCTGATTGACTATTTTGACCCCTGTTTTCTCTTTGACCTCAGATTGGACCCTTTATCTGATCAAGGGAGGAGCAACGGTGAGCAGGTTCGTACGAATCCCGAAAATTGTGCATCCCCCTCCTTGGTTGGCTTCTACAGCTCTGTTCACATATGAAATGAGAAGCCTGTGAAAACTAGACAGATAATGAGGTACCATTTTTGGTGGCCCGTGATAGTTAAGGTAATTGTCTGACTAGCCTCCACTATTCTCCAGTTCCACTCCGCCACCGCCCTCTACAACTATCGCTTAGCTCCGCCATTCCATTATGGTTATTCCACCACGTCGCATACCTCAGATCTTGATAAATATTCAGGGATTAGGTGGGGCTAATGTGGGGTCCCACTCGGCGGCGACACTTAGACCATGTGCACTGGGCATACTTCAGAGAAAGTATTTACGGGTTTAGTCTCATCACGTGACATGCTTGTGTTGTGGAGCACATCAATCAGTATTTAACTATTGTATACTTATCTGATCATTTATATGGAGTCTTTTTTTTTGGTCAACTATATGGAGTCTAAAGTATTCTAATTTTTATATATTTGTCTGATTAACGTGGCCCACCGGAGGACAAGCATCTTTTGCAACCCAAATGGAGAAGTTCACTTCCACCTGGGCTGGACTTTCCCTAGGGCACTTTACTGGGCTTCTCAAGCCTCTCGCTCTAGGGTTTTTACATTTCATCGTCTTCTCCAGAAGCAGAAGAATCGGTTCCAATCGCGGGAAATGTCAGATTACCTACCAGAGGAGGTGATTGAACAGATCCTCTCCAGGCTACCGGTGAAGTCCCTGCTCCGATTCAGGTGTGTTTGCAAGCCATGGCGTTCTCTCATCTCCGGCCCTCGTTTCATCGCCGATACAGCCAAAAACGGCCGGAAACTGCTTCTTCTCAGGTACATCTCTCCGGCCACCGGAACCGACGACTATTCTCTCCGTTTTGATGATGGAAATTATCATGAGTATGCTGAATTTATATGTCCATTTAAGGCAGCTATTGATGAGTATGCTAGATACAGATGTCCAACTAAATCTGGGAAAATATATGACTTTAGGGTTGTGGGTATTTGCAATGGGTTGATTTGTCTCACTGATATTGCTACTATTGTCTTGTGGAACCCTGCTATTAAGAAGTTTGTGAAAACCCCCGAGTGTTCTATTGACCTTCCAACTGGTGCTCTTGGTTTTGGATTCAATTCCCGGAACAATGACTTCGAGGTTGTGAGGCTTGCTAGTGCAGGTGAAAGAGGGATTGCAGCTTCACCCATGGTCGAGGTTTATTCGCTCAAGTCGGGTTCCTGGAGAAGCGTCGTTAATGGGTGGAATCCTTCTTATGGTGTTGTTTGGAACTACTGGACTCAGGTTTTCGTCAATGGCTCGGTGCACTGGGTTGGGTATAAGAGTGCAGACCACAGAGATCGATTCCCTATGATGATAGCTTCGTATGGGGGTCCTAATGGCACTGACAATCTTTTCAGGGTGTCGGGATATAAGAGTGGCCCAGAAGATGGTTTCCATAATGTGATTTTGTCTTTTGATTTGGCTGACGAGGTGTTCGAATGATTGAAATCCCTGAATATCTGGCTGGTGAGTTTCCAACTAGCATTTCACTTGGGCTATGTGGGGGCTCTCTTGCTCTGGTCGCATATGATATCCGCATAAATGCTAACGTTTTTGATGTTTGGGTTATGAAGGAATATGGAGTGGCGGAGTCTTGGACTAACCTGTTTAGGATTGAGACGGCACGTAGCATATGGACTGTCTTTGGTTTTACTACAGATGGCGGTGAAATGCTTCTCGCGACACAGGACGATGAAATCATTACATCCAGCCCCAGTAGAGCAATCCCTACAAATTTAGGGATACGAGGTGTCAAGAACTCATTATATGCTGGTCCCTATGTGGAGAGCACAGCTTTGTTGGATGGATTAAACGGAGGCTTAAATGGCCAAGTTGAGTCATGTGAGACAGTTGCTGCTATGTCAGTTGCGGAAGAAGAGAAGGAAGTAAATGAGGAATTCCGCCATTTCTGCTTGTATGCAACGTATTCTGAAATCGCAGGCTCTTTAATTGGACTCATGGTGTCCTTGTCCTTGTCTCAGTACATAGTGCTGTTTGGTCGGCTTGTGGATGTCGGAGCTGTTATTGCTTCCATGTATCTCTCTATGCTGCCATGTTGCGTTGGGTCACAATAAAGTTATTTAGTGAGTGGTTATAAGTTCAGGTATGGTGCTTATCCAAGAGAAGAAGATGGTTGCATGTAATTTGGTGTCTTTAACTCCGACGTAGTGGTAACTCCCTTATTAATCTTTGTTTCTAGTATCATTTTCCGTCAAATTGTTGTTTTACTAGGTTCCCTAGAACCAGTTAATGAACATTTGAGTGATGGAATTTGCCTTCAGTTGTTCCCCCATATCACTTCTATAGAATGCCCTTTTATGTTACGGTGTCCATTATATTACTATTTTTGTCCATTAGCATCTTAATTATGTTTGACCTTTTAATTGGATTGCCCTTTCACAGGCAGGTACATCACATGACCTGCTTTTCTTGCTCATTTGCTATGCATGTGTTGCTGAATAATTGTTTGTACATTCAAAGTGATCATATGAAGGAATGTGTATCATTAGTCATGACTAGTTTGAAACATCTGTTCATGGTTAGGCTAAACAAACCAAATGTTGAAGTTATGCTTTTATTGAAATTTCGGCAGAGGTAAGCTAACTCAGGTCGCTGCCTTCTAGGTAGTCGTAGAACTTTTACGAACGAGGTTCCTGAAAAAAGTCTTCAATGGAGAAAGTTTTTATTGCACTATGAATAGCAGCTTTCTTCACTCCGCGTTGTAGAAGGCACATTTCACAGTTCAGAACTTAAGATTATGGCTCACTGAGATAGAAATAGAAGTACATTGTAGAGCATGCCTGCTTTTCAAAGAGATGCACCATGGCTCTAGAGGTCTTGACGTCTGCTTCATAGAAGGTTGGAGGTGGTTAATTGTCCAGGACAAGCTAGCTAGCCATGTTTTTATAAGATGTGAAAAACAAATGTGACTGAACAACTGAACAAGACCGATGTTGGTCTCTTGCAACACTTGGACACAGGTCATGTATAGTATGTAAACTGTTGTTTGTACATCTACCTTTATGGTAGGCATGGCCTGACAAGTTTGCTATCTAATGATTCTGATTTAGATCCCTTTATGGTAGGCATGGATTTCCCCATGGACATACCCATACCCAAGGCAAAATTTCTCCCCATATGACCCTTCCCCATCCCCCTCCCCTCATGGGGTTGGACTTGAAACCTATTTTTGTACGTACCCCCCCCCCCCCCCCCCCCCCCCCCCCCCCCCCCCCCCCTTGTGTTTGGAGATGCCCATATAATTCCCTCAAAAACGCAAATGTGACTCTGTAAACATGAAAAAAAGTTGCTTTGCTTGTAATCATGAGTAGACGTGCCAGAAGGGTTTCTGGTCTTGTTGTGTTCTTAATAGAATGTGGAGTGTCAAATTTGAAGAGGCTTACAAGTATGGTTTCTACAGACAAGGAAAGTGGATTCACGAGCCGTCTAGATATTCTCTTGTGTCTGGTTTAATGGAAATAATAATATGAAAAGTGGAAAAAAAGTGGCTGAATTGGGGCTTATAAGTTTGAGCTGAGAGCGAAAATTCCTTGTGAAGAAGTTCCAAATCCAGAGCGCTGGAATTTGTGTATGGTAGGTAGTAGAGCCGTCACACGGTCCGGGCCCTGCAGGGCCGCCGGTCCTGGGCTGGTTCAAAGAGTTTGGCAGTCTCATGCCGATCCTAGAGTCAATAATCCCAGACCCGGTTTGGCCCACGGAACCAGACCTCTATATACGGGCCACTTCAGTGCGGGCTGGGCCAGCCAATGAGCTTTTTAAACTTATATATATATATTACTGTTATTTATATTTATGTAATTAAAAAACAATACAATATAATAGTAGTAAAAAGTTAATTTTGGCATAGAAATAGCTGGTTCTGGCGCTTCCTGCGGTCCGATGGTTCCTAAATCCAGGAAGAAGCCCGGACCACTGCATGTGCGGCTAGGGCCGGTTCACCCCTTGAAATGGGCCGCGCCGGCCCGGTTCTGCGGCCCTCCGGCTCAGTTGACAGCTCTAGTAGGTAGGTAATCTCAACATACTCTGGATTGTTTCATGTCTAGAAAAGGCCCAATAGTTTCACAGCACCTGTTGTTGACAGATGAATATTTTGCGTTCTTCAGTTACCTTTTTCTAAAAGAGGGAACCTTTTCATTCTCTTTCCACATTTATAAACCTCCTGGAGACCATGAATGAGAAGATGGCAAACGATGGTGTTCCCATTATGTCTCGTTACTATATAAAGCCCCGTTTGGATTTTGTATAAAAGAGAGACTCCATTTAGAGTTTGAGTTGGCTCGCAAAAGGATGCACCCAGTAGCTGATTGTACTACCTGAAGTAGCTTTATAAGCCCAGCTGTAGAAGTTTCTGAGGATTTCAGGATGCTTACGAGCATAATTCATACAGTGTTCATGGGCTTCCGGAGAAATCTGAGTCCTCGGTAGTGAAATCTGAGCATAATTCATACAGTGTTTATGAGCATAATTCATACAGGATGCTCTTTTGTCTCCAACAGTGTTGGATTTCCATGTTTGCCGACTTGTTCATTTTGTAATTCGGTTAAGTTCGCTACATAATGATTAATAAGGTAACCTGTAACTTTTTTGTGAACGTGTAGTTTCACGAACTGTTAACGTCTGCTCTTGTCTATTGCACATTTTAACTTTGTGCCTCCAAAGTGTTCATTGACCCAGTTTCCAGCTGTAGTGTAAGATGTGCAGGTGCTGTTGGACATGAATCCGGTTGTTCCAGCCTGTTGGCATTGTGGAATCTTCTCCATGATGGTGATTGGTCATCTTTCAGCTGCATACTCCGCTCAGAGCATGGTAAGTGTCTTCGTGGCATCTTCTGTATGATGGCGATTGGCAAGTCTGCTCTTCCCAGGAAATGATGCAGAGCGAAGAAAGGCCTTGGTTCTGCCTCTTAATGAGCCTCACGGCTTAGGTATTTTTTCTTCTGATTATGGCTGGCTTCTATTTGTACCTTCAATTATGTAATTGTAGAGGAGCTCTGTGTTTCATGTGGAAATAACAACATTGTCGTTGAATTCAATGCTGACTGTTGATTCTTGACACTTGAAACCGTGGATTTTTGTCATGAAAACAGAATAAAGTCGTATCAAAAGTTCTTTCAACTGTTTGGAACTTTTGCGAAAATGGGCTTCGCACCATTATTTGGACGTTACATTCTATCTTTTCTAGCTCGAACCCAGGCCAATGAAGTGGCTAATAAGTTCCCTTTTCACTGAGACAGTTGCCAAGTACATTCAAATCAAGAGCCGTGATTTCCTCAAAAACCCATCTTAATCAGACCACCGACGCCACCAACAATCTCCTCCTGGTCAGGTATTTATCGGGAAACCCTGATCGGAGAGCTTCATTTTGCGTTTCGACTCTGAAACTTTGGATGATTTTGCTGAATTCAAATCTCCAATCCAAGTCAGGTGCTATCATAGAGTTGTTCTAACATGCAAGGACTTTGATTTGTCTCTCTGGTGACTGGTTTCGCTACACCTATAACATGATTATATGGAACCCTGCTCTTAGGAGGTATTTGAAGCTCCCTACGCCCTCTGTTAGCTTTGGTTAAGTTGGTGGCCCTTACATGTATGTTCTTGGATTTGGGTGTGATAAGCTGAAAAATGATTAAAAAGTAGTCAGGCATGCTTACATTCGATTGGGGATGGACAGTAAAGTATGTGAGCACTCCCAAGGTCGAGCTTTTCTCGCTCAGCACTGTTTTGTGCAGAAACATTGAGGTTGGGGTTTCCTAGTATAGTATTGTCTTGGTCCCAAGCATTGGTGTGATGACATTTGCCTACATTAACTAGTTGGTTGCCGTATATTATTAACCCTTACATAAACTTTATGCTTTAAAGATTTGTTCTCTATTGTTGTTTTCCAGGTGACTTATGTGCCAGGGAGTTCAAGTTTTTGAGTGATGAAATCTGTTCTTACTTCTATATATTGGGGGTTGTCTATGGTGCGTCCCTTAATAGGGTTCCGTACAACTTTTTATTTTTTTTTGTGGTCCCCGCTACTACAGGATAAAAACTTTTACCCGCTATAGCAGGTAACCTCGGCTGGAGATATAGCTGTTAACAGTTTTTCTCGCTTTAGATAAAGTTCTTAATATCTACGCGGCTAAAAGATAGAAAAGACTACCCTATAGTTAGTAGAGTTCAACAGGTAGAAGGAGTTGTCTCATTTAAGAAAGCAGTATTAACAACTTGAGTTTTATTGTTAATAAATAACGATGAAATTAACTACAAGCAGACGAATATCAACTCAGAAGTACTTTAAAGGCATGTTTAAAGATTAATACCAGAACAATTCAAAAATAACATTAAAATAAGGTGGTACTTGTTCAATATCATCTCCCGGGTCGTCTTTCTTGTCAAGAAATCACGAATAAAATCACTCTAAACAGACCTATATCATTCATGCTTGTTTTTCTTGGACTGACTACTCGATTGAGACCAGAAGTATTCCTCTTTAACATCAAACTCAAGTGGCAGTTCTGCAAAATCGTCTTCTGGATCGTCCACTTGTTCGACGGAGTCCACCGGAGGATTGGGGCATGTTGTCCTGTTGTGTCCCAGCTCCTTGCAATTGCCACACCTCCTTCTCTTGTCTTTCTTTGGTCCCTTTGGGCATTTAGTGTCCGGGGGGTTCGGATTCTTCACATGGGCGTAGGGATTTTCTTCCTTCTTAATCTCTCCTTGTGTCCCGACTCCTTGTGTACCCAGAAAAGTTTTAGAAACCATTCTCTGCATTTTCCGAATCCCGTCGGCCATATGCTCTCTGAAGAACCTCATTGTCTCGCCAGTAGTACAACCCAAACTGTAATACAGTTGAACTTCGTTCCTCGAGGAAGCCCGGCGCATGGCTTGCAAATCTGGGTCATCAGTTTTCTTCCCAACAGGCTCCTTCATTGATGGCTCGGTTCGGTAGAATTCTTTGTCAGTTTTGGTCCACCTTTTGGCAATTAAAGAGTTTGGGATCCTCTGTACTCCCTTTTGTTTCAGAACAAACAACATGTGTTTGCAAATCATATACGATGTTTCCCAACGAAAACACGTGCAACGGAGAAGCCTATTATCATGACGACATTGAACAACTTGCTGAAGCAAGAAAAGATAGGGTGGTTAGAAATTAAGAAGGAAATGAAAATACAAATGAACACAAGGATAGACATATTGTAACCTGGTACTAGATAGAAGAGGACAATAGTTCAAAGACTGTGACATTAATACTTATTTGTTACACTTTAAGTCTTAAGATAGCATTGATAACATTAAGGAAACATGACAAGATTATTTAGAAATAAAAATGCAGTACACGAGTACATAGTATATAAATATGTAAATTGAAGCAGATGTACATACCACGGATCTCTTCATTTGACCTCTCATCACGTAGAACAAGTCCAAGCTCTCTTCTGGAACAGTTTTGACTTCAAAGACTCTATAATCATCACCCTTTGCAGCTTGTTTCCTAAACATGTTGAAGACATTTTCGGTGAAGACCTCTGCTGCATGGCGTTCGAGTTCCGTGAACCCTGTTGTTATCACCGGGTCTGATTGGTCGGAGCGATGGTGTGCCTTACGCTCGTTGTTGCGTAGCTTGTCAACCCCTGTCGTGAATCCCTTGCAAGCATTGGTCAATTTGTCCGAGTGGGACATATAATCCTTGACAAAACTGTTGATGCTCTCGCATCTCGAGGTCGTCGTTTGCAACGCAAAAAAATGATCCTTCAAGTATGTCTCCGCCCACAAGTGGCGGTTCATATATGTGACCTGGACCCAATTCCTATCAGCAATGTTCCATCTGGTAAGCATTGCATGCCAATCATCATGCCAAAATTTTTCAGGTTTCCTACTATGCAAGCACTTTTTAAAATCAACCATGAAGCCATCTCCCAACTTCAGATTAGCCTGGGCGTTCCGACAAAGATGCCAAGAACACAGACGATGTCTTGCCTCTGGGAAATTATCCATAATAGCTTTTCTCATTGCCAAATCGCCATCCGTGATGACGGACAAAGGCTTCTTATCATTCATTACCTTCATCAGGCACTTCAAAACCCAATCATATGTTTCTGCCGTCTCATCGTTGAGAAAAGCACAGGCAAAAATAGTCGTCTGGTAGTGATTGTTCACGCCAGATAGAATTACAAATGGTTTTTGATAGATATTGGTCTTGTACGTTGCATCAAAAATGAGTACATCGCCAAATCTGTGGTAATCTACCACTGATCTCCTATCACACCAGAAAACACTTTCAAGCTCATGATTTTTACCTGTTCTGAACCTACAAAAAAAATAAATAACACTTAGGGAAACAGAAAGATTAGTTACATAAATGATGTTAACTCTAACAGGTCAGAAAGTAAGTTTAACAAATAAGTATGAGCCTAACTGAACAGTAAATAGACATAAACAGATAAGATAGCACGCTTAATTGTTAAGAAGTAAACTTACTCCCTGAACACGCCATAGTGACTGTGCTTCAAACTGTCAATGTACATCAAGGTCTGCTGCCCATCTCCTTCATTTGAATATATCTTGTCCATAGAGGCCATTTTATTGTAAAGATCTTTCTGTGTGTAACCCAACTTGTTATAACCGCCGGCTTGTTTAACCATCAAAAGAAAGCTTTGGCAATACTTGATCCCCACCTCCTTCAAAGATCTGACCAGTTCAACATCAGCCTCAGAGACCTTTCGGTGTGACCGGTGGTTGCTCGCGCATTGTGGTTCCGAAAGTTCGTGTGAATGACCGGGTTCGAATTGAACCACCTTAAAAGGCTCGGTAGGTGAAGTTCTTGATATTTTTACACGAGCTTTGCATACACACCTAGTGTTTCTGGTATGCTCCCGTTTCCTATTTTCTTTGTACAGGACCTTCTCGGAGCGCAAGCCTTGTCGGGCACACACGTATATCCTTGACTTTATGCATTCTTTCGTTTCCGGGTCGAAGTACCGGCGGTTGCACCTTCTAATCCCAAAGCCAAGAATCAGTGCGTAGAGGTTGTACCAGTCATAAGCTTGAACCTCATTTTCAAAAGTCATTTCCATAACATCTTCCTTGGTAACCATTATTCCTGCATAAAACTTAAAATTAATATCTGTATAACTACAGTCATTAACTTAAACTGTAAGAAAGCATACCTGGTATGATCTCTCCATTTGGAACTTCCATAATAGAGTTTCTGGTTGCATCTTCTCCATAGCTCTCTGTAAGAGTGATGTCCAAACATTCATCTTCATCTAAGACCTCGAAATCGTATTCTTCTTCCTCATAATCATGAGGCAAAGATACCAAACCCTTGCCACGAACTCCACTCTCACAAATTTCCCTCCCTCTCATCTGAAATTGGTTTGTTTCACTTTCTGGTTCTCAGATTGACCTCCTTCTCAACCTTATATTCAAAGAAGAAGACCCCAACAACCAAAAGGTAGTATTGCACTATTTTGGATACAAAATTTTTAAAGACATGAAGAACTCTTTAATTTTTTACCTTAATGAATACGAAATCTCTGAAAAGTTTATCTCCTCATTAATATATGGATGTAGTATAATAAATTCCTCAGCTACCAAGACTGTGGTGTCAGTGAGATGAAACTTTAATATTCTCGAACCCAGTTACAGGATTTAAGAAAGCAACCTTAATAGTTTAAAGAGAAACAGTTCACTAAGCTTATTTTGTGGGCAGCAGAACCATTCAATGCCTAACATAAATGAGCCAGACCAACCATATCCTTAAATTTCTAGCCACTTTGGCAGGAAAAGCTGAAGTTTCATCAAGGATACTTTAATTCTGCTAACTACCAAGCCATATGAGGTGTTCATATGAAACTGTTCCATCCTATCTAAGATTGTGAGATACCTTAAAATAGCAGATTTTCAAAGAAGAAGACCCCAACAACCAAAAGGTAGTATTGCACTATTTTGGATACAAAATTTTTAAAGACATGAAGAACTCTTTAATTTTTTACCTTAATGAATACGAAATCTCTGAAAAGTTTATCTCCTCATTAATATATGGATGTAGTATAATAAATTCCTCAGCTACCAAGACTGTGGTGTCAGTGAGATGAAACTTTAATATTCTCGAACCCAGTTACAGGATTTAAGATAGCAACCTTAATAGTTTAAAGAGAAACAGTTCACTAAGCTTATTTTGTGGGCAGCAGAACCATTCAATGCCTAACATAAATGAGCCAGACCAACCATATCCTTAAATTCTAGCCACTTTGGCAGGAAAAGCTGAAGTTTCATCAAGGATACTTTAATTCTGCTAACTACCAAGCCATATGAGGTGTTCATATGAAACTGTTCCATCCTATCTAAGATTGTGAGATACCTTAAAATAGCAGGTTTTCAAAGAAGAAGACTTCAACAACCAAAAGGTAGTATTGCACTATTTTGGATACAAAATTTTAAAGACACATAGATTGCTTTAAGTTATTACCTTAATGAATACGAAATCTCTGAAAAGTTTATCTCCTCATTAATATATGGATGTAATATAATAAATTCCTCAGCTACCAAGACCGTGGTGTCAGTGAGTTGAGAATCTAACAATCTTGATTTTACTTTTTAGAGAGCATCTTTAAAATTTTTAACTGCTCTTAAAGATTTAAGATATCATCGTTAATAGTTTAAAGAGAAACTGTTCACTAAGCTTATTTTGTGGGCAGCAGAACCATTCAATGCCTATTATAAATGAAGCATACAAACAATATAATACAATTATAGCCACTTTGGCAGGAAAAGCTGAAGGTTCATCAATGTTGATTTAACTCTGCTAACTACCAAGCCATATGAGGAGTACAAAAGATGCGACATCCAAAACAACCCATAACATCCAAAAGGACAGAAACATTGTTCGTAAAACAAAGTCACAACAACATTACACAAATTTACTTTTTCTGCTGCTTCTTCCCCGCCGTCTTCTTCTTCTTCTTCTTCTCCGCAGACCTCAATGCAACAAAGGAAACAGTCGAAAACTTGCGGTACAAACTGTAAAACGCATACCGGTGGTCCTCATCCTCCATCAGTTCCTTTAACCCAAGATAATTCTTGTTAAATACGCAGTTATAGCTCGATCTCCCCATTTCATTCGCAATCCAGATTCTGAGGTTGGGAGCCTGGACAGAGAACTTCTTCTTTGGAACTGGAATCAGGTCCCTCAAATGACTCATGAAGAAGCAGACATGAGGACCACAGTCATTCCTGACAGATGAAAATAGAATGCAGCCTTAATATATATCACAGACATGTAAATGGATTAGTTAGCTATGTTAAGTAGTTAGCTTATTACCCATTTGATTGCTGGGGAACATCGTCGTTCATGTACCACACCTGCCAGCGTCGTATGTCATCATTGTATTCTGAGTAGTTGGTGAGCATTGTGTGCATTTGCCCAATTTTGGCAGCAACTTCGAACTCAGAATACCCCATGCCGGTATGCGAGTCCAAGACGAATATTTCTTGGTCAACAAAAGAAATAACCATCATGAACCAGTGCAGGTGATCGACATTCAACGGAACGGCGATCTAATCATTAAAAATTCAAGATAAAGTAAGTCATACAAAAGAACAAAGTAGCTTGTATTGATAGTATTCGGAATACTTACGTATCCCATCTCGCTCCACTCTCCTCCCGACTGTTCGTGTGCCTTGACGTATTCGAGGACTTTTGTGGGCTGAACAAAAATTATAACTAATCAGGTATTTTCCTAGATGAATTTTGAATTGAGTCATATCATAAAAATGACAAGGCAGTGAACTTACAGAATAACACGTGCCGAGGAACCAAATCCGCTTGATTCCTTTGAATTCCCGGCTACGTTCATGAAGATGAAGGAATTGCATGTAAGCATCCATCACCTCATCGTCAAACCATTTTTCATCCCGGAGGCGCCAAGCGGACGACCTCGTCAGTTTGGCCATGCCACCCATATCAGCAACTATCTCACTGCATATTATATATGATACACAACCAGAAGTATAAACATAATGCATGCCACACATAAGAATTATTTAGGAAGTTTGAATGTAAATAAAACTTACGTTGCCAATTCTGGGGGAACATAAAAATTCTTGTTGGTGTGTTCGTACGTGCTCGCATACTTGTGCGACATGTAGTAATGGAGCCAGCACTGTTCTGCTTCAGGCATGGGTGGGATAAGAGTCAATTCTTTAGGATTCATGTGTTGCTTATACAACGATATCCTCGAAGACGCTCTAATGATCCGATCTGCCTTTCCCCGGACAGTCCCAACCAAGTTTCCCCTTGGGTTCTTCGGAGAACCATGAACAAGGAATGGCTGGGGAGGTACATTGGAGGCCACCTAATAAATCAACAAAATCATTAGGGGTGTTAAAACTTTAAAAATAAATCTCAAATATTAAGATATCAACTTTAAGACATTTACCTCAGTGCTGGAGCTGATTGTGTAGACCACCTTCATGGGAGAGTTAACCTCAGCCTCCTCCATCTTCTGCTTCTTCTTAGCTCTTAGTTCTTCTTCACACTTTTCCTTCTCTTTCTTCTTCTGAGCTCCTTCCTCTTCCCCCTTTTTCTTACCCCCTTCCTCTTCCTCCTTCTTCTCATCCTCTTCATTCTTCTTCTCTTCTTCCTTCTTCTTCTCTTCTTCCTTCTTCTTCTCTTCTTCCTCATCCTCCTTCTTCTTCTGTTCTTCCTTCTCCTTTTCCTTCCACAGGGACATAAGATACTCTTTGTCAAGCTTTTCAACCACCTGTCCCACAATGCACTTCCAAAAATCCTCTGGTAGAGGTGGAGGCAGTAGTTGGACTACTGGTGCAACAACTTTTTCAGTTTTGGGCTCATCATCAGCTTTTTTCAACTTCAACTACATACAAAAACAGAGTTGAGAGACATAAACTTAAGATAGTAATCTTAATATATAAACAGGACATTTTAATGTCAATGTTAAAGTTCACTCACATTGTTGTTTTGTTGGACATACTTCCATCTCTTGGAAACATCAGAGGTTTCCCAGAATTTCAACCTTGGAATTGCTTCCTTATCCTGACATCCTTTTGGGTTTTCCAGATACTTTGGGCAGAACTTTTCCATGTACAAAAGCTAGAAAAGTAAAATTGAGATGGCAGCATTTAAGAATGTGCTCTTAATAATTTAAACTTCATGGTCAAAATAACTGAAAAAGAGTTAGAGATTTACCAAAGGAATCAGCACGCAACCAGTTCCGCGAAGGGTTGTTCCAGTCTGAGCCTTAACTTGCTGTGTCTTGAAGTGATCCAGCCATAAGGCTGCCCAGTTTACCTCTTTCAGGTGCTCCAAATTAACAACAAGATTAGCAAGACCTCTCCGGACTCCTGCTCGTCCTATCGGCATTCCCAGTGCACCCAAGATCAAGCAAAGAGCCCTTCGTTTCCACTCATCATTCAACAGCAGCCTGTTCTCATCCGCCTTGAACCACGGAACGTACTCACCGAAAGTTGTGTTGTCCTTAACGAGGGCGATACTTTCTTCAACTATGCGGAGTAGCATCGGATCGACCTCCGGGAACTCTGTTTCTCCGTAGCATCGGATTCCAAATAGCCACCCGACAACTTCCGGTGTTATCTCCACGGTGCGGCCGTGCGCTGTCAAGTACCCGTCGGTATCGTAGCACTTGTAAATGAATTGGTTGAATTTCTCTGGGGTTTCCGTGATCTTTAGGTGCTGTAGTCCTCCAAGGCCCACTTCGTGCATCCATGCTTTCTGTTCAACCGTCATTTCTTTAAAAAGATTCTGAACAGAGGGCAGGCTCATGTAACTCTGAAATCGCCTTGGATTCTTCAACTTTTTAACTGACTTACCCTTCAGCTTGGCTTCAGCCGCCTTCTTCTTCAACTTTTCCTTCTCCCCCGTCGACTTCCTTTTCAAAGAACCTTCTCTTTTCCGCTTGTCTTTTTCTTGATGAGCCGCTGTGAGATAAGGTTCCTTCTGGATATTGGTCATGCATTTCCACTCCAAGTTGATGCTTTGTAGGACCGCTTTGGTCATCCTCATTTTAGGATCTATTTTCCGAAGACTGTGCATCCTCACATTTCTGAAATTATGAAAATCAACCCATAATTTAAATTTACAGAGGCATACAATAAACTAAAACAGCAACAAAAAATTAAAATTAAACTTGGGTTGGCCATTAGAGATGAAGTAATAACATGCAAACTTTAACAGAAAGGGCAGTAAATATATTAGATTGAGGTTCTAATAGATAAGAAATTAACTGCAGATCAGGAGACACATAATTTAAACAAACTTTTTGCGAGAGTAAAATCATACTTGTATCTGATGTAGGCACTCATGGAATTGCCATGGTGAGCTTCATCATCACTCTCATCCTCATCTCCTTTGTATTCCTCCACATCTCCATTCTCTTCCTTCTCTTCCTCATCTGACTCCTCCTCATCTGACTCCTCCTCATCATTTTCTTGCTGTTCAATCTGTTTGTCCTTCTCATTCTTCCTCATCTCAAAGCTGTACTTGCTTACATCATGATCCTCATCACTAGAGGATTCCAAGGCCCTTTTCTCGTAATTGTCTCGTTGCTCCCGTGGTAAATTGCAAAATAGGGCATACATCTGTAACAAAAGTTGGGGAGGCATATCCTTGTCTCTCAATTTGAAAGCATATTTCCTCTCCTCACTGTCATATGTAAACAGTCGCAATTTAACGGAACCCCCAAATTAACAGTCATATGTAAACAGTTGCAAAAAAAGGCTATCAGTTTTATAACAATAGTAAGATTTATCAAAAATTAAGAAAAAGCAATTAACAGCTAAAGTCAGCAGAACACATTACTAAAGTTTGAAAGGTCAATTCTTTAGATAGCATATTTAATAAAGTTCATGTTTTTAACAGAAGATTACTTACATGAACATGTCAAATCCAGGTGTGTGCTGGATGTTCTTTACTTCATCTTCTAAGCTCTTTCCCCTTTTCTTAGAAACCTTTTTCTTTCCCCTTTTCTTCAATGGTCTTGGTGGGGCTGGCTTTTTCCTTGGTGACCTCCTTGGGATGTTCACAATTTTGTCCTCCTCCGAAGTGAAGTGAAGCTGCTTCTTGGCTTTCTTCTTCCTCTCAATGTCTTCTTCAATAGTCTCTGGATTCTTTCTCTTCTCAACTGAGGCAGCAGCATCGGCCAATTGGATTATGCCACTAGCATCCTCGAACTGTGGTCCTTCGACCATTGATAAAGGAAGGACTTTTGTTGAATCTTCCCAGATTTGTCTACCAATTGCGTCGGTGGAGTTAGGGTGTGCCTCTTTTGCCTCTTCATCTGAATCCCCACCTCCAATTTTGGTTTTGATGGAGTTTCCCTCTTCTGTTTTGGAGCCCCCATCTCCTACTGGTTCTCGAGGGCTAGATCCTCGATCTTTGGTTGGGTTCAAGACAGGAGTGAGGGGATTTGCAGTTAAAAGGACTTCCAAATTAACCGAGCTTACCTCCTGGTTTAGATCTGAAATCACCTTATCGATGTCTTTGGAAGGTGAAATCTGCTCCCCTACGCCTGTATCTTCCTGGTCCGCCATGGATTTGTGATAGAGATGGAAGGGGAAGTTGAATTCGGGAAACTGATGAGAGAGAGAGAGAGAGAGAGAGAGAGATTTGTGATAGGGCTGGTCTGGGTTCGTCTGGTTTGTGGTTGCTAGTAATGAAGAAACCTCGGAGAGAGAGAGAGATATTTGGTTGTGTGGTTGCCAGTAATGAAGAGGATGGGACAACTGACATTAAAATTTACAAATTTCAAATTTTTCATAAAAAGCTATCTACATTTTTAGACAAAAACACAAATATTTTAAAGACTCCATCTTAACGTAACAAACATATTGTTTTTTTAATTTCTTTAGTTGTGGAGTGTCATAATTAATTTTATTTTGTATTATTGGTATATTATTATATTAGTATTGCCATGACAGTGTGTACAAATGTAGAAAACACAAGTATCGCCATCTTTGCGTTTGCATTTGACTGTCTCTTAACATCTCCTTCTAAATATATTAATATAATTTCCATAATTCTGAACTCTAGAGAGAACTCTATCTTATTTTTTAATACACTCATCACTGTAAAATTTTATTAACTTTTTGTTTGTTCATCAATTGGTTTACTCAAAGATGCCTATTTGTGGGTTTTTGGAGGTTGTGCACACTGCCATGCATGGTACAAACACAAGGCAGGCACAAAGTCCTCAAATTGGGTACAGAATTGTGTTGGTGATGTAGTTAATGGGAAAGAACAATGTTTCCAACGGGTACGCGTTACCCAAACTGAGTTTGATTGACGTCTATGCATCTCATTTGTGCCACCACTCAACACATACTAGCACTATGTGACATTTTAAGACCAATTCTGATACCTACAACACACGGTCACTTCTCACGACGTCAAGTCTCACAATGTCGATAGTCGGTTACACCCTTATCCCTCGGTGTTCAAGTCCCATGGTTGGGTGTGACCTCAAAACTCCCAGTCTTGTGAAAATGACCCAAATACAACATTAAATCAGAGTTGGCATGCTGGGGGCACATTTCATGGCTAAACTCGTACAATTATCGAGTTTTCATTCGATTTTTGCCCCTTTATGTCACTTAGAGGAGCAAAACTTGAAGCCATTTCAAAATAACTCCCAGCACTGTCCTTGGCATGTTTTCCAGGACACATGGTGACACCCCGAGTCATTCCATCGACGAAGAAACCAAAATAAGTGGCATTTTAAAGGGATATACATTTTAAAGTTTAAGATAGACCCCTCTCTAGGGTTTAGCATTTAAGAAGGTGCATGCATTTGTTTAGAATGAGTTGTTAATACTCCATCAAATCAATACTCAAAGATGCCTATTTGTGGGTTTTTGGAGGTTGTGCACACTGCCATGCATGGTACAAACACAAGGCAGGCACAAAGTCCTCAAATTGGGTACAGAATTGTGTTGGTGATGTAGTTAATGGGAAAGATCAATGTTTCCAACGGGTACGCGTTACCCAAACTGAGTTTGATTGACGTCTATGCATCTCATTTGTGCCACCACTCAACACATACTAGCACTATGTGACATTTTAAGACCAATTCTGATACCTACAACACACGGTCACTTCTCACGACGTCAAGTCTCACAATGTCGATAGTCGGTTACACCCTTATCCCTCGGTGTTCAAGTCCCATGGTTGGGTGTGACCTCAAAACTCCCAGTCTTGTGAAAATGACCCAAATACAACATTAAATCAGAGTTGGCATGCTGGGGGCACATTTCATGGCTAAACTCGTACAATTATCGAGTTTTCATTCGATTTTTGCCCCTTTATGTCACTTAGAGGAGCAAAACTTGAAGCCATTTCAAAATAACTCCCAGCACTGTCCTTGGCATGTTTTCCAGGACACATGGTGACACCCCGAGTCATTCCATCGACGAAGAAACCAAAATAAGTGGCATTTTAAAGGGATATACATTTTAAAGTTTAAGATAGACCCCTCTCTAGGGTTTAGCATTTAAGAAGGTGCATGCATTTGTTTAGAATGAGTTGTTAATACTCCATCAAATCAATACTCAAAGATGCCTATTTGTGGGTTTTTGGAGGTTGTGCACACTGCCATGCATGGTACAAACACAAGGCAGGCACAAAGTCCTCAAATTGGGTACAGAATTGTGTTGGTGATGTAGTTAATGGGAAAGAACAATGTTTCCAACGGGTACGCGTTACCCAAACTGAGTTTGATTGACGTCTATGCATCTCATTTGTGCCACCACTCAACACATACTAGCACTATGTGACATTTTAAGACCAATTCTGATACCTACAACACACGGTCACTTCTCACGACGTCAAGTCTCACAATGTCGATAGTCGGTTACACCCTTATCCCTCGGTGTTCAAGTCCCATGGTTGGGTGTGACCTCAAAACTCCCAGTCTTGTGAAAATGACCCAAATACAACATTAAATCAGAGTTGGCATGCTGGGGGCACATTTCATGGCTAAACTCGTACAATTATCGAGTTTTCATTCGATTTTTGCCCCTTTATGTCACTTAGAGGAGCAAAACTTGAAGCCATTTCAAAATAACTCCCAGCACTGTCCTTGGCATGTTTTCCAGGACACATGGTGACACCCCGAGTCATTCCATCGACGAAGAAACCAAAATAAGTGGCATTTTAAAGGGATATACATTTTAAAGTTTGACAACTAATAAAAAAATGCTACAGTGGGAAATTATGTCCAAATGTCTGTCCAAATTTATGTTTAGGATATCCAAATGAAGAACTGACAATTAATCCCAACTCCGTTTTTATCTCCGACACTCCGGCAGTTATCTCAGCTTGAGTACAGTGATTCAGTTCACACTTTTGCATACATTAAATCAACAGTGTCTTTTCAATTGTCTCGGTTGAGAATGACTGGAAATTTTAAAATGTGAAGGGCCTCAGGTTTTGTACTCACTTTACGCCACCAAAAAGCTAGGGCCTCCAAAGCTCTTTCAGGCTGTCTCTGGAGGGTTCACCAAATTCGAAATTGGATTATAAAGAATGAAGCTATAATAGAAGTATATAACTCGTTTTCTGGAAACTACTCTATTCAATTTAGGAAACTGATGAATATATTCTAAGGAGGCAAATGATGCTGTTAATCAACTAAAAAGAACCTTTAAAATTGAATGAAGCGGTGGTGATCTTGTCGAGGAACCAGTCTTTGCATATTTATTGAATTTCTCCTCTCTATTTAAGTGATCTCATATAAGATCACAAGATTTTTTAAGCATAGAAAAAACATAATTATCCTTATGCCAAATATGTTATTAGTTCTGATGCTGCTGCAATTGCTCCCTTTCTACCAATCATGTCTCCAGTTCTCAGACTTATCTGGGATTGTGCATGATTGCCATTTATTGTTCTAAGGGTATGCTTACAGATATTGTTTTAAAACTTGAATTACCAACAGCTACTTCCCTTCAGTTTTCTCTTGTAGTGATATCTTATCTGTTGCTTTTGACTTGGGAAGTTCGGCCTCTATGTCACCAGGTAACAGATCAACCAGGCATGCTGAATAGGATTGGAACACGGAGGAAGTGATAAAATAAAAGGCGTCTGTGAACTGGTACGAGTGGGGTAAGAGCTCCAACTCATCCTATGTTCTTTTTCAACAGGCCTGAGTTGGAACCTTCAAGCATGACTGGATCACCGAAAAGGACAAGTCCACAGACAACTTGTAAGTCCTGAGCATGTATTACTTGTGTGCTATTTTGTCGCTTGCTACTAACTTGGGAAGTTTGCCGTCAGATGAGTCTAGTAGTGTATGTTCTCCCAAGTACTTCTCCGCCCCAAATTATTGTGTGGGTGTACTTTTTACAAAGTTTAAGGAGATGCTATTGACTTGATGAATTTACTGAAATGTCCTTCGTCACGTATCATGTATGTTATTTTTCTTGAAAAGTAAAAAATTAAGAGAGTGAAGAAGGGTGTGTAAGGGAGTAAAGTACAACAGTAACAATGGGAAGGACGGAGTAATTGTTAGGGCTTACTGATTTTTGACACCGTCCCTATTTTGTGTGGAGTGAGATCTTCGGTCTTGGTCTTGGCCTTGGAATGGATTTTCTTACCTTAAGTATCCAATTTTTTTTGCGGTTGATGCCTTTTCTTCATATGAATTATGAGCTTTCTGTGTATTATTATTTATAATGTTAGTTAGGAGACACGAGGTTATGTATATTGTGTCGCAGTTATTAGGGCTGGTGTTTGAACTACAAAATCTATTTGCAGCCGAGCTATAAAAAACTTAACTGAAAGTACATCTTTAGAGGTTCTCTATACCGACAGCATTATCTGTTAATAGCCGATTCAGCAGCGAAACGAAAGAGAATTACCCCAAAATAGTTATTATCATTCTCATATGCAACGTGTACTCTTGAATTAATTCATAGGATCATATGTTTGATGTTTCATACAGATGAATAGGGATGGAAGCGGGTCGGATTCGGATCAGGTTCACTTATATTCATGTCGAATAAGAAGGGGAAATCCATATCCAATCCATATCCAGCCGAGCCTTAAGGATCTAATTCGTATCAGATCTAAGCTACTAGATCCATATGCGATCCGAATATCCACCAGGCACAAATCGGATACGGTCAGCCTCCCTAAAGAACCCAGAAATTAAGGAAAGACAAACAAAAAACATAAAAAATTACTATAACATCAAAACAATATTTAGATCCATAGCAACAAGACCTTCACAACTTTCAACCCATAAAAAATAAATCAAAAGTCAAAACACAAATTTAATACACTACTTCATCCACAAATTTAACAAAAAATAGCGCTCAAGAAAATTGTTCGTAACTCATTATTCATTCCTCATAAGGTCTATGATTTTTTGTGAGGTTAGAGTATAGTTTAAAAAACGACAAAAGCGGCGCAGAGCGGTCGTGTTGTAACGGAAGCGGCAGAGAGCGCGACCGTTTTTCCCGTAACGCGTTGGTGAATTTTATTCACACAAAAAACGGCTGTTTTGCGTCGGTAAAAACTGCCGTTTCGTGTCAGGAAAACGGGGAAACGGCCGTTTCGTGTGAAAAAAGGGAAAAACGTCTTTGAATGTTTTCTAAAAATCACACATTCGATCCCCGTTCTCCGTAACAGTCCCTCCGATATAGCCCGATCCCGTTACAAGCGACCGCGACCAATATGTCAGCCGCTTCCTTTTTTAAAACCTTGGGTTAGAGTTAGTAGTACTATCGAGAAAAGTGAATATATAATTTTATACACTAATAATATGTACATTCATTATTAAATATAATATTTGGAGGCACTTTGTAAACTAACAAGTACTCGGATCGGGGATCCAACGGATCTGCACTATGATCCAAATCCGGTTTTGATTTCATAATCCATATCCTATTCATTTTAAATTAGGTCGGATTCGAACTTGATCCATTCGGATCGGATCACTCGGATCTCGGATTGGACCGGACCAAATTGTCATCCCTACAGATGAATATTAGAAGGCAAGCCGCTCACGAGTAGTTTGGTGTCCGGCTCGAAAAAAGCTCGTTCGCGATCGAATTGAATTTTGAATGAGCCAAGCTTGAAGTTTTTTCGGAGCTCTTCTTTAAATGAGCCGAGCCTGACCACAGTGATACTCGGCTTGTCAACTCGCTTGTTTATTGACTCGTGTGTTAAGCTCGTAGACTCGTTCATTATACATGTTAGTGAACATAACTCGACAAAAAGCTCCATTAGGCAATGCTGTGTAACCGTTGAATTATACATAAAGTTGCTTTTGAGTTGGAACCGTGAATCAATATTGCAACAACTATTTACTTACACGTTCCAAAAGTTCATTAATCCTTTATCCTTTATGATAATGAAGTTTCTTTTGTAGAATAGCAACGGATAAAAACAAGTCAATTGCAAGAAACAATTCTTTCTCATCATATATGGAAGATTATTGACAACAGAGTCCCAACGGAATGAATTATATGAGGTTTTCGTTTTTTATGATGATGAAAGTCTTCTTTCTTCTCCATGGCAGATGAATAGACAAATATCCATTAACCTTCAAATCTTGTGGTCATCTGTGTTAAAACACTCTAAAACCTTAGCCTAGCAACAATTATTCATCTGAATAGACACAACAGGCCATAACAAGCACAAGTAGTTAAAGTAGCAGCAACCATAAACAATAGGACTGCAAAGTGATAGCTGTTGCAACAAAAGGTAACATTGTTTGATCATTTCCAGTCTGAGGAACCCCATTACTAGGGAAAAGCTCACTAGGTCTTAACTAACTCTTTGATAACAAACAAGTTTGCATTATTGGACCCCTTAACTAAAAGTTGAAACTGAACCGGTAAGTAGGAACTCCACTAGGTTACCCCTCGCGGAAGTGATTGAAAGTATGACATTCTTTTTTGCAGCCGCTCCCTCGCATCCCTTTGAAAGCCAAGTAGGCAAAACGATATCTTCAAGACGTGGTGGAGTTTCCCCATTCAAGCTTAATCCATTGAGCAAAGCAAGGCTCTCCACATAGTAACCATCATAAAACGAAGGCATCTCATAAAAATCACCAAACTCTCTCCTCCCACTGAAATCGAAGCAATATTGCTTGGTCCAGGATTCTGCCACACCAAACTCTCTCATCACCCATATGGAAAGAGTGGAAGGAGACTCCATCTCTTGAACTTCGAACACTGAAACCATATCATGGTGTAAGCGAATACCTGAAATAAGACCACTCATCTGTTCCTGGGTGTCCATTAACTGAAACAACTCATTTCCCAAATCAAATGACAATAGCATAGGGCGCTGACACCCTTTGCGGGTTGTCTTGAAGTCGAATGCAATGCAAATACAAGCCCCGTTTATATAAACCTGCTCCCGTGAAAGAAGCTAGAAACGAAGGGATGGAACAACAGATGCGGTTTCCCAACGACCAATGCTCAGTGAATAAACCTCTGCTACAGTAGCAGGCATTTGATGGCGATCCTCTAAATTAAAGAGACAACTTATTCTTACAACCTTATAATATTTGGCTTTCAATTCGAACCCAAAGAAAATGCACAGATTAATGCAGCTAATGGTGGGGACCCTTGATAAGGGAATGTTAAAATTACTAATTGAGGGATTCTAGAGAAGATTTTTTGCCCCATCACTTGGACATATCAAGCTATTACAAAAACCCATAATCACTTGTGCAAACATGCATATTTTTAGAAATTGAAGCTTGTTGTCGAGTTACAATATTCAAGTTTAAATAAGAGATTTTAGAAATTGAATTTGCTATAACCGGTATGGGTATATGCAAACGTGCATATTTTTTCTTCTATTAATGACTTTATGAATCTAGAAGTAGAAAAATATTAATTTAATTATTTTTTACTTAACTCCGATCCAAAAATTCTAAAAAGCAGTTTGACTCGAATTAGAGCTCGAACTCAAGCTCGTTGAACTCGCGAACCAAGCTAAGCTCGAGACGAGCCACAAGCTTCACGAACTATTATATGAACCAAGCTTGAGCTTCATTTCTTGGCTCGTGGAAAGCTTGAGCTCGAACTTGAGTTCATGTAAAATATGGTGAGCCAAACTCGAGCAGCATGAAACGCGACTCGGCTCTGCTCGATCACACCTCTAAGTGCATGAACCAAATAAGACTCCATAACTCTCATTCATGAATAAAATATTCAAAATGAATTTCAAGTCAACGGATGTATTTACTAATGAACTTGAGATTCATGTACTACGAGACACATTAAAACATTACAAATAAACTTCACGGTTATACATAGAAATAAAATTTACGGATGCATTATATAGAAAATAGAAGACAGTATAAAATTGTGTGTGTTTAATGATGCCACCCTTAATTTTTGAGGGCAAATTAGACAAACTACAATATTACGAGTTTCAAAAAGGGAAATTGAACAAAAACTTTGGGACAACCAAAGAGTGAATAGAGGACTATTTTTTTTTGGACGGAGGGAGTAGTAAATTGAAATCATTAGAGGTGTTGTGTAATAAAATGTATAGTGAATATATGTGTAGTATATTTTTTTTTGTAAACCGACTAAATTCACAATAATCCCAAAGATTATTGATCGCCAGGGGTTCGAACCTGTGGCCTACGGGAGGAGTTCCATTTTCCACTGCCATCTTTCTCAATAAATAGGGGTACAGTCTCCTCTTCTCGTCATTGCAAAATGGCTTCTATCTTGCCCTAAATTTTCATCCGATTTCTCTTCATTCTTTGTTGCTCGTCGGAGATTTGCCAGACGGTTGCCATTGATCTGAAAATGTCGGACTACATCCCCGAAGAATTGATGGTCGATATCTTATCAAGGTTACCGGTCAAATCACTGCTCCGTTTCAGGTCAGTATCGAAACGTTGGAGCATCATAATCTCCAGCCCTGATTTAATCAATGCCCACTTCACAAATTCCTCAGAAAGGCCTTCCTTTATGCTCAGTCGCATTAATCTCGATCAGGTTCGCATAGAGCACTTCACCCTGCACTCTGATAACAGATCCGTCGTCGACAACGTTGCACTCGATTACCCACTAGGGAGAAGAGGGATGCGACCAATGATTGTGGGTGCTTGTAATGGCTTGCTCTGTCTAAGTGATGGGGAAGATACTCTTCTCTGGAATCCCTCAATTAGGAGGTATTTTAACCTTCCCTCATCAAGGTTCACCATCATGAACTCAATTACGTGGTGCATTTTCTTTGGGTTCGATTTGAAAGCCAAAGATTACAAGGTTGTAAGAATAAACTGCTTCTTTAATTTAGAGGATCGCCTTCAAATGCCTATAGCAGAGGTTTATTCACTGAGCATTGGCCGTTGGGAAACCGTTTCATCTGCTGTTCCATCCCTTCGTTTCCAGCTTCTTTCGCGGGAACAGGTTTACATAAACGGGGCTTGTATTTGCATTGCATTCGACTTCAAGGCATCCTCCAAAGGTTGTTTGCGTCCTATGCTATTGTCATTTGATTTGGGAGATGAGGTGTTTCAGTTAATGGACACCCCGGAACAGATGCGTGGCCTTATTTCAGGTATTCGCTTATACCATGATATGGTTTCAGTGTTTGAAGTTCAAGAGAGGGAGCCGCCTTCCACTGTTTCCATATGGGTGAAGAGAGAGTTTGGTGTGGCAGAATCCTGGACCAAGCAATATTGCTTCGATTTCAGTGGGAGGAGAGAGTTTGGTGATTTTTATGAGAGGCCTTCGTTTTATGATGGTTACTATGTGGAGAGCCTTGCTTTGCTCAATGAGTCAAGCTTGAATGGGGAAACTCCACCACGTCTTGCAGATATCGTTTTGCCTACTTGGCTTTCAAAGGGATGCGAGGGAGCGGCTGCAAAAAAGAATGCCATACTTTCAGTCACTTCCGCGCGGGGTAACCTATTGGAGTTCCTACTTACCGGATAAGTTGTAACTTTTAGTTAAGGGGCCCAATCATGCAAACTTGCTTGTTATCAGAGTTAGATAAGACCTAGTGAGGTTTTTTTTTTTTTTTTTTTTTTTTTTTTTTTTTTTTTTTTTTTTTTTTTTTTTTTTTCTAGTAATGGAACTTTGTTTGTCAAGGTTCCTCAGACTGAAATGATCCAACAATGTTACCTTTTGTTGCAACTGCTATCATTTTGCAGTCCTATTGTTTATGTTTGCTGCTACTTTAACTACTTGTGCTTGTTGTGTCTATTCAGATGAACAATTGTTGCTAGGCTGAGCTTTTAGAGTGTTTTTTCACACAGATGAACACAAGATTTGAAGGTTAATGGCTACCACTCTGTCCCAGCTCTTTCTTCCCAATTTGACTTTTGTCACTATTCACTGGGTCACTTTGACCCGGTAATTTGAATAGCAAACCGATGTAATTTTTTGATAAATTTTTTATGGTGTTGTAGAGTAAAAGGTGCTCTATAATATGGTGAAAAAATTATCAAAAAATCGTATAATTTTGCTATCCAAATCATCCGGTCAAAGTGATCCAGATACGAGTCAAAAAAGTCAGATGGGAAGAAAGAGCTGGGACGGACTGGTATTTGTCTTCATACAAGGACAGTTGACTGTTACTGAATCATAGATTTTGCTTTCACCAATAGTTATTGGATAACAATACAGGAGGGGGTTTCTTCATACAGCATTGATAGGTTGTGATTCTGATATTCTCAGTCAATGTTTTTGAGTGAACTCATCTCAGTTGGTTATGTCTGGCTTTATTTGCTCTTGGAAGTACTCATTCAATGTTGGTAACTCTGTAGAGTTTCACTAAGCTCTTACAAACATGTGTCTGGCTCTAAGATGTATTGGATATTGTGCATATCATGGTGTTCTCTGATCAAAAGCCCTAATTTCATCAAGATTCACCTAAACCAGGCGAAAACGAGCAAGAAATTCAACATAAGCTTCTCCTCACCAGGTACATGTCTTCAAAATCCCAGTATGAGCAGTACTCTTTGAGGTTTGACAATGCTGATTTTGACGTGTATGCTGAATTCACACCCCCTGTACAAGCTAAATGTGCTTACTTTAGGGTTGTGGGTGTCTCTAATGGCCTCATTTGCTTATCTGATGACATGTTTGGTACAAGCCCTACACTATCATTATATGGAATCCTGCAATTAGGAGGTTTCTGAGACTTCCCAGACCTGCTGTTAATTTTGATTCCTCTGTCCATATATGTTTGTTCTGGGGTTTGGTTTTGATGTACAGAGAAATGAGTGCAAGGTAGTGAGGCTTGCTTACCTTCAATCGCGGAGCGGATCAATCATGCATGAACCTACTCCAATGGTTGAGGTTTATGCTGTAAGTAGTGGTTCCTGGAAGACTATCAAAATTGGGGTTCTTTCATGCAATGTTGTCGACTTTATGTCGACACAAGTATTCATGAATGGTTCTGTGCATTGGGCTGCATATAAGAGTGTTGGGAAGGGTACCCACAATGTGGTCTTGTCGTTTGATATGGCTGAGGAGAAGTTTGCGGTAATGGAGTTTCCTAAACCCCTTGCCGATGGGTTTCCGGTGCACTTCTGTATCGGATTGTATCAGGACCTGCTTGCTCTCTTCGTGTATGATAATCCGGTAAATTGCACCTGTTTTGGTGTGTACGTGATGAAAGAATATGGTGCAGCTGATTCTTGGAGGAAATTGCTAAAAGTTGAGATGAAGGATGGGATAAGAACACTTCTTGGTTTTAGGGAGGATGGGGAACCACTTGTTGTGACAAGTGATGATGAATTGGTTTCTCTTGAACCTAACAGCAAGCGTACGAAGATTCTTGGGGTCAGCGGTTACATGGGCTCATTGTATGCTGCTCCTTGTGAGGAAAGCCTGGCTTTGTTGGATGGATTAAGTGGAGAGTTAGCTGGCAGACTAGAGTCGTATGAGATCCCAGTTGCTGCTGAGGATTCTTCAGGTGATGAGAACGAAGAGTATGGGAAACGGATTGAAGCACGCATAAGTATGCAATGCCTGTTTGCGGCTGCTACTGTACCTGGGTTTCCTATGCCATTGTAATCATAACTTGTTTTAGATCAGCACATCTTTTTACTGCTTTGCTTTTGCTTTGTCAAAGACTTAATTGGCAAACCCAGTTGGTGGTTGTTAACCCCTGCAATGATGGTTATCAGGTCTATGATCGTTTCTCTAATCTAAATGCAGAGGCTGCTCAGACTTTGCACTTTATGTAGTAGCTTTTCCAGACGTTGAAAGATGAATCCTTTTTTATTATTATGGGCAGTTTTCTTGTCATCTGTATTCCGCTTATATATCTTGCACTACTGTGTTTGATGGGTGATCCATTTTGATTATTAGTAGCAGTTTTCTTGTCTCAGTTGCAACGTCTTTAATCTCCAGATTTTGATGATTTTTTTATTTTATTTTGAATAGCCGTCAGATTAATTCTGATGTTGAACAGAGCCATTTGGCTATTGATAAAACATCTTACTCTATCTTTCCAGGAAATTTGACATTTTTCTAATGTGTGCAACTTCTAACATTCCTCATGCTATAGGTTATTTCTCTAGCTTTTCTTTGCTAGTTTTTTCTTCGCTTTCTTACTACTGTCTGAAGCTGAACTATCGGTTTGTAATGTATTTGTTTGTTCTTCTGGCGCATAAAAGGATGCTGTTTCAGATTCACCACTCACTTCTGCTGTGGAAATATTCTCATGTTATCGGTCAGTTGTTCCATTTATGCATTTCAACTGTCTATGCATTTCAACTGTCTGACCTTGGATTTCATGATGCAAGCGAATCTTGCTTTAACTCAAGGGTTGTGGAACTGTAATGGCTTAAATTGTCTCTATGATGAGTTGTCCAGTTACCTACACTCTACAATCTTATGCAGTCGGAGACATTAGACTTACTACATTTGCTTCTGGAGTCTACATACTTGTTTCTCCCTTTAAGCAAATAGTTGTTGGATAACAACTTCCAAAACTCTGGCCTCTGGGTATTGGATTGTCATTTAACATGGCTGAAGTAGTTTATCTTTGCCAGTTCTTTTTGTTTCCATCCTGGTGTGCAAATCATGATGTTCTCTAATCAAAAGCCCTCATTTCTTTCAACCTCCATCTCAACCAGACCAAAACCAGCAAGTATCACCACAAGCTTCTCCTCGCAAGGTACATGTCTTGGATTTCCGCAATTCAAAAGTACTCACTGCGTTTCGATAATCCCTATTTTGACGAGTATGAAACATTCGATTGCCCCATTAAACCTGAAAGGGTACACTTTAGGCTTGTGGGTGTCTCTAATGGTCTCCTTTGTCTCTCTGATGATTGTTTTGGGTATAACTACACTTACATCATATGGAACCCTGCTATTAGGAGGTTATTGAAGCTCCCCAAACCAAATGTTAATTACAGTGATTATGGTCCTTTCATGACTGCTCTTGGGTTTGGGTTTGATGTCCAGAGAAATGAGTGTAAACTTGTGAGGCTTACTTATCTTCAGCTTCCGAAATCAGGAAGATCCATGTTCTGTGTTACTCCTAAAGTTGAGGTTTTTTCGGTCAGCTCTGGTTCTTGGAAAAGAATCAAGCGCGGGGTTCCTTCGTGCGGTATCGTTGATCATATCTGGTCACAACTGTTTCTTAATGGTTCTATGCATTGGTCTGCGTATGAGGATGAAACGGAGAGGCTCCGTAATGTGGTTTTGTCGTTTAACGTGGCTGATGAGAAGTTTGGGGTACTTGAGTTTCCCGAACCCTGGGCTTATTTGGCTCCGCTACTCTTCTCTGTTGGATTACATGCGGATTCAATCGCTCTGATCACGTGCTGTGTTCCTTTAGATGGCACTTTTTTTCAGTTTATGTGATGGATGAGTATGGTGTGGTAGAATCTTGGAGTAAAATATTCAGAATTGAGGTCAAGGAAGTGACAAGAACAGTGCTCGGTTTCAGGGATGATGGAGAAATGCTTGTGGTGACGCAAGATGATGAGATAGCTGCTTTTGAACCTAACAGCATGCGAACTAAGAAACTTGGAATCCGTGGTTACAAGGGCTCGCTGTATGCTGCTGCTTATTAGGAGAGCTGGCTTTGTTGAATGGAGACTTTGCCAGCCAACTCAAATCTTATGAGAGTCCAGTTACTTCTGATGATTCTTCAGATAAGGATGTTGAGGTGGACGGGGAGTTCTTTGTGAACCGTGTAGCTATGCGCCTCATGTTTGCCGCTGCTTCTGTGCCTGGATTTATTCCCTTGGGATGATTAGAACTTGTACTGCATCTGTAGACTTATATCCTTTTTGTCTTCTCTATGTCTCAGCAATACGTAAGCCACTTGGTGGATGTTAACTGGAGGATTGACGGCTATCAGGTCAATTATTCCGTCTTTAAGCTGAATCACCTTTGCGACTGTTTTTGAACTTATGTTAGTAGCACCTTTGTGGCTGTTGTGCTGTCTTACAATATCAGTTTTCAATTTGGAAATGGACTTCTGGAAGAAGAATGTAGTTTTGTGAATACTTTCTAATAGGAATGTTTGATTTGGAGTTATAGGTTCCATGATTGTTAACAGTTCTCTTGGATGATCTGCCAAACTGAAGCAAGTAATCACTTTTGATATGGATGGTTAGTTGTGTTCATTTTTGTTGATCTCCTAGCAGTTCATATATATTCTATATTTTCTTGTTACTATCAGAATACTGATATCGTGCTTTATTGATGTTATGTGCATGCTCTATTATAACTGAGCTGTTCAAGATGTTTAAAATTCCTCTGATGGATCACATTAGAGACTCAGCTTTCTCTGCTGTATTGCTGTAAACTAACTATATTTTTCGATTCTAACAAACACCATGCGTGATTTTTCCTAGCTGCAGCTATCAAGCTAGTCTATGTAGATATGTTATTTAGCATGAACCGTAACTTTTGACTATCTTCACTAGATTTTGGTTTGTTCTTCTGCTTGAAGAGGAGAAAAGCAGCTTATGCTGAATGCAAGATTATGGATGCCTTGCTCGTTCCATGTTCACCACTCATTTTTACTATTTTTTTTTTGGTGTAAAAACACTTACTTTGACTCCTCAAGTATGAATTATGTTACCCCTGCTTGTTCCCCCGGCTTATTTACTACTGGAAAGTTTGATAATTTGGGTATCACAGAAAGTGAAAAAGTAGATGTGTAAAGCTTGTTCTTGAAAGCGGTAGATAAGATAAGGACACGGCTGAGGATCACATAGTCTAATTAACGACAATGCACTAATGCTGTGTTTACTTGGGAGATTGGAGAGCTGGGATTGAAATTTGTTTGTTTAAGGTATTGAATCAGGATTCAAAATACGAGTTGGTTTGGAATCCCATCTGCAATCTCCGTTCGCATAATTTTAACACATTTAATGTTGTACTCATTCATGTGGACAAGTCTATAAAGATGGTATTTCCAAATTCCACTGTTACATTTCCAGTTCACTTTTCTGTTGGATTACATCTGGACACTTGCTTTCTTAGCATGGACTAGTAGCCTGCAGAGTCCACCTATGAGCAATTGAAGACCTCACTTCTGAAGGTTTGGTTTGAAACAAATCAAAAAGAAAAGTGAAGTTCTGCATTCCGATCAAGAGCATGGTGCCATTTACTTTCTAATATTATCTGGAATGTTTACGGACTACATGTGACGTGTTTTGTATGATATGGTTTTCCAAAATAGAGTGCTGAATTGTTCGTTGAATGCATTCGGTGTCTGCTTTCTGCTCAATCATATGTTAATGTGATGCACCTAAATCATAAGTTCAATTGTCACATTGCATTTGTAGACAGATTGTGACGGATGCGAGAGTTCAAAATGATGTCCTTACCTGGACCTCAACCGACAACCAGGTTAATTGTACCTCATCCAGCAGCAATCCATCAACTTTTCCTGTTGGTGTAAGTGCATGTTTGGTAACCTTGTTTTGAGGCAGGTCTGCCGAAAAGTGCTTTATAGAAAAGAAGACATATATGACCGAGCTTTTTTCCTAAGTTTTTATTCTTTTTTTCAAACAGGTACCAAACAAGCACCAAGTTTCTGTTTGCATTTCGACTCTGATGGCCATAGCTTGCTGTTGAGCGTTGAGGGCTAGGTTTATCATTCGGATTTTTTTGTAACAAACCTCGTGTGGGATAGTTGTTTCCCCTGTTGCTATTCAGAAGAGGTGTCTTAGGCGAAATTCCTCTTTTAGTTGCTTTTCCGTTCTACTTTGGTTATGTCATTGGGACATCAGGAGAGGAGTCTTTGGGGGACTTCTGGTGTAGGGAAACTCGCTTTTAATTAGCAGTTTTTTTTTTTTTTTTTTTTTTTTTTTTTTTTTTTTAATCCTCATCATACATCTAAAACAGAACTGCTTCGTTTCAGATATTGGGAGTCTCATCATATTATGCAATTTTTTGGAATCGGCGTGCCTTAAGAGCATTTTTCGGTTTTCAATTTGATTGATCTCAGAACCTATATCTTCGGAAGTGAAGCCTTCAGTTTTCTGCTATTCTATTTGGTCAGTGTATGCTGGTTGTTATGCAGAAAGTTTGCTTTTGCTGAATGAAATTAAACTGAAAGGATACTTAGCAAGCCAAGTGAATGTGTAATAAGAACCCAGTTACACCTTACTCATGGATTACATAGGGAATTATCATGCTTTCTTTGCCTACACTTACTTTCTAGAGTGCACACACCTCTTTGAAGTCTCTGCTACGCAAAGTTGTCTGGTCGAATGCCTTAGTAAAATCGTAGTTTTCAGTTCTGAGTCTAGGCTACAACTTGGGATCATATATTACTATCTGAAGCGAATCTGGCGATCTTTGAACTGCTTGGGCAGTGATTGTTGTTTCCCAAGGTTGGAATGTGAAACTGATAACCATGTATCATCAGAAGCTGCATAAGGTATGGCGACTTTCACAGTCAAGATTCATACGTGATATACCTGAATCATTATATCTTTCTGAATGGTGGTTTAAGGTCATTGATGAAAGTGATGATAAAATGGAGGTCTTAGCACGGTTCAGCAATAGCGCATTAATAGATCAATGGATTCCTGAGAACTGATCCATACCTGAATTCAAGAGCATCAACAAGGGAGTTAACCCTGTGAAAAAGAGTGGTTTTGCTGTCATCTTCGCCGAATGGCATGGAGGGTTGGTGATCTAATAAGTTTCTGATTTGGTCATGAAGAAGTTTATACAGAGATATCTTTGTTCTCATCAGACTCGATAAATCCTGATTGATTGTGCCGATCCCGATCATCCAGATCCTGTCTAGGGAGCATCTGAAGTTATGATCCATTATAGGGACAGCTTCTCAATTTTCTTTGTTCCTAGGACTCATAGTTCTAGTTCATTGTAAGTTACATAGTCAACCGGACAACAATTTGGAACTGGTTATCAGTTTGATCTAAACTTTTAGCTCTCTTCAATGGCAAGATTCCCTGCAAGGGTGCCAATTTTTATTTACTTATATATAGATTTTCTAATACTCTATAACAAGATAGAGCGGTGTGGATCTTCCTCATTTTAAATGAGACACACACAGATATATATATATATATATATATATATTTAAAGAAGACATTTATATTTTATTATAATGTAGCTATGAATTTCAAACCCAAGAGCTACCACACGATCTCATCTTTTCAGTGGATAGCATGTCATTATCCCCTGAAGAAACCTTTTACACCCCATGCTCTCAGACTCAATGTGAAGAACTCAATCAAACCCCTCCAATCCCACCAGATCCGTAATTTATAAGCAACACCTCCACCAACCCTGCATGCACCGTATTTAATATGCCTCATCAATTCTCATGGCCGGATCACATTCCATCTGCAGTTAATCCATCCCCTTTTTCAAACCATCTGCATCTGTTTAATGAGAGCACTGCAACCGAAGCGGTTTCTCTCACTCCTACCTCAAATCCTTTTTCAATGCATGAAGAAGTTTCGGGTTCCCAACACTCCTGTGTAACTGCAAAGCCACTCTTTGACGATTCCCTTCCCCAAGAGTTGGTTCAACTTCCTCCGATCATTACTACTAAAGGGAAAGAAATTGATGTGGCAGAAGTTTTGCCCACCACTTTACCACCTTCCTTTGCTTCAACCACTCACCATCAGTGCTCTTTCAATTCCAACGCCATGCGCACCCTACCAACCACCTATAAGATGTTACGAAACTCTGGCTTTGTGATGAAAGCCCCTGATTTTACCCCATCAGTCACAACGGAGCATGAGTTTGATCCTTCCCAGAGAAAGAAAGAAATAGCCGAGTTAGACAAGGCCATTGCTGAGAAAGATAAGATGGTGCCCAGAAAACAAAGAGCAAAGGCCAATAAATCCAAAGATGTGGTGGGTGTCAAGATCAAGAAAGGTGAAGGTTCCTCTGTCAAAATGAAGATGAAAGTTACTCTCTCAAAAAAGGCCAAGGAAGACAAAGTGCAGAAGCCAATCAAGAAGAAAGATGCTGGTTCCTCACAGATGGGTTCTCCTTTCAGTATGATCAAGGGTAAGAAGCCGAGAACAAAAACTAACAAAGCCATGCAGAAAGGTACTCAATTGTTTTTTGCTTTTAATCATTTTTCATCGTTTTTCCTGAATTTTAAGTTTAAAAAACAACCTAGAGATGAAATCTTGCTACCAGTTTGTAATCCTCCAAACAAATTTTTCAAAAACTTGTTGTGGTTTAGGATGGTTGTCCCACAACAACCATCCAAATCACCATGAAACTTTTAAGTTGGAACTGTAGAGGAATTGGCCAGGCCTCTACAGTTTCTGAAGTGTTCTCTCTGGCCAAGAACCATAAGCCCTCTCTAATATTCTTGTCCGAAACAAAAAAAGAAGTTTCTTTTTTAGATAATAAATTTCGAAAGTTAGACTTTGATTCCACTTTTGGGGTTGATCCTGATGATACTAGAGGTGGTCTTTGGTGTGCTTGAAACAATATTTCTTTGGATTGTTCTGTTTGCTATTCTTCTCTTAATTTGCTGCTTTTCAAAGTCTCTGATAACATTATGGGTATTTGGTATCTTGGATTAGTGTATGGTTCCCCTTACTTTGAACAAAGAAATGATGTTTCGAATGAGTTTCATAATGTTCTCCCTATAAATGAACCTCTTGTTCTTATTGGGGACTTTAATCAAGTTGTTTTTCAGCATGATAAAAATGGTTCTGGAGCCTCTACTCTCAGAGGAGCCAATTCTTTCCTTCATTACATTAATTTATGGAATTTGATTGAGGTTCGTAATAGTGGTCCTTGGTTTACTTGGTCCAACAACAGAACCTCATCCACCCCAACTTTTGAAAGATTAGATAGAGCCTGATGTAATCTAGCTCTCCTTAATATTTTCCCTGACCTCTTTGTCACCACCCTGGGTATGTCTGTTTCTGATCATTCTCCAATATTGCTCAATTTTGTTCCACCACCGCTGCATGTTTGGTACATATATCCCAAATTTGAGGCATGGTGGCTGAATTTTGATGATGCTTTTGAACTCATTAATTATGTTTGGAACATGCATATTCCTGGATCTCCTAGCTATAGTGTTGTTAAAAAGCTTTTCATTACTCTTCAAACCCGTAGAACTTGGGCTAATAATAACCCTAGCCTTAGAAATAGGATTAAACAAGTCAAGAATGATCTTTGTAGTCTGCAAAATGATCTACCCCTCTCTCACAACGTTTTTTTTCCAGAAAAAAGCTGAGTTACTTACAATATTAAAATGTGAAGAAACCTTCTGGGCTCAAAGAGCTAGATGTTCCTGGCTTAGAGATAGGAATAAGAATACAAAATTTTTCCATGCCTATACTAAAATTAGAAGACAAACTAATTCTATTCGAACTATACAAAGCCATCAAGGTATTGTATTAACTGATCCTCTTCAAATCTCTATGGTTTTTGTTAATCATTTTAAATACATTTACTCTGAACCCTCACCCTCATATCATGATTTACTTTTAGAGAATAGCAACCTGTTTGCTTTAGATCTCCTTTTTAACATTAAGAAAACTTTAACTACTGATCAACAAACTTTCCTTTCCTCTCCTTTCACTGCATATGAAGTAAAGACTGCTGTCTTTTCTCTATCCCCTCTTAAGGCTCCAGGCCCTGATGGGATGCAGACTATATTCTTTCAAAAAGCTTGTCCTCTCATCTCTGGTCAGGTTACTTCATCCATTCTCTCTTTTCTCAATTCTGGTCATCTGCTGAAAGAATACAACAAAACAGTCATTGTGCTCCTTCCTAAGATAAATAATCCTGTTTCTGCTAATGATTATAGGCCTATTAGCTTATGTAATGTAATATATATGATTATTGCTAAAGTTATTGTTAATAGACTCAAAATTGTTCTTCCTTCCCTCATCTCCTGTAATCAAAATGGTTTTGTTCCAGGAAGACTAATCCAAGATAATTTACTTCTAGTCCAAGATCTAGTTCACACCATTCATAAAGCTAATTCTCCCAATCATAAAAAGTTAGGGGCTCTAAAGTTGGATGTCTCCAAAGCCTTTGATAGGGTTAGATGGGACTTCTTAGAAGCCCTTCTTCATCAAATGCATTTTCCTTCTCATTTCATTCATCTTATCCTACAATGTGTCTCTACAGTTTCTTACCAGGTTCTTATTAATGGAAAAGCTTCTGTCTCTTTCAAGCCTCTTAGAGGATTAAGGCAGGGGGATCCACTGTCTCGTGTTCTTTTTTCTCTTTGTGCTGAGGTCTTTTCTGCATTATTACAGCATGCTAATGATATAGGACTTATTTCAGGCATTCCTTACTCACGTAGAGAAGAGCTTACTCATTTGCAATTTGCAGATGATACTCTTCTCTTTTTCCAAATTACCCCAAGTGTAGGATTGAATATTCAATCTTTAATCACCACATATGCTACACACTCATGTTTAAATATTAACATTAATAAATCCTCAATTGTGTTTAGTCCTAATTGTTCTCAAAATGACAAACAAAATTTAAATCAAGCTCTACATGTCACTGAGAAGCCTCATTTAAGAAAATATATTGGTATCTTCCTCAATCACAAAGGAAACAATAAAGAACTCATAGCAGATACAGTTAGTAAAGTTTATCAAAAATGCTCTGGTTGGAAGGGACTTCTGTTAAACTTTGTAGGAAGATGTGGACTTATTAAGGCTGTTCTAAATAGTCTTCTTGTTTACCCCATGTCCATTAGTGTATTCCCTAACAAAACTTGTAAGCTCATCACATCTTTACTAGCAAAATTCTTATGATTTGGAAATACTTCTACTAAAGGTATCCACTGGCTTCCTTGGAACTTTCTTTGCAACAAGACTAATAGAGGGGGCTTAGGTTTTAAGGAAATTTCTTCCTTTAATAATGCTTTAGTAGCTAAAAATAGTTGGAGAATGCTTACTTCTAAAACTTCTATTTTCTATAAATACTTCTCTACTAAGTACTGTAAAAGAACTCATTTTAGTATTATTAGACCTGGTTCCTCTTTTTCTACTGCTTGGAGAACCATCTGTAAAGGGAAAGACAGTCTTTCTAAAGGGTTGGCTTGGAAAATAGGTAATGGGAAAGATATCATGATTAGATCCTCTGGATGGATCCCTGATGTTCCTGCTAATTCTTTACAGGAAGTTTTGAATTCTACTGATTCTAGGCATATTTTTGCATCTGTTGATCAATTGCTTGACTCATAGATTGATGGAAGTGGAAGATGGTGTAGACATACTGTTACCCAGATCTTCCTCAATGGTTGGCTAATAAGATTAGGGAACATGATTGTGGCTCCTTTGATCAGCAGGATGTCCCCTTTTGGAAAGCCTCCTATTCTGGCATCTTCTCAGTTTCTTCAGCTTATAATCTCCTTAATTAAAATAATTATTCTCCTAATTTATCATCTTCTCCTTTGTATTTTAAATCCATTAGTCACAACTTCAATTGGTCGTTACTTTGGAAATTTTGTTTACCTAATCAAATTATAGGTCTTATCTGGAGATCTAACTAGTTCTCTTCCTACTTTACATAATTTGCATGCTAGAGTTGCTTCTATTAGCCCTATCTGACCTTTTTGTAATGTTAGTAATGAAACTGCTACACATCTTTTCCTCCTTTGTCCAAGGGCTCAAGGGGTCTGGCATAAGGCTCATATCTTAATCCCCTTTTCCCCCTTCTTGATATTACATCCTGGATCAAGAGTTGGCTCAAAAAAAGAAGGATTGGAAATGTAATCCCCATTGGTGTTGGATTCCTGCCATCATTTGGACCCTCTGGAAATCTAGAAACCAGATGATATTTCACAAAATTAGCATCAATGGGGATCAGCTGCTTCACCTTGCTCCGGATTTTGTGGAGTTTATTAACTTATCTGCTAGTACTAATTAATTCTCCTCTTCCACTCATATTCCACCGCTTTGGTCAAGATTGCTTCAGTTGATGGTGCCCCCTCTTGGGTAAAGGCTAGTGATCAGTTTGCAGCATGTTCCAGTGTTCAGCAGGTGCTTGATGTGGTTCCTTTGGCCTCTGAGCCTCCTCTGAGTGTTCCATATCAGGTTCCAGCAGTAGGTGTCATAGAGTTTGGTTCTCTCCAAGCTGAAGGTGGTGTTCCTCCTCAACCTACAGAAGGTGTGCAGTCCCTCCTCCTTTGTCTCCCTCTTTGGTGCCCTCTGATGCTATCATCCCCTATATCATGGAGTCATTTACGGAGTCTGGTTCTTAGCTCTCATTAGGAGTCTCTTTGATCTTTGTGATGTTTTTAATGTGGGTTGCTACTCCCTGGATTTGGATTTGTAGTTGGTGTTTTTCTTTTGATGAACTTTTTTGTAAGTTTTTTTTGTTTATTCTATGGTAATCTCATGTTCTTCAAAAAAAAAAGCTATGAATTTCATAAAAATTATACAATGACATACCAGCATGTTCCATCTCTTTCTATCCAAATTGATTTTTACCACTATTCACTGGGTCAATTTGACCCGGTCATTTAAATATCAAAATGATGCAATTTTGTGATAATCTTTTCATGGTGTTTTAGAGTAAAAGTTGCTCTATCACACGGTGAAAAAATTATTAAAAAATCCCATCGTTTTGTGATCCAAATCACCCGGTCAAAGTGACCCATATCCGAGTTAAAAAAAGCAAATGGATAGAAAGATAGAGAACATAGTGGTAACCTTTATAAAAAACATGATCCGATAATCTTAATGGATTATGGCCCATAAACTTCGAAGAATTCGTACTTTCACCACAAATTTATGGTATATTCCTCATAATTTTATAAAAAAGCAACTACCGCTACATGAAAATTTATGAGAGATATCATTGATTTCAGTTCAATAGGTACTATCATATACGGTCCATTTCTAGTTAAATGTAAGATGATGTTCACAATATTAATGTAATAATTACACCGAACTCATTGTAATTTTATATTTTTCCCGAAATGTGCTAAAATAATATCCGTTGCAACACTTTTCATGGAATCACCAAAAGCTTGAAGCATGGAATAACGTATTAATAGAGGTGTCAAGGGGGCGTGAGCCCACATAGACCGAGCCCACTCTTTAAAATGACCCAGGACCGTCATAGAACAGAATCGGCCCAACTATTGAATAGAGCCCCGATCAGAGTTAGGTAGGAACACGCCAGTTTGAAACAGGCACGAAAACAAGCCAATGTCCACCCCAATCCCTCCTCAGGTCGGACTATTTTTTTTTTTTTTTTTTTTTTTTAAGGCGGTGGGGGGGGGGGTGTGGGGGAGGAAAACAACATTTAACGTGGGCCGGCCTATTTGACACAATTAGCTGCATGGTAGCAAGTCCCAGTTAACAAAAAGAAGATGGTAGTGAAAAGCATTCTTCTTGAAACTGTAAGGGCACTATTGGTATAAAGTTGAAAGAGTTCATAGGTTTTTTATAAGTTTGAGCTGTGTCACTGTGAGTACTGCGCAGCGTATGAACACACACAAAGACTTGATGGTTTGGAACTGGACATGGAGGATGTCAAAGCTACTGTTTTTGGACTAGAAAGTGATATGGGACAAGTCAAGTATATGGTGGAAAGTATCTTCAGAAGCATGACTTTTCTTGATGTTCCTGAGGAGCCGGAAGGAACAAAGAAAGGATAATCAGACAAGGAATTACCTAGTGAGCATTCACAACAGGAAGAAGCTACTCCAGTTTCAGATAAGTGAAAGCAGGCAGCAGAACAGGCAGAAGATGAAGCAGATAGTCCTGATTCAGATGAGTTGCTGATCACTTTGAAGAAAAAGAAGAAATCTCCAAAGGCAGCTGAAAAGGATAAGACTTGTGAAACAGCTACTGCAGAAGAAGTTGCAGAGGAACAGGAGGAGCAAGACAAGACTGATGAAGAAGAAAATGAGAAAGAGAAAGGAGATCATGAGGAAGATGAATATCAAAACCCTTAATCTTGCCTATTCTTTCTCCCATATTCTCTCTGCTTTATTTCTTTAAGTTTTCAAAATTTTCCAGACACTTGATCCAACATCTTCTATCTTTTTGATGAAAGTCAAAAAGGGGGAGAAAATTCTAGGTTTTTTAGTTTAGGATATTAGGTTTATTTGATGTTATCTGCTGAACTTTTTAGGTGTTTTTGTTGGTATTTAAATAAGTTGGATCGTTTTGGAATAACTGTGCCTTTAAATTGCAGACTAATCAGTTTATTTTGCATAGACTAAGGATCAAACAGAATTTGGTTTTGTCTTTCATCAAGGGGGAGATTGAAAGCTAAGGTTATTCAAGGCTTGAAAGAGCTTGACTATTTCAAGGCCTTGAAACAGCTTTCAAAGCCTTCAATCAGCTTTAGAGGCTTGAAAATAGTGTTAGCTATTTTCAAGGCCTTGAAACTAGATTCAAAGCCTTGAAACTGTTAAACCTGAAAGCATATTCTCAGGGAGAGTTTTTCTATTAACTCTCTGATCTAATTTATCATCTCTCTTGCATATGTTTGATTATCTGTTGTTAGATGATGAACGACAAATTGTTAAACATGTTTTGAATCGTACTATATCAACTGTTTGACCATGATAATGCAGGAAATATTTGTTTCTAAGTTTGGAGGATTGCTTCCTAATCTGGATTGCTGCAGATTTGGAAAAACTTGAAGACTTTGATCCTGTGATCAATCAGATGTGTTTGACAGCTTCTCATGATTGTTAAATGAAGGATTACAACAATATCTCAGAAGATTACAATCATTCAACCGTTGGAGAAGATCTCAACATAGTCAAACTATGTTACCTACAAAATAGCAAGGTTGTTGCTGAAAATCTGGAGAGATTTGCAGAGCTGTTTGAAGTATTTAAAGATATCAAATTCGAAGCAACGAAAACACAATTCTCAACGGGCAAATACAGAGAAAGAATTCTGGATTGAAAAGAATCAAAGAAGTTCTTCATCTCTTCCAATCCATACACAGAAGTTCACTGCATTTCACTGCAGTTTTCTACTCTTAAGTGATATTATGTATAGAGCTATATTGGTAGATCATTTCTGTATTATTTCTACATTCATTCTCAAGGATTGTTCAAGGTGAACAATAGAGAATTCTTAGTCAATCAGTTAGCCAGAGCAGGTACTAGATAGGTTAGGGAAAACCACAAGCTGTAACAGAGTAAGGGAACTCTCTGTGCTTGAGTTCTAGGGCTTAGCTTTTGATTAATAAGAATTGAGTTGAAAATCCTGCAGGGATCTAATCCCTGAGGTAGAGACGTAGGTCCAAGTGGACTGAATTCTATAAATCACTTGTCTTGTGCATTTTCAGTTCATCTACTTTCAAAGCTTTTGCAGCATACAAAACTGTTTATTTTTCAAGGATTTGAACTTGTTTTCAAGGCCTTGAAAAAGGCTTACTTGTTCTAAAACTTTATGTTACATTTCAAAGGCTTGAATCTGTGTTCAAGGCCTTGAACTTTATTATCTACACTAGTTCTTCTACTTGTTAGCTAGTTTTGCAAAAAAGTTGGCATACTCTATTCAACCCCCTCTTCTAGAGTATCTTAGTTGCTTATACATCTACATACTCACACTTTCAATGGGAAACATCCAGCAAAACTGAACCGGACCCCCGTATAGTGCTTCTTGCGGCAGATGAACCGACAAGTGTATCATGATATCGAAGAAGGAAGGAGGAACTATTAACTCAGATTTACACAATATCAACGTTATGTCTTCTTCCAGTTTTTCTAAACTCTCGACAGTCAGAGTTCTTGAGGTCAGCTCCTTGAAAAACGCACTCAGCTCAGTAATAGCACCGACAACTTCGCTGTTGTGGTGGCCACGTATTACGAGTGGAAGCAGCCGTTGTAGCAGGACATGGTAATCGTGGCTCTTCATTCCAACTAACTTGTTATCTTTGACACTTACACAAGATGAAATATTTGACGCATACCCAACTGGAAACTTAAATTGCTTTTAACCATTCACATAAACTTTTCTTACCGAATGCCTCCAAGGTATATGGTGCCTTGGGAAGTTTTGCTTTCTCCCCAAAATTTTCATCTGGCTGATGCGATTCCGGCCTAATTTTCATACGCTTTAAATCCCTTCGTGCATGTGCATGATCTTTACTTTTTCCTTCAGTACCCATATGCGTCCCAACAAGACTCTCGCAAATGTTCTTCTCGATATGCATTACGTCCAGCCAATATCTTGTTTTAAGTTCATGCCAATAAGGTAGTGCAAAGAATATATTTTTTTTCTTCCAATTTAACTCTTCCGGGGGACGGTTCAAATTCCTTTTGCGATTGCTTCCGTATTCCCCAATCTCAAATCATTGGGAAGTTTCTCCAACTTCTTCAGAATGTCATCCCCCGTTAACTCCTTCGGCTTTGTTTTTATTTTCCTCTTCCCAAACTTTGTACTAGTCCGCCACTTATGGTTCGGGCCTTGGACCTAAGAGCACCCATATTAGCTTGCTTCTTACTAAAATGTATCCTGGTTGAATCTATGTCCTTGCTACAAGGTGGGAAAGCTAGTTTTCCTTTCATGCTCCATCCCGACATCATTTCATAGGCGGGAAAATTGTTAATGGTCCAAAAAAGTGAAGCATGTAAGATGAATCGCTCACCAGTTGCTGCGTCATAGGTATCGACACCTACTTCCCACATCTCTTTCAGCTCATCAACTAAGGGACACAAGTAGGTATCGATTGCGTTTCCTGGGGATGTTGGGCCAGGTATCAGAAGCGACATCATCATAAAATCCTCATGAAGACACCTGCAACAACCCCCTTATCCGGCTCGGACAAGACCGGGAGGGCGATGCTAAAAGTAACGGCGGAAATCAAAAGCATAACATTCCAAATATTTATTACATAACATTAAACATCCAAAAGTCATTAGATATTACATAAGTTTTCTCAAAATCACTACATAAGGTGAGCTAGCCAACTACATCACTACTCGTGCTGAAAACCGTCTACGTGAGTCCCGTACCCTGCTATGCCATAGTCCTCAGCTCCTAAGCCTGCGGTGGGAAGGAAACAGGAACCGCAGTTTCAAAGTCAGTACAAAAGACTGAGTAAGCGACACCCAAGCATGTAAAACAGATGAAGAATGAATATCTTTTCTTTTGAAATAACTCAGAACTGGAAATGAATAACAGGAATAAAATAACTTCTCTGAAACAAAAGCTCAACTGAAAACTTCTCTTCTTTACTAAACTTCCTTCTTTTATAATATCCAAAACTCAGGAAAACTGCTGTATTATTATTCTGTGTTGATACGGGGAAGATCTACTATACTATCACTAGCAGCCATGACCTTAAGTGCCGGCACCCCCCTAAGACTCCTCGCGGCCAGAGAGGTGAGTACATGGAGCGACCCGGCAGGTTGCGACCGGGTTAAAATAAGCGGGTCGAGAGGACGAAGCCAACACGACCAATCTAGATAAATGAAATCACAACGATCCCCGCACAACTCTTTCCACTTTAATTAATCATGCATTAATGTTATTCGTGTGACAGTAATAAACAGAGCAACTTCTGAAAATATAAGAACGTCACAATTTAACATGAAAATAAGCAATAAATATTTTGAGACGAATATAAAAGCTAAAACGAGACACGAAAGGAACTAGGCTCGCAAGACTTGACATGTTCACTTACCTCACTTTCCGTAGCAAAAGCACGTCCTAGCGGTGGCTCGGGCCTATAAAAATGTCACCTACAAATCGTGTCTTCTACGTCAACAAATATCCAAATAAAATGCTATAAGTCCTAAAAGAGTATTTATATCAACTTAAATCCTACTATTTATATTTCTATCATTTTATTACCCACTTATAATTTCTTAGAAATAAAACAACTCATCTATTTTTAAACAACTATTATTATTATTATTATTAATTTAAAAGTGATTAATTAGATTAATAAAGTTATGAGCTATAAAAATTATACTTAAGAATAAATTTGAATTATAATGACAAAGTGAGTCTCGACTATTATATTTTTAAGAAAACTATACACGATACTATAATATTTAGAAAAGTCTAATTTTACAAGTTTAGTAACTAATGTTATAGATTTTGCAATTAAACAATATTTAATAAAACTTTTACAAAACGTGTCTATTTTAGTTTCAAACAACTTGTTTACTATTTCCTTAACCGAATAAATTTTCCGAGACAAAAGCTACTATTTTTAGATATTATCTTTAAACCCAAAATTATTATTATTATTATTATTATTATTTTTAGCTAAAAGTGTAATTTAATTATATAAAAACTTATTTGTAATAAAAATCAACAAATACTCTAAATTATACTAAAACAGTTATATTAAAAGACACTAGCCACCCTAAAGTTTCTGAAAACATCAAACAGCCCCCTTATAACATGTTAAAATATTTCTGAAAATTACACTTTGACCCCTTTTTCAAGAACAACTCATTTTAGCTCTTCAAATCTTAAATCTAGCTATCAAATTCAGGTTTTGATTATGTAAAATGACTAAACAGAGGGTGTAGCACATACCTAGGCCAAAAATGGCCGGAAACCGTTGAGATACGCGTCGGGTCGAAGTCTCGAGTCGGAGTCGTCGGACTTTGAAGCTCACTCGCCGGAATTAATGGCTTCTTGGCCGGTTCTGGGTCTTCTGATGACTTAGTCGAGGCTCTAGGAGTCTACTGGAAGCAGTGGGAGAGAGTGGGTGGCGCTGGTGGTGATTTCCCGAGTTGGTCGCCGGAATCAATGGTGGCGGCGGCGGCAGTGACGGCTTCCGCTGCTGCTGCTGCTACTGTCTGGTTTCTCCGACCCCTCCTGGGTTCTCAACCAATTAAGAGAAGCTGAGAGAGAGAGGGACGAAGAGGAGAGAGAGGGCGGTGGTGAAGTGGGTCCTCTCGGTGGTTGACCCGACGGGAATACTACGGCGGTGGTGGCTCTGTTTCTCCCTGCTAGAAGCTGCTGCAGTGGTCTTCTAACAGAGAGGAGGTGAGGGTGAGAGAAACAGAGAGTGGGGGTGAAGCAGTGGTGGGCTTGGTGGTTCTTGCTGCCGGAAACAATGGCGGCAGTGGTGGATGGGGGTGGCTGCTGCCTCTCTCTTCCTCCGCTGCTGCTGCTGTTCTCTGGTGGCAGGTAGGTGGAGGGAGAGAGTGTGAGATGAACGTGGTGATGGTGGTGGGTTCTTGCCGAACAAAACAACAACAATGGTGGTGATGATGTTGACGGTGACGGAGGTGGTGGTGGTAGCTGCTGGTGGCTGTGAGGAGGTTGGGGCTGCTGGTGAAGCTCTTATATAGAGCTAGATTACTTGGTGGGCAAGGAGTGGAGGGCGGTGGTGAAGCCCGAAGGTGTTGGGGCGGTGATGGTTTGGAGGCGGGTTGGGTTGCTTTGTCGTGAAGAAGAGATTTGGTGAAAATGTGAGAGAGGGAGTAGTTGTAGGGTGTGGTTGAGGTACTAGGGCTTTTGGTGATTCGGTGTGGCAATCACACCTAGTCTCGCGGTGGTCGGGTACGCGTTAACACTACGATTTTAACTAAAACTACGAATTGTTATCGTATTAATTCACGATCGAAATTCTAATAACTATTTAAAATTTTCTTGCAAATAAAACTCTAAAATATATTTAAACATTATTTTGTCACTAAAATTATTATTATGCCATTATAATGACTATTTTACCCCTGCTAATTAAACGGGGTATTACATTCTTCCCCCCTTAAACAGAGCTTCGTCCTCGAAGCTAAAATCAGGCAACTACTCATGATACTCTATCAATCCAACAACTATCTACCAGAATTAATATCCCACGACTGACATAAATTTCAAGTAACAATTAATAACAAGTAGCCAATTAAAACATACGTAATCCAACACATAACACCAACAACTAATAGCAAGTAGCCAATTAAAACATACGTAATGCAATACTTAACACCAAATTAGGTCGTGGTCACGTCTATCAAATTAAGTGATCTCATTCGGGTTCTAAGTTTCAAGGTCAAACGTATCTCAAAGGTATTCAAACATATCTTAAAGGTACTGAAGACGTGAAAATAGCAAACTACGGCGTAATGATATTTAAACGAAGGGTTGCGTCCTCTCCCCCTTAGAGAGTGACGTCCTCGGAACTCCTTTTGAATTTATCGTCTAACTTTACTCTTATCATCCGGTCGGAAGTTGACTTGAATACAATGTAAGATATGGCTTCTATTAGTCTCTTACTTCATAATTCATAGAACATGTCGAAGAACATGAGAATCCTATGGTACCAACTAATTTAAAATGTAGGATAGCCCTAAAATTGTACAGCCCCTAGAATCAATTGATAAGAAAATCAACATCCCGAGACTCAAAAATTTATTTAACAAATGACTGCGATTTGCTACCCAGCACCGACATATAATACCATCTATGTGAGACCCCATTTTGTACCATAATCCTATAGACGAAGCCTCAAAGTTCTAAATGATAAAACTGTCGCTGTAAAATCTTCCAAAGACTTGATAGACAACAAAAGCCACCTTTATTTATGATTTTATATTAATAGTAATCCCAGACATAAATCAACAGAGGAATTATAACATACTTCTTTGATACATAACATCTAGTTCTATGGGCTCCCTGACTCCAAAGATAGATCCATGCTAACATTTATGTTCCTCTAGCAATAATTAAGTAACCAAAAATCCAAGTAGTAATGCCCCAGACAGCTATGAACTTTTTAGCCACACAGAGCGCTCGATTCACCACAACGGAGGATCCACGAAAATAGATAACAAAACCTCACGATTCTATGGATTTGTAACCATCTGTCCAATAACTAAGTGGTCGTTTCCGAAATTCCCGAGACTTGTAATAATTTATGATGACCAGACCCTCAAACCATTTATTTACCTTCAATTTTGAGAACCCAACACGAACTAAGTTTTAGTGAGAGAACCTCAATTGCAAGAAGGACTTGTAAAAGAACTTAATTGAAGAGTGTATGCTGCAATAAGACGTTAACAACGAGACCCCAAATACAATTTATGTGAACAATATGTACCACCAGGAAATGAACATTATATCACCGAGGCATATTATCATATTAGATGATTCCCAAAAAGAGAACTCCCGACAATATCATTAACTAAATCCTTGGGGTAGTTGCTCTAATGACAATATAACTCCAAATGGATATTCCAAACTGTCACTATACCTCAATTTGGTCGAGTTAAAGGCATGTAGAATCCAGTGGGCGAATCCTATGAACTTTGGTCAAATTCCCAACGTCTCCTCAGTTTCCCCTTGTTTTGAAGTTAATTGAGCTTGACTGTTGATTGCCTGATACTCGAATCTTACTCATATTTGGTTTATCTCTTGTAAATCGAACTTCCCTTGCTTAGTTGGCAACGAACTATCTAAAACCTTATCCTTAGATCCTATTGTTCGAGATATGTTATGTGGAGAGATTAAGTCTTTATCTCTTGCTTCACAGAAGGACCATTTCGAAGTACATTTGTTATTCTTGTCCAATTTATATTTCTCACGACTATGATCGATTGAGTGATTTACTGATATTGCGATGGTGTGATTTATCAATTTCACTATTTGGAGATATATCGGTGCTTCTTCTATGGTTTAGTATAAGTAAAGGGAATACATAATTGCAATGTGCACATAGGTGTGCAACATAACACATAGTTCATAATCACAATCATTATTAGGCTATAATCAACTATGAAATTTCCACATATGGTGTTCTGCTATGCATCTTTCCTCTCTTTTGAGAACTAACTTGGGCCCAATCGGGCGATCATATCCTTGATTCTATGACGGCTTTATTGCGTGTCTTCATAAAACCTGATAGGTTATCACAATATTATGATCTCAATGTTGTGTTAACATACCACAAAGGACATATTTCCATGCCACCATATAAAGCATTCCACATCACATACTGCTACCATACCATGAGAAGTCAAATAGTCAAGCTCATATAAGTCTTAAATTTTATGGTTGGTGATTTATGCAGATCCATTACTGAGCTAACTATTCCTTGAGGTTTTTAGCTACTTCTCTTGTTCGTATCTGGAGTTCAATTTCTTACGGTAGGTTATTCTAGGAGTACAGTATAGGCAAACTTAGGGTAGTACTTCAACAACTGTTTGTTGCACACAGCAATAATTAACGTCTCTCCGTCTCACCCAAGTAACAACATTCATACGTTTCCCTTTTAGTATTATAATCTGACCCAGAACAACAACTTTTTAAGTCCATCACCCCGCGTAGTCCCAAATTTGTTACTCCAGAGTTCAATCAAATAAATTAGAATGCTCCTTGACCTCAGGTTTAAACTAGTCTCCATTTTTTTTTAAGTTAGAATACACCTCCAGGTTCCAATACAAACTCCAAATTCATCTTAACCTCTTATCTCGTATTATTTCAATAAACCTCGGATCGCAACACGTAAGCTAGACGGCAAGACTCCCAATGGCATGCGCGAACACATCTAGGAACAAATTCGTAATTGAACATATATTCCAAATGTAAATAAATACTCCGTAACAATATTCCAGATATTTCCCAGGAGCGGAAGTGATAATCTTTTAATATTTTTGATAGCAGTATAATAATTCCCAGATAAAGTCACGGAAGAATCCACTCCAAATGTTGACTTAGCAGACCCCAAACAATACTTCCAAAATTTTGGGTTATCACTCCAAGAGAGTCACTAGACCAGAAAATTTGAGGTACATCTTATGCAAGATTTAGAGCAAACCTGACTAAACATGTGATTTGATACATCTAAGTCTTGTAGGCGAACATCGGTGCTTCACAATTTAAACATCAACCCTCTCAAGTTAGTTCCACAACTCCAAAAGTAATATACAACTGAACAGAGATCCCAACCTTCAAGCATCACTAGGATGACAAGACTCCAAGTAACAACTCAATTACTTAAATATCATTAGACCACACAAATTATTTACGATAAACAATCTAGCATAGACTACTGATCACAAATGAAGAAGTAAACTCCAATCAACCATTAACACCTGGAGACCCTCTAATAACTAAGCCCGTAAAATTACAATTGAAGCAGGTTGAAAATTGCGGGTTGACCTCATTGATTCTCAGGTGAGGGAGGGTGGGATCTCCCTTGTCTACCTTGAAAATATACTGTTTGATTTACTGAAAGACTCCCAAGATTAATTCTTTTTTGACCTCAAATTCCAAATTACCATCCCAATCAGTATCCAGAGTGCGTCATCAAATTTATGTACAAACATTGTAATCGAAACTAAGATTCGTCAGTCAAGTATATTAATATTCTTACCACATATTTCCCCTCAGATGGTTCATGAAGTCACATACCCTTTTCAATATTACTATCGAACGAAGGTTTTCCCCACGTGGTTATTGTTTTAGACAGTCTATTCTCATCGGATCTCGCTAGTGTAATATTATAATGGTCTGTTAATCATGTCCTTGGTTATGCTATCACTGTCACAGGGATTGGGGTATGTCGTCTTTTAAATGCACAATAATCGGTATACACCCTACAATTACCATAGAGTATCTTAGCATGTATCACATAGCAATTTTTGCAGTAAAACACACAACATGTATCTGCAAATAAAATGATACATCTATGTACGAATCAAATACTGTCCTCATTCTTCTTCTATCATGGAAATGAAAATTCATTCACAACCAACGAACCGTACTTTAAATCAACCGGATTCACATAGGGCTATGACAGCACAACACTTCTTGAGACAGGTTGCGGGTGGGCGGGAAATACCAAGTCCTATACTTAGCTACCCATACCCCGAACGGCTTTTCAAGTTTAATTATCTTGCCCTATGTCCATTTTAAGTTACCCTACAGGTTTTTAATCCCCTTTTATGGATTGCCTGCTCTGATACCACCTGCAACAACCCCCTTATCCGGCTCGGACAAGACCGGGAGGGCGATGCTAAAAGTAACGGCGGAAATCAAAAGCATAACATTCCAAATATTTATTACATAACATTAAACATCCAAAAGTCATTAGATATTACATAAGTTTTCTCAAAATCACTACATAAGGTGAGCTAGCCAACTACATCACTACTCGTGCTGAAAACCGTCTACGTGAGTCCCGTACCCTGCTATGCCATAGTCCTCAGCTCCTAAGCCTGCGGTGGGAAGGAAACAGGAACCGCAGTTTCAAAGTCAGTACAAAAGACTGAGTAAGCGACACTTAAGCATGTAAAACAGATGAAGAATGAATATCTTTTCTTTTGAAATAACTCAGAACTGGAAATGAATAACAGGAATAAAATAACTTCTCTGAAACAAAAGCTCAACTGAAAACTTCTCTTCTTTACTAAACTTCCTTCTTTTATAATATCCAAAACTCAGGAAAACTGCTGTATTATTATTCTGTGTTGATACGGGGAAGATCTACTATACTATCACTAGCAGCCATGACCTTAAGTGCCGGCACCCCCCTAAGACTCCTCGCGGCCAGAGAGGTGAGTACATGGAGCGACCCGGCAGGTTGCGACCGGGTTAAAATAAGCGGGTCGAGAGGACGAAGCCAACACGACCAATCTAGATAAATGAAATCACAACGATCCCCGCACAACTCTTTCCACTTTAATTAATCATGCATTAATGTTATTCGTGTGACAGTAATAAACAGAGCAACTTCTGAAAATATAAGAACGTCACAATTTAACATGAAAATAAGCAATAAATATTTTGAGACGAATATAAAAGCTAAAACGAGACACGAAAGGAACTAGGCTCGCAAGACTTGACATGTTCACTTACCTCACTTTCCGTAGCAAAAGCACGTCCTAGCGGTGGCTCGGGCCTATAAAAATGTCACCTACAAATCGTGTCTTCTACGTCAACAAATATCCAAATAAAATGCTATAAGTCCTAAAAGAGTATTTATATCAACTTAAATCCTACTATTTATATTTCTATCATTTTATTACCCACTTATAATTTCTTAGAAATAAAACAACTCATCTATTTTTAAACAACTATTATTATTATTATTATTAATTTAAAAGTGATTAATTAGATTAATAAAGTTATGAGCTATAAAAATTATACTTAAGAATAAATTTGAATTATAATGACAAAGTGAGTCTCGACTATTATATTTTTAAGAAAACTATACACGATACTATAATATTTAGAAAAGTCTAATTTTACAAGTTTAGTAACTAATGTTATAGATTTTGCAATTAAACAATATTTAATAAAACTTTTACAAAACGTGTCTATTTTAGTTTCAAACAACTTGTTTACTATTTCCTTAACCGAATAAATTTTCCGAGACAAAAGCTACTATTTTTAGATATTATCTTTAAACCCAAAATTATTATTATTATTATTATTATTATTTTTAGCTAAAAGTGTAATTTAATTATATAAAAACTTATTTGTAATAAAAATCAACAAATACTCTAAATTATACTAAAACAGTTATATTAAAAGACACTAGCCACCCTAAAGTTTCTGAAAACATCAAACAGCCCCCTTATAACATGTTAAAATATTTCTGAAAATTACACTTTGACCCCTTTTTCAAGAACAACTCATTTTAGCTCTTCAAATCTTAATTCTAGCTATCAAATTCAGGTTTTGATTATGTAAAATGACTAAACAGAGGGTGTAGCACATACCTAGGCCAAAAATGGCCGGAAACCGTTGAGATACGCGTCGGGTCGAAGTCTCGAGTCGGAGTCGTCGGACTTTGAAGCTCACTCGCCGGAATTAATGGCTTCTTGGCCGGTTCTGGGTCTTCTGATGACTTAGTCGAGGCTCTAGGAGTCTACTGGAAGCAGTGGGAGAGAGTGGGTGGCGCTGGTGGTGATTTCCCGAGTTGGTCGCCGGAATCAATGGTGGCGGCGGCGGCAGTGACGGCTTCCGCTGCTGCTGCTGCTACTGTCTGGTTTCTCCGACCCCTCCTGGGTTCTCAACCAATTAAGAGAAGCTGAGAGAGAGAGGGACGAAGAGGAGAGAGAGGGCGGTGGTGAAGTGGGTCCTCTCGGTGGTTGACCCGACGGGAATACTACGGCGGTGGTGGCTCTGTTTCTCCCTGCTAGAAGCTGCTGCAGTGGTCTTCTAACAGAGAGGAGGTGAGGGTGAGAGAAACAGAGAGTGGGGGTGAAGCAGTGGTGGGCTTGGTGGTTCTTGCTGCCGGAAACAATGGCGGCAGTGGTGGATGGGGGTGGCTGCTGCCTCTCTCTTCCTCCGCTGCTGCTGCTGTTCTCTGGTGGCAGGTAGGTGGAGGGAGAGAGTGTGAGATGAACGTGGTGATGGTGGTGGGTTCTTGCCGAACAAAACAACAACAATGGTGGTGATGATGTTGACGGTGACGGAGGTGGTGGTGGTAGCTGCTGGTGGCTGTGAGGAGGTTGGGGCTGCTGGTGAAGCTCTTATATAGAGCTAGATTACTTGGTGGGCAAGGAGTGGAGGGCGGTGGTGAAGCCCGAAGGTGTTGGGGCGGTGATGGTTTGGAGGCGGCTTGGGTTGCTTTGTCGTGAAGAAGAGATTTGGTGAAAATGTGAGAGAGGGAGTAGTTGTAGGGTGTGGTTGAGGTACTAGGGCTTTTGGTGATTCGGTGTGGCAATCACACCTAGTCTCGCGGTGGTCGGGTACGCGTTAACACTACGATTTTAACTAAAACTACGAATTGTTATCGTATTAATTCACGATCGAAATTCTAATAACTATTTAAAATTTTCTTGCAAATAAAACTCTAAAATATATTTAAACATTATTTTGTCACTAAAATTATTATTATGCCATTATAATGACTATTTTACCCCTGCTAATTAAACGGGGTATTACAACACCCCTCAGGGGACATATTGTACTGCCGTGCAGCAACATGCCACATACTGCAAGCACTATTCATCATGCCGAATTGATTAAATCCATCAGTGGCTAGTCCCAAACTAACATTACGGGGATCTCTAGCAAACCACTCATGCGCTTGGTCAAACTCTTGCCACTGCTTTGCATCGGCAGGATGAGTTATGACTAAGCCATCCTGGACACGCTCTTCCTTGTGCCATCTCGTTGCCTTAGCGGTTGTTTTTGACATGAAAAACTTTTGCAGAAGCCTCTTAGAACATTTCTAGGAACTCTTTTCCCCTTTGTGGTACTGGTCTTATATCTAGGCTCACCACAATCAGGGTTTGGGCAGTGTTCTAGGTGTTGGTTTTCTTTCCAATATAATGTGTAGTGTTTAGGGCACGCATGGATGTTGATGCATCCTAGCCCTAGTCCACGCAGCACTTTCTTTGCTTCATAAAATGACTTAGTAATTGAGTGACCAGGAGGTACTAACTCTTTAATAAAATCCAACAACAAGTTTACATATTTGTTACTCCATCTACAAATTATATGAATATGAAGTAGCCTGACGATGAGTGACAACTTAGAGAATGTTTGACACATAGGGCATGCTTCAGATTGCGCATCCTTCAACAACCTGGCAAATTCATCGCCCCCCCCCCATTGGTGGATGGTACAGAACCGGGTGAGGCAAGCGTTCCCTTATGTAACTCCCCGATCAACCCCTGCATTTCATCACCTGTTTCTGCAATTTCATCATCCCCACTACCAGAACCTATACTGACACTTTCCTCCCCATGGTAGGTCCATACTGTGTAGTCCTTTTTTATACCGTTCAGATGAAAATGCTCTTTAACTTTCTCAACACTTTCATATACAACATTAACACAACTACCGCAAGGAGAACTATCACTATGCAATCTAGCAACCTCCATAAACCCAGCAACTCCTTTAATATATTCAGGAGAAAACTTATCAGTCAGCGACATCCACCCACGATCCTTTGAGCCTACACAATTAAGAGTCGACAACGATATTGCCCTACTACAACCTATCCTAAACAAGAGATGCAGACAATACGTACATGTAGGAACATGCATAGTCACATTGTCAAAAAATCCATAGAAGAACAAAAAGAAGGTGCAACTCACGATATCACACAATCGCGCGAACTGAACAACGACCAAGTGTAACTTTCCTTCGATTGAATGTAGATCCATATAATCACCGCCTCTTAAGTGAGCAAGAAGAGACTCAGATCTGTACTCAGAGCCAAGTAATGTGTATGACACAGGCTGCAAAAGGATTTTTGCCCCGCCTTGCGTATAACATTGTCTCACCATCAACCAGTGCCATCGATAGAGCCACATCATCACGCTCTCTTACAGTGCTCATGAAAACCAAATAAGAGATGAACACCAAATAAGAGTGCACATTCAATTATTAGTTAAGAATGGCATAATATCAAATAGTACTTTTATAACATGTTCCAACCCCACAGCATACCTCCTTATCCACAAAAAGTCCTCCGGCGCGAACTCTGAAGCCCTTTCCCGCGACCTCTCAGTTCGCCGACCGATCGAACAATCGTGCTTGAATCGATCGAAAAACGGCTTAATCTTTTCTAACTGGCGCCTGAAATTCAACGGAGTGTTCACTGAAGCACCCATAGAGTCGGTCGCGTCTTAGCCTCAAGCAAGCTCAGTATGGTCTTTCTTCTATCAAAATCTGCTAAAATATTACTTGTTCTTATTGATATATCTTGTTATTTCTTGTTCTTGAGCATATCTTTTGTTATCACCGGTAGATTCCTGCTGTAGAACTGCAAGAATACATGTATTCAAACTAGTTTTTTTTTTTTTTTTTTTTTTTTTTTTTTTGGGCTCCCTAGGGTTGAAAGGAAAAATATATGATTATTCTTCTGCTGTGTGGGTGTAAGTGTTTGCTCTTTAGTATGCTGTCATTTTCAAACTGTTTATTTTGGGTATTCATGTGTTTGTCTGCATACATGAGAAGCTTATGTTATTTATTAATGTGCCAACGCTACGTGTGACTACTGAAATGCATCTTCTGAATTTGATACATGAACACTACAACTTGAGGAATGTCATGATATGTTCTGCCTCTCTTTGTCTGTATTTATCTCAAACTATCAATCTGCTAGCTCTCTGTCTCTGTGTGCTTAGGTCAATCCCTCATTCCTTAAACTTTGTGAGTCGTATGTGGCGTTCGACTTGTCTTTTTACTTGGCGCTATATTACTGATTATCTGAGTTCATTAGTATTGGTACTGTGAGTCGTAATTTGTTTCTTTGTGGATCCATCATGTTCCGTATTAAACATACTTCAGTTCTGATCGAATGTTTTTTGTTTCTTATGCCGATTTGTACAGAATACTGGCGAATCGGAGCTTACGTTCTAAAACTAAGAAACTTGAAAGGAGGTAAAGTGCAAACTTACGTGGATTGTTTGTTGTCTATAATCTGTGCATAGTGTGTGCTACCAGTTACAATACTCCTTTATTCCAACCCCATTTGCAAAATATATTGAACAAGTTGCGCTGAAACTTTCACTAGTACACAGTAAGAGGCGGTGATGATATATCAGTGATTCGAATTCGCTCGTTCAAGCTTTCACTAGTACTGTAGGATCTTTCGAATTCGATCGTCGAAGCTGATAGAATGTAATATACTGGCAAGGAAAAATAATTTTGCATCATGTGAGCATATCTTATCTGTCTTTGATGATAACACTGATCTGAGCCTCTTTTTATGAATAACACTGGACGACTGATTTGTACTTGAGAAGTTCAGAAATGCTTGTTTATTTATATACTGCTGTGGGGTAGAATGAGTGGAGCATATGGATTCGATCGTATTTTTGTTAATTCATTCCACCCACCATGGTTATTTATGTTAATTGTATTCTTTGTCCCATATTTTTACTTATTTCAATTTCCATCCCCTCAAAACGGTTTAGGGTTTAGGGTTTAGGTTTTACATGAAATTAAGTTGGAGACCATTGACTAGTGACCTTTCAAGCTCGCAATTAGGTGTTCATGGATTAGTGGATTAGAGTAGGGAACGCAAAGTTGACCGTTGTCTGTGGAGTGAACTCTCTGGAGGGGAATATGATTTAGTGTTAGGGTTAAGTGGGGACCGCAAAGTTTACCGTTAAGTGTAGATCAATAGCTAGACTTTAGAGTTAACCATTGATTTTTTTTCATCAATTAGTTTCACCTTGTCGAGATAGCAACGTTGACCGAACCTAATAGTGATTGAATTTCGATTTAAACGTTGACCGTATAGTTGACTTTTAAGTTGACTGTTGTCTTCCTTTAACCGAACCTAATAGTGTCACCAACTGGTAACCCCAAAGTTGAAAGTTGACTTCATAATTAACTTTAGAGTTGGTCGTTGACCATACAGTTTTGTAATTTAGTTGACTGTTGTCTTCCTTTGACCGAACCTAATAGTTTCACCAAGTGGTAACCGCAAAGTTATAAGTTTACAACGTAATTGACTTTTGACTTGTCCGTTGACTGTAAAGTTGACTATTTACTTCAATGTTGTCTTCCTTTGACCGAACCTAATAGCGTCACCAAGCGGTAACCAGAAAGTTGACAGTTGACAACGTAGTTGACTTTCGAGTTGATCGTTGACCGTACAGTTGACTATTTAGTTCACTGTTGTCTTCCTTTGGCCAAACCTAATAGTGTCACTAAGTGCTAACCGACAAGTTGACTGTTGACAACGTAATTGACTTTTTAGTTGACCGTTGACCGTAAAGTTGACTATTTACTTCACTGTTGTCTTCGTTTGACCGAACCTAATAGTGTCACCAAGTGGTAACCGGAAAGTTGACAGTTGACAACGTAGTTGACTTTTGAGTTGACCCTTGACCGTACAGTTGGCTATGTAGTTCACTGTTGTCTTCCTTTGACCGAACCTAACAGTGTCACGAAGTGCTAACCGCAAAGTTGACAGGTGACCACGTAATTGACTTTTTAGTTTACCGTTGACCGTAAAGTTGAATATTTAGTCCACTCTTGTCTTCCTTTGACCAAACCTTATAGTGTCACCAAGTGGTACCCGCAAAGTTGACCGTTGACTACATAATTGACTTTGGATTTGACTGTTGACTGTACCTTAGAGTATTTAGTTCATCATTGACCTTGTTTGACTTAAAATATTAGATTCTCTAAGTGGAAACTGCGAAGTTGAGCGTTGACTGCATATTAGTCCTTTGTCTTAACCGTACGCCGTAGAGTTTTCTTTTTGTTCACCTTGCACTTTATCTGACCTAACCTAAATATATATTTGTTTCAGCAAAGTTGACCGCTGACTGCATATTGACTTATGAGTTGACCATTGATTTTACAAGTTACTTGTTTAATATAATAAATTGTAGACTTTCATTGCCTATTATTAATTTACAATCTACGGGCTTTAGGCCAATTATCAACAAGCAATACAATTGCCATTACTAAATCAGAGGTCACAAAATTTTACAACAATAGTAATAAAATATTTCAAACCAAGTACTGGATTAGAGATTTGCAAATGATGTTACAAAACACATTGCAACATATTCATAATAATAAAGATCCAAACTACATTACAAATACATTGATTTCATAAACATAACTAGGATGCTATTATAAATCCGACACATGCGACACAGAAGCCCAACAAAAATCCAACAGCGCCGGAAAGTAGCCAGTTATTCTTTGGTGTTGACGCAACACGTTCTGCGACGGAGCGGCAAGTATGTGAGCACGACGGCATTCCTGATCCGCCAACAAGGCATTCGTAGCCTCTTCATAATCTGTATACTTGTGAAAGCAAGCGCCCTTGTATCCCGTTTTTTGTTGATGACAATCTTGCCATGACTTATATACGCCGCTTTGTCGGCCAACAAATACGGCATAGTAAGACTGTTTGTGATTTATTTCTACGAGACAGCACACACAGACAGTCAGTAACAGATCATGATCAGGAACAAACTACTTCAGTCTGACTGTGAAGTACAAATCTGTTTCAGCCAATAGAAAATTATTGCAATCCTCTTACAATAGCCAAACTGTTTCAACAATAGTGATCATAGGCTCAGACCTGTGACTGAATACATAATAAGAGATGACACACAGGCTGCAAAAGGATATTTCCATGCGTATTACAATATCTCTCAAGTGATCAATGGATCCATATCATCACGGCCTGTTGTGATCACTCATATAAACTCGCCTGCTTAACATCGATCTCAGATACAACACAGTCAGAACTACCAAATTTAAAGCAAGAATCAGTAGTCACACATAGGCAGCATATATAGGTTATACAGTAAGAATCACGGTCCTATGAGGATGCTCCAAGATATAATACGGTAAGAGGATGCCATAAGATATACTGTAATTCAGAACCAAAAAAAGGGACACAGAAGGAGGCGGCTCAGATCAGTACTCATGAAAAGCAAATAAGCTGCAGAAAGATTTTTCCATACCATTCATATTACAGTCTACGAGCTTCAACATATGAATTTGAAAGAACCATATATATCATCACAGACTATTCAGTGAGCATGAAGAGGCTCAGATCAGTACTCATGATAAGCAAATAAGAGATGATCACAAGCTGCAAATGGATTTTGCCTTGCCCATATGACACTCTATCAGCTTCAAAGAGTGAATTCAATAGATCCATATCACCAAAGACTCTTCAGTGAGCATGAAGAGGCCGGCTGAGATCGGTACTCATCAAAACTAAATAAGAGATGATCACAGGCTGCAAAAAGATTTTGCCTTGTCATGCATATTACACTCTATCAGCTTCAATGGGTGAATTCTATAGATTGATCCAAATCATCACGACCTCTGAAATTCTCACAAATAGTCACTAATGCATCGGCACATGACACAAATAGCTATATATATATATATTGACGCGAATTACTAGCGCGTATTACGCAAGCGCACGGTCAAGTAGTAAGAGTGGAGTATTTTTAGAACTCCGGGTTGTCGAACCCTCGAGGACAATCTCGCAACAGGTTTATATTTAACAATTTAGAATAGTTCACTAGGTAACCGGAGTAAAAAGTGATAATTTGTGGTGTTGCCACCCCCAAACAAGTGGCTGTAATAAAGTCAGAAATAAGTAGTAAACTGGAATTAAGAAGAATTCTTAATCAATTAATGGAGAGGACTAGGCAATCTCGCTGATCACCTAGGGTTGTAAACGATTTCCGGATTATCTAAGCAACACGTTAACTATATTCTAATCAAGCCGGGTAACAGCGCTGACTATCTCCTATCGGTCTCAAGTCATTCTACTTCACGGTAGAATACAATCTCCTATCGGTCTCATGTCTCTACCGGTCCGTTCTAGTAGGCTAACGACATGCACGACAACGGGTCCTGTCGGTCCACCGTTGCACGAAACCGTCGAATCTCACCTACCGAATCTACCCACATTTGGCCAATCCTAACACGTCTCTTCTCAGTCTCAGTGATACGGGATTGATATTCAAGTTCTCTACACAATTAGGTTGAGTCACTGTCGTGCACTCATCTAATTAGCTAGCATGTCCGGGTAGCTACTCCATTCATACTAAAGATTAAGCATAGAACAAGAACAATTGAATAAAAATAAGCTAACTTTAAGCCTGACTCAACTATTGAGTGAAACCCTAGTTCTTGAACCCTAGTTTTATCTCCTAACCGTGTCACTCAATTAGGATTACTAAAATAAACAAGAATCTAGAATTGATTCAAAAGTTGAAATCAATAAATCATGAAGCAAAGATCAAATCCGGAAAATACTCATCGTTTACATGAACCCTAGGCTCTCAAATCGAGATGCCTAGCAAAAGTGTTTAGCTACTCATAGTTGAATAAGCAAAAACAAAGAGTTTCTCCATTAATATTGACTAAGAGAGAGTAGAAGAAATCAAACGCAAGAAGCTTCAATGGTGGCGCTGTCTTCTCCGTCTCCTCCTTCTTCTCACGTTGAATGGCTATTTTTTTTCTTGCGTAGAATGCCTTCAGAACAGCCCCTCTTCCAACTAAATCAGTCCCCCAGTTCATTCTTTGTAATTTTACCTTTTTACACTTTGACCCCTCCAAGGTTGTGGGAGATTAAAAACTCAACCCTAACCCACAGCTTTATTTTTCCCGTGTGTTGGTTACAGGAGATCGCACGATCAAGACTCTGATCGCACGATCAAGACTCTGATCGCACGATCAAGACTCTGATCGTGTAAAACAGTAGGTTTTCAATTTTTCTCATCAGAAATTCGTCTAAGGCATGGCTTCTGATCGCACGACCTCAGAAAGTCTGATCGTGCGATCATCTGGGCTTCTCTGTTCGCTGCTCTGTTAACCTTCGTGGCCATAGCTACTTGTCTCTGTTTCTTCTTCTTTGATTGCCGCTGATTTCTGGGTTTCCTTGGCCTCTGTTTCAGGTGGGTTTGGTCGCGGCTGTTGCTGGCTGATCTTGGCTTCGATTGCTGGCTTGGATTTGCGGCAGTGAAGCTCTGTTCTGCGATCCCCTTCTTCTCTTTCTCTTCTTCTTCTTCTTTCTTCTCTCTGTTCGCTCGTCTGCTGCTGGGTTTGGTCGCGGCTGTGGCTGATTGAAGGTGGGTCTTGGTGGCTGCAGGTCTGTGGTTAATTGGGTTGCTGGACGGTGGATTGGGCTCTGATTTGGTCGCGGCTAGAAGGGGAAGTGGCTATGGCGATTTCAGGTGGGTCTTGGTTGTGTAGGAGGTAGTTTACTGGTTGGGTTTATTGGTTGGCAGAGGTGTTGGTCAATTAAGGGCTTGAAGGTAGCTGCTGGTTTTGGTGGTGGCTTTGACTAGAGTTCAAATTAATTGGTTCGGGTTAAGGTGGGTGTTTAGGTGGCTGGGTGTGTGGGTCTGTGATGATGGTGGTGAATGGTTTGTTGCTGGTGGATAATTTCGTGGGTATTTTGTGAAGGTGAAGGCATAGTAGAGTATGTAGGTGAACTGGGTATTGTTGTGGAGGTGGCAGTTTGGTTTTGATGGTGTAAGACGTAGTTAATTACAGCAGCTTGTTCACAACTTTTCTCTCTTCTTCGTCACCTGTTAATTCTTTGAGCTTTACCCGTTTCCGAAGTTCGCTTTCGTCCCTTTTTTTGCTTGATCTCACAAGTTCTATTTCCTGTCAAAATAACACGAACACAACCCGTGCGATCAAACGTGACAAATAAAGCTCAAATTGACTCGAAAACGCCCGGACTATCAATTACGCGCATATAGCTCAACAATACAAAATCTTCGCATTCACAGTGCAAAACTCATAATATTTACCCGGAATGCACGCAAAACGATAGTAAACACATCGAAGAAATATAACTCTTTACAGAGTTATCAAATTCCCCCACACTACCTTTTTGCGCGTCCCGAGCAAAATCAATCCTCACACTACATTTTAATCCACCGAATTGCATACAATTACACTAGCCATGTGACACACACAACACACACACACAATGCAATCTACATGACTATACAATGCAACTCGATTATTAAACAATGCAAAAATTGAAACAACTCCAATTTTTTTATCTTCAGTTAGAGATTGGGCAATCTCAGAAAAAGTAAACCGGCAAGTCATAAGGCTCTCATATTCCCTCAGAAGTTCTATAACTTTGGTGATCGGTAGAACTTGCGGCCAGTTTCGTCAGACAGAACGGGCACGAACACAAAAAAAAAATGTTGCTTCCGCACACTCATCAAACGTATCCCTAGCACTTACCATCCGAGCTATTTATCCACGGGTTAAATTGCTGACGGTTTAGGACGGGTAGGATAGGATATTTAGAAGCGTAGTCCTAGACGTCATGATCTTACTCACAAAACCCGATTCTCACACTCCCTCACCAAAATCCAAGGAACCCCACCGAATCTCACTACTCCGGCCCTCATTCCCTCAATCTTGGTGCAACGCCGTTCTCGCGGCCACAAATGTGAAGAAGTGATCTCGAACAATAGCTAATTTCCCCGGTCTTCAATTTCAAGCTTGCTCCTTTATTCCCTTTCAATTTCACTTTCTATTTTACTCTCTTTTTCTTTCTTTTTCATTTCCACACAATAATAACATTAAGCACATGGAGCCGACAATACGATAGTAATATCCGAGGAGATCAAATATCAGAATTAGATAACATGGGGGTGGAATGTGTCAAATTAGTGATGTAATAACATAGATGTCGACACCCCCACACTTGATGCAAAGCAAATCACGAACCCAGTAGTCAATGTGTAAACGTGCTTTTCCAACCGATCCTCCTCATCACCTAAGATATAGAGAATATAAATAAAGCATAAGCACGGCCTCCTATAAGATCAACCGACCCCCACCCCATGACGTGCGAAAGAAATACCACGCACTACGGTACTCCACCTGTGATCGTGGTGTAAGGACACGAATCACCGCCACACCGAAGTGTGCTACCGTCTCTAACTCACCCTCACATCCCCTCAAAAGACGACATGTAAGAGAATCCACATAAGATGTATCAAATCAGCTCACCCTCATCAAACCTCCCTAACTCAACTCCCTCTATCATGACGCATAGGAAAGGACCATTCTAACAAGTGATGAAAGTCACAATGAAAGGCTTCCTAGGCCAGAGGCTGTGAATAAAAGGGGTAAACGGATCAATAGGGGTAACTAGTGGACCTAGGAGATGGAGACGGGACGTGAGGCCCCCATAAACATCACTCGCACAGCTGTTCCGTTGCCACTACGAGGAGGGTTGACGACTACCTAAGTGACGGTGGTGTAGCGCTAGTAGGATAACTAGTCTGAGAGGCAGCTACTCGCAGTTCTAATGTGCATTAGCCCTATAAGTCTTCCTACTCCAGATTCTCGCGTCTACCTCACCTCAGATTTTCATATTCCTAAGGAATTCTATCATTAAGCCCTCTCCACATTCACTCTCTTCGATTGCCCTTTCTCAAAAATTTAAAATTTTATGATTTTTTTTTTTTTTTTCCTAGACTCTATATGCCATGGCCAACTCGACTAATCACACGATTTGGTAGGGGACTCAATAAAGTAAAAGTGCTAAGAAGAATGCATACTAACAATCCTAACACAATACGACACTATATCAAACACTCTACACTAACCACATGTACTCCACAATACGACACAACTGCATGTAACTGGCGATGCAAAACTGACATGGCTAGCAAAATATACACAAACCCCCCCACACTTAAGCGTTTCGTTGTCCTCAACGAATTTAGAGATATAATAAGAGGATTCATCGCTTAAATGTGTAGGCGGTGGATCTACACTATTGCGGCTCAAAACTTAGAAACAAGAGAGAGAGTTAAAGGTACCTGGGGTGCCCGGATCTACATGGGCACCGTTGCCGCGAAATTGCAACAAGAAGGGGTCTTGTGGACCGTTGACAATTGCCGGAGAAGTCTCTACGCGTCCGGATTCCGATGTGCGGCTAAGATATAAATTGTAGTCCTCTCATGCGTGTGGCAATCAAAATAGTGGAATCGCTCCTCGACCTCGAGCAATTCTCTATTCTTTTATGCATAATCCTGTGGGACTTTTTCGATCCCCAATTTCGTGCAATCTCTAGCATGCACATCAAGAAGGGGAATCGGGTGCGCCTTCTGTACCTGTGTCCCTGCACACTGATTGAAAACATAAGTCCACTCTCTCTCACCCCTCATAGTCAAATATAGAGAACTCATAAATAAATAAATAAAACATAAAGCATCCTACTCTACATGGGTTGCCTCCCAAGCAGCGCTTTGTAATTTAAGGTCGACGGCCCGACCATGTTACCTCATGAGCATCAGAAAGGTGGTTTGGCAGGTCGTGTCGCATCCAACTTCTGGCGCCGGATACTCATGACTACCTCGTGCGCCTGTACACTTGATTCTTTACCTTTAGGATCTGGCGGATCTTCCTGTGTCAGCTCTGAAATCCCACGCACAACTTTCACAGGAAATGGCAAGTCTGGCTTCACCTCATAAGTGTACTGAGGAGTCGGTTTGAAAACCCGAAAGGTCTCCACAGTATCGTTGACCCTCATGATCAACTCTCCATTCTCCACATCAATTAAAGTCCGACCGGTAGCCAGAAAGGGCCTACCAAGAATGATCGGAACGTCACCAACTGGCATGTCAAGGATCACAAAATCTGCCGGCATGATCAAACTACCAACCCTCACAAGTAAGTCTTCTACCACCCCAATGGCCTTCTTGGATGACTTATCTGCGAATTGCAGATTGATCCAGGTCTTGCTAGGCTCCCCCACACCTAGCTTTTTAAATATTGAGAGTGGCATCAAGTTTACACTTGCCCCCAAATCACATAGAGCTCTGCCTGTATATGCCCCGCCAAGTGTAGCCTCAATAACAAAACTACCTGGATCTTTCTTCTTCTTGGGTAGCCCATGCAAGACACATGAACTCACCTGCTCATTCAGTTTTACTGTCTGAAAGTTATCCATAGCTTTTCTCCCATAGATTGCATCCTTGATAAACCGCGCATACTTAGGCATTTTCTGCAGTGCCTCAATCAAAGGAATATTGATGTGCAGTTTGGAAAAAATATTGAGAAATCTCCTGTACTCCTCAGAGTCATCTTTCTTCTTCCTAGTTTTCAATGGAAAAGGTACATCTTTAGAAGAAGAGGGTGGTGGTAATACCTCATTGGAATTTCCCTCATCATGTGGAGTCATGCCCTTTGATTGGGGGACCATGACAGGTGTCTTCTCAGAATCGAAGACCTCATGCTCCTTAGCTTTTGACGCTTCAGCTCTAGCATGGCTCGGGTATGGTGGATCAGTCAACGAAACCCCGCTGCGAGTGGTAATGGCATTTACCTGGCGCACATTCTCTGTGTCAGATGGTAGAGAACCAGGTGCTCTAGCAGATAATTGCGTTGCAATTTGCCCAACTTGAACCTCTAGTGCACGAAGAGAAGTCTTCGTAGCCTGCAAATCAGAAGACATAGCATTGACCGTCGTGGTCATATCGTTCATGTTGTTACTCAGCTGTGTCAACGCCTTAGTGAGTACAGAAATCTCTGGGTTCGGCGCTACAACCGCCGGTGGTGGAGCCTGCGACACTGGTGCTTGTGGCATGTGCTGAAACCCAGGTGCGTATATAGCTCCAGACTGATCCCCATACCTGAAACCTGGATGATCTCTTGTGCCTGGTCTGTAGTTCCCTTGGTTCCAATTCTGCCGCGGTCCTTGTGCCCCCACAAAGTTCACATCTTCACTTGCAATCTGGTCCAAGGCTGAATCAAATTCCTGCTCCTCTACTCTTGCAACTGGCTTCTTGTCCCGATACACATGCTTGGCTAAATCTGACACCATCTTGCTGATCCCAGTCTTCCATTCATCATCTTTAGGTTCAGGCAATGCCGGTAATCTTCTGGAATCATAGAGTTGTGAGTCCTGCTTAGCGAGCTGCTTCATGAGTGCATAAGCTCCTTCCTTGTCAACAGAGTACAGAAAATTGCCTCCAGCTTCTCTGTTAATCAGCTCCTGATTGTGACGTTCTAGTCCATAGTAGAAGACCTGCAAGATTTTGTAATCCCCGAAATCATGGTTTGGGCACTTCCTGATCAAATGCATAAAACGGTCCCAAGCATCCACTACGGTTTCATCGGCATGTTGCCGAAAGCCTAGAATATCACCCTGTAGCTCAATTACCCGTTGAACTGGATAAAACTTGGCCATGAACTCATCCACACACTGCGCCCATGTAGTGATCGATTCTGGAGCTCTTGACTGAAGCCACTTCTCAGCTGCACCCTTCAGACAGTAAGGGAAAAGAATTAGCTTCAACGCTTCTGCTGTCACATCCTTGTACTTGGTAGTCTTTATGTACGCGTTGAACCTCCCAATAAATTCATTGGGATCTTCATCCCTGTTCCCATAGAATTGGAACTGATTGGTCACCGTCTGAATTGTCGCAGGCTTAAGATCAAAGTGCTCGGCCTGTATCTCTGGCACTACAATTGCGGGATTGTGTCCATAGGTGGACGACTGAAACTTCTCCACAATAGCCTGTCCAGACTTGTTGTATGGCGTCTGGGCGTTGCGATCCTTGATCAGTTTAGCCAACTCTTCCATCCGCTGATTGAGTTGCGCGTTGGTCAATTGCTCGCCCATGGTGCTCTGTTTTTGTCTTCTTCTTTGGTCTCTGAACAACTGCTCTGGGTCTTCTAGTGGGGGCACAAGCTCTCTTGGGATCCTGTGCATGCACTAAGTACCTGAAACAGCAGAAAATCAGAAAACAAATGAGAAATCAAAATAGCAAATATAACAGAAAAATAAAAGTAAACTAAACTAATTATTAACTAAAAACGTGTTGACCGTTGTCCCCGGCAACGGCGCCAAAAACTTGACGCGAATTACTAGCGCGTATTACGCAAGCGCACGGTCAAGTAGTAAGAGTGGAGTATTTTTAGAACTCCGGGTTGTCGAACCCTCGAGGACAATCTCGCAACAGGTTTATATTTAACAATTTAGAATAGTTCACTAGGTAACCGGAGTAAAAAGTGATAATTTGTGGTGTTGCCACCCCCAAACAAGTGGCTGTAATAAAGTCAGAAATAAGTAGTAAACTGGAATTAAGAAGAATTCTTAATCAATTAATGGAGAGGACTAGGCAATCTCGCTGATCACCTAGGGTTGTAAACGATTTCCGGATTATCTAAGCAACACGTTAACTATATTCTAATCAAGCCGGGTAACAGCGCTGACTATCTCCTATCGGTCTCAAGTCATTCTACTTCACGGTAGAATACAATCTCCTATCGGTCTCATGTCTCTACCGGTCCGTTCTAGTAGGCTAACGACATGCACGACAACGGGTCCTGTCGGTCCACCGTTGCACGAAACCGTCGAATCTCACCTACCGAATCTACCCACATTTGGCCAATCCTAACACGTCTCTTCTCAGTCTCAGTGATACGGGATTGATATTCAAGTTCTCTACACAATTAGGTTGAGTCACTGTCGTGCACTCATCTAATTAGCTAGCATGTCCGGGTAGCTACTCCATTCATACTAAAGATTAAGCATAGAACAAGAACAATTGAATAAAAATAAGCTAACTTTAAGCCTGACTCAACTATTGAGTGAAACCCTAGTTCTTGAACCCTAGTTTTATCTCCTAACCGTGTCACTCAATTAGGATTACTAAAATAAACAAGAATCTAGAATTGATTCAAAAGTTGAAATCAATAAATCATGAAGCAAAGATCAAATCCGGAAAATACTCATCGTTTACATGAACCCTAGGCTCTCAAATCGAGATGCCTAGCAAAAGTGTTTAGCTACTCATAGTTGAATAAGCAAAAACAAAGAGTTTCTCCATTAATATTGACTAAGAGAGAGTAGAAGAAATCAAACGCAAGAAGCTTCAATGGTGGCGCTGTCTTCTCCGTCTCCTCCTTCTTCTCACGTTGAATGGCTATTTTTTTTCTTGCGTAGAATGCCTTCAGAACAGCCCCTCTTCCAACTAAATCAGTCCCCCAGTTCATTCTTTGTAATTTTACCTATTTACACTTTGACCCCTCCAAGGTTGTGGGAGATTAAAAACTCAACCCTAACCCACAGCTTTATTTTTCCCGTGTGTTGGTTACAGGAGATCGCACGATCAAGACTCTGATCGCACGATCAAGACTCTGATCGCACGATCAAGACTCTGATCGTGTAAAACAGTAGGTTTTCAATTTTTCTCATCAGAAATTCGTCTAAGGCATGGCTTCTGATCGCACGACCTCAGAAAGTCTGATCGTGCGATCATCTGGGCTTCTCTGTTCGCTGCTCTGTTAACCTTCGTGGCCATAGCTACTTGTCTCTGTTTCTTCTTCTTTGATTGCCGCTGATTTCTGGGTTTCCTTGGCCTCTGTTTCAGGTGGGTTTGGTCGCGGCTGTTGCTGGCTGATCTTGGCTTCGATTGCTGGCTTGGATTTGCGGCAGTGAAGCTCTGTTCTGCGATCCCCTTCTTCTCTTTCTCTTCTTCTTCTTCTTTCTTCTCTCTGTTCGCTCGTCTGCTGCTGGGTTTGGTCGCGGCTGTGGCTAATTGAAGGTGGGTCTTGGTGGCTGCAGGTCTGTGGTTAATTGGGTTGCTGGACGGTGGATTGGGCTCTGATTTGGTCGCGGCTAGAAGGGGAAGTGGCTATGGCGATTTCAGGTGGGTCTTGGTTGTGTAGGAGGTAGTTTACTGGTTGGGTTTATTGGTTGGCAGAGGTGTTGGTCAATTAAGGGCTTGAAGGTAGCTGCTGGTTTTGGTGGTGGCTTTGACTAGAGTTCAAATTAATTGGTTCGGGTTAAGGTGGGTGTTTAGGTGGCTGGGTGTGTGGGTCTGTGATGATGGTGGTGAATGGTTTGTTGCTGGTGGATAATTTCGTGGGTATTTTGTGAAGGTGAAGGCATAGTAGAGTATGTAGGTGAACTGGGTATTGTTGTGGAGGTGGCAGTTTGGTTTTGATGGTGTAAGACGTAGTTAATTACAGCAGCTTGTTCACAACTTTTCTCTCTTCTTCGTCACCTGTTAATTCTTTGAGCTTTACCCGTTTCCGAAGTTCGCTTTCGTCCCTTTTTTTGCTTGATCTCACAAGTTCTATTTCCTGTCAAAATAACACGAACACAACCCGTGCGATCAAACGTGACAAATAAAGCTCAAATTGACTCGAAAACGCCCGGACTATCAATTACGCGCATATAGCTCAACAATACAAAATCTTCGCATTCACAGTGCAAAACTCATAATATTTACCCGGAATGCACGCAAAACGATAGTAAACACATCGAAGAAATATAACTCTTTACAGAGTTATCATATATATATATATATATATATATATATATATAGATCACCAGTTAACTTGTGGAATGCATGTATCACGTAATGTGAAAATTACCAAAGTTGTCCACATAACTGAGACGCAAAAAGTTATTTCACAGGCAAAATGGAATGCAAGCAGCAAATGCAAATGGTGACTGTAAAACTTTAATTTCGTAAATATGAATTTCGACACATAAACTATCAACTAAACAGAATTTCATCCATCACAGATCTTATATCCAAAAGTATCACACAACTTCATGCATATACCAAAAAATTGAAAATTATCGACACCATCATAATCAACATTTAGGAATTCAAACATTGAAATGAAGAATGTCATCTTCAAGACAGACAAGGAATTAAAACCCACACAGAAAAAGAAAAAACTCTAGAACAAGGTATTGGAATCAAGAACAAACAAAGCCTCAAATACGATACCACTAAGCCATCACAGAACGACGGAACCCCCAGTATACAGATAACCCAATCTATTAATTGTAAATCGAATCAATGAATTCTTACTTGAGTATTGGGGTAATTTCGATTCTTCGACGAAGTTCTCCGCAATTCAGATCGATGACGACTGGACCCGTCAGGGTTCCAGATCTAAGTGCCTCGTCTCTCCCTCCATCTTTCGATTGACGTGGTTAGCTTTCACCTAACAGAATAATAGTCTCGTGGTTATGCGTCTATGGTGGGAGTATCGATCGATGAAGAACAGATGAAGAGCTACAGATCGAGAAGAGATAGGGACTTGTGACATCGATCAATTTGTTCGCGGGGTGTGAAGAAGAAGAACAGAGCTAGCTAGCTAGAGATCGAAATGAGGAACTGAGAAATTGGAATAATTTCGAGGGTTTATGTTTTGGTGAATTGATGAATTGGGGTTTGGCTCTAAAATTTCCGTGAATTGTTAGTTTCCCCTCCAATAGCTAGAGATCGAGATGAGGAACTGAGATAAGTTGGAAAAATTTTGAAGGGCTTATGTTTTGGTGAATTGATGAATTGGGTTTTGGCTCTAAAATTTTCCTGAATTGTTAGTTTTCTCCTCCACAATGTTTGCTGAAATTTTCAATTGCCGCCCTTATTGATAATAGGTGGAGTTAAAATTTTGAAAAATTGTGTTTTTACCTCAATTGTTTCATGTAATAATATCCATTCCAGACAAAACTGCAAGTCTTTAATAATTTTTTATTTCGGATGACTAGTCGTTTCCCCACGACAGAAACACAACTACTCTTTAAAAATCTAAAAGACAACAAGGCAGACGACTAACTGATAAAAAAGACTATTTGTACTACTTTTAAAGATCATAATCCTGCCAGTCCGAAGGAAAATGGTCGCTGAAAGCATTATCTGTTGTATTGACCAGTTTCACCACAAATGGATATATGGTCTTGTTATTACGACGTGTACTCGGCACGGTCTGGTTATCACATTGCCGGGGATTTACGACGAGATTGTTCGACTGGTGGGAGCTATCCAACCAAACAACTAACGGTTTTATGGAACACGGGTGTACATCGCCGGGAAACCAGTTTGGAGGACCTTTCATGGGGTGTTACCAACAAAAGTTAATTTGGCAAAACGTGGTATCGATATTTCTCCCTTATTCCCAAGATGTAATAAGGAGAATGAGACAGAGGAACACCTTTTATTGAGGTGTAAAACTATGAAGCAAGTTTGGAAAGTTTTACTGGGAGGCAAGTCTCTTCATGCACTTGTCGTGATGTTGGGAGCTGGATTTGTTCGTCTCTACAGACCCTCAACGATGAGGAGCGTGCAATCTTTGTTACAACAATTGTTGGGGAACTTTTCGTCAATCCGAATTCCTGCCACAACGGAAGCAAAAATAACGCCACACGATCACACACTACACACAAAGAATTTAGGAGAAGAAAAACGACACAAGAATTTAATGTGGTTCGGCCAAACCGCCTACATCCACGGGAGGAGGAGAACTTCACTATATCAATGACGGAATACATCGTAGGGGAGAGACAGCTCAATCCGCGGACTATGTCGAGGCGGTACTCTCATCCTCATGGCCTACAACCATGAAACCCTAACCTCACACATCCGCTCAAAAATATCTCTCACCAATTCTCTCTCACCACTCCTCTCCTCCCTCCTCAATTAGAACTTCTTGTAGAGCCGCCTATAAATAGGCCACACCAACTTGCTCTCCAAGTAATCCTAATTGTACAAATATTAGGAAATAACCCAATTAGGAATACTAGTAGATTCCATATTTCTACTAGTTTCTAAAAACAATAATTTCCTAATATTTCCAAAACGCGGAATCAAGACAAAAAACCCAACAACAATTTGGGTCGGGTGGCGGGGCCGAAACTTAAGGGTTTTTCATGGAGTGCAAGACTCAACATATTCGATTGTCAGACAAGTACTCATTTCACGGGAGGAGCACCACGCAGCTATAAGCTCGCAGACCATTTCGCCGAGTGATGGGAATGGGATTGCTCAGACGATAAGAAAATGGAGCCCACCGGAATTGGGCTGGTACAAGATCAATTGCGACGGCGCTTGTGATGAAATCGCATGAAGAGCGGTGGTGAGAGCAGTCATTTGAGACCATATGAGTTCTACCTCAGCGCCGGTTTTTTCCAGCTTGCCCCTCGTCAATGCGCCGAGAATTGCCGAAGCATTGGCAGTACGAGAGGGTTTATTGTTGGCCTCGCGTTTGAACCACAACCGAGTACTGGTGGAAGTAGATATTCGTTCCATCCCGGAAGCCTTAAACCGAAATATCGCGACGGATAGTTATCTGTCTTCGTTTGGGTTGATTATGGCGGATTGCCGAGCCATTTTTCGTCGCTTTTCAGAGGCTATTGTCCAATGGAGTCCGAGAGATACAAATAAAGTCGCTCACTGTTATGCTAGAGTGGCTTTACAGTTTTCAAATACCAAAGTGTGGGTAGGATGAATCCCTAGCTGGGCACAACAATGTAGTATTGACGATTTGGTGTTCATGACCAACTTTAATGGAAATCTATCCTTCTTAAAAAAAAAAGACAGTAATGGAACTCTTTTATGTTCTTCTCAAAATAGTTCGTGAATTGAATATAGAATCTGTATACTTTATTTTTTGTAATATGTTATCTGCTTCTGTAATCTGTAACAGTCATATTTATTTATGTACTACGTTGTCAGTTTCAAGTGACCGTACGGGGGGCATGTTAAACATACAAGTTTACATTTAAGTTCATTATGTCATTTTTGAAAATATAGGTGAGCCGCTTCCTTATAATTTTGTAAATATCCAAAAGCTCTAGGGCGAATATGGATAACTCTACAAGTAGGGAGAAATTTTTGTTTGCTCTAAGAGCAAATACACGTGGTGCTCTAATCAATACAACACATGACACGTCAGGAAGAAAGAGAATGAGTGGCAGACAAAAGTAAATGGATTCCTACATGTTCCTGACGTGTCCTGTGATGTATATTGATTAGAGCACCACGTCATATTTTCTCTTGGAGCAAGCAATAAGTACTCACAAGTATGGGGGGGGGGGATGGCCCCTGTTCACTTATATACAGGTTTGCCCCTGTCAGCTTCTTTAATTAGTTTATATAATTTGTTACATTCTCATTTGTTTATGTAACTTTGTCACAGTAAGATTTATTTATGTAATTATGTTATTTTTTTTGAGGGAATTTATGTTATTTGTTTCCATAAACTGTAACCTGGTAATTTTTCTGCTTGTGTATTTTCTGGTTTTGTCAGATTCAATTATTGTTTGATTTCATTTTTACATACTGTAATTCTGCATGTAAACAAACTGTTTGTTTGGCAATGGCAGACAGACGAACCGATAGTAGTACAGGAGCCGGAATAAAAACGGTAGTGCCTGGAATGCCTGTTATACAGGTGAATGCTCATCCAGATGAAAAGTCTGAAAATTTCTCCGATAAGTATTTCTTTGGTAGAAGAAGATGCATTTCTACCTTACCACCCTTAGACTTGCAAGGTATATGTTGGAAGATGCGCCTAAACTTCCTGAAAATCCAGACAACGAGTAAGTCTTGGCAGCCGATGCTTGGCATCACTCTGAAATTTTGGGTAGGAATTATTTATTAAATAGCCTAGATCATCAGTTGTATAATGTGTAGACTGCTGTAAAGACTACTAAAGAACTTTGGCAATCCCTAGAAAATGAATATAAAATAGAAGATGTGGGGGCTAAGAAGTTCTTAGTAGAGAAATTCATAGAATTCAGGATGGTATAAAGTAAGAGCATAATGTCGCAGGTGCAAGAATTCCAATGCTTGATTCATGGCATTCAAGTCGGGAACAAGATCCTTCCCGAAGAGTTTCTCGTGGGTTATGATCCACAAGTCACCACTGGCGTTGAAGATGTAAACAAATTACCTGAAGCATAAGTGAAAGAAAATGAGCATGGAAGACCTGATTATTCGTCTCAGGTTTGAAAAACGAAATTGGAGCTCCAACGAGCCCTCGACTAGCCATTAAACTAAGGTTGATATCGTGGAGGGAGGTTCGGAAACCATCCACCTCAAACAGAAGTTCAGTTGCTCCTACCGAAAAGAAGAAAAGGTTTACGGGCAAGTGTCACAATTGTGGCTAGAAAGTTCACAAGAAGAGAAAGAGTTCAAAAGGTAAGAAGCCCGAAATTCACATGGCTAAAGCGAAGAAAGATGATGATGGAGGCAACTTTGCAGCCGTGATTTCAGAAGTGAACCTTGCTTACGGAAACCGTAAGGAATGGTGGGTTGACACCGCAGTCACACGCCATATTTGCTCGTATGAGAGCATGTTTACTTCCTAAGAGATTGTTGATACGGAGGACGAAATATACATGTGAAATTCAGTAACATCCACCGTCAAAGAAAAATGGGAGGTAATCCTCAAGATGAGTTCCAGAAAGAAACTCGTACTGAACGATATTCTCCATGTCCTAGACATTCGGAAGAACATAGTCGTTGGTTCTGTTCTTAACAACAAGGGTTTCAAACTTCTATTTTAATCCGACAATTGAACAAGAGAGGAGAGTATGTGGGGGTAGGAGTTGCTATGAATAAGAAAGCAACTATTAACTTCTTCTTTTGTCGACTACTTCTTGAGGTGGAGGAAATCACAACACTTCATGCCTTTATAATATAACACAGTACATGCAGTAAGATGTTTATTGCGCATGTTAGGTTTTCTTCTTAATCCTATGTGTTTCTTTGGTTGTATAATTTGATCTTCACTAGCTATTTTAACACTTTAATCATCAATTTCTACTTGATTTTGATTAGAAGGCCACCATTACGATAAATAAAAAAATAAATGAAAAGGAAGGAGATTCATACGAGAGTAGAAATTACAAGCTGGAACTTCCCTACGAGCAAATAGAGTTGTCGAGAATTCAAAATAATGATAATTGAAACTCACTGAATCTAGATCTTCAATTGCAGGGCCGGGAACAGGTTGTCTGATTCAACGACATTACTTTCATCCACTGCTCTAAATACGGACCATTTTCGTATTTAGTATAAGAAGAATCTCCTTGTTTGCACATGAAAGTTTCTGGACATCCAATGGGTTCTTTCTCCCTGGTCGTAGGGTCGTAGTAAATGAATTTATCCGTTTGACCGAAACAAATCATTAGAATCTTGCCACTGTCCAGGATCTCAAAACGGGTGCTAAAGACCCACAATTGCAACCTGTACAATCTTGACCAGGAATCTGCAACACCGTAATCCTTCATCACCCACACTTCGAGCAATGTGTCTTCCATGTCCGCAAAGAGGGCAAGTGACTCCTGAAAAGTTGTAAGTCGTTTCACTCTCTTACCACCTTCAATAGGAGGCATATTCATTTCGTGGAATTTTTCTTCCATCATGTCGAAGCACAAGACGACCACCGTTCTTCTTGGTTGCCACGTTGATGCAATCCAGTGGGAGCACCCTTTTATAAAGGCATTAGGGGACTGTTCGTAAGGTTCCGATAAACCATAATAGGTTGTGCAACTAATGCTCTTCCACGAATCAGATATCGCGCTGTATAACTCGACATCTAAAGTTAAGGCACCAATTCTGTCGTACTCTATTTTCACGACTTTGTAATCACCAGTCTCATGGACAAACCCGAATCCGAGAACTACTCTCGTACAATATTTGCTCGAACTCTTCACAATCTTGATTTTGTTAATGTAAGGGTTCCATAGAAATATGTTGTATACTCTGGCATCTGATTGAGGTTGTAAGAGAACATACTCGACAAAGCATGCCAACCCATTCGAGTAACCAGCTAAATATTTTCTACCAGGGCGATAAGTGGCGAGTTGTAGTAGTTTCTTGGGCTTCCATGAACCATCAATGCAGCCATTGAAAGAATAGAGATGCACTTCAGAGCCTTCGGAAGTCATGTGCTCCCTAGTTTGCCGATCTTGCATCAAGTCATGTGTGACAACTCCGAGGTTTTTTCTGATAAAAGAGCGCCATGTTCTGCAGACGCATCTGCACACACGGAATGCTTCAGTAGGAAGCCTTCCGATAATGATGTCGAAAAGAAGATCCTCTGGCATGCTTGACCATTGATCTTGTGCAGTACACTCTCTTTGATTCCGTGTCATAGCTGGTTTTGTTTGACAGTTCAAGAAAGTGTCGCTATCTGTTGACAATGTAAAACATTACTACCCAAGGACAGTTCAACAAATTAAGCTCATCAAAGAAAATATAAATCTTCGTCTAGGGTTTACGTCTCACATGGATAAACATCCTATCAATTGAAAACATGAAATTGTATAACTTTCTCAACACACTTAAACCCTAATAATCATCTTAGGTAGAAATAAAGACAGATCGGAGATCATGTACGTAATGACCTAATTTGATTTGATTTGAAGCAAGATGATGCAATTGGAAGAAAGTACAATGAAAATTGGAACTTTGCACAAACCCAAATTTTCCAGAACACGTAATATTCCTCGAAAAAAACCCAAAATTTGGGAGAAAAACTTCCACAAATGTATAAATACTCACAGTACCTGTCGGTTCTTCGTCTTCTTTCTATGCAACGCCTATGGTTGGGGGAAGAAAAGACCGAACAAAATATAAATGCTAACCTAAGGATCGTTTTGTAAATTAAAATTTCATGGAAGACCTCCAAGTCAATTGGCCCGTTCGCGAACGAGGGCCGGCCCAAGCCACTTGGGGGGCCTAAAGCGAGTTATAAATGTGGGGCCGTAAATTAAAAAAAATATATATATTCGTAAAATAATTTGTTTAAAAAAATATATGTAAACTTCTAATAATTGTGTATAATATATTAATTTCATATTAGCTTTAATTAAAGTTCTTCAACCTTACAATTTTTTGATTAGTAAAAAATTAAAATGTTCACGTTTGTCATAAAAGAGATTCGAACTTGGATCAAACTTGTCGCAAAAACATTTGTTACCGCCAAGCTAACATAAACTTCATTAAAAATTTGCATTGAAGTATGTAATTTACTGAACTATAGCTCTCTTTCAAAAAAAATTACAGTTAGGACACGGGGGACTGCCGGCCCGGGGGCCTAAGGCGGCCGCCTCAGCTGCCTAGCTATAGGGCCGGCCTAGTCGCGAACAACATGTGTTGGGGGTCGACCAAAGGTCGTTTGGTTACATAAATTAACAAAATAAACTCAATTAACAAATACATTCCTTGGATCATTCTCTAACTTATATTCGTGAACAAATTTTGTTGGCAAAATTGCACCACAAGTACCAACAGTTTGCTTTTCTCCGGCAAGTGGGTATCCAAACTTTAGGTGGTATCTATGGTGCGTCCCTAATTAGGGTTTGCAACATTTTTTTTGTGGGGTCCGCTACTACAGGAAAAAAAGATTACCCGCTATAGCAGGTAACCTCGGCTGGGGATAATGTTGTTAACAATTTTTCTTGCTTTAGATAAAGTTGTTAATGTCTTCACAACTGGTAGATAGAAAAGTTTACCTTAAAGTTAATAATTTACAACATGTAGAAGGAAATGCCTCAAATTAAGAGATAACGATGAAATTAACTACAAGCAGACCGATATAACCTAAAATGTCCTTTAAAGGCATGTTTAAAGATTAATACCAGAATAATTCCACAATAACATTAAAATAAGATGGTACTAATAGCACAAATGTCATTATAGCTATGTATAGGGACTTTTATGTAAATACATTTCTTGTATTGTTCTTTATATACAGAAATAATACTATGGGTCCAGGAGAGGACTTTCACAATTTAACATGGTATTAGAGCAAGGGTTCTAGCTCCACCTTTATCTCTCTCTCAAACCATCAAATCGATTTCCTCCATTGTCATACAACGAACTGATCTCGTTTCGATCGACTTCCGCTGATCATAACACTACACCGCATATTCCAAACTGATCGGAATCGATTTCCGACCCCGGTCGCGAAGTTTGGAAGCAAACGGACGATCAACGCGCCCGCACGCGCCTCCAGAACGTCTGCGTCCTCGCCTCCACGCGCCACGCGGCTCACGGTCGAGCTGACTTCCTCCGCGCGTACGGCTTCCAGCGGCTCGCTTCTCAGCCGCGGCTTCCGTCCGAGCCGACCCCTCCTCGCGGCTTCCGTCCGAGCCGACCCCCCTCGCGGCTTCTGCCCGAGCCGATCCCTCCGCGCGGCTTCCGCCCAAGACGATTTCTCTTCGCGGCTTCCTCGCGGCTTCCCGAGCCGTTCTTCAGCATACGCGGCTTCCTTGTGAGCCGAAGTTCCCTACTTGGCTCAGCTTCCTAGTGAGCGGCTTCCTTGCGGCTCCAAGCACCCCGCGGCTAATTCCTTTGGCTCGTTAGACTTTGAAGCTTTGATCACTGTTTTGGCTCGTTTTTGCTCCTATTTTGGACCGGCCTCGACCTCATCCTAAGGTTTTTCAGCGTTCTGAACTCGTTTCCGGACTCTGTTTTGCGAGTTTCCGCCTATTCAGTGTACTTCTAGTACACCATGGCCTACTCAACTACATGGGATGCCCCGAATCAGGGAGGCATATGGGTTTGGCGTCCTGCATCTCAGCACACTCCATCGCCTCCTGCACTTGAACCGACTCTACTTCATCCGAGTTCTAGCCAACGTCAACATGCTCTTGCGGCAACCCCGGGCACCACGTTGCAAGGCACAAATTTGGACAACACTTGGTATATGGATTCGGGGGCCTCTTCACATCTTACATCTCAGTCGGGTATGCTATCTTCTGTCTCCTCAGATAGTCCTATTTCTCATATGTTCGTTGGAAATGGTATGACTATTCCGGTTTGTGGTTCCGGCCAGCAGACTCTCAGTACCCATAATCGACCTCTTCACCTCAATAAGGTTCTTTTCACCCCTCACGTTATTAAAAATCTTGTTTCCGTTCGTCAATTCACTGTTGATAATAATGTCTCCGTTGAATTTGACCCCAAGGGATTCTCTGTCAAAGACCTTCGTACGGGGGAAATATTGTTGTGAAGCAATAGTACTGGAGATCTTTATCCGCTTCACTCCACTCCACCAACTTCCCAACCGCAATCTCTTGCTGTTCTCCCGGCACCTGTGTGGCACAACCGTCTTGGCCATCCTGGAAGCCAAGTCTTAGACTACCTTCGAACTCATAGCCATATCTCTTCTACTAAAGCTCAGAACACCACTTTATGCCATGCTTGTCAGACTGGTAAACATGTTCGGCTACCTTTTTCCCCTTCTTTATCTTCTACCACTCCACCATTTGACCTTATTCATAGTGATTTGTGGACTTCTCCCGTTCTTAGTAAATCAAAGTACAAATACTACCTATTATTGCTTGATGATTTCTCTCACTTCCTATGGATTTATCCCTTGAAACAAAAATCTGATGCTTTTATCAAATTCAAGCAATTCGGTAATTTTGTTCGTACTCAGTTTCATACACAAATCAAGACATTCCAATGTGACCTAGGGGGTGAATTCGATAATGGTCCTTTCCATGACTATGCCGCTCAAAATGGTCTTATCTTTCGTTTCGCGTGCCCCCAAACCTCCCCTCAAAATGGTAAGGCCGAACGCTTGATTCGTCGTGTCAACGACATCTCTCGCACCCTTCTTGCTCAGGCCTCCCTCCCCCCTCCTTCTGGGTTGAGTCTCTGTCTACAGCAGTCTACTTGCACAACATTCTTCCCACTACTGCACTTCAGAACAACATTCCAACTGTCGTTCTCTATCAGCGCATACCCACCTATGATCATCTTCGCACTTTTGGGTGTTTATGCTACCCAAACCTTTCTGCCACAGCTCCCCATAAGCTTGCTCCCCGCTCCGCTCGTTGTGTCTTTCTCGGATACCCTCCGAATTTTAGAGGCTACCGCTGCCTTGACCTCTCCACCGGTCAAGTTCACATCTCTCGTCATGTAACATTCGATGAGTCTGTCTTCCCCTTCTCTACTCCTGGCTCAGCCTCCCTTCCCGTGCACCGGTCTCATGACCCGGACGACAGCCTTCCTCCCTCTGCTTTTATCCGACAGTGCCATACTCCCTCCACTCCTCCCGCACACGTCCAGTTAGGATCACCTGTGCCCGTCCCTGGCCCTTCGGACCACTCTCCTATGGGTCCCTCTAGCCTTTTGGCTCCACCTCTTCCGGTACTCGAGCAACCACCCCCCGCCCCTCCACACTCCCCGCAAATGACCACCCGATCCAAACACGACATCTATAAGCCCATTCAGCGTCTTACTCTCCATGCTCAAACTCCTCCCTCCATCTCTCCCTTACCTAAATCCCATGTGTCTGCTGTATCGGACCCACATTGGAAGGCTGCCATGGATGATGAATTTGATGCTATGGTCCGGAATCATACTTGGGATTTGGTCCCGCGGCCCGCCAGGGGCAATATTCTTCAGGCTATTTGGCTATTTCGGCACAAGTTTCGAGCTGATGGTACTTTGCAGAGATACAAGGCCCGACTGGTTGCTGATGGTCGGTCCCAGATGGTTGGGGTGGACTGTGAGGAGACTTTTAGCTTGGTTATCAAGCCGGCTACCATTCGTACTATTTTAACCATAGCTGTGGCGCGTTCTTGGCCTATTAGCCAGCTTGATGTCAAGAACGCTTTCTTGCATGGGGATCTGGAGGAGACTGTCAACATGCATCAGCCGCCAGGTTACCGTGATTCTCGCCATCCTGACTATGTTTGTCGTCTTCGAAAATCGCTTTACGGCCTCAAACAGGCACCCAGAGCCTGGTTTCAGCGATTTGCTACATTCCTTACTAGTTCTGTGGGATTTTCAGGGTGCATGACCGATGAGTCACTCTTTGTTTATCGTCGAGGATCTGACGTTGTCTACCTCCTTCTCTATGTGGACGATATCATCATTACTGGCTCTTCCTCAGCCATCCTTCAGCATCTAGTTGCGCAGCTGTCACGTGAGTTTGCCATGTCAGATCTCGGACCTCTGAATCACTTTCTCGGCATTGCTGTCTCTCGGGACTCTTCTGAGTTGTTCTTATCTCAGCGACAGTATGCTATGGACATTCTTGCACGTGCTTCCATGACGGCCTGCAAACCCGTCACCACCCCCGTTGAGACTGGTGCCAAGCTCACAGGGGGATCTGGCCCGCCAGTTTCTGATCCTACTCTATACCGCAGTTTGGCAGGTGCACTACAGTATCTCACCTTTACTCGCCCCGAGCTATCTTATGCCGTGCAGCAGATATGTCTCTTCATGCATGATCCTCGTGAACCTCATCTACATGCACTGAAGCACATTCTCCGTTATGTCCGCAGCACTCTTGATCACGGGTTTAGGATCTCTACATCGGCTCCCACTGGTCTTACCGCGTATACTGATGCTGATTGGGCTGGCTGTCCTGACACTCGCCGATCCACCTCAGGTTATTGCGTTTTCTACGGTGACAACCTTCTCAGTTGGTCCTCTAAACGTCAGGCCACAGTATCCCGCTCTAGTGCTGAAGCCGAATATCGTGGAGTTGCAAATGCTGTCTCTGAGTTGTGTTGGCTTCGCAATCTTCTGATTGAGCTCCGGGTCCCACCGCCTCCTGCCTCCATTGTGTACTGTGACAACGTGAGTGCCGTTTACCTTTCCGGTAACCCGGTCCAGCATCAGCGCACCAAACATGTAGAGATTGACTTGCATTTTGTTTGTGAGAAAGTTCGATTGGGGCAGCTGCGTGTTCTTCACATCCCAGCTGACTACCAGTACGCTGACATTTTCACCAAGGGGTTGCCCCGTCATCTCTTCGAGCGTTTTCGATCCAGTCTGAGCGTCCGTTCTCCCGCTCTGACTGAGGGGGCGTAATAGCACAAATGTCATTATAGCTATGTATAGGGACTTTTATGTAAATACATTTATTGTATTGTTCTTTGTATACAGAAATAATACTATGGGTCCAGGAGAGGACTTTCACAATTTAACAGGTACTTGTTCAGAATCGTCTCCCGGATCGTCTTTCTTGTCAATAAATCACGAATAAAATCACTCTAAACAGACCTAGATCATTCATGCTTGTTTTTCTTGGACTGACTACTTGATTGAGACTAGATGTATTCCTCTTTAACATCAAACTCAAGTGGTATTTGTGCAGAATCGTCTTCTGGATCGTCGTCTACTTGTTCGACGGAGTCCACCGGAGGATCGGGGCATGTTGTCCTGTTGTGTCCCAGCTACTTGCAATTGCCACACTTCCTTCTCTTGTCATTCTTGGGTCCTTTTTGGCATTTAGTGTCCGGGGGGTTCAGATTCTTCACATGGGCATAGGGATTTTCTTCCTTCTTAATCCTCCTTGTGTACCTTGAAAAGATTTAGAAATCATTCTATGCTTTTTCTGATTCGCATCGGCCATATGCTCTTTGAAGAACTTAAGTGTCTCGCCTGAAGTACAGCCCAAATGGTTATATGGTTCTGTTGGAATAGGTGCCCTTGAGGCAATCTACCATTTAGTATGAACAATGTTATTGACTAGAATATTCATTTATTATTTATTGTGATATCTAATATAATGAAGTCCTTAGATACAATGTGTTGTTTATCTTAAATATCCCTAGTCTAGTATATTGATTAATAGGACGATCAAATATAGACTAGTATGTGTGTAGATTGGTATGGAGATACCAAGTCTAACACATGGGTATGCATTAGGAGTAATGGCATAGTGGATTGACCCACGATGAGAAGGATACATTACATTATGTTAAAGTCACAATCGCTTCTCGTAGTGCTAATACAATTGCAATCTTGAGACATGAAGTCACTGGATACTCTAGTTGTGAAATATCATGCTTTGATGTTATCAAACGTTACACCGTAACTGGGTAATCATAAAGGTATTTATCGGGCATGATATGAAGAAAGCTTAGATATCATAGTGATGTAGAGAGGATTTGTCCCTCCCACATAATGGGAGCAAATATCCACGGCCACTCGAGGGATGAGGCTTATTGAATTTCTGGCCAGACTCAGATAAATCAATACGGAGATATTGATGTTATCTGATTGCATAAGCATATTCCAAGGATCGAGGAACTATGGATTGGATATACGAGTGTGACTATTTATTTCTCGTGTCCAATCCGGATATGGAGACAAAAGGATAGTGCAATATGTGATATTGGGCACAAAGGTTTGTCTGGATCACTGACTTATTTCTATTAGTTGGGTGCATGGATGTGTTTCTAGACACCGCTCCATGTTAGTAATAAGTTACTACCAACTAAGTAGAAACCTATGGGGTCACGCGTCAAATAGAGTTGAACTAGATTTGGGATTAATTAATATGATTAATTAATGAGAAGGATCACTTTGCAACACCTTGCAAACTTAGTAGGACTAATTTTCCAGGAGGGGACTAATCCAAGTTCATGTAGAACTAGGAAGGGCCTTTATGTAGTTAACAAGGAGTTGTTGGACTATATAAAGGATGCTCTAGACTCCTTCCTGTAGGGTTTTGATCATGGATACGCAGCGGAAAAACATATTTATCCATGCAATACCCTCCAAGGATCACAGGACAAGAGACATAACGATGGTATGGGAAGAAATCAAGTTATACACCTTAGTGTTTCTCCTGTGATGACTTGTCACGTGAGTCGTGTTACGTCTCTACGGTTGATCCACGCCTAGAGGTGAGATCTAGATCCTCCAACTCCTTATGCTAGCTAGGAAGAATGGAAGAGGAAGAAGGAATCGCGCAACAATGGAGCACCAAAAGGTGGGGCGGCTCCCTTCATGGCCAACGGGTAGGGGGGGTCCCAAGGGGGGGTTCGGCCCTTGCTTGGGACTTGCTCTCTCTCCTTACTTTGTTCTCTCCTACTCTATCATATATATGTGTGTTGTGTAGAGAGAAAAATAAGCTAGGAGTGTTCTTTATATAGTCCAACAACTCCTTGTCCTACTACATAAAGAACCCATCTCCTAATCCTACTCAAGTTCGGATTAGTCCCTTTTGCTAAATAGTCCTTGTCATGTCAATACATGTATTAGTTCTATTTCCAAACTAATCCTAATCATGTCTCTACAAGAATTAGGCCACCTTGCCAAATCCTAATCATGTCTATACAAGGATTAGTCCAACTTGCATATTAGTCCTACTAAGTTAGCAAGTTGTTGCAATTTGATCCTTCTAATTAATTAATCCAAGTCTAGCTCACCCCTATATGGCGTGTGACCCCATAGGTTCTATTTAGTTGGTAGTAACTATTTACTAATATGGAGCAGCCTCTAGCAAGACATCCATTCTAGCCAACAAATAGAATAGTCATCATGACAAACCTTGTGCAAGCAATTGTCTCATCCCTTTGTCCCAATATCCGGATTGGACACGAGACATAATAGATCAATGGATTCCTGAGAACTGATCCATACCTGAATTCAAGAGCATCAACAAGGGAGTTAACCCTGTGAAAAAAGTGGTTTTGCTGTCATCTTCGCCGAATGAAGCATGTAGGGTTGGTGATCTAATAAGTTTCTGATTTGGTCATGAAGAAGTTTATACAGAGATATCTTTGTTCTCATCAGACTCGAAAAATCCTGATTGATTGTGCCGATCCCGATCATCCAGATCCTGTCTAGGGAGCATCTGAAGTTATGATCCATTATAGGGACAGCTTCTCAATTTTCTTTGTTCCTAGGACTCATAGTTCTAGTTCATTGTAAGTTACATAGTCAACCGGACAACAATTTGGAACTGGTTATCAGTTTGATCTAAACTTTTAGCTCTCTTTAATGGCAAGATTCCCTGCAAGGGTGCCAATTTTTATTTACTTATATATAGATTTTCTAATACTCTATAATAAGATAGAGCGGTGTGGATCTTCCTCATTCTAAATGAGACATTTTATATATATATATATATATATATATATATATATATATATATATATATTGAAAGAAGACATTTATATTTTATTATAATGTAGCTATGAATTTCATAAAAATTATACAATGACATACCAGTATGTTCCCTCTCTTTCTATCCAAATTGATTTTTACCACTATTCACTGGGTCACTTTGACCCGTTCATTTAAATATCAAAATGATACAATTTTGTGATAATCTTTTCATGGTGTTTTAGAGTAAAAGTTGCTCTATCACACGGTGAAAAAATTATTAAAAAGTTCCATCGTTTTGTGATCCAAATCACCCGATCAAAGTGACCCATATACGAGTTAAAAAAAACAATTGGATAGAAAGAGAGAGAACAGAGTAGTAACCTTTATAAAAAAACATGATCCGATAATCTTAAGGGTTTTTCATGGAGTGCAAGACTCAACAGATTCGATTTTCAGACAAGTCCTCGTTTCACGGGAGGAGCACCACGCAGCTATAAGCTCGCAGACCATTTCGCGGAGTGATGGGAATGGGATTGCTCAGACGATAAGAAAATGGAGCCCACCGGAATTGTGCAGGTACAAGATCAATTGCGACGGCGCTTGGGATGAAATGGCATGAAGAGCGGTGGCGGGAGCCGTCATTTGAGACCATATGGGTTCTACCTCAGCGGCGGTTGTTTCCGGCTTGCCCCTCGTCAATGCGCCGAGAATTGCCGAAGCATTGGCAGTACAAGAGGGTTTATTGTTGGCCTCGCGTTTGAACCACAACCGAGTACTGGTTGAAGCAGATATTCGTTCCATCCCCGAAGCCTTAAACCGAAATATCGCGACGGATAGTGATCTGTCTTTGTTTGGGTTGATTATGGCGGATTGCCGAGCCATTTTTCGTCGCTTTTCAGAGGCTATTGTCCAATTGAGTCCGAGAGATACAAATAAAGTCGCTCACTGTTATGCTAGAGTGGCTTTACAGTTTTCAAATACCAAAGTGCGGGTAGGATGAATCCCTAGCTGGGCACAACAATGTAGTATTGACGATTTGGTGTTCATGACCAACTTTAATGGAAATCTATCCTTCTTAAAAAAAGACAGTAATGGAACTCTTTTATGTTCTTCTGAAAATAGTTCGTGAATTGAATATAGAATGTGTACTTTATTTTTTATAATATGTTATCTGTTTCTGTAATCTGTAACAGTCATATTTATTTATGTACTACGTTGTCAGTTTCAAGGGACGTACGGGGGCATGCTAAACATACAAGTTTACATTTAAGTTCATTATGTCATTTTTGAAAATATAGGTGAGCCGCTTCCTTATAATTTTGTAAATATCCAAAAGCTCTAGGGCGTATATGGATAACTCTACAAGTAGGGAGAAATTTTTGTTTGCTCTAAGAGCAAATACACGTGGTGCTCTAATCAATACAACACATGACACGTCAGGAAAAAAGAGAATGAGTGGCATACAAAAGTATGTGGATTTTTACATGTTTCTGACGTGTCCAGTGATGTATATTGATTAGAGCACCACGTCATATTTGCTCTTGGAGCACGCAATAATTACTCGCAAGTATTGGGGGGGGGGGGTGTGGGATGGCCCCTGTTCACTTATATACAGGTTTGCCCCTGTCAGCTTCTGTAATTAGTTTATATAATTTGTTACATTCTCATTTGTTTCTGTAACTTTGTCAGAGTAAGATTGATTTATGTAATTATGTTTTTTTTGTTTTTTTTTGAGGGAATTTATGTTATTGTTTCTATAAACTGTAACCTGGTAATTTTCCAGCTTGTGTATTTTCTGGTTTTGTCAGATTCAATTACTGTTTGATTTCATTTTTACAAACTGTAATTCTGCATGTAAACAAACTGTTTGTTTGGCAATGGCAGACAGACGAACCGAGACTAGTACGGGAGCCGGAATAAAAACGGTAGTGCCTGGAATGAATGTTATACAGGTGAATGCTCATCCAGATGAAAAGTCTGAAAATTTCTCCGATAAGTATTTCTTTGGTAAAAGAAGATGCATTTCTACCTTACCACCCTTAGACTTGCAAGGTATATGTTGGAAGATGCGCATAAACTTCCTGAAAATCCAGACAACGAGTGGGTCTTGGCAGCCGATGCTTGGCATCACTCTGAAATTTTGGGTAGGAATTATGTATTAAATAGCCTAGAGCATCAGTTGTATAACGTATACACTGCTGTAAAGACTACTAAAGAACTTTGGAAATCCCTAGAAAATAAATATAAAACAGAAGATGTGGGGGCTAAGAAGTTCTTAGTAGAGAAATTCATAGAATTCAGGATGGTATAAAGTAAGAGCATAATGTCGCAGGTGCAAGACTTCCAATGCTTGATTCATGGCATTCAAGTCGGGAACAAGATCCTTCCCGAAGAGTTTCTCGTGGGTTATGATCCACAAGTCACCACTGGCGTTGAAGATGTAAACGAATTACCTGAAGCATAAGCGAAAGAAAATGAGCATGGACGACCTGATTATTCGTCTCAGGTTTGAAAAACGAAACTAGCCATCAACCTAAGGTTGATATTGTTGAGGGAGGTTCTGAAACCATCCACCTCAAACAGAAGTTCAGTTGCTCCTACCGGAAAGAAGAAAAGGTTCACGGGCAAGTGTCACAATTGTGGCTAGAAAGTTCACAAGAAGAGAAAGAGTTCAAAAGGTAAGAAGCCCGAAATTCACATGGCTAAAGCGAAGAAAGATGATGATGGAGGCAACTTTGCAGCCGTGATTTCAGAAGTGAACCTTGCTTACGGAAACCCTAAGGAATGGTGGGTTGACACCGCAGTCACACGCCATATTTGCTCGTATGAGAGCATGTTTACTTTCTAAGAGATTGTTGATACGGAGGACGGAATTTACATGTGAAATTCAGTAACATCCACCGTCAAAGAAAAATGGGAGGTAATCCTCAAGATGAGTTCCAGAAAGAAACTAGTACTGAACGATATTCTCCATGTCCTAGACATTCGGAAGAACATAGTCGTAGGTTCTGTTCTTAACAAAAAGGGTTTCAAACTCCTATTTTAATCCGACAAATGTGTATTGAACAAGACAGGAGAGTATGTGGGTCGGAGTTGCTAGAATGATGAGATGTTCAAATTTAATGTAATAGTTGTCTGAGCTATGAATAAGAAAGCAACTATTAACTACTTCTTTTGTCGTCTACTTCTTCTTGAGGTGGAGGAAATCAACAACACTTCAGACCTTTATAATATAACACAGTACATGCAGTAAGACGTTTATTGCGCATGTTAGGTTTTCTTCTTAATCCTTTGTGTGTTTCTTTGGTTGTATAATTTGATCTTCACTAGCTATTTTAACACTTTAATTATCAATTTCTACTTGATTTTGATTAGAAGGCCACCATTACGATAAATAAATAAAATAAATGAAAAGGAAGGAGATTCATACGAAAGTAGAAATTGCAAGCTGGAACTTCCCTACGAGCAAATAGAGTTGCCGAGAATTCAAAATAATGATAATTGGAACTCACTTAATCTAGATCTTCAATTGCAGAGCCGGGAACAGGTTATCTGATTCAACGACATTACTTTCATCCACTGCTCTAAATACCGACCTTTTTCGTATTTAGTATAAGAAGAATCTCCTTGTTTGCACATGAAAGTTTCTGGACTTCCAATGGGTTCTTTCTCCCTGGTCGTAGGGTTGTAGTAAATGAATTTATCCGGTTGACCGAAACAAATCATTAGAATCTTGCCACTGTCCAGGATCTCAAAACGGGTGCTAAAGACCCACAATCGCAAATTGTACAATCTTGACCAGGAATCTGCAACACCGTAATCCTTCATCACCCACACTTCTAGCAATGTGTCTTCCATGTCCGCAAAGAGGGCAAGTGACTCCTGAAAAGTTGTAAGTCGTTTCACTCTCTTACCACCTTCAATAGGAGGCATATTCATTTCGTGGAATTTTTCTTCCATCATGTCGAAGCACAAGACGACCACCGTTCTTGTTGGTTGCCACGTTGATGCAATCCAGTGGGAGCACCCTTTTATAAAGGCATTAGGGGACTGTTCGTAAGGTTCCGATAAACCATAATAGGTTGTGCAACTAATGCTCTTCCATGAATCAGATATCGCGCTGTATAACTCGACATCTAAAGTTAAGGCACCAATTCTGTCGTACTCTATTTTCACGACTTTGTAATCACCAGTCTCATGGACAAACCCGAATCCGAGAACTACTCTCGTACAATATCTGCTCGAACTCTTCACAATCTTGATTTTGTTAATGTAAGGGTTCCATAGAAATATGTTGTATACTCTGGCACCTGATTGGTAAGGTGGTAAGAGAACATGCTCGACAAAGCATGCCAACCCATGTGCTCCCTAGTTTGCCGATCTTGCATCAAGTCATGTGTGACAACTCCGAGGTTTTTTCTGATAAAAGAGCGCCATGTTCTGCAGACGCACCTGCACACACGGAATGCTTCAGTAGGAAGCCTTCCGATAATGATGTCGAAAAGAAGATCCTCTGGCATGCTTGACCATTGATCTTGTGCAGTACACTCTCTTTGATTCCGTGTCATAGCTGGTTTTGTTTGACAGTTCAAGAAAGTGTCGCTATCTGTTGACAATGTAATTCATTACTACCCAAGGACAACCGTTCAAGAAATTAAGCTCATCAAAGAACATAGAAATCTTCGTCTTGGGTTTACGTCTCACATGGATAAATATCCTATCAATTGAAAACATGAAATTGTAAAACTTTCTCGACACACTTAAACCCTAATAATCATCTTAGGTAGAAATAAAGACAGATCGGAGATCATGTAATGACCTAATTTGATTTGATTTGAAGCAAGATGATGCAATTGGAAGAAAGTACAATGAAAATTGGAACCTTGCACAAACCCAAATTTTCCAGAACACGTAAAATTCCTCGAAAAAAACCCAAAATTTGGGAGAAAAACTTCCACAAATGTATAATACTCACAGTACCTGTCGGTTCTTCGTCTTCTTTCTATGCAACACTTATGGTTGGGGGAGAAAAGACCGAACAAAATATAAATGCTAACCTAAGGATCGTTTTGTAAATTAAATTTCATGGAAGACCTCCAAGTCAATTGGCCCGTTCGTGAACCAGGGCCGGCCGAAGCCACTTGGGGGGCCTAAAGCGATTTATAAATGTGGGGCCCCACACTAAAAAAAATATTCGTAAAATAATTTGTTAAAAAAAATATTTGGGGACTTCTAATAATTGTGTATAATATATTGAATTCATGTTAGCTTTAATTAAAGTTCTTCAACCTTACAATTTTTTTGATAAGTAAAAAATTAAGATGTTCACGTTTGTCATCAACGAGATTCGAACTTGGATCAAACTTGTGGCAAAAACATTTGTTACCACCAAGCAAACATAAAATTCATTAAAAATTCACATTGAAGTATATAATTAACTGAACTATAGCTATTTTTCAAAAAAATATTACAGTTAGGACACGGGGCCCTGCCGGCTCGGGGCGTAAGGCGGCCGCCTCGGCTGCCTAGATATAGGGCCGGCCCTGTCGCGAACAACATGTGCCAACAGTCTGCTTTTTTCCGCCAAGTGGGTACCCAAACTTTAGGGGTATCTATGGTGCGTCCCTATAGCAGGTAACCTCAACTGGGGATAATGTTGTTAACAGTTTTTCTTGCTTTAGATAAAGTTGTTAATGTCTGCGCAACAGGTAGATAGAAAAGTTTACCTTAAAGTTAATAATTAACAACAGATAGAAGGAAATGTATCAAATTAAGATATCATTCTCAATAGTTTGATTTTTCTTGTTAAGAAATAACGATGAAATTAACTACAAGCAGACTGATATCAACTAAAATATCCTTTAAAGGTATGTTAAAGATTAGTACCAGAATAATTCCCAATAACATTAAAATAAGATGGTACTTGTTCAGAATCGTCTCCCGGATCGTCTTTCTTGTCAAGAAATAACAAATAAAATCAGTCTAAACAGACCTAGATCATTCATGCTTGTTTTTCTTGGACTGACTACTTGATTGAGACTAGAAATTTTCCTCTTTAACATCAAACTCAAGTGGTATTTGTGCAGAATCGTCTACTTGTTCGACGGAGTCCACCGGAGAATTAAGGCATGTTGTCCTTTTGTGTCCAGCTCCTTGCAATTGCCACACTTCCTTCTCTTGTCTTTCTTGGGTCCTTTTTTGCATTTAGTGTCCGGGGGGTTCGGATTCTTCACATGGGCATAGGGATTTTCTTCCTTCTTAATCTCTCCTTGTGTACCCTGAAAAGATTTAGAAATCATTCTCTGCATTTTCCGGATCCCATCGGCCATATGCTCTTTGAAGAACTTAAGTTTCTCGTCTGAAGTACAGCCCAAATGGTGATACAATTCAACTTTGCTCCTCGTGGAAATGTAAGATTGAAGAACTTTAATTAAAGCTAACATGAATTAAGAACTTTAATTAAAGCTAACAATTGTAAGGTTGAAGAACTTAAGTTTCTCGCCGGAGAAGACCTCCAAGTCAATTGTAAGGTTGTAAGGTTGAAGAAATTAAGAAGGAAATGAGAATACAAATGAAATATTTTTTAAGAAGATTAAAGCAAGAAAAGATTGGTTGGTTAGAAATTGAGAAGGAAATGAGAATACAAATGAACACAATGATAGACATATTGTAACCTGGTATTAAAAAAAAAGAGGACAATAGTTCACAGACTGTGACATTAATGATTTATTGCAAGCCTTTAACACCTAAGATATCAGTTCTAACAGTAAGGAAACATGATAAGATTATTTAGCAATAAAAATGCAGTACATGAGTACATAGTATATAAATATGTAAATGGAAGCAGATGTACATACCAGGGATTTCTTGATTTGACCTTTCATCACGTAGAACAAGTTCGAGCTATCTTCTGGAACAGTATTGACTTCCAACACTCTATAATAATCACCCTTTCGGGCTTGTATCCTAAACATGTTGAAGACATTCTCGGTGAAGAACTCTGCTGCATGGATTTCGAGTTCCGTGAACCAAGTTGTTATCACGGGGTCTGATTGGTCGGAGCGATGGTGTGCCTTACGCTCGTTGTTGCGTAGCTTGTCAACCCCGGTCGTGAATCCCTTGCAAGCATTGGTCAATTTGTCCGAGAAGGACATAAAATCCTTAACGAAACTGTTGATGCTCTCGCATCTTGAGGTCGTCGTTTGCAAGGAGAAAAATGTTCCTTCAAATATGTTTCCGCCCACAAGTGTCGGTTCATATATGTGACCTGGACCCAATTCCGATCAGCAATGTTCCATTTGTTAACCATTGCATGCCAATCATCATGCCAAAAGTTGTTGGTTTTCCTACTACGCAAGCATGTTTTTTAAAATCAACCATGAAGGCTTCTCCCAACTTCAGATTAGCCAGGGCGTTCCGTCAGAGATGCCAAGAACACAGATGATGTCTTACCTCCGGGAAATTTTTCAGAATAGCATTTCTCATGGCCAAATCGCCATCCGTGATGACGGACAAAGGCTTCTTATTATTCATTACCTTCATCAGACACTTCAATACCCAATCATACGTTTCTGATGACTCGTCGTTGAGAAAAGCACATGCGAAAATAGTCGTCTTGTAGTGATTGTTCACGCCAGATAGAATTACAAATGGTTTTTTGATACATGTTGGTCTTGAACGTTGCATCAAAAATAAGTACATCACCAAATCTCTTGTAATCTACCACTGATCTCTCCTATCACACCAGAATACACTTTGAAGCTCATTATTTTTACCTGTTCTGAACCTACAAACACAATAAATAATTCTTAAGGCAACAGAAAGATCAGTTAAATAAAAGATGTTAAATTCAAACTTTTAGAGTGTACCTTTAACATTTTAGAACATGTCTTTAACTAATAAGTAAGCAATAACCAGAATAGTAGGTAGACCTTTTAACATATAAGACAACATGTTTAATAGTTAAGAAGTTAATCTTACTCCTTGAACACGCCATAGTGATTGTGCTTCAAACTGTCAATGTACATCAAGGTATGCTGCCCATTTCCTTCATTTGAATATATCTTGTCCAGAGAAGCCATTTTATTGTAAAGATCCTTATGTGTGTAACCCAACTGGCTATAACCACAAGCTTGTTTAACCATCAAAAGAAAGCTTTGGGAATACTTGATACCCACCTCCTTCAAAGATCTTATATGTTCAACATCCGCTTCGCTGACCTTTTTGTGTGACCGGTAGTTGCTCGCGCATTGTGGTTCTGAAAGATCGTGTGAATAACGGGTTGAAATTGAAACACCTGAAAAGGCTCAGTATGTGAAGTTCTTGATATTTTTATACGAGCTTTGCAGACACACCTAGTGTTTCTGGTATGCTCATGTTTCCTATTTTCTTTGTACATGACCTTCTCGAAGCGCAAGCCTTGTCGGGCACACATGTAGATCATTGACTTTATGCATTCCTTCATTTCCGGGTCGAAATACCTGCATTTGCACCTTCTAATCCCAAAGCCAAGAATCAGTGCGTGGAGGTTGTACCATTCATGAGCCGGAACCTCATTTTCAAAAGTCATTGACATAACATCTTCCTTGGTAACCATTATTCCTGCATACAACTTAAAATTACTATCTATATAACTAAAGTAACTGACTTAAACATTAAGATCACATACCTGGTGTAACACCCCTCGTTCCCAAGCTTTTCGTTCCGGACCGGAGAGCCCAGGAGGTTGCTACCTAAAATGAAGCGGCGGAAATCATGAAAAACACATCTGATACTTATATATTACAAACTTTTAATTATCTCAACATAATATACTGTTACATGAGATGAAGTGATACTAAGAGTTCGGCTTATTCAAGTACTAACGAATACTAGATGAGTGTCGAATCCCGCTACCCCAATCCAGCTCTTAAGACCTGCGGGGGAAAGAAACAAAGATCGCAGCTTTTCTAATGTCAGCAATGAAATACTGAGTAAGTAAACACCCAATCTTGTAAACAGATTATGAGGCATATCCTTTTCGAAAAAACAATCATAAATGAGAATGAACAATACTGAGTAAATCCTTGAATAATAAAGTATGAATACTGGAACACATATGAAATTCTCTTTCTTTTTACTTTGCATCTCAATCCTTCTCTTGTATCTCAACGGGGAATATTATTCCCAATCTATCTCTTCTTTCCTTTCATAAAAATCTCTTTCTCAAAGAACTTCATATTATTAACTTGTTGATACGGGGAGCTTATATCCTTTCACTAGCTACCATGACCATAAGTACCGGCACCCCCTAAGACTTCTCGCGGCTAGAGAGGTAAGTACATGGAGACACCCGGCAGGTCGCGACCGGGTTTAAAATAAAAATCAGTCGAGTGACACAAAGTCAACACGAAAATCTATCACAGGCCGAGTGACAGAAGTCAACATCGACAATAATAATAATAATCCCCGCACAACTCTTTCCACTTTACGTTATTAACGAATTATTATTCTCGTGTGACATTCTCAAAACATTTATCTCAAAACGTAATCAATCTCATGTAAAGCATGTAAGTCATAAAACACATTTTGAGACTAATATAAAATCATATTTCGACACGAACGAAGCTAAGGCACGCTAGGCTTGGCATGTCTACTTACCTCAATAAAACAGCAAATAGCACGTAATAGCTTCGACGTGTAGAAATATCCCTCGTCGACGAACTCGTCACCTACAAGTTTATAATTCCTACTCAGTCACAAGCTCAACTAGCTCATATAATCCAACGCGAAGCACTATATTTTCTAATGAAGGTCGAAGAGTGCCTTATTTGATCTTAATACATCCCCGATTCTTTTTATCTTGCTATACTCATGACGAACACGTTAATTTCTACATAAAAATGATGACATTCTCAAATTATAGTTATGTACTATTGACATTCAAATTTCATAAATAATACACTTGTATTTTAAATAGTGAGAAAACAAGTTTAAATTTAAATATTCTTAACTAGCTTAGACTTCAATTTACAACAACACACACCTTTTATTCTCAATATTATAAAGAATATATATAACTTTTATAAATTAATTTCTCCGTAGGAAATAAATAGCTTAGTTTACGAAATTAATTATTGGAGATATGTTCTCAATGGTGACATAAAAGACTATATACTTAACTTATTTAGGAGATGATACCATGAAAATATCTATTAGGAAAATAACTATTATTTGACATCTATTTATAAGCATAAGAGATAACTATTTTTAATTTAGAAAAAGATAAAGTATTAAGTAAATAAACTATTCATAAATATTCCTCAAATCACTTTCTAACTAGTTTATTCTAAAAGCTTTATTTACTACCAATTCATTTAGAATGTCAATTTAAGATACTTTGAGATTAACTATTTAAACAAACCAATATTGATTATTTAATAAATAGGCCCAATATATTATACAAATCTAGTTTACTTTGAAATGCATATACGAAATAAAGTTTCAATACCAAAATCACTTCTATATAATTGGAATGAAGACCAGAATGCTTAGAAAATAATTTTAATCCAGATTTCGTATTTTTAATTTCATATATACATATATGTAGTTTTATGTAATCGACATTTAGCTCCCCCTTTTTATTCTTTTGAATAACAAACAATGACCCCTACTTAAGAAAAACAGTTTCAGATTCAACGATACATATCCTCCAAGTTTAGATTGTGCAAATAATACCCCAACCAATTTATTTGAAGATATAGTTACTAATTATAAATAATCTAAACATATTAACGGAAAACCAAATTTCCAAATGAATCTGAAATTATATACTGCATCTAGTACCCTAATAAGTTTCTGAAATGACATCTTCCTCCCCCCTAAGTTTCTGAAAAGACATTAGAACCCCTCAGAAAAATTTCTGAAAATGACACTTTAACCCTTAAATCAAGAACATTTAAACTAGCAAATTAAATCTTGGATTTAAAGACTTAAAACATGATTTTGATTATGGACAACAACTTAGGAGAAGAATTTAGTCATACCCACTCCAAATTTTGCGAGAAATAGTGAAGAAACTAGACGGGTCGAGGTCGCCGTCAGTGTTGCCGGAGATGGAGCTTCGTCGGGGCTTCTCCGGCTAATCTTGGCCTCGGTTGAGGCCTCCTATAGCTTGGTCGGACTCCTCTTAGTCGAATGGTACTGGTTTGGAGGCATGTGTCGTCACGGTTGAACTCCGGCGAATTTCTCGCGCGGAAACTATGGAGGTCGCCGGTGGTTTAGGGGCTGCTGCTGCTGTTGCTGCGGCTCTTTCTCCTTCTGGTGGGTTCGTCGAGCAAGGCATAGAGGGGGAGAGTAGGAGAGAGCAGAGAAAGAGAGAGATGAACGGTAGTGGTGGTGGCGGCCATATATACCGGCGGGTTCTCTGATGGTGGCAGCGACTATTGCCGCTGCTGTTGCTGCTGCGTTCTGCCGGCAAAACAGAGGGGAAGAGAGATTGAGGGGAGAGAGAGATTGTGATGGAGGCTGTGGAGATGGTGGTGGTGATTTCCCGTGGACTTCGCCGGTGGCAGCGACGGCCATTGTCGCCGTTGCTGCTGCTGCTTCTTCTCCTGGTGTTGCTCGACAGAGAGGAGGGAAGGCAGAGAGAGAGGGAGAGAGATAGGCAGAGGGTGGAGAGGTAGGAGGTGGTGATGGCTTCGGGAGTGGTGGTGGTTGTCTCGGGGTCGGGCAGTGGTGTTGCCGAAGAGAAGAAAGAGGAGAATAAATAGAGAGGGAGAGAGAGTCGGGGAAAGAGAGAGAATGAGGGAGAGGGAGACGTGAGAGAGGGAGAGATGTACGAGAGTGAGAGTGAGAGATTATTGGGAGACTAAAATTGAGTTTCTTGATGTAGTTTCTAGGTAATTACAATCACATCCCCTCCTAGTTCCATAATCTTTATTCATAACCCCCAACTTAACCATTTATTATTATCTAAAATACAAATACCTCCCCACTACCTATTTATTTTTGGAAATAAGTGATTAACTTTAAGGAAAAATACGTCAAAAATATTTAGAAAAATACGGAGTGTTACACCTGGTATGATCTCTCCATTTGGAGCTTCCAAAATAGAGTTTCTGGTTGTATCTTCTCCATAGTTCTTTGTAAGAGTAAGTCAAAACATTCATCTTCATCCAAGACCCCAAAATCGTATTCTTCTACCAAATAATCAAGAGGCAAAGATACCAAACCTTTGCCACGAACTCAACTCTCACAAATTTCTCTTCCTCTCATCTGAAATTGGGTTGTTTCTCTCCCTGGTTCTCTGATTGACTTCCTTCTCACCCTGATATTCAAAGAAGAAGAACCCAACCACCAAAAGTAGTATTGCACTATTTTGGAAACAAATTTTATAAATACATGAAGAATGATTTAAGTTATTACCTTAACAACTACGAAATCTCTGAAAAGTTTATCTCCTCATTAATATATGGATGTAATATAATAAATTCTCAACTACCAAGACCTTGGTGTCAGTGAATAAATACTCTAACGGTTAAAAACTAGACATTAGTATTTAAGATTGCAGCCTTAAGGTTATAGAATGCAAAATTTCCTTAAGCTGATTTTGTGGGTAGCAGAGATTTATGACCATTCAATGCATAACATAAATGAACCAGACCAACCATATCCATAAATTCTATCCACATTGGAAAAGCTGAACGTACATCAATTTTGAGTTAACTCTCCTAACTACCAAGCCATATGAGGTGTTGATATGAAAGTGTTCCATCCTATCTGAGAATGTGATTTACCTTAAAATATCAGGTTTTTAAATAAACTCTCCTAGAAAGAAAAGTGTTTTATATAAAATTTACTAACAAGAAAAAGTACATTACCCAACAAGGTAAAAGTTGCAAAGCTAACAAATTTCGCTCTCTCTCATCTGAAATTGGTTTTTTTTATCTCCCTAGCTCTTTCATTAACTTCCTTCTCACCCTGATAATCAAATAAGAAGACCCCAACCACCAAAAAGTAGTATTGCACAATTTTGGAAACAAAATTCAAAATTCAAATAACAACTGTTTACGTGTAAGTAAACAGTTGTTGGAATGTTGATTCACGGTTCCAACTCAAAAGCAACTTTTTGTATAATTCACCGGTTACAACATTGCCTAATGGAGCTTGTTGTCGAGTTATGTTCACGACCATGTATAATGAATGAGTCTACGAGCTTAAGACACGAGTCAATAAACAAGCGAGTTGACGAGCCTTGACGAGCCGAGTATCACTGTGGTCAGGCTCGGCTCATTTAAAAAACGAGCTCCGAAAAAAGCTCAAGCTGGCTCATTCAAAATTCCACTCGATCGCGAACGAGCTTGCTCGAGCCGGACACCACTACTCGTGAGCGGCTTGCCTTCTAATATTCATCTGTAGGGATGGCAATTTGGTCCGGTCCAATCCGAGATCCGAGTTAATCCAATATTCCTCAATATTGGAATATTGAGTATTGGAATATTTGACCAAGCTTAAAGTTAGTTAAGACCTTGTGAGCTTTTCTTTAGTAATGGAACTTTGTTTGTCAAGGTTCCTCAGACTGAAAATGATCAAATAATGTTACCATTTTTCGCAACATCTTTCAATTTGCAGTCCTATTGTTTATGTTTGCTGCTACTTGAATTACTCGTGCTTGTTATGGCCTGTTGTGTATATTCAGATGAACAATTGTTGCTAGGATGAGGTTTTAGGGTGTTAACACAGATGAACACAAAATTTGAAGGTTAATGGCTATTCATCTTCCAAGAAGAAGAAGAAAGAAAACTTTCATATGTCCAGCTGATATCATAAAAGGTATAACTTCATATAATTCATTCTCTTACCAACCATGATCAATATTTGAGGGTACTGGCAGCTAGGACAAACACATATTCCCTTTGGGAGTTTGTTGTTAAGGTTCTTCAATGTATGGCGAGTAAGAAATGTTTTTGGCAATTGACTTGTGTTTATCCGTTGCTTTTGTGCAAAAGAAACTTCATTATCATATTGGATTAACGAACTTCTAGAACGAGTAAGAAAAGATCTCATACAAATGCAGATGTATGGTCAAATGTAAATTGTTGTTGGAATATTGAGGAATTCACGATGTCAACTCAAAATCAAACTTTTTGTAATCTTTGAGGGTACCCAATATTTAAAAATATTGCATTTAGCTTGCAGTAGGGAGTTGACATGTGCCCTATGGCTCTACTAAAAAAAAAATATAATAAAAATACTCATGGTTATTACAGTTAGCTTCTTGAGCATTGCAGTTTGAGATGCAAGCTATCCGTTCACCTTTCTTCTGCGCTAAACTGTATTTTTGATATACTCAATGTCATATAATAACACTATAACAAAAAGGTAGTGATAATAGCATACATACTAAACGGAAATGGAAGAAGCTTGAGAGGTTTGGGGCTCCTCTGAGCAGTATGGTTAAATCTGCCAGGACAGAAGGTAACCTTAATGGCTCAGTTCATTGGATTGCGCAAAATGAGTCGTCAAATTTGATATTGATACTTGATTTCCCAGTGCACTACTTTTGCAATGTGCTTCACCGTTGGATTCAGTTACTCTCATGTTAGGTAACCTAGTGGATACCGGCTAAGATCAATTTGGCTTTGTGGGTCGTCTAATGCAACTTGCATGTTTTCCTAGTTACCAAAAGAATGCTTATATTGTGCTTTATTATTGTAGCATTTATTGTATGTCACATGGCCTTTAGAGTTTCTGATGCATCTCTAAGATTAAGTTATCCGGCTTTCTTTAGAAAAGGGACTACTTCTGTGTTCTTTTGCTAGGTATTTTTTTTATATGTATCACATGAACAGAACTGTCAGTTATTTACTATGTAGTAGATTTTAGTACTACTAGGTATTCTAATGGCTCAAGAATGAACAGCAGCCATGCTGATGGCTTATTGCTTAGCTTTAGTGCTTCACCTTTTCCAGTCATTTTATGGTTGAAAAATCCCCCTTTCCTGTCCCGTTATTGTTTCATCACAAGATCACCACCCCGTTCCTCAATCAGCTCCAAGAATGGTGCGGTGGTACCATTTACTTTACTGGCAACTGGTCTATGCGTATTTATTGAATTTCTCTTCTCTATTTAAGTGATCCATATAGGAGCACAAAATTTCTCAAGTGAAGAAATATAGTTCTCCAATAACATAAGTTTGATTGTCTCAATTACTTTTTCTTTGGTTTCCCTATGTATTATGATCTTATGGAATTCAAGTTATCTGATTCATACAAGGACAGATGACTGTTACTTACTGAAGTCATAAAAAAACTTTCACAAACAGTTTTAAAAACAATACACGAGGGGGTTTCTTCATACAGCATTGATATGTTGTGATTCTGGAACTCTTAGTCATTGTGTGTGAGTGATCTCATGTCAGTTGGTTATGTGTGGCTTTGCTTGCTCTCGGAAGGACTCTAAATGTTGGTAAGTCTGTAGAGTTTCACTAAACTCTTACAAACATCTCTCTGGTTCTAAGATGTATTAGATATTGTGCATAATGGTCATTTATTGATCTATGTCACCAGGTACAAGGATCAATCTGGCATTTTGAACAGGAATGAACCACAGAGTATCTTTCATTCTTACATTACATTAATCCGAAAACATAGAGGTTTGGAAGAAGCAATGAAATGGGAGGCAACAGTTGACTGGTATGAATGGGGTAGAGGTCCAACTGATCCTTGATGGTACTTCTTCGACAAGACTGAGTTGGAACCTTCAAGTGAACTCTTGACTGGATCTGTAAAAAGGACAAGTCAACAGATAGCAACTTGTAAGTAGTACTGGGTATTTCCTTGACAGGGACGTGCCTTTAATGATCTGGTCTTTTGACAAACACTTCAGCAGGCATGGTTTTTTGTTGGATTAATCGGATTAAAACCAACGAATAGCCTCTTATGGCACGAAATTCATAACAGTTGTTCTCATTTTGAGGAAAAGTGCCAATACGTGTTTGTTGGATGTTGTGAAGTCGCATTACATTCTGTCCTGAGCTGAAAAGTCACTAAGCATAACATTACAGTATGGTCTAATGTGTCCTGGTATACCAGTGAAAAATAGGAATAATATCTCCAGCCTCAATTTGCTTGCTGACAACCAAACTTTTATTTACTGAAGCCCTTTAATTAGGAGGTATGTGGCCCCTTACCAGCGTTTACAATTGGTAATCTTATGTCATATGTATGGTTTGGATTCGATTTGAAAACAAAATACAATAATTTTGTGAGGTTTGTTTATTTTTGTAGAGGAAAGGGAACCAAGAGATTCCCTCTTCAAGAGGAACACATGATTGGTACATAGGAGCTGAATACTCTGCAGGGTCTCTGGATAATGGTTTGGTGCTGGAAAGGAGGAAATCCTGTCTTTGCTCTCTTTTATGGCGAGTTAGTCAAAGACCTTGGCATTGTTAGACGGCAACGCAGCTAGAAAAACAAAGTCTTATGAATGCAATTGGTAACTGAGGCTGCTGCAATTTATCTGTACGAACTTGTAGCTTGTTCAACTGATCTACTTGAGACTTCTGCACTTTAGAGAGCTTTCTCTGTCTGAGGTCAACCCAGCACTTTGCAGAATCACCCACGAAGAAGATCATCATGGCGGACAGTACTTTTGTATCTTTTCACTTGATTCTAGTTACAAGCATTTGCGTTGCATGTTACATTTTATTTGTTACAACTTATAAGAGAAATTTAAATGATGTTATCTATAAAAATACTACCTCCATCTGCTTTTATGTGTTCAGCTTTTATAATCAAGCACAACAATTATTTTGAGAAAGTCAATTGACTAGCCAAACAAGGTTAGGACAAATACCTTTTTATGGTGTTGTGGTTGTTCACAGATCTTCTACAACATTACGGAAAAAGATTCAGAGATTCACTCATTCTTGTATCCTAGCTGACAACTATTACGAAAAAAGATTCACTCTTCCAGTACCCATAGTTTGATTTTTTCGTCTGATGATTTTTTTTATTTGAGGGCTCTTGGGTCTTTACTCACTAAACGAATCCTATGAAGTAGAAGAAGAAGCGTCCTAGCAGGCAGCAGCTGCCGCCGCCAACAATGGAATTAGCCGGAAAAGATAGGTCATGGTTGCCAAAAAAAATTGACTGCATCAAAATGAAAAATTTCTTGAGTGCTTTGATCCGAAGATCTCATAGGCAGGCGTAGGAGGAGTAATCAAAGACGGGGACGGGAGATACATCGCCGGTTTTGCCAAGCCGGATGGCTTTCGGAACCAAACCAAGATCGGCAGAACGTCAAGCCATCCACGACGGATTAAGGTTTGACTTTTAGTCTGTGTTCCAGAAAGTGATTTTGATTAATTTATCTAAAACCGATATTCATCTTACAATTTTTCAAAATATCAATAGTTATCTTTACAGAAATGACACGTGTTATATATTTTTGTCATTTACCCTCTCACAGCAACTTTACAATTGATTTTACCAAACACAAAATTACTATATCTATATTTCACAGCAGATTTTACGTAATATTTACCAAACAACATTTTATCAAGATTTCACAGCAGCTTTCCACAGTGTTTCCACACAACAGCTTTCTAGCACCGCCACAGCATTCCCAAACTAGCCTTTAATTTGAATGCTCTATGATCTGATTATCTGTTTTAACTCTTTTTGCTTATTTGACCACAGATACGAGCATCTTCTTGTGATGAGGGAAGAGACGAATGTGAACGGGTGCTTCCAATAACTGTGCACGCACCTCCTTTGGCTTCTACAACTGTTCACATGCGAAATGAGAACGCCGTGAGCTTAGAACCTTTATGGGTGCGCACTTGAGAGTTAAGGTAAAACCTACTCCTGAGTGTGATCCATGTTCACGAATATGAATCACCCCCAACTTGGGCACACACATGTAACACCACTTTGAAAATATCCCCTAAACAACTAATCCTGCAACGCTCCCCATTCATTGGATTTTGGGAAATCAATACTAATCATTCATACAACACATAAAGTGTGAACTTTTATCATCGCGTCCATACCAAGTACATTGAAATGCTGACTCTGTCACAGCCACACACAAACACTTGCCACCTGAGCATGCTTTCATGTTCCCAAATATGAATTTCACCCACGTGCGCACACACGTAACCCCACTTTGACAATATTGTTCCCACTAACTCTGCAATACCATTTGGAATTTGGGTAATCATGCATACAACTTATGTGAAAGTGCGAACTCAAATCATCACTAGTCCATGTATTATGTAATGAGATCTTTCATTAATGACCGGGGGAAAAGTAGAAGCTTTTATAAAGTAAGGATAATGTGGCTTACCACAGGGCTAGAGTGACGATATATTGTATTGGACATGATAGTCTAGCAAACAATTGTTAGTTTTGAAGGTGACTAGAGTACATTGGAATGTTTTTGAAGTAGTCGTTTGGGGAGGGGAAGGACAATTAGCCTCATTTGTAGGCTACTAAGTGTTCATATTTCTGAGTCTTGTTACAGGATATTTACTATGGAGCATGTAAAGTTTCCATGACCGGGTAGTCAATACAAGATTCAGGAGCCCCTATATGGAAAAATCATAACTTGCCATTTTATACTGCAAAAGAGCCTGCACTAGTTGCACTATAGGAGTTTTCTTTTCCGACAAACAATTTTTAGGCTGTATTGTTTGTTGTATGCATTTTTAAATCGAGGTCAAACGAAAGTGCCCATAGTTTTTTCTGACAACCTCTATAAATTTTATCAAGTTTCCTCATTATAGGTACAAAATTCTATGGAATGCCTATTTGCACCAGAAACAAGTCGGACATTGTATTGTATTGGCTGGAAACTTTTACGTGGTTGCGCATTAAAGCCAAAACGACGAGCTCCAATGCAACCTGCTAGAGCCTCGTATCAAAGTAACACTCAATTCGATGGACATGTTATCGGAGGAGAGAAAGTATGCAAGATTTGATAATGCAAGAGAAGACCCGGTTGCAACTATGCTATGATCACAGATGTAGAGTGCCAATATGCCTTCCGGATTCTGTATATATTACTTTGGCATTGTAGGATATTTTTCAGAAAAGTGTATTTCTAGCAATCTCGGTCTTACCTCCATTGATGTTGTTATCTTTTTACATCAATAAATGATCTTCTCTTGCGTTCAACTAGTTGAGTTCTATAACAAATCTTCTTATTGTAGTAGCAACGGTTGAACTACTTGCGAAAATCTGATTTGGTTTTACTTCAACTGTAGCTGGATCATAGCTCATGCAAAATCTTGCTGGATGATTGTGTTTGTGTTGTCAAGTTTCAATTACTTCTCATATATTGGGGCTTGCACATGAATAATCAACTGGGCTAGCCGTCTTCCGCCAAGGCCCGTGGCGGCAGTGGAGCCTCGGCTAGCCGTCTGCCGCCACTAGCTCGCCAAGGCCCGTGATGACAGTGAAGCCTCGGCTAGCCGTCTGCCACCAAGGTTCTTGACGCGAGCGAAGCCTCACGTATGGCACGTCAAACAGGGTACGCCTCAGGTTGTCCCCCACTCGACAATCTAGAGCATTTATTTACCACTGAATCCTTCGTCCACAGCAAATATCTCCAGCGAAAGTCAAGTGTTGGGGGCCTAATAATATCCATTATTCGCCGCTTACTCTTTCCTGCCGGCAACAATATTACTATTCTCCACTTCTGCTCCACCACCGCCTACTTTTCTCCGGTCTATAGTTCCACTATTCTTCAGTTCCGCTCCGCCACCGCCCTCTACAGCTATCGCTTAGCTCCGCCATTCCATTATGGTTATTCCACCACATCGCATGCCTCAGATTTTGATAAATATTCAGGGATTAGGTGGGGCTAATGTGGGATCCCACTCGGCGGCGACACTTAGGCCATGTGCACTGGTGCTAGTCCTATCACATGACATGCTTGTGTTGTGGAGCACATCAATCAGTATCTAACTATTGTATATTTATCTGATGATCTACATGGAGTCTAAAGCGTTCTAATTACTAAATATTTGTCTAATTAACGTGCCCTACCGGAAGACAAGCATCTTTTGCAATCCAAACGGAGAAATCACTTCCACCTGGGCTGGACTTGCCCAAGGGCACTTCATTGGGCTTCTCAACCCCCAAAAGCCCACAAGCCACGTTGACACATTCCACTCACTCAAATTTGATCTCAAGTTAGCACTCGCTAGGGTTTACATTTCATCGTCTTCTCGAGGGGGGATGTTGCAAAATGGACATTATGTCCTTTAGTAACTGACAAATGGACACAAAATGGATAGATGTAGGAGAATGGACATCAAATGGTAATGGGTTTGGTTAGCTAATTAACAAAATTTGTGGGGCCCACTTTTTTTTAGAAAAAAAAAAAAACTTCTCCCTCCCTCACCATCACCAGCACACCCAAATCACCATCATCAGCCCCTCCATCGCCACCAGCCCCATCAACGCCACCACCATCACCACCTCCGTCCATCGCACTCTCTGCCTCCCCTTTCTCCTTCTCGATCTATCTCTAATTTATTCGGCACAAACACAACAACAACAGCAGCAGCGGCATAAAGCCGCCGCCCTCCCCGACGGACAAAACCACCACCGCGACCGTCTCTCTCCCTCCCTCCCTCCCTCTGTTTCTCTCAGCTCTTCTCTCCCTATCTCACCCTCTCTGAATTCTCCAGACCCACGAGCACCACCAGCAGCAGCAGCTCCGATAGTTTCAGAGCCACCACCAGGGACCGCCATTTTCGCCGGCGGAGCTTCGATCCCGACCAAAACAAGGACACCCACCTCCCAAAATCACCCCAAATCATCTCCTGGAGGTCCAAGGAGCACGTATAGCTCCTAAATTGCGCCCTGAAGCTGCCAGAACACCGCCGTCGGCCACCACCGCCGAGACCCACGACGGGAGACCCGATCCCTCTACTCCTCAACTATTTTTCGCGTTTGTTAGACTGTGTATGAGTCAAATCTCGTCCTGATTCATTTTTGATTGACAAAATTGAGACTTGATGGCTTACATTCATGATTGGGACCGATTGGGTTGGGTGTATACTGTGAATACGCAGGTGTTCTTCATGGGGGCTGTCTTGTACTTTTCATAAACTGATGGGGAGGCAATTATCTTTTAATTGAACTGATGAAAAAGTGGGAGGGTTTTTGTTTGTCATTTCAGGAACCTTGAGGGTATAAAATGCTAAAATTAAAACTTATTATACTTCAAAGAGAAAGGTTGTCAAACTAACATTTTGACATATCAAACTGTTAGTTCGATATGTTTTAGGGTTTAGGGTTTAGAAAATTGTTTTTGAAATAATCAGTTCGATCATAGAACTATTATTTCAACATGCTCAGACCCATGTTGAAATAATAGTTCTACCGTATTTGGAGGAATCGAAGAAGAAGTTTCGTGTGTTGGGTAAAGACCCCGATGTTCCTGTGTGTGAGTGGTCGTGTTCTTCTCAAATTGATAGCATTTGTTGTTATCATCCTTAATGGCGGCCTCAATGTCTCCGCACTTACTTTTTGCGGAGGACTTCTTGTTGGGAAAAAACAATTTAGCAAAACAATTTAACAAACTCTTTCTTCGAAAAACGAGCGACAAAATCTCCAACATTGTACCATAGCTCCTTATCCTTATTAACCGAGAGTCTACCGTGCATCACCATGTTAGTAATTATTCTTGAATATTCGATTTTTTCGTTCCAATCCAAGAAGCAAAAATTGCACTCTAGGCTCGCCAATCTTCACCAAATAAATCTCCTGACGTCGGACCGAGCATAATCCTTCAACTTGGGGATCGATTGCACTTTACACCTGGTCGATACGGAATCCGGTATATAAATTCCAGTGTACATCTTCCGAGGCTATGGTCCAAGAGCCGTAATCAACAATGTTTCGTGATCCTACAAAATAACGAAAAAATATCACCGAGTGTAAAAATAAAACAAAATTTACAATTCACTCAAACTTAATTGATGCGTATTGGTAAATTATTATTCAAGTGTTCAACATAATTAAACATTAACTTAACATAATTGAATCAACAACGAATAAACAATTTTCTCAGCTCTCTGGACTTGTTAAACTGTTAATTCGATGTATCGAAGTATCATTTCGACAGCACTGGCACAACTGTTTTAGAGGTCGAACTCACTGTTCGATAGGTTTGGCATATGGAGTTCGAAAATCCAAGTGTTAGACCCATCGAACTAAAAGTTCAACACATAAAACTCCTACTTGGAAAGGTCGAACTGGTACTTCGAAGGGCATTTTCATTGTTGTTTGAAGAACCAGGTGTCAGTCCTATAGAACTAAGAGTTCGACATATCAAAATTTCAGTTCGATGTGTCCAACACTTGTTCTTCAACCATCAAGACCCATCCCCGTCGAATTAGGTATTTGAATCACTGAACTCTCTATTCTATTACAAAATTTCAGTCCGATGTGTCCGACATTTGGTTCTTCAAGCATCAAGACCCATCCCCATCGAATTAGGTATTTGAAGCATCGAACTCTCTATTCCATTATCGATCTCTCTGTTCTATACATCGAACTGGTAGTTCGATGGGTCTGTAGCCCTTGGTTCACGGAAAATCACAAGTTCATGTTCATAGAATTTTTTATCAATTCCTCTTGGATTTCATCAATTTGTTGTTGTTCTTGCTATTGTTGTCGTTCTGGTTGCTGTTGCTATTTTGATGAATTCTGGGTCAAATCCATCTTCTTCATCACCTTCCATCCCTTCGTGTTCTTCCCCTATTAGTTCTTCAACTTCTTCTTCTTCAATAGAAGTGGCTTCAGATTCGGCGGGAGCTTTGCGTTTTGTTCTTCCTGTCATCGGAGAGAGATGGTGGTTATATCGACGGGATTGGGTGGGATAGAGGAAGTTTCCTTCGATTCTTAATTTTACTGATATATCGGAAGAGAAAGGGGATAGAGGAAGGTAAGATTTGTTTTTATCTTGAAAATCTTATTTAACTGTTAAATTTTAATCAATTTTATTAATACCATTAATTAAGTTAATCAGTTAGAATAAAAAATTGGACTTTAATATTGATGTCCATTTTGCAAACGTTTTCTAAAATCATACCTATTCAGCAAATTTTCTACTTCTCGAGAGAAACCCTAGCAGAAGAATCGGTTCGAGAGAAACCCTAGCAGAAGAATCGGTTCCAACCTCCGGAAATGTCAGATTACCTACCAGAGGAGGTGATAGAACAGATCCTCTCGAGGTTTCCGGTGAAATCCCTGCTCCGGTTCAGGTGTGTTTGCAAGCTATGGCGTTCTCTCATCACCAGCACTCGTTTCGTCGCCGATACAGTCAAAAACGGCCGGAAACTGCTTCTTCTCAGGTACATCTCTCCGGCCACCGGAACCGACGACTATTCTCTCCGTTTTGATGATGGAACTTATCATGAGTATGCTGAATTCACATGTCCATTTAAGGCAACTTGTGATGAGTATGCTAGATACATATGTCCAACTGAATCTGGGAAAATATATGACTTTAGGGTTGTGGGTATTTGCAATGGGTTGATTTGTCTCACTGATATTGCAACTATAATTTTGTGGAACCCTGCTATTAAGAAGTTTGTGAAACCCCCCAAGTGTTCTATTGACCTTCCCACTACTGCTCTTGGGTTTGGATTCGATGCCGGAAACAATGACTTCAAGGTAGTCAGACTTGCTTCTGAATCGGAAATAGGGATTGCAACTGCCCCCATGGTTGAAGTCTATTCGCTCAAGTCGGGTTCCTGGAGAAGCGTTGTTAATGGGTGGGATCCTTCTTATGGTGTTGTTTGGAACTACTGGACTCAGGTTTTCGTCAATGGCTCGGTGCACAGGGTTGGGTATAAGAGTGCAGACCACAGAGATCGATTCCCTATGATGATAGCCTTGCATAGTGGCCCTACTGGGACTGACAATCTTTTCAGGGTGTCGGGATATAAGAGTGGCCCGGCAGACGGTTTTCATAATGTGATTTTGTCGTTTGATTTGGCTGACGAGGTGTTCCGGATGTTTGAAATTCCTAAATCTTTGGCTGGTGAGTTTCAAATTAACTTTTAACTTGGGCTATGTGGGGGCTCTCTTGCTCTGACCGCATATGATATCCGCATAAATGCCAATGTTTTTGATGTTTGGGTTATGAAGGAATATGGCGTGGTGGAGTCTTGGACTAACCTGTTTAGGATTGAGACGGCACGTAGCATATGGACTGTCTTTGGTTTTACTACAGATGGCGGTGAAATGCTTCTCGCGACACAGGACAATGAAATCATTACATCCAGCCCCAGTAGAGCAATCCCTACAAATTTAAGGATACGAGGTGTCAAGAACTCATTATATGCTGGTCCCTATGTGGAGAGCACAGCTTTGTTGGATGGATTAAACGGAGGCTTAAATGGCCAAGTTGAGTCATGTGAGACAGTTGCTGCTATGTCAGTTGCGGAAGAAGAGAAGGAAGTAAATGAGGAATTCCGCCATTTCTGCTTGTATGCAACGTATTCTGAAATCGCAGGCTCTTTAATTGGACTCATGGTGTCCTTGTCTTTGTCTTAGCACATAGTGCTGTTTGGTCGGCTTGTGGATGTCGGAGCTGTTATTGCTTCCATGTATCTCTCTATGCTGCCATGTTGCGTTGGGTCACAATAAAGTTATTTAGTGAGTGGTTATAAGTTCAGGTATGGTGCTTATCCAGGAGAAGAAGATGGTTTGCATGTAATTTGGGGTCTTTAACTCCGACGTAGTGGTAACTCCCTTATTAATCTTTGTTTCTAGTATCATTTTCCGTCAAATTGTTGTTTTACTAGGTTCCCTAGAACCAGTTAATGAACATTTGAGTGATGGAATTTGCCTTCAGTTGTTCCCCCATATCACTTCTATAGAATGCCCTTTTATGTTATGATGTCCATTATATTACTATTTTTGTCCATTAGCATCTTAATTATGTTTGACCTTTTAATTGGTTTGCCCTTTCGCAGGCAGGTACATCACGTGACCTGCTTTTCGTGTTCATTTGCTATGCATATGTTGCTGAATAAATGTTTGTACATTCGAAGTGATCATATAAAGGAATGAGTATCATGAGTCATGACTAGTTTGAAAGATTTGTTCATGGTTAGGCTTTAAAAAGCCAGTGTTGAAGTTATGCTTTTACAGTATTCGACAGAGGTAAGCTAACTCAGGTCGCTGCCTTCTAGGTAGTCGTAGAACTTTTAGGAATGAGGTTCCTGAAAAAGTCTTAAATGGAGAGAGTGGTTATTGCACTATGAATAGCAGCTTTCTTCACTCCGCGTTGTAGCAGGCACATTTTACAGTTCAGGACTTGAGATTATGGCTCACTGAGATAGAAATAGAAGTACATTGTAGAGCATGCCTGCTTTTCAAAGAGATGCACCATGGCTCTAGTGGTCTTGACGTCTGCTTCATAGAAGGTTGGAGGTGGTTAATTGTCCAGGACAAGCTAGCCACGTTTTTATAAGATGTGGTTGAAATATGAAAAAAATAAATGTGACTGAACAACTGAACAAGATCGATGTTGGTCTCTTGCAACACTTGGACACAGGTCATGTATAGTATGTAAACAGTTGTTTGTACATCTACCTTTATGGTAGGCATGGCCTGACAAGTTTGCTATCTAATGATTCTGATTTAGATCCCTTTATGGTAGGCATGGATTTCCCCATGGACATACCCACACCCAAGGCAAAATTTCTCCCCATATCACCCTTCCCCCTCTCCCTCCCAATATCACCCCCCCCCCCCCCCCCCCCCCCCCGCGTGGTTGGAGATGCCCTTATAATTCCCTCAAAAACGCAAATGTGACTCTGTAAACATGAAAAAAAATTGCTTTGCTTGTAATCGTGGTTTGCTTGTTGAGTTGACGTGCCAGTAGGGTTTCTGGTCTTGTTGTTTTCTTAATAGAATGTGGAGTGTCAAATTTGAAGAGTCTTACAAGTATGGTTTCTACAGACAAGGAAAGTGGATTCCCGAGCCGTCTAGATATGTAGGTCTCTTGTGTCTGGTTTAATGGAAATAATAATAAGAAAAGTGGAAAAAAAGTGGCTGAATTGGAGCTTATAAGTTTGAGCTGAGAGCGAAAATTCCTTGTGAAGAAGTTCCAAATCCAGAGCGCTGGAATTTGTGTATGGTAGGTAGTAGAGCCGTCACACGGTCCGGGCCCTGCAGGGCCGCCGGTCCTGGGCTGGTTCAAAGAGTTTGGCAGTCTCATGCCGGTCCTAGAGTCAATAATCCCAGGCCCGGTTTGGCCCACGGAACCAGACCTCTATATACGGGCCACTTCAGTGCGGGCTGGGCCAGCCAATGAGCTTTTTAAACTTATATATATATATATATATATTACTGTTATTTATATTTATGTAATTAAAAAACAATACAATATAATAGTAGTAAAAAGTTATTTTGGCATAGAAATAGCTGGTTCTGGCGCTTCCTGCGGTCCGACGGTTCCTAAATCCAGGAAGAAGCCCGGACCACTGCATGTGCGGCTAGGGCCGGTTCACCCCTTGAAATGGGCCGCGCCGGCCCGGTTCTGCGGCCCTCCGGCTCAGTTGACAGCTCTAGTAGGTAGGTAATGTCAACATACTCTGGATTGTTTCATGTCTAGAAAAGGCCCAATAGTTTCACAGCACCTGTTGTTGACAGATGAATATTTTGCGTTCTTCAGTTACCTTTTTCTAAAAGAGGGAACCTTTTCATTCTCTTTCGACATTTATAAACCTCCTGGAGACCATGAATGAGAAGATGGAAAACGATGGTGTTCCCATTATGTCTCGTTACTATATAAAGCCCCGTTTGGATTTTGTATAAAAGAGAGACTCCATTTAGAGTTTGAGTTGGCTCGCAAAAGGATGCACCCAGTAGCTGATTGTACTACCTGAAGTAGCTTTATAAGCCCAGCTGTAGAAGTTTCTGAGGATATCAGGATGCTTACGAGCATAATTCATACAGTGTTCATGGGCTTCCGGGGAAATCTGAGTCCTCGGTAGTGAAATCTGAGCATAATTCATACAGTGTTTATGAGCATAATTCATACAGGATGCTCTTTTGTCTCCAACAGTGTTGGATTTCCATGTTTGCCGACTTGTTCATTTTGTAATTCGGTTAAGTTCGCTACTTAATGATTAATAAGGTAACCTGTAACTCTTTTGTGAACGTGTAGTTTCACGAACTGTTAACGTCTGCTCTTGTCTATTGCACATTTTAACTTTGTGCCTCCAAAGTGTTCATTGACCCAGTTTCCAGCTGTAGTGTAAGATGTGCAGGTGCTGTTGGACATGAATCCGGTGGTTCCAGCCTGTTGGCATTGTGGAATCTTCTCCATGATGGTGATTGGTCATCTTTCAGCTGCATACTCCGCTCAGGGCATGGTAAGTGTCTTCGTGGCATCTTCTGTATGATGGCGATTGGCAAGTCTGCTCTTCCCAGGAAATGATGCAGAGCGAAGAAAGGCCTTGGTTCTGCCTCTTAATGAGCCTCACGGCTTAGGTATTTTTTCTTCTGATTATGGCTGGCTTCTATTTGTACCTTCAATTATGTAATTGTAGAGGAGCTCTGTATTTCATGTGGAAATAACAACATTGTCGTTGAATTCAATGCTGACTGTTGATTCTTGACACTTGAAACCATGGATCTTTGTCATGAAAACATAATAAAGTCGTATCAAAAGTTCTTTCAACTGTTTGGAACTTTTGCGAAAATGGGCTTCGCACCATTATTTGGACGTTACATTCTATCTTTTCTAGCTCGAACCCATGCCAATGAAGTGGCTAATAAGTTCCCTTTTCACTGAGACAGTTGCCAAGTACATTCAAATCAAGAGCCGTGATTTCCTCAAAAACCCATCTTAATCAGACCACCGACGCCACCAACAATCTCCTCCTGGTCAGGTATTTATCGGGAAACCCTGATCGGAGAGCTTCATTTTGCGTTTCGACTCTGAAACTTTGGATGATTTTGCTGAATTCAAATCTCCAATCCAAGTGCTATCATAGAGTTGTTCTAACATGCAAGGACTTTGATTTGTCTCTCTGGTGACTGGTTTCGCTACACCTATAACATGATTATATGGAACCCTGCTCTTAGGAGGTATTTGAAGCTCCCTACGCCCTCTGTTAGCTTTGGTTAAGTTGGTGGCCCTTACATGTATGTTCTTGGATTTGGGTGTGATAAGCTGAAAAATGATTAAAAAGTAGTCAGGCATGCTTACATTCGATTGGGGATGGACAGTAAAGTATGTGAGCACTCCCAAGGTCGAGCTTTTCTCGCTCATCACTGTTTTGTGCAGAAACATTGAGGTTGGGGTTTCCTAGTATAGTATTGTCTTGGTCCCAAGCATTGGTGTGATGACATTTGCCTACATTAACTAGTTGGTTGCCGCATATTATGAACCCTTACATAAACTTTATGCTTTAGAGATTTGTTCTCTATTGTTGTTTTCCAGGTGACTTATGTGCCAGGGAGTTCAAGTCTTTGAGTGATGAAATCTGTTCTTACTTCTATATATTGATATTCTGTTTGATATGGAACTAGGTTTCTCTGATTACTGATGATGTTAAAGGGTTTAACTGCATTGTCCTGCCGAATCTTGAATCTTATGATGTCTCATTCATGCTAAATAAGCTAAATAATTTTCAGATTTTCTCTCTATGGATATCTTATGCTTATTTTCAAATGGCAAGCTACTGAAATTACGAAAGAATGCAGCAGTGATTTCTATGAAGAATTCGGTGAAGAAAGAAGCAGATTTATTTGTCAATGTATAAATGTAGACGTAATTTCTTAATGTAGTAAAACTGAAACTTAAGGAAATGGGGAACCCTTTGGGGAAATTGACAACTAATAAAAAAATGGTACAGTGGGAAATTATGTCCAAATGTCTGTCCAAATTTATGTTTAGGATATCCAAATGAAGAACTGACAATTAATCTCAACTCCATTTTTATCTCCGACACTCCGGCAGTTATCTCAGCTTGAGTACAGTGATTCAGTTCACACTTTTGCATACATTAAATCAACAGTGTCTTTTCAATTGTCTCGGTTGAGAATGACTGGAAATTTTACAATGTGAAGGGCCTCAGGTTTTGTACTCACTTTACGCTACCAAAAAGCTAGGGCCTCCAAAGCTCTTTCAGGCTGTCTCTGGAGGGTTCACCAAATTCGAAATTGGATAATAAAGAATGAAGCTATAATAGAAGTATATAACTCGTTTTCTGGAACCTACTCTATTCAATTTAGGAAACTGATGAATATATTCTAAGGAGGCAAATGATGCTGTTAATCAACTAAAAAGAACCTTTAAAATTGAATGAAGCAGTGGTGATCTTGTCGAGGAACCAGTCTTTGCATATTTATTGAATTTCTCCTCTCTATTTAAGTGATCTCATATAAGATCACAAGATTTTTTAAGCAAAGAAAAAACATAATTATCCTTATGCCAAATATGTTATTAGTTCTGATGCTGCTGCAATTGCTCCCTTTCTACCAATCATGTCTCCAGTTCTCAGACTTATCAGGGATTGTGCATGATTGCCATTTATTGTTCTAAGGGTATGCGTACAGATATTGTTTTAAAACTTGAATTACCAACAGCTACTTCCCTTCAGTTTTCTCTTGTAGTGATATCTTATCTGTTGCTTTTGACTTGGGAAGTTCGGCCTCTATGTCACCAGGTAAAAGATCAACCAGGCATGCTGAATAGGATTGGAACACGGAGGAAGTGATAAAATAAAAGGCGTCAGTGAACTGGTACAAGTGGGGTAAGAGCTCCAACTCATCCTATGTTCTTTTTCAACAGGCCTGAGTTGGAACCTTCAAGCATGACTGGATCAGCGAAAAGGACAAGTCCACAGACAACTTGTAAGTCCTGACCATGTATAACTTGTGTGCTATTTTGTCGCTTGCTACTAACTTGGGAAGTTTGCAGTCAGATGAGTCTAGTAGTGTATGTTCTCCCAAGTACTTCTCCGTCCGCCCCAAATTATTGTGTGGGTGTACTTTTTACAAAGTTTAAGGAGATGCTATTGACTTGATGAATTTACTGAAATGTCCTTCGTCACGTATCATGTATGTTATTTTTCTTGAAAAGTAAAAAATTAAGAGAGTGAAGAAGGGTGTGTAAGGGAGTAAAGTACAACAGTAACAATGGGAAGGACGGAGTAATTGTTGGGGCTTACTGATTTTTGACACAGCCCCTATTTCGTGTGGAGTGAGATCTTCGGTCTTGGTCTTGGTCTTGGCCTTGGAATGGATTTTCTTACCTTAAGTATCCAATTTTTTTTGCGGTTGATGCCTTTTCTTCATATGAATTATGAGCTTTCTGTGTATTATTATTTATAATGTTAGTTAGGAGACACGAGGTTATGTATATTGTGTCGCAGTTATTAGGGTTGGTGTTTGAACTACAAAATCTATTTGCAGCCGAGCTATAAAAAACTTAACTGAAAGTACATCTTTAGAGGTTCTCTATACCGACAGCATTATCTGTTAATAGCCGATTCAGCAGCGAAACGAAAGAGAATTACCCCAAAATAGTTATTATCATTCTCATATGCGACGTGTACTCTTGAATTAATTCATAGGATCATATGTTTGATGTTTCATACAGATGAATAGGGATGGAAGCGGGTCGGATTCGGATCGGGTCCACTTATATTCATGTCGAATAAGAAGGGGAAATCCATATCCGATCCATATCCAGCCGAGCCTTAAGGATCTAATTCGTATCAGATCTAAGCTACTAGATCCATATGCGATCCGAATATCCACCGGGCACAAATCGGATACGGTCAGCCTCCCTAAAGAACCCAAAAATTAAGGAAAGACAAACAAAAAACATAAAAAAATTACTATAACATTAAAACAAAATTTAGATCTATAGCAACAAGACCTTCACAACTTTCAACCCATAAAAAATAAATCAAAAGTCAAAACACAAATTTAATACACTACTTCATCCACAAATTTAACAAAAAATAGCGCTCAAGAAAATTGTTCGTAGCTCATTATTCATTCCTCATAAGGTCTATGATTTTTTGTGAGGTTAGAGCATAGTTTTAAAAAACGGCAAAAGTGGCGCGGAGCGGCCGTGTTGTAACGGAAGCGGCAGAGAGCGCGGCCGTTTTTCCCGTAACGCGTCGTGTGAATTTATTCACACAAAAAACGGCCGTTTTGCGTCGGTAACGGGAAAAACGGCCGTTTTGTGTCGGGAAAAACGGGGAAAACGGCCGTTTCGTGTGAAAAAAAGAGAAAAACGTCTGTGAATGTTTTCTAAAATTCACACATTCGATCCCCGTTCTCCGTAACAGTCCCTCCGATATAGCCCGATCCCGTTACAAGCGACCGCGACCGATATGTCAGCCGCTTCCTTTTTTAAAACCTTGGGTTAGAGTTAGTAGTACTATCGAGAAAAGTGAATATATAATTTTATACACTATTAATATGTACATTCATTATTAAATATAATTTTTGGAGGCACTTTGTAAACTAACAAGTACTCGGATCAGGGATCCAACGGATCTGCACTATGATCCAAATCCGGTTTTGATTTCAGAATCCATATCCTATTCATTTTAAATTAGGTCGGATTCGAACTTGATGCATTCGGATCGGATCTCGGATTGGATCGGACCAAATTGTCATCCCTACAGATGAATACTAGAAGGCAAGCCGCTCACGAGTAGTTTGGTGTCCGGCTCGAAAAAAGCTCGTTCGCGATCGAGTTGAATTTTGAATGAGCCAAGCTTGAAGTTATTTCGGAGCTCTTCTTTAAATGAGCCGAGCCTGACCACAGTGATACTCGGCTCGTCAACTCGCTTGTTTATTGACTCGTGTGTTAAGCTCGTAGACTCGTTCATTATACATGTTAGTGAACATAACTCGACAAAAAGCTCCATTAGGCAATGCTGTAACCGGTGAATTATACAAAAAGTTGCTTTTGAGTTGGAACCGTGAATCAATATTGCAACAACTATTTACTTACGCGTTCCAAAAGTTCATTAATCCTTTATCCTTTATGATAATGAAGTTTCTTTTGTAGAATAGCAACGGATAAAAACAAGTCAATTGCAAGAAACAATTCTTTCTCATCATATATGGAAGATTATTCACAACAGAGTCCCAAACGGAATGAATTATATGAGGTTTTCGTTTTTTATGAATATGAAAGTCTTCTTTCTTCTCCATGGCAGATGAATAGACAAATATCCATTAACCTTCAAATCTTGTGGTCATCTGTGTTAAAACACTCTAAAACCTCAACCTAGCAACAATTATTCATCTGAATAGACACAACAGGCCATAACAAGCACAAGTAGTTAAAGTAGCAGCAACCATAAACAATAGGACTGCAAAGTGATAGCTGTTGCAACAAAAGGTAACATTGTTTGATCATATCCAGTCTGAGGAACCCCATTACTAAGGAAAAAGCTCACTAGGTCTTAACTAACTCTTTGATAACAAACAAGTTTGCATTATTGGACCCCTTAACTAAAAGTTGAAACTGAACCGGTAAGTAGGAACTCCACTAGGTTACCCCTCGTGGAAGTGATTGAAAGTATGGCATTCTTTTTTGCAGCCGCTCCCTCGCATCCCTTTGAAAGCCAAGTAGGCAAAACGATATCTGCAAGACGTGGTGGAGTTTCCCCATTCAAGCTTAATCCATTGAGCAAAGCAATGCTCTCCACATAGTAACCATCATAAAACGAAGGCATCTCATAAAAATCACCAAACTCTCTCTTCCCACTGAAATCGAAGCAATATTGCTTGGTCCAGGATTCTGCCACACCAAACTCTCTCATCACCCATATGGAAAGAGTGGAAGGAGACTCCATCTCTTGAACTTCGAACACTGAAACCATATCATGGTGTAAGCGAATACCTGAAATAAGGCCACTCATCTGTTCCGGGGTGTCCATTAACTGAAACAACTCATTTCCCAAATCAAATGACTATAGCATAGGGCGCTGACACCCTTTGCGGGTTGTCTTGAAGTCGAATGCAATGCAAATACAAGCCCCGTTTATATAAACATGTTCCCGTGAAAGAAGCTGGAAACGAAGGGATGGAACAACAGATGCGGTTTCCCAACGGCCAATGCTAAGTGAATAAACCTCTGCTACAGTAGTAGGCATTTGATGGCGATCCTCTAAATTAAAGAGACAGCTTATTCTTACAACCTTGTAATATTTGGCTTTCAATTCGAACCCAAAGAAAATGCACAGATTAATGCAGCTAATGGTGGGGACCCTTGATAAGGGAATGTTAAAATTACTAATTGAGGGATTTTAGAGAAGATTTTTTGCCCCATCACTTAGACATAGCAAGCTATTACAAGAACGCATAATCACTTGTGCAAACATGCATATTTTTAGAAATTGAAGCTTGTTGTCGAGTTACAATATTCAAGTTTAAATAAGAGATTTTAGAAATTGAATTTGCTATAACCGGTATGGGTATATGCAAACATGCATATTTTTTCTTCTATTAATGACTTTATGAATCTAGAAGTAGAAAAATATTAATTTAATTATTTTTTACTTAACTCCGATCCAAAAATTCTAAAAAGCAGTTTGACTCGAATTAGAGCTCGAACTCAAGCTCGTTGAACTCGCGAACCAAGCTAAGCTCGAGACGAGCCACAAGCTTCACGAACTATTATATGAACCAAGCTTGAGCTTCATTTCTTGGCTCGTGGAAAGCTTGAGCTCGAACTTGAGTTCATGTAAAATATGGTGACCCAAACTCGAGCACCATGAAACTCGACTCGGCTCTGCTCGATCACACCTCTAAGTGCATGAACCAAATAAGACTCCATAACTCTCATTCATGAATAAAATATTCAAAATGAATTTCAAGTCAAAGGATGTATTTACGAATGAACTTGAGATTCATGTACTACGAGATACATTAAAACATTACAAATAAACTTCACGGTTATACATAGAAATAAAATTTACGGATGCATTATATAGAAAATAGAAGACAGTATAAAATTGTGTGTGTTTAATGATGCCACCCTTAATTTTTGATTGCAAATTAGACAAACTACAATATTACGAGTTTCAAAAAGGGAAATTGAACAAAAACTTTGGGACAACCAAAGAGTGAATAGAGGACTATTTTTTTTTGGACGGAGGGAGTAGTAAATTGAAATCATTAGAGGTGTTGTGTAATAAAATGTATAGTGAATATATGTGTAGTATTTTTTTTTTTGTAAACCGACTAAATTCACAATAATCCCAAAGATTATTGATCGCCAGGGGTTCGAACCTGTGACCTACTGGAGGAGTTCCATTTTCCTCTGCCATCTTTCTCAATAAGTAGGGGTACAGTCTCCTCTTCTCGTCATTGCAAAATGGCTTCTATCTTGCCCTAAATTTTCATCCGATTTCTCTTCATTCTTTGTTGCTCTTCGGAGATTTGCCAGACGGTTGCCATTGATCTGAAAATGTCGGACTACATCCCCGAAGAATTGATGGTCGATATCTTATCAAGGTTACCGGTCAAATCACTGCTCCGTTTCAGGTCAGTATCGAAGCGTTGGAGCATCATAATCTCCAGCCCTGATTTAATCAATGCCCACTTCACAAATTCCTCAGAAAGGCCTTCCTTTATGCTCAGTCGCATTAATCTCGATCAGGTTCGCATAGAGCACTTCATCCTGCACTCTGATAACAGATCCGTCGTCGACGACGTTGCACTCGATTACCCACTAGGGAGAAGAGGGATGCGACCAATGATTGTGGGTGCTTGTAATGGCTTGCTCTGTCTAAGTGATGGGGAAGAAACTCTTCTCTGGAATCCCTCACTTAGGAGGTATTTTAACCTTCCCTTATCAAGGTTCACCGTCATGAACTCAATTAAGCGGTGCCTTTTCTTTGGGTTCGATTTGAAAGCCAAAGATTACAAGGTTGTAAGAATAAACTGCTTCTTTAATTTAGGGGATCGCCTTCAAATGCCTGCTACTATAGTAGAGGTTTATTCACTGAGCATTGGCCGTTGGGAAACCGTTTCATCTGCTGTTCCATCCCTTCGTTTCCAACTTCTTTCGCGGGAACAGGTTTACATAAACGGGGCTTGTATTTGCATTGCTTTCGACTTCAAGACATCCCCCAAAGGTTGGCTGCGCCCTATGCTATTGTCATTCGATTTGGGAGATGAGGTGTTTCAGTTAATGGACACCCCAGAACAGATGCGTGGCCTTATTTCAGGTATTCGCTTACACCATGATATGGTTTCAGTGTTCGAAGTTCAAGAGATGGAGTCTCCTTCCACTGTTTCCATATGGGTGATGAGAGAGTTTGGTGTGGCAGAATCCTGGACCAAGCAATATTGCTTCGATTTCAGCGGGAGGAGAGAGTTTGGTGATTTTTATGAGAGGCCTTCGTTTTATGATGGTTACTATGTGGAGAGCCTTGCTTTGCTCAATGAGTCAAGCTTGAATGGGGAAACTCCACCACGTCTTGCAGATATCGTTTTGCCTACTTGGCTTTCAAAGGGATGCGAGGGAGCAGCTGCAAAAAAGAATGCCATACTTTCAGTCACTTCCGCGCGGGGTAACCTATTGGAGTTCCTACTTACCGGATAAGTTGCAACTTTTAGTTAAGGGGTCCAATAATGCAAACTTGCTTGTTATCAGAGTTAGTTAAGACCTAGTGAGTTTTTTTTCTAGTAATGGAACTTTGTTTGTCAAGGTTCCTCAGACTGAAATGATCGAACAATGTTACCTTTTGTTGCAACTGCTATCATTTTGCAGTCCTATTGTTTATGTTTGCTGCTACTTTAACTACTTGTGCTTGTTGTGTCTATTCAGATGAACAATTATTGCTAGGCTGAGCTTTTAGAGTGTTTTTAACACAGATGAACACAAGATTTGAAGGTTAATGGCTATTTGTCTTCATATAAGGACAGTTGACTGTTACTGAATCATAGATTTTGCTTTCACCAATAGTTATTGGATAACAATACAGGAGGGGGTTTCTTCATACAGCATTGATAGGTTGTGATTCTGAAATTCTCAGTCAATGTTTTTGAGTGAACTCATCTCAGTTGGTTATGTCTGGCTTTATTTGCTCTTGGAAGTACTCATTCAATGTTGGTAAGTCTGTAGAGTTTCACTATGCTCTTACAAACATGTGTCTGGCTCTAAGATGTATTGGATATTGTGCATATCATGGTGTTCTCTGATCAAAAGCTCTAATTTCATCAAGATTCACCTAAACCAGGCGAAAACGAGCAAGAAATTCAACATAAGCTTCTCCTCACCAGGTACATGTCTTCAAAATCCCAGTATGAGCAGTACTCTTTGAGGTTTGACAATGCTGATTTTGATGTGTATGCTGCATTCACACCCCCTGTACAAGCTATAGGTGCTTACTTTAGGGTTGTTGGTGTTTGTAATGGCTTCATTTGTCTATCTGACGACATGTTTGGTTACAAGCTTTGTACTATCATTATATGGAATCCTGCAATTAGGAGGTTTCTGAAACTCCCTAGACCCAATGTTAATTTTGATTCCTCTGGTCCATACATGTTTGTTCTGGGGTTTGGTTTTGATGTACAGAGAAATGAGTGCAAGGTAGTGAGGCTTGCTTACCTGCAAGCGCAAAGCGGAACAATCATACATGAACCGCCAATGGTTGAGGTTTATGCTGTAAGTAGTGGTTCCTGGAAGACTATCCAAATTGGGGTTCCTTCATGTCGACACAAGTATTCTTGAATGGTTCTGTGCATTGGGCTGCATATAAGAGTGATGGGAAGGGTACCCACAATGTGGTCTTGTCATTTGATATGGCTGAGGAGAAGTTTGCAGTAATGGAGTTTCCTAAGTCCCTTGCCGATGGGTTTCCGGTGCACTTCTGTATCGGATTATATCAGGACCTGCTTGCTCTCTTCGTGTATGATAATCCGGTAAATTGCACATGTTTTGGTGTGTACGTGATGAAAGAATATGGTGCAGCTGATTCTTGGAGGAAATTGCTAAAAGTTGAGATGAAGGATGGGATAAGAACACTTCTTGGTTTTAGGGAGGATGGGGAAGCACTTGTTGTGACAAGAGATGATCAATTGGTTTCTCTTGAACCTAACAGCAAGCGTACGAAGATTCTTGGGGTCAGTGGTTACGTGGGCTCATTGTATGCTGCTCCCTGTGAGGAAAGCCTGGCTTTGTTGGATGGATTAAGTGGAGAGTTAGCTGGCATACTAGAGTCTTATGAGATCCCAGTTGCTGCTGAGGATTCTTCAGGTGATGAGAACGAAGTGTATGGGAAACGGATTGAAGCTCGCATAACTATGCAATGCCTGCTTGCGGCTGCTGTTGTACCTGGGTTTCCTATGCCATTGTAATCATTACTTGTTTTAGATCAGCACATCTTTTGACTGCTTTGCTTTTGCTTTGTCAAAGACTTAGTTGGCAAAGCCAGTTGGTGGTTGTTAACCCCTGCAATGATGGTTATCAGGTCTATGATCGTTTCTCTAATCTAAATGCAGGGCTGCTCAGACTTTGCACTTTATGTAGTAGCTTTTCCAGACGTTGAAAGATGAATCCTTTTTGATTATTATGGGCAGTTTTCTTGTCATCTGTATTCCGCTTATATATCTTGCACTACTTTGTTTGATGGGTGATCCATTTTGATTATTAGTAGCAGTTTTCTTGTCTCAGTTGCAACATCTTTAATCTCCAGATTTTGATGATTTTTTTATGTTGAATAGCCGTCAGATTAATTATGATGTTGAACAGAGCCATTTGGCTATTGATAAAACATCTTATCTTTCCAGGAAATTTGACATTTTTCTAATGTGTGCAACTTCTAACATTCCTACTTCTAACATTCCTCATGCTATAGGTTATTTCTCTAGCTTTTCTTTGCTAGTTTTTTCTTCGCTTTCTTACTACTGTATGAAGCTGAACTATAGGTTTGTAATGTATTTGTTTGTTCTTCTGGCGCATAAAAGGATGATGTTTCAGATTCACCACTCACTTCTGCTGTGGAAATATTCTCATGTTATCGGTCAGTTGTTCCATTTATGCATTTGAACTGTCTGACCTTGGATTTCATGATGCAAGCGAATCTTGCTTTAACTCAAGGGTTGTGGAACTGTAATGGCTTAATTAGTCTCTATGATGATTTGTCCGGTTACCTACACTCTACAATCTTATGCAGTCGAGACATTAGACTTAATCCATTTGCTTCTGGAGTCTTCGTACTTTTTTCTCCCTTTAAGCAAATAGTTGTTGGATAACAATTTCAAAAGTTCTGGCCTCTGGGTATTGGATTGTCATTTAACATGGCTGAAGTAGTTCATCTTTGCCAGTTCTTTTTGTTTCTATCCTGGTGTGCAAATCATGGTGTTCTCCAATCAAAAGCCCTCATTTCTTCATCCTCCATCTCAACCAGACCAAAACCAGCAAGTATCACCACAACCTTCTCCTCACAAGGTACATGTCTTAGATTTCCCCAATTGAAAAGTACTCGCTGCGTTTCGATAATCCTTATTTTGACGAATATGAAACATTCGATTGCCCCTTTAAACCTGAAAGGGTACACTTTAGGCTTGTGGGTGTCCCTAATGGGCTCATTTCTCTCTCTGATGACTGTTTTAAATATAATTACACTTACATCATATGGAACCCTGCTATTAGGAGGTTCTTGAAGCTCCCCAAACCAAATGTTAATTACAGTGGTTATGGTCCTTTCATGACTGCTCTTGGGTTTGGGTTTGATGTCCTGAGAAATGAGTGTAAACTTGTGAGGCTTACTTATCTTCAGCTTCCGAAATCAGGAAGATCCATGTTCTGTGTTACTCCTGAAGTTGAGGTTTTTTCGGTCAGCTCTGGTTCTTGGAAAAGAATCAAGCGCGGGGTTCCTTCGTGCGGTATCGTTGAGCATATCTGGTCACAACTGTTTCTTAATGGTTCTGTGCATTGGTCTGCGTATGAGGATGAAACGGAGAGGCTCCGTAATGTGGTTTTGTCGTTTAATGTGGCTGATGAGAAGTTTGGGATACTTGAGTTTCCCGAACCCTGGGCTTATTTGACTCCGTTATTGTTCTCTGTGGGATTACTTGCGGATTCACTCGCTCTGATCGCGTGCTGTGTTCCTTTAGATGGCACCGTTTTTTTAGTTTATGTGATGAATGAGTATGGTGTGGTGGAATCTTGGAGTAAAATATTTAGAATTGAGGTCAAGGAAGTGATAAGAACAGTGCTCGGTTTCAGGGATGATGGAGAAATGCTTTTGGTGACACAAGATGATGAGATAGCTGCTTTTGAACCTAACTCCAAGCGAACCAAGAAACTTGGAATCCGTGGTTACAAGGGCTCGCTGTATGCTGCTGCTTATGAGGAGAGCCTGGCTTTGTTGAATGGAGACTTTGCCAGCCAACTCAAATCTTATGAGAGTCCAGTTACTTCTGACGATTCTTCAGATGAGGATGTTGAGGTGGACGGGGAGTTCTTTGTGAACCGTGTAGCTATGCGCCTCATGTTTGCCGCTGCTTCTGTGCCTGGATTTATTCCCTTGGGATGATTAGAACTTGTACTGAATCTGTAGATTTCTATCCTTTTTGTCTTCTCTATGTCTCAGCAATACGTAAGCCACTTGGTGGATGTTAACTGGAGGAGTGACGGCTATCAGGTCAATTGTACCATCTTTAAGCTGAATCATCTTCACGACTGTTTATAAACTTATGTTAGTAGCACCTTTGCAGCTGTTGTGCTGCTTACAAAGTTTTCAATTCAGAAGTGGATTTCTGAAAGAAGAATGTTGTTTTATGATTTGGAGTTATGGGTTCCATGGTTGTTAACAGTTCTTTTGGATGATCTGCCAAAATGAAGCAAGTTAATCACTTTTGATATGGATGGTTAGTTAACAGTTCCGTTATTGTTGATCTCGTAGCAGTTCATACATATGCTATATTTTCTTTTTATTGTCAGAGTACTGATGTCGTGCTTTATTGATGTTATGTGCATGCTCTGTTATAACTCAGATGATCTTAAAACTTGAAGTATGTATTGTTAAAATTCTTGTGATGGATCTCATTACAGACTCAGATTTCTATGCTGTATTTCTGTAAAGCAACACATTTTTCGATTCTAACAAACCCCATTCATGATTTTCCTAGCTGTAGTTATGGCAGTCTATTTTTGATATCTTATTTAGCATGAACCATAAATTTTGACTATCTTCACTAGATTTTGGTTTGCTATTCTGCCCGAAAAGGAGAAAAGCTGCTTATGCTGATTGAAGGAGTATGGATGCCTTTCTGATTCCGTGTTCACCACTCATTTTTACTAACTTGTTTTGGTGTAAAAGCACTTACGTTGACTCCTATTGTATTGCTGCGTAGGTAGAGTATGTTTGTTTGAGAAATTTGTTTGTTTAAGGTTTTGAGATTTGTTCATTTCTGAAGATTGGAGAGCTGGGATTGAAATTTGTTTGTTTAAGGCATTGAATCAGGATTCAGAATACGGGTGGGTTTGCACTGTTACGTTTCCAGTTCACTTTTTTGTTGTGGATTACATCTGGACACTTGCTTTCTTAGCATAGAGTAGTATCCTGCAGAGTTCACCTATGAGCAACTAAAGACCCCATTTCTGAAGGCTTGGTTTGAAACAAATCAAATAGAAAAGTGAAGTTCCGCATTCCACTCAAGAGCATGGTGCTATTTACTTTCTAATAGTATTTGGAATGTTTACGGACTACATGTGACGTGTTTTGTATGATAATATTTTCCAAAATAGAGTGCTGAATTGTTCGTTGAATGCATTCGGTGTCTGCTTTCTGCTCAATCATATGTTAATGTGATGCACCTAAATCATAAGTTCAATTGTCACATTGCATTTGTAGACAGCTTGTGACGGATGCGAGAGTTCAAAATGATGTCCTTACCTGGACCTCAACCGACAACAGTCTTGCTTCATCAAGCCCCAACCAGGTTAATTGTACCTCATCCAGCAGCAATCTATCAACTTTTCCTGTTGGTGTAAGTGCATGTTTGGTAACCTTGTTTTGAGGCAGGTCTGCCAAAAAGTGCTTTATAGAAAAAAACATATATGACCGAGCTTTTTTCCTAAGTTTTTATTCTTCTTTTTTTCAAACAGGTACCAAACAAGCACCAAGTTTCTGTTTGCATTTCGACTCTGATGTTCATAGCTTGCTGTTGAGTGTTGAGGGCTAGGTTTATCATTCGGATTTTTTGTAACAAACCTCGTGTGGGATAGTTGTTTCCCCTGTTGCTATTCAGAAGAGGTGTCTTAGGTGAAATTCCTCTTTTAGTTTCTTTTTCGTTCTACTTTGGTAATGTCATTGTGGAGATCAGGAGAGGAGTCTTTGGGGGACTTCTGGTGTAGGGAAACTGACTTTTAGTAGTCTTTTTTTTTTTTTTAAAACCCTCATCATACATCTAAAACAGAACTGCTGTTTCAGATATTGGGAGTCTCATCATATTATGCAATTTTTTGGAATCGGCGTGCCTTAAGAGCATTTTTCGGTTTTCAATTTGATTGATCTCAGAACCTATATCTTCGGAAGTGAAGCCTTCAGTTTTCTGCTATTCTATTTGGTCAGTGTATGCTGGTTGTTATGCAGAAAGTTTGCTTTTGCTGAATGAAATTAAACTGAAAGGATGCTTAGCAAGCCAAGTGAATGCGTAATAAGAACCCAGTTACACCTTACTCAGGGATTACATATGGAATTATCATGCTTTCTTTGCCTACACTTACCTTGTAGAGTGCACACACCTCTTTGAAGTCTCTGCTACGCAAGAGTTGTCTGGTCGAATGCCTTAGTAAAATCGTACTTTTCAGTTCTGAGTCTAGGCTACAACTTGGGATCATATATTACTATCTGAAGCGAGTCTGGCGATCTTTGAACTGCTTGGGCAGTGATTGTTATTTCCCAAGGTTGGAATGTGAAACTGATAACCATGTATCATCAGAAGCTGCATAAGGTATGGCTACTTTCACCGTCAAGATTCATACGTGATATACCTGAATCATTATATCTTTCTGAATGGTGGTTTAAGGTCATTGATGAAAGTGATGATAAAATGGACGTCTTAGCACGGTTCAGCAATAGCGCATTAATAGATCAATGGATTCCTGAGAACTGACCCATACCTGAATTCAAGAGCATCAACAAGGGAGTTAACCCTGTGAAAAAGTGGTTTTGCTGTCATCTTCGCCGAATGAAGCATGGAGGGTTGGTGATCTAATAAGTTTCTGATTTGGTCATGAAGAAGTTATACAGAGATATCTTTGTTCTCATCAGACTCGAAAAATCCTGATTGATTGTGCCGATCCCGATCATCCAGATCCTGTCTAGGGAGCATCTGAAGTTTATGATCCATTATAGGGACAGCTTCTCAATTTTCTTTGTTCCTAGGACTCATAGTTCTAGTTCATTGTAAGTTACATAGTCAACCGGACAACAATTTGGAACTGGTTATCAGTTTGATCTAAACTTTTAGCTCTCTTCAATGGCAAGATTCCCTGCAAGGGGGCCAACTTTTATTTACTTATATATAGATTTTCTAATACTCTATAATAAGATAGAGCGGTGCGGATCTTCCTCATTTTAAATGAGACATTTATATATATATATATATATATATTTTGAAAGAAGACATTCATATTTTATTATAATGTAGCTATGAATTTCATAAAAATTATACAATGACATATCAGCATGTTCCCTCTCTTTCTATCCAAATTGATTTTTACCACTATTCACTGGGTCACTTTGACCCGGTCATTTAAATATCAAAATGATGCAATTTTGTGATAATCTTTTCATGGTGCTTTAGAGTAAAAGTTGCTCTATCACACGGTGAAAAAATTATTAGAAAATTCTATCGTTTTGTGATCCAAATCACCGGTCAAATTGACCCATATACGAGTTTAAAAAAAACAAATTGATAGAAAGAGAGAGAACAGAGTGGTAACCTTCATAAAAAACATGATCCGATAATCTCAAGGGTTTTTCATGGAGTGCAAGACTCAACAGATTCGATTGTCAGACAAGTCCTCGTTTCACGGGAGGAGCACCACACAACTATAAGCTCGCAGACCTTTTCGCCGAGTGATGGGAATGGGATTGCTCAGACGATAAGAAAATGGAGCCCACCGGAATTGGGCTGGTACAAGATCAATTGCGACGGCGCTTGGGATGAAATCGCATGAAGAGCGGTGGCGGGAGCCGTCATTTGAGACCATATGGGTTCTACCTCAGCGGCGGTTGTTTCCGGCTTGCCCCTCTTCAATGCGCCGAGAATTGCCGAAGCATTGGCAGTACGAGAGGGTTTATTGTTGGCCTCGCGTTTGAACCACAATCGAGTACTGGTCGAAGTAGATATTCGTTCCATCCCCGAAGCCTTAAATCGAATATCGCGACGGATAGTGATCTGTCTTTGTTTGGGTTGATTATGGCGGATTGCCGAGCCATTTTTCGTCGCTTTTCAGAGGCTATTGTCCAATTGAGTCCGAGAGATACAAATAAAGTCGCTCACTGTTATGCTAGAGTGGCTTTACAGTTTTCAAATACTAAAGTGTGGGTAGGATGAGTCCCTAGCTGGGCACAACAACAATGTAGTATTGACGATTTGGTGTTCATGACCAACTTTAATGGAAATCTATCCTTCTTAAAAAAAAAGACAGTAATGGAACTCTTTTATGTTCTTCTGAAAATAGTTCGTGAATTGAATATAGAATCTGTATACTTTATTTTTTGTAATATGTTATCTGTTTCTGTAATCTGTAACAGTCATATTTATATATGTACTACGTTTCAAGGGACGTACGGGGGGCATGTTAAACATACAAGTTTACATTTAAGTTCATTATGTCATTTTTGAAAATATAGGTGAGCCGCTTTCTTATAATTTTGTAAATATCCAAAAGCTCTAGGGCGAATATGGATAACTCTACAAGTAGGGAGAAATATTTGTTTGCTTTAAGAGCAAATACACGTGGTGCTCTAATCAATACAACACATCACACGTCAGGAAGAAAGAGAATGAGTGGCAGACAAAAGTAAGTGGATTCCTACATGTTCCTGACGTGTCCTGTGATGTATATTGATTAGAGCACCACGTCATATTTGCTCTTGGAGCAAGCAATAATTACTCGCAAGTAGGGGGGGGGATGGCCCCCGTTCACTTATATACAGGTTTGCCCTGTCAGCTTCTGTAATTATTTTATATAATTTGTTACATTCTCATTTGTTTTTGTAACTTTGTCCCAGTAAGATTGATTTCTGTAATTATGTTTTTTTTTGTTTTTTTTGAGGGAATTTTTGTTATTTGTTTCTATAAACTGTAACCTGGTAATTTTTCAGCTTGTGTATTTTCTGGTTTTGTCAGATTCAATTATTTTTTGATTTCATTTTTACAAACTGTAATTCTGCATGTAAACAAACGGTTTGTTTGGCAATGGCAGACAGACGAACCGAGACTAGTACGGGAGCCGGAATAAAAACGGTAGTGCCTGGAATGCATGTTATACAGGTGAATGCTCATCCAGATGAAAAGTGTGAAAATTTCTCCGATAAGTATTTATTTGGCAGAAGAAGATGCATTTCTACCTTACCACCCTTAGACTTGCAAGGTATATGTTGGGATGCTTGGCATCACTCTGAAACTTTGGGTAGGAATTATGTATTAAATAGCCTAGAGCATGAGTTGTATAATGTATACACTGCTGTAAAGACTACTAAAGAACTTTGGCAATTCCTAGAAAATAAATATAAAATAGAAGATGTGGGGGCTAAGAAGTTCTTAGTAGAGAAATTCATAGAATTCAGGATGGTATAAAGTAAGAGCATAATGTCGCAGGTGCAAGACTTCCAATGCTTGATTCATGGCATTCAAGTCGGGAACAAGATCCTTCCCGAAGAGTTTTTCGTGGGTTATGATCCACAAGTCACCACTGGCGTTGAAGATGTAAACGAATTACCTGAAGCATAAGCGAAAGAAAATGAGCATGGAAGACCTGATTATTCGTCCCAGGTTTGAAAAACGAAATTGGAGCTCCAACGAGCCCTCGACTAGCCATCAACCTAAGGTTGATATCGTGGAGGGAGGTTCGGAAACCATCCACCTCAAACAGAAGTTCAATTGCTCCTACCGAAAAGAAGAAAAGGTTCACGGACAAGTGTCACAATTGTGTCTAGAAAGTTCACAAGAAGAGAAAGAGTTCAAAAGGTAAGAAGCCCGAAATTCACATGGCTAAAGCGAAGAAAGATGATGATGGAGGCAACTTTGCAGCCGTGATTTCAGAGGTGAACCTTGCTTACGGAAACCGTAAGGAATGGTGGGTTGACACCGCAGTCACACGCCATATTTGCTCGTATGAGAGCATGTTTACTTCCTAAGAGATTGTTGATACGAAGGACGGAATTTACATGTGAAATTCAGTAACATCCACCGTCAAAGAAAAATGGGAGGTAATCCTCAAGATGAGTTCCAGAAAGAAACTCGTACTGAACGATATTCTCCATGTCCTAGACATTCGGAAGAACATAGTCGTTGGTTCTGTTCTTAACCCGTTCTTAACAAAAAGGGTTTCAAACTTCTATTTTAATCCGACAAATGTGTATTGAACAAGAGAGGAGAGTATGTGGGTAGGAGTTGCTAGAATGATGAGATGTTCAAACTTAATGTAATTGTTGTCTCAGCTATGAATAAGAAAGCAACTATTAACTACTTCTTTTATCGTCTACTTCTTCTTGAGGTGGAGGAAATCAACAACACTTCAGACCTTTATAATATAACACAGTACATGCAGTAAGACGTTTATTGCGCATGTTAGGTTTTCTTCTTAATCCTTTGTGTTTCTTTGGTTGTATAATTTGATCTTCACTAGCTATTTTAACACTTTAATCACCAATTTCTACTTGATTTTGATTAGAAGGCCACCATTACGATAAATAAAAAAATAAATGAAAAGGAAGGAGATTCATACGAAAGTAGAAATTGCAAGCTGGAACTTCCCTACGAGCAAATAGAGTTGTCGAGAATTCAAAATAATGATAATTGAAACTCACTTAATCTAGATCTTCATTGCAGGGCCGGGAACAGGTTGTCTGATTCAACGACATTACTTTCATCCACTGCTCTAAATACCGACCTTTTTCGTATTTAGTAAAAGAAGAATCTCCTTGTTTGCACATGAAAGTTTCTGGACATCCAATGGGTTCTTTCTCCCTGGTCGTAGGGTCGTAGTAAATGAATTTATCCGTTTGACCGAAACAAATCATTAGAATCTTGCCACTGTCGAGGATCTCAAAACGGGTGCTAAAGACCCACAATTGCAACCTGTACAATCTTGACCAGGAATCTGCAACACCGTAATCCTTCATCACCCACACTTCTAGCAATGTGTCTTCCATGTCCGCAAAGAGGGCAAGTGACTCCTGAAAAGTTGTAAGTCGTTTCAATCTCTTACCACCTTCAATAGGAGGCATTTTCATTTCGTGGAATTTTTCTTCCATCATGTCGAAGCACAAGACGACCACCGTTCTTGTTGGTTGCCACGTTGATGCAATCCAGTGGGAGCACCCTTTTATAAAGGCATTAGGGGACTGTTTGTAAGGTTCCGATAAACCATAATAGGTTGTGCAACTAATGCTCTTCCATGAATCAGATATCGCGCTGTATAACTCGACATCTAAAGTTAAGGCACCAATTCTGTCGTACTCTATTTTCACGACTTTGTAATCACCAGTCTCATGGACAAACCCGAATCCGAGAACTACTCTCATACAATATTTGCTCGAACTCTTCAACATCTTGATTTTGTTAATGTAAGGGTTCCATAGAAATATGTTGTATACTCTGGCATCTGATTGAGGTTGTAAGAGAACATACTCGACAAAGCATGCCAACCCATTAGAGTAACCAGCTAAATATTTTCTACCAGGGCGATAAGTGGCGAGTTGTAGTAGTTTCTTGGGCTTCCATGAACCATCAATGCAGCCATTGAAAGAATAGAGATGCACTTCAGAGCCTTCGGACGTCATGTGCTCCCTAGTTTGCCGATCTTGCATCAAGTCATGTGTGACAACTCCGAGGTTTTTTCTGATAAATGAGCGCCATGTTCTGCAGACGCACCTGCACACACGGAATGCTTCAGCAGGAAGCCTTCCGATAATGATGTCGAAAAGAAGATCCTCTGGCATGCTTGACCATTGATCTTGTGCAGTAAACTCTCTTTGATTCCGTGTCATAGCTGGTTTTGTTTGACAGTTCAAGAAAGTATCGCTATCTGTTGACAATGTAAATCATTACTACATAAGGACAACCGTTCAAGAAATTAAGCTCATCAAAGAACATAGAAATCTTCGTCTAGGGTTTACGTCTCACATGGATAAACATCCTATCAATTGAAAACATGAAATTGTATAACTTTCTCAACACACTTAAACCCTAATAATAATCTTAGGTAGAAATAAAGACAGATCGGAGATCATGTAATGACCTAATTTGATTTGATTTGAAGCAAGATGATGCGATTTGAAGAAAGTACAATGAAAATTGGAACTTTGCACAAACCCAAATTTTCCAGAACACGTAAAATTCCTCGAAAAAAACCCAAAATTTGGGAGAAAAACTTCCACAAATGTATAATACTCACAGTACCTGTCGGTTCTTCGTCTTCTTTCTATGCAACGCTTATGGTTGGGGGAGAAAAGAACGAACAAAATATAAATGCTAACCTAAGGATCGTTTTGTAAATTAAAATTTCATGGAAGACCTCCAAGTCAATTGGCCCGTTCGCGAACCAGGGCCGACCCAAGCCACTTGGGGGGCTTAAAGCGAGTTATAAATGTGGGCCCTACATTAAAAAAATATATATTCGTAAAATGATTTATTTAAAAAAATATTGTAGACTTCTAATAAGAGAATTGATTCTTACATCGGTTTATATTGATGGTTACACTAGATTTTAGTTACCGTGACTTTTTTACCCTAGATACCTGTGCCATTTCATTTATATAATTTAATTAAGGAAGTTCAATTTTTTTTTATTAACTTTGACATTCCTTTTTATATTTTGAGAATGGTAATGATTTACATTGGCATCTATTGACTACTGATTCATAGTGGTACTAGTTTATAAGTCTATTGATTGCAGATTCAAATAGTGGTCATTGGTTAATTTCTCAAACAAAAAATTGTATTTAAGTAGTGTAATTGAAATTGGATCCATGTATGAAGCCACAATAGTTGTAACGACTTTTAACATCTCTTGTGCATTACATGTTTGGCTCCTTAGGCACCAAGCGTTGAACAGAGAGGATCGAGTGATCGAAACCATGAATTATGGGAGAAGAGATCGAAAACTTTCTGTTCGGACAATTATGACTAGTTTGGTGGTTCCAAATCAAGAGATTAATCCATGCTCAATTTGAATTTTGAACTCTTAAGGCCGAAATAACCAAGGCTACAGTCAAGTAGAGAAAGTAGCAACCCCCCTCCATGAACGATTATTCAAAGAAAAAAATATTAATCGAAGGAATAATCACCATTCTCAGATTGTAGGAAGAATTTTCAAAAAAAAAAAAAAAAAAAAAGCAGTGTTAAAAGGAATGTCAAAGAAAAGTTAATTGTTGAAACATTAAATTGCCGAAATAAGTCATTACAAATTAAATGAATTGTCACAAATTGATTAATGAGGGTATAAAAGTCACGACAACTAAAATCCGATGTACCCATCAATACTAGCCGGTGTGAGAATCAACTCCCTCTAATAATTGTGTATAATATATTAATTTCATATTAGCTTTAATTAAAGTTCTTCAACCTTACAATTTTTTGATTAATAAAAAATTAAAATGTTCACGTTTGTCATCAAAGAGATTCGAACTTGGATCAAACTTGTGGCAAAAACATTTGTTACCACCAAGCTAACATAAACTTCATTAAAAATTTGCATTGAAGTATGTAATTTACTGAACTATAGCTCTCTTTCAAAAAAAATTACAGTTAGGACACGGGGGACTGCCGGCCGGGGGCCTAAGGCGGCCGCCTCTGCTGCCTAGCTATAGGGCCGGCCCAGTCGCGAACAACATGTGTTGGGGGTCGACCAAAGGTCATGTGGTTACAATTAACAAAATAAACTCAAATAACAAATACATTCCTTGTGTCATTCTCTAACTTATATTCGTGAACAAATTTTGTTGGCAAAATCGCACCACAAGTACCAACAGTTTGCTTTTCTCCGGCAAGTGGTTACCCAAACTTTAGGTGGTATCTATGGTGCGTCCCTAATTAGGGTTTGCAACATTTTTTTGTGGGGTCCGCTACTACAGGAAAAAAAAGATTACCCGCTATAGCAGGTAACCTCGGCTGGGGATAATGTTGTTAACAGTTTTTCTTGCTTTAGATAAAGTTGTTAATGTCTGCGCAACAGGTAGATAGAAAAGTTTACCTTAAAGTTAATAATTTACAACATGTAGAAGGAAATGCCTCAAATTAAGAGATCATTCTTAATGGTTTGATTTTTCTTGTTAAGAAATAACGATGAAATTAACTACAAGCAGACCGATATCAACTAAAATGTCCTTTAAAGGCATGTTTAAAGATTAATACCAGAATAATTCCAAAATAACATTAAAATAAGATGGTACTTGTTCATAATCGTCTCCCAGATTGTCTTTCTTGTCAATAAATCACGAATAAAATCACTCTAAACAAACCTAGATCATTCATGCTTGTTTTTCTTGGACTGACTACTTGATTGAGACTAGATGTATTCCTCATCAAACTCAAGTGGTATTTGTGCAGAATCGTCTTCTGGATCGTCTACTTGTTCTACGGAGTCCACCGGAGGATCGGGGCATGTTGTCCTGTTGTGTCTCAGCTACTTGCAATTTCCACACTTCCTTCTCTTTTCATTCTTGGGTCCTTTTTGGCATTTAGTGTCCGGGGGGTTCGGATTCTTCACATGGGCATAGGGATTTTCATCCTTCTTAATCCTCCTTGTGTACCCTGAAAAGATTTAGAAATCATTCTATGCTTTTTCTGATTCGCATCGGCCATATGCTCTTTGAAGAACTTAAGTGTCTCGCCTGAAGTACAGCCCAAATGGTGATACGGTTCTGTTGGAACAGGTGCCCTTGAGGCAATCTACTATTTAGTATGAACAATGTTATTAACTAGAATATTCATTTATTATTTATTGTGATATTTAATATAATGAAGTCCTTAGATACAATGTGTTGTTTATCTTAAATATTCCTAGTCTAGTATATTAATTAATAGGACGATCAAATATAGACTAGTATGTGTGTAGATTGGTATGGAGATACCAAGTCTAACACATGGGTATGCATTAGGAGTAATGGCATACTGGATTGACCCACGATGAGAATGATACATTACATTATGTTAAAGTCACAATCGATTCTCGTAGTGCTAATACAATTGCAATCTTGAGACTTGAAGTCACTAGAAACTCTAGTTGTGAAATATCATGCTTTGATGTTATCAAACGTTACACCGTAACTGGGTAATCATAAAGGTATCTATCGGGCATGATATGAAGCAAGCTTAGATATCGTAGTGATGTAGAGAGGATTTTTCCCTCCCACATAATGGGAGCAAATATCCACGACCACTCGAGGGATGAGGCTTATTGAATGTCTGGCCAGACTCAGATAAATTAATACAGAGATATTGATGTTATCTGATTGCATAAGCAAATTCCAAGGATCGAGGAACTATGGATTGGATATACGAGTGTGACTATTTATTTCTCGTGTCCAATCCGGATATGGAGACAAAAGGATAGTGCAATATGTAATATTGGGCACAAAGGTTTGTCTGGATCACTGACTTACTTCTATAAGTTGGGTGCATGGATGTGTTGCTAGACACCGCTCCATGTTAGTAATAAGTTACTACCAACTAAGTAGAAACCTATGGGGTCACACGTCAAATAGAGTTGAACTAGATTTGAGATTAATTAATATGATTAATTAATGAGAATGATCACTTTGCAACACCTTGCAAACTTAGTAGGACTAGTTTTTCAGGAGGGGACTAATCCAAGTTCATGTAGAACTAGGAAGGGCCTTTATGTAGTTAACAAGGAGTTGTTGGACTATATAAAGGATGCTCTAGCCTCCTTCCTGTAGGGTTTTGATCATGGATACGCAGCGGAAAAACATATTTATCCATGCAATACCCTCCAAGGATCATAGGACAAGAGACATAACGATGGTATGAGAAGAAATCAAGTTACACACCTTAGTGTTTCTCCTGTGATGACTTGTCACGTGAATTGTGTCATGTCTCTACGGTTGATCCACGCCTAGAGGTGAGATCTAGATCCTCCAACTCCTTATGCTAGATAGGAAGAATGGAAGAGGAATAAGGAATCGCGCAACAATGGAGCACCAAAAGGTGGGGCGGCTCCCTTCATGGCCGACGGGTAGGGGGGTCCCAAGGGGGGGTTCGGCTCTTGCTTGGGACTTGCTCTCTCTCCTTACTTTGTTCTCTCATACTCTATCATATAGATGTGTGTTGTGTAGAGAGAAAAATAAGCTAGGAGTGTTCTTTTTATAGTCCAACAACTCCTTGTCCTACTACATATAGAACCCATCTCCTAATCCTACTCAAGTTCGGATTAGTCCATTTTGCTAAATAGTCCTTGTCATATCAATACGTGGATTAGTTCTATTTGCAAACTAATCCTAATCATGTCTCTACATGAATTAGGCCACCTTGGCAAATCCTAATCATGTCTATACATGGATTAGTCCAACTTGCATATTAGTCCTACTAAGTTAGCAAGTTGTTGCAATTTGATCCTTCTAATTAATTAATCACATTAGTTAATTATTTCCCAAGTCTAGTTCACCCCTATATGGCGTGTGACCCCATAGGTTCTATTTAGTTGGTAGTAACTATTTACTAATATGGAGCGGCCTCTAGCAAGACATCCATTCTAGCCAACAAATAGAATAGTCATCATGACAAACCTTGTGCAAGTAATTGTCTCATCCCTTTGTCCCAATATCCGGATTGGACACGAGACATACAAGTCACACTCGTATATCCAATCCATAGTTTCTCGATCCTGGGAATAGCCTTATTCGTGCAAATAACATCAATATCCTATATTGATTTATTTGAGTCTGGCCAGACATTTTATAAGCACTATCCCTCGAGTGGCCTAGGATATTTGCTCCCATTATGTGGGAGGGAAAAATTCTATCTACGTCCACTATGTACAAGATCAATTGCAACGGCGCTTGGGATGAAATCGCATGAAGAACGGTGGCGGGAGCAGTCATTTGATACCATATGGGTTCTACCTCAGCAGCGGTTGTTTCCGGCTTTCCCCTCGTCAATGCGCCGAGAATTGCCGAAGCATTGGCAGTACGAGAGGGTTTATTGTTGGCCTCGCGTTTGAACCACAACCGAGTACTGGTCGAAGTAGATATTCGTTCCATCCCTGAAGCCCTAAATCGAAATATCGCGACGGATAGTGATCTGTCTTCGTTTGGGTTGATTATGGCGGATTGCCAAGCCATTTTTCGTCGCTTTTCAGAGGCTATTGTCCAATGGAGTCCGAGAGATACAAATGAAGTCGCTCACTGTTATGCTAGAGTGGCTTTACAGTTTTCAAATACCAAAGTGTGGGTAGGATGAATCCCTAGCTGAGCACAAGAATGTAGTATTAACGATTTGGTGTTCATGACCAACTTTAATGGAAATCTATCCTTCTTAAAAAAAAAGACAGTAATGAAACTCTTTTATGTTCTTCTGAAAATAGTTCGTGAATTGAATATAGAATCTGTATACTTTATTTTTTGTAATATGTTATCTGTTTCTATAATCTGTAACAGTCATATTTATTTATGTACTACATTGTCTGTTTCAAGGGACGTACCCATGAATTTTTCTCAAGGGGGGCATGTTAAACATACAAGTTTACATTTTAGTTCATTTTGTCATTTTTGAAAATATAGGTGAGCCGCTTCCTTATAATTTTGTAAATGTCCAAAAGCTCTAGGGCGAATATGGATAACTCTACAAGTAGGGAGAAATTCTTGTTTGCTCTAAGAGCAAATACACGTGGTGCTCTAATCAATACAGCACATGACACGTCAGGAAGAAAGAGAATGAGTGGCAGACAAAAGTAAGTGGATTCCTACATGTTCCTGACGTGTCCTGTGATGTATATTGATTAGAGCACCACGTCATATTTGCTCTTGGAGCAAGCAATAATTACTCACAAGTATGAGGGGGGGGGATTGCCCCTGTTCACTTATATACATGTTTGCCCCTGTCAGCTTCTGTAATTAGTTTATATAATTTGTTACATTCTCATTTGTTTCTGTAACTTTTTCACAGTAAGATTGATTTCTGTAATTATGTTATTTTTTTGTTTTTTTGAGGGAATTTATGTTATTTGTTTCTATAAACTGTAACCTGGTAATTTTTCAGCTTGTGTATTTTCTGGTTTTGTCAGTTTCAATTATTGTTTGATTTCATTTTTACATACTGTAATTCTGCATGTAAACAAACTGTTTGTTTGGCAATGGGAGACAGACGAACCGAGACTAGTACGGGTGCCGGAATAAAAACGGTAGTGCCTAAAATGCCTGTTATTAGGGGTGTACGCGGTTCGGTTTGGTGTGGTTTTTACTAAAACCATAAACTGAACCGAATATATCGGTTTACCAATTTTGTAACCAAACCAAACCATTTGAAAGGATGAACCAAACCAAACCAAACTGAAAGATACCGGGTTGGTTCGGTTCAGTGCGGTCGGTTTGTGTAAAAATTATCGAATGGATATGATGATACTACTTTGTCAACGAATTTCAAGTTTTAAGTGAAAAATAATTACATAGACTTCAAAAATTATGCACAACTATCGTTTGAGAGAAAATATGATGAAACGTGAGAGAAATGGAGAAGATTAAGATTAATATAATCATTTTAAATGAATCTATCTATCGTGTTTCTTTTTTCTAGATTATTTAATATACTTTATGCTATATACAATGTAGTAAAAGTACGTCAAGCACATATCGGTTCGGTTTCATGCGGTATGATACTTTTACAAACCAAAAACCAAAAAATAGACCGGTATGTGAAAAATTGAACCATAGATAAACCGATTATCCAAAAAAACCATCCAAACCTAAGCATTTCGGTTTGGTTCGGTCGGTTGGACCGGTTTATTCGGTTTTATGTACAGCCCTACCTGTTATACAGGTGAATGCTCATCCAGGTGAAAAGTCTGAAAATTTCTCCGATAAGTATTTCTTTGGTAGAAGAAGATGCATTTCTAGCTTACCACCCTTAGACTTGCAAGGTATATGTTGGAAGATGCGCCTAAACTTCCTGAAAATCCTGACAACGAGTGGGTCTTGGCCGCCGATGCTTGGCATCACTCTGAAATTTTGGGTAGGAATTATGTATTAAATAGCCTAGAGCATCAGTTGTATTATGTATACACTGCTGTAAAGACTACTAAAGAACTTTGGCAATCCCTAAAAAATAAATATAAAACAGAAGATGTGGGGGCTAAGAAGTTCTTAGTAGAGAAACTCATAGAATTCAGGATGGTATAAAGTAAGAGCATAATGTCGCAGGTGCAAGACTTCCAATGCTTGATTCATGGCATTCAAGTCGGGAACAAGATCCTTTCCGTAGAGTTTCTCGTGGGTTATGATCCACAAGTAACCACTGGCGTTGAAGATGTAAACAAATTACCAGAAGCATAAGCGAAAGAAAATGAGCATGGAAGACCTGATTATTCGTCTCAAGTTTGAAAAACTAAATTGGAGCTCCAACGAGCCCTCGACTAGCCATTAAACTAAGGTTGATATCGTGGAGGGAGGTTCAGAAACCATCCACCTCAAACAGAAGTTGCTCCTACCGCAAAGAAGAAAAGGTTCACGGGCAAGTGTCACAATTGTGGCTAGAAAGTTCACAAGAAGAGAAAGAATTCAAAAGGTAAGAAGCCCGAAATTCACATCGCTAAAGCGAAGAAAGATGATGATGGAGGCAACTTTGCAGCCGTGATTTCAGAAGTGAACCTTGCTTACGGAAACCGTAAGGAATGGTGGGTCGACACCGCAGTCACACGCCATATTTGCTCGTACGAGAGCATGTTTACTTCCTAAGAGATTGTTGATACGGAGGACGAAATTTACATGTGAAATTCAGTAACATCCACCGTCAAAGAAAAATGGGAGGATATCCTCAAGATGAGTTCCAGAAAGAAACTCGTACTGAACGATATTCTCCATGTCCTAGACATTCAGAAGAACATAGTCGTTGGTTCTGTTCTTAACAACAAGGGTTTCAAACTTCTATTTTAATCCGACAAATGTGTATTGAACAAGAGAAGAGAGTATGTGGGTAGGAGTTGCTAGAATGATGAGATGTTCAAACGTAATGTAATAGTTGTCTCAGCTATGAATAAGAAAGCAACTATTAACTACTTCTTTTGTCGTCTACTTCTTCTTGAGGTGGAGGAAATCAACAACACTTCAGACCTTTATAATATAACACAGTACATGCAGTAAGACGTTTATTGCGCATGTTAGGATTTCTTCTTAATCCTTTGTGTTTCTTTGGTTGTATAATTTGATCTTCACTAGCTATTTTAAGTTTTTAACACTTTAATCATCAATTTCTACTTGATTTTGATTAGAAGGCCACCATTACGATAAATAAATAAAATAAATGAAAAGGAAGGAGATTCATACGAAAGTAGAAATTGCAAGCTGGAACTTCCCTACGAGCAAATAGAGTTGTCGAGAATCCAAATAATGATAATTGAAACTCACTTAATCTAGATCTTCAATTGCAGGGCCGGGAACAGGTTGTCTGATTCAACGACATTACTTTCATCCACTGCTCTAAATTCCGACCTTTTTCGTATTTAGTAAAAGAAGAATCTCCTTGTTTGCACATGAAAGTTTCTGGACATCCAATGGGTTCTTTCTCCCTGGTCGTAGGGTCGTATAAATGAATTTATCCGTTTGACCGAAACAAATCATTAGAATCTTGCCACTGTCCAGGATCTCAAAACGGGTGCTAAAGACCCACAATTGCAACCTGTACAATCTTGACTAGGAATCTGCAACACCGTAATCCTTCATCACCCACACTTCTAGCAATGTGTCTTCCATGTCCGCAAAGAGGGCAAGTGACTCCTGAAAAGTTGTAAGTCGTTTCACTTGTAGGGTTTTGATTCATGGATCGCGCAAACGGAAGCATAATCAAACAAACAACCATGCAAAACCCTCCAAGGATCACAAGTCTAGATGCATAACGATAGTGAAGGTAAGAAATCATAAACACACCTTTGGGTTCTCCTTGATGACTTCAAACGCGAATAGTGTCACGTTCTCTATAGTTGATCCACGCCTAGAGTTGATCCTAGATCTCCAATCTCCTTGGTGCTAGCCCGGAATGAGATGAGGGTGAAGGAATCACGCAAAACGAGGCACAAAGAGGGGGTTCGGCCCTCTTGTGGCGTCGGGGACGAGGGGCGGCGGCAAGGGGGCGGCGTCCTCCTTGTTGCTTGCTCTCTCTCTCCTTTGTTCTCTCCCACTCTTGTTATGTTCTCTTTAGAGCATAAGTTATAAGGAAGGAAGGAAGGAGGGTCCTTTATATAGTCCAACAACTCCTTGTTAACTACCTAAAGGACTTATTCTAGTCCTACTAGAATTCAATTTAGTCCCTTCCTTGCAAATTAGTCCCTACTAAGTTTGCAAGGGTTTGCAAAGTGATCCTTCTAATTAATTAATCCAATTAATTAATTCCCAAATCTAGTACAACTCTATATAGCGTGTGACCCCATAGGTTCTATCTAGTTGGTAGCAACTCTTTGCTAATATGGAGCGGTTTCTAGCAAAACATCCATTCTAGCCAACTAATAGAATAGTCATCTAGACAACCTTGTACAAGTAATTGTCTCATCCCTTTGCCTCCATATCCGGATTGGACACGAGACATACAAGTCACACTCGTATATCCAATCCCTAGTTTCTCGATCCGTGGAATAGCCTTATTCGTGCAAATAACATCAATATCCCATATATTGATTTATTTGAGTCTGGCCAGACATTCTATAAGCACTATCCTCGAGTGGCCTAGGATATTTGCTCCCGTTATGTGGGAGGGGCAAATCCTCTCTACGTCCACTACGATCTTGAAGCTTGCTTCTCATTGTATCCAGTACACGCCTTTATAATTACCCAGTTACGGTGTAGCGTTTAACGCTACCAAGATCACAATGATCCACAACTAGAATATCTAGTGACTTCAAGTCTAAGGATGACAATACCATTGTACCCGAGAAGCACTTGTGACTTAACATAACGTGTATGTAGCCTTCTCGGTGATGGGTCAATCCAGTGCAACATTCCGTATGCACACCTATGTGTTGGATCGTGATATCTCCATATCAATCCAACCCCATACTAGTCTATAGATGATTGTCCCATTTAATCATTATACTTGACTAGGGATATTTAAGATAAACAACACGATTGTAAATCTAAGGACTTCATTATATTAAATATCCAATAAATAATAAATGAATTTTCTAGCCAATTACAAATTCATACTAAACTAGATTGCCTCTAGGGCATCTATTCCAACAGTCTCCCACTTGCACTAGAGCCAATCTGGCGCATCTCGTATGCCCATACTCCTAGTGTGTCCTTCATGCTTCCACTGCGTGAGAGGCTTCGTAAGCGGGTCTGACAGATTATCATCTGTAGGAATCTTGCATATCCGAACGTCTCCTCTATCGATAATATCTCGAATCAGATGAAACTTCCTGAGCACATGCTTGGACTTCTGGTGCGATCTTGGTTCCTTTGATTGCGCGATCGCCCCAGTGTTGTCACAGAACAACTCCACTGGATCCGCAATGCTAGGGACCACACCAAGTTCAGAAACAAACTTTCTGATCCAAACAGCCTCCTTTGCTGCGCCATTTGCAGCAATGTACTCAGCCTCTGTTGTATAATCAGCTACCGTCTCTTGCTTGGAACTCTTCCAGCTCACCGCTGCTCCATTCAGGCAAAACACATATCCCGACTGTGATCTAAAGTCATCTCTATCGGTTTGGAAGCTTGCATCAGTGTAACCCCTTACACGCAACTCTTCCTCACCGCCAAACATCAAGAAAGCATCCTTAGTTCTTCTCAAGTACTTTAGGATGTTCTTGACAGCAATCCAGTGACTCTTACCTGGATTGGATTGGTATCTGCTTGTCATACTCAAGGCATATGACACATCTGGTCTAGTACATAACATGGCGTACATGATAGATCCTATGGCCGAGGCATAGGGAATCCTACTCATGCGTTCCTTCTCGATCTCATTGGAAGGACAACCACTCTTCGAAAGAGCGATTCCATGTGACATGGGCAAGAACCCCTTCTTGGAGTCTTGCATGTTGAACCGTTTCAACACCTTGTCAATATATGTACTTTGACTTAGGCCTAGCAACCTCTTAGATCTATCTCTATAGATCTTTATACCGAGTATATAGGCTGCTTCCCCTAAGTCTTTCATTGAGAAACACTTTCCTAGCCAATCTTTCACAGATTGCAGCATGGGAATGTCGTTTCCAATGAGTAGTATGTCATCCACATACAAAACCAGAAAAGCTACAGAGCTCCCACTAACCTTCTTGTAAACACAAGACTCATCTTCGTTTCTGATGAAGCCAAACTCTTTGACCACTTCATCAAAACGTCGATTCCAACTCCTAGAAGCTTGCTTTAATCCATAAATGGATCGTTGCAGTTTACAGACTTTGTTGGCTTGCTTTGGATCCTCAAAACCCTCCGGCTGTATCATATACACGTCCTCGAGGAGATTCCCATAAAGGAATGCTGTTTTGACATCCATCTGCCAAATCTCATAGTCGTAGTATGCTGCAATCGCAAGTAGGATTCGGATGGATTTGGTCATAGCGACTGGTGAGAAGGTTTAATCATAGTCAATACCATGAATCTGTCTGAATCCTTTAGCCACCAATCGGCCCTTATAGGTAATCACATTACCATCCATGTCGATCTTCTTCTTGAAGACCCACTTGCACCCTATGGGCTGCGCCCCATCAGGTGGTTCCACCAAAGTCCATACTTTGTTGGTGTACATGGATTCCATCTCGGATCTCATGGCTTCAAGCCACTTCTGCGAGTCTGGGCCATTCATGGCCTCCTCATAGGTAGTAGGCTCATCATCTATGAGCATCGTGTCACCGGAATCAGTCACGAGAAGTCCGTACCTCTCGGGTTCCTGGCGCACTCTACTAGATCTACGAAGCTCTTGTGTTACCTGAACAGGTGGCTCCACAACTGTTTATGATTCCTGTTCATGTTCCATAATCGGTTCAGTGATTTGTGGTTCTTGAACTTCTTCAAGTTCTACATTCCTCCCACTTGCTTCTTTAGAGACAAACTCTCTTTCTAGAAACACGCCGGTCCGAGCAACAAACACTTTGTTCTCGGTTGGATTGTAGAAGTAGTATCCCTTAGTTTCCTTAGGGTACCCCACAAACTTACACTTATCCGATTTAGGCCCTAGCTTGTCTGATTGTAAACGTTTTACATAGACATCGCAGCCCCAAATCCTCATGAACGACAGTGTGGGACGCCTCCCACTCCACATCTCATATGGTGTCTTCATGACTGATTTAGATGGAACACGGTTAATGGTGAAAGCTGCACTTAATAGAGCGTAGCCCCAAAACGATAATGGAAGATCGGTTTGACACATCATAGACCGAACCATATCCAATAGGGTTCGATTCCTCCTCTCGGACACGCCATTCCATTGTGGTGTTCCGGGTGGAGTGAGTTGGGACACGATCCCACACTCTCTAAGATAGTCGTCAAACTCTTGGCTCAAGTATTCTCCTCCACGATCCGATCGTAGAGCCTTGATACTTTTGCCAAGTTGCTTCTCTACTTCATTCTTGAATTCTTTGAACATTTCAAAGGATTCGGATTTTGCCCTCATAAGGTACACAAATCCATATCTACTGAAATCATCAGTAAACGTAATGAAGTAGACATAACCACCCCTGGCAGGCGTGGCAAATGGCCCACACACATCGGTATGTATGAGCGCCAATTGCTCACTAGTCCTCTCACCTTTCTTATTGAAAGGGGACTTTGTCATTTTTCCCAATAAACAAGCCTCACATGTCTCATATGATTCAAAATCAAATGAGTCTAGTAATCCATCCTTATGGAGTCTAGATACACGTTTCTCATTTATGTGGCCTAAACGACAATGCCATAAATAAGCAGGATTTAAATCATTTATTTTAATCCGCTTGGTATTAATGTTGTAGACAGGATTGCTTAGATCAAGGACATAAAGTCCATTAAATAATTGCGCACTAAAATAGTGAATATTATTCAAATAAAAGGAACAACAATTGTTCTTTATTGAAATAATAAAACCTTCCTTGTCCAAACAAGAAATAGAAATAATGTTTCTGCTCATAGCAGGCACAAAATAGCAATTATTTAATTCTAAAACTAATCCTGAAGGCAGAGATAGCTCGCACACGCCTATGGCCAACGCAGCAACCTTTGCTCCATTCCCAACGCGTAGATCTACCTCTCCTTTAGCCAATCTTTTACTTCTCTTTAGATCCTGCATATTTCGACAAATATGAGATCCACATCCAGTATCTAATACCCATGATGTAGAGACAGTTAAATTGACATCTACAACAAAAATACCTGGTGGTGGTGGAATCACTATTCCAAGCCTCTTGTCCTCCTGATATTTTGGGCAGTTCCTCCTCCAGTGTCGAGGTTGACTACAGTAGTGACATTCACCCTTAGTCACGACCTTGGCAATGCCACCAACAGGCTTAAGGGCTTGTTCCTTGGACTTAGCAACTGATTTGCCTTTGCCCTTGGAGGAAGATGCAAACTTTTTGCCCTTTCCTTTATGAACCATCATAATGGCCTTGCCCTTACCCTTGTTGATGCTCTGTTCAGCCGTCCTCAACATGTTGAGCAAATCTGGCAGTGGTTTAACGATCTCGTTCATGTTATAGTTCATAATGAACTGTCCATAACTCTCAGGCAACGATTGCAACACGAGATCGGTTGCCAACTCTTGGCCGACCGGGAACCCAAGCCGGGCGAGATTCTCCAAGTACCCGATCATTCGGAGTACATGGGGTCCCACCGGGTTCCCTTCTGCCAGATGACATTTGAACAGTGCCTTTGAGACCTCATACCTCTCTACCCTCGCCTGCTCTTGGAAGAGCTGCTTTAGATGTTCGATCATATCGACAGCATTCATGTTCTCATGTTGCTTCTGAAGCTCAGAGGTCATGGTACAAAGCATCAGGCAGGCCGCATCATTAGCGTCGGCAACACGCTTTTGATACGCCTTTAAGGCAGCAGGTGTCTGATTCTCTGGACCTTCTGGAACTTGCTCCTCTATTGCGTACAGTTTCTTCTCTTGCTTGAGAACAATTCTCAAGTTTCTGTACCAATCAAGAAAGTTGGTTCCAGAGAGCTTGTCCTTCTCAAGGACAGATCGTAGGGAATGTTGTGAACTCGATGAGTTGTTTGCCATTTGGAATTCTACAAAAGGAAAATACGCAAGTTTTAGTATTTGTGAATTTTTGACTATATTTAATAATGGCTAGTTTATTAAATATAGCTCCCACTATTTTTCTACGGATTAATAACCCTCAAGATATTAATGTGGAAAATATCCCTATATTTTCTAGTGGGTCAAGATCCATCTTTTTCATCTCCTTATGAGCTTGCTTTGGCAAGTCACCCATAATTCGATTACTTCTTAGGTAGGAACGATTTCCAATTGCATCCCATATGCAACTCTTGGTTCAATCGGGCAAATAACTCCTTATTTATCCATCCCCATGGATAATCCCAATTGATTGCCTCTAGGTTTCTTAATCAAATTAATAGCCTAGTTGTGTTCAACCTCTTATCTAAACAATTGCACATTGTTACGTGCCATCGCATTCCATCATTATGAACCAAGTCGCCATGCTTTGGCACGCACGAACTTGATAAATAATGATGATAATGAGTGTTTAAATAACGAGAAGGCAAGAACACAATATTTTAAAATTTGAGGGATTTTTCAATTTTAATTATTTTGTTGATCAATATCAACTAATCTATCTATTTGAGTTTGGGCACAACTCCAAATAATAGATCCGGGTTGTCTAATTATCTTATTATCCAAATTGCATGCATCATCCATACACCAACCACACAAATAATAAGACAAAAATAGACAGAAATTAAACGTGATGTGGATATGGCCTTTTCTAGACTAAGATAATTCCAAGCCAATGGAATTATCTATGAACCCTAAACAAACACATCTCCATGCGTCTTGATCTTTTGGTCCATCCTTCATAGTCATGTGGTGTGCTCCATGCTCCATGCTCCATCTTTTGTGGCTTCTTTGGCTTTGGGCTTCTTTTCTCCAATCTTGGCTAACAATCTACTTTATCTAGTACTAGCTAATATCTATACTAAATAAAAAATAAATCTCACAAGTTGAGAAAAAAAATGGCACGCAGGCCATAAAACCCTAATTAATTATTACAATTAATTGATCAGCTCGCAGGCCGTAAAACCAAACCACAAAATTAAACATCCACATCAAACCACATCCTAAGGCCATATCCAATCACCATGCGATTTGCACATAAACAGTTAAAATCCAATTTTAACGCGCTTGGTCAATTTTAATTGATTTTAGGATTTCTAGGGTTAAAACGGTCCATGGGCCCAACAATCCAATTGCCCGGGCCCAAACAAAGTGAACCATAAAACCCTAGGGCCGGCCCGGCCCAAAACCCGCAAGCTAGGCCCGCGGGTTAGGGCCGCCCGGCCCCTTAGGGCGCCAATCTTGGGCGGCAAGCAAGGGGGCGGTCCCCTAGGGGGCCGAACCTCCTTGTGGAGGTTGTTTCCAAAACAACCTCCTTGCTTGGAGCCCAAGTTTGGTTGTTTCCTTGTTTTGGGAGAACTCCTTCTTCCCCAAGGATGCCCAAACCCTAGATCTAAGATCCTAAAATTTCTCAAACTCACCAATTCATGCATCCAATGCAATAATTGGGTCTTGTTATGATTAATTCTTTGACAAATTGCATCCAATGCTTGATTTGTCTTGTTTTACGCGATAAACAACAAATTAAGGTGTAAAACAACAAGAATGTAACACATAAACTACGTTTATGCTCTATGACCTGTGGCTCTGATACCACTGTAGGGTTTTGATTCATGGATCGCGCAAACGGAAGCATAATCAAACAAACAACCATGCAAAACCCTCCAAGGATCACAAGTCTAGATGCATAACGATAGTGAAGGTAAGAAATCATAAACACACCTTTGGGTTCTCCTTGATGACTTCAAACGCGAATAGTGTCACGTTCTCTATAGTTGATCCACGCCTAGAGTTGATCCTAGATCTCCAATCTCCTTGGTACTAGCCCGGAATGAGAGGAGGGTGAAGGAATCACGCAAAACGAGGCACAAAGAGGGGGTTCGGCCCTCTTGTGGCGTCGGGGACGAGGGGCGGCGGCAAGGGGGCGGCGTCCTCCTTGTTGCTTGCTCTCTCTCTCCTTTGTTCTCTCCCACTCTTGTTATGTTCTCTTTAGAGCATAAATTATAAGGAAGGAAGGAATGAGGGTCCTTTATATAGTCCAACAACTCCTTGTTAACTACCTAAAGGACTTATTCTAGTCCTACTAGAATTCAATTTAGTCCCTTCCTTGCAAATTAGTCCCTACTAAGTTTGCAAGGGTTTGCAAAGTGATCCTTCTAATTAATCCAATTAATTAATTCCCAAATCTAGTACAACTCTATATAGCGTGTGACCCCATAGGTTCTATCTAGTTGGTAGCAACTCTTTGCTAATATGGAGCGGTTTCTAGCAAAACATCCATTCTAGCCAACTAATAGAATAGTCATCTAGACAACCTTGTACAAGTAATTGTCTCATCCCTTTGCCTCCATATCCGGATTGGACACGAGACATACAAGTCACACTCGTATATCCAATCCCTAGTTTCTCGATCCGTGGAATAGCCTTATTCGTGCAAATAACATCAATATCCCATATATTGATTTATTTGAGTCTGGCCAGACATTCTATAAGCACTATCCTCGAGTGGCCTAGGATATTTGCTCCCGTTATGTGGGAGGGGCAAATCCTCTCTACGTCCACTACAATCTCTAAGCTTGCTTCTCATTGTATCCAGTACACGCCTTTATAACTACCCAGTTACGGTGTAGCGTTTAACGCTACCAAGATCACAATGATCCACAACTAGAATATCTAGTGACTTCAAGTCTAAGGATGACAATACCATTGTACCCGAGAAGCACTTGTGACTTAACATAACGTGTATGTAGCCTTCTCGGTGATGGGTCAATCCAGTGCAACATTCCGTAATGCACACCTATGTGTTGGATCGTGATATCTCCATATCAATCCAACCCCATACTAGTCTATAGATGATTGTCCCATTTAATCATTATACTTGACTAGGGATATTTAAGATAAACAACACGATTGTAAATCTAAGGACTTCATTATATTAAATATCCAATAAATAATAAATGAATTTTCTAGCCAATTACAAATTCATACTAAACTAGATTGCCTCTAGGGCATCTATTCCAACATCACTCTCTTACCACCTTCAATAGGAGGCATATTCATTTCGTGGAATTTTTATTCCATCATGTCGAAGCACAAGACGACCACCGTTCTTCTTGGTTGCCTCGTTGATGCAATCCAGTGGGAGCACCCTTTTATAAATGCATTAGGGGACTGTTCGTAAGGTTCCGATAAACCATAATAGGTTGTGCAACTAATGCTCTTCCATGAATCAGATATCGCGCTGTATAACTCGACATCTAAAGTTAAGGCACCAATTCTGTCGTACTCTATTTTCACGACTTTGTAATCACCAGTCTCATGGACAAACCCGAATCCGAGAACTACTCTCGTACAATATTTGCTCGAACTCTTCACAATCTTGATTTTGTTAATGTAAGGGTTCCATAGAAATATGTTGTATACTCTGGCATCTGATTGGTAAGGTGTTAAGAGAACATACTCGACAAAGCATGCCAACCCATTCCAGTAACCAGCTAAATATTTTGTACCAGGGCGATAAGTGGCGAGTTGTTCATACTAAATAGTAGATTGCCTCAAGGGCACCTATTCCAACAGAACCGTATCACTTTGCAACACCTTGCAAACTTAGTAGGACTAATTTTCCAGGAGGGGACTAATCCATGTTCATGTAGAACTAGGAAGGGCCTTTATGTAGTTAACAAGGAGTTGTTGGACTATATAAAGGATGCTCTAGCCTCCTTCCTGTAGGGTTTAGGAAAAACATATTTATCCATGCAATACCCTCCAAGGATCACAGGACAAGAGACATAACGATGGTATGGGAAGAAATCAAGTTACACACCTTAGTGTTTCTCCTGTGATGACTTGTCACGTGAATTGTGTCACGTCTCTACGGTTGATCCACGCCTAGAGGTGAGATCTAGATCCTCCAACTCCTTATGCTAGCTAGCAAGAATGGAAGAAGAAGAAGGAATCACGCAACAATGGAGCACCAAAAGGTGGGGCGGCTCCCTTCATGGCCGACGGGTAGGGGGGGTCCCAAGGGGGGGTTCGGCCCTTGCTTGGGACTTGCTTTCTCTCCTTACTTTGTTCTCTCCTACTCTATCATATAGATGTGTGTTGTGTAGAGAGAAAATAAGCTAGGAGTGTTCTTTATATAGTCCAAAAACTCCCTGTCCCACTACATAAAGAACCCATCTCCTAATCCTACTCAAGTTCGGATTAGTCCCTTTTGCTAAATAGTCATTGTCATGTCAATACATGGATTAGTTATATTTGCAAACTAATCCTAATCATGTCTCTACATGAATTAGGCCACCTTGGCAAATCCTAATCATGTCTATACATGAATTAGTTCAACTTGCATATTAGTCCTACTAAGTTAGCAAGTTGTTGCAATTTGATCCTTCTAATTAATTAATCATATTAATTAATTATTTCCCAAGTCTAGTTCACCCCTATATGGAGTGTGACCCTATAGGTTCTATTTAGTTGGTAGTAACTATTTACTAATATGGAGCGGCCTCTAGCAAGACATCCATTCTAGCCAACAAATAGAATATTCATCATGACAAACCTTGTGCAAGTAATTGTCTCATCCCTTTGTCCCAATATCCGGATTGGACACGAGACATACAAGTCACACTCGTATATCCAATCCATAGTTTCTCGATCCTGGGAATAGCCTTATTCGTGCAAATAACATCAATATCCAATATTGATTTATTTGAGTCTGGCCAGACATTTTATAAGCACTATCCCTCGAGTGGCCTAGGATATTTGCTCCCATTATGTGGGAGGGAAAAATTCTATCTACGTCCACTACGTACAAGATCAATTGCGACGGCGCTTGGGATGAAATCGCATGAAGAACGGTGGCGAGAGCCGTCATTTGATACCATATGGGTTCTACCTCAGCGGCGGTTGTTTCCGGCTTTCCCCTCGTCACTGCGCCGAGAATTGCCGAAGCATTGGCAGTACGAGAGGGTTTATTGTTGGCCTCGCGTTTGAACCACAACCGAGTACTGGTCGAAGTAGATATTCGTTCCATCCCCGAAGCCCTAAATCGAAATATCGCGACGGATAGTGATCTGTCTTCGTTTGGGTTGATTATGGCGGATTGCCGAGCCATTTTTCCTCGCTTTTCAGAGGCTATGGTCCAATGGAGTCCGAGAGATACAAATGAAGTCGCTCACTGTTATGCTAGAGTGGCTTTACAATTTTCAAATACCAAAGTGTGGGTAGGATGAATCCCTAGCTGGGCACAACAATGTAGTATTGACGATTTGGTGTTCATGACCAACTTTAATGGAAATCTATCCTTCTTAAAAAAAAAGACAGTAATGGAACTCTTTTATGTTCTTCTGAAAATAGTTCGTGAATTGAATATAGAATCTGTATACTTTATTTTTTGTAATATGTTATCTGTTTCTATAATCTGTAATAGTCATATTTATTTATGTACTACATTGTCAGTTTCAAGGGACGTACCCATGATTTTTTCTCAAGGGGGGCATGTTAAACATACAAGTTTACATTTTAGTTCATTTTGTCATTTTTGAAAATATAGGTGAGCCGCTTCCTTATAATTTTGTAAATGTCCAAAAGCTCTAGGGCGAATATGGATAACTCTACAAGTAGGGAGAAATTTTTGTTTGCTCTAAGAGCAAATACACGTGGTGCTCTAACCAATACAGCACATGACACGTCAGGAAGAAAGAGAATGAGTGGCAGACAAAAGTAAGTGGATTCCTACATGTTCCCGACGTGTCCTGTGATGTATATTGATTAGAGCACCGCGTCATATTTGCTCTTGGAGCAAGCAATAATTACTCACAAGTATGAGGGGGGGGGGGATGGCCCCTGTTCACTTATATACAGGGGCAAGTATTACTCACAAGTATGACAGTGTTCTGTTATTAGTTTATATAATTTGTTACATTCTCATTTGTTTCTGTAACTTTTTCACAGTAAGATTGATTTCTGTAATTATGTTATTTTTTTTTGTTTTTTTGAGGGAATTTATGTTATTTGTTTCTATAAACTGTAACCTGGTAATTTTTCAGCTTGTGTATTTTCTGGTTTTGTTAGATTCAATTATTGTTTGATTTCATTTTTACATACTGTAATTCTGCATGTAAACAAACTGTTTGTTTGGCAATGGTAGACAGACGAACCGAGACTAGTACGGGAGCCGGAATAAAAACGGTAGTGCCTGAAATGCATGTTATACAGGTGAATGCTCATCCAGGTGAAAAGCCTGAAAATTTCTCCGATAAGTATTTCTTTGGTAGAAGAAGATGCATTTCTACCTTACCACCCTTAGACTTGCAAGGTATATGTTGGAAGATGCGCCTAAACTTCCTGAAAATCCTGACAACGAGTGGGTCTTGGCCGCCGATGCAACACCCTGTGGTCCCCAAGCCTTCCGATCCGGACCGGAAAGCCCAGGAGGGCGATGCTAAAGTGTTGGTGGAATTCATAAGCAACACATCCATATGTTACATTACTATTAAACATTACACAAGTCTTTATATATTACATCATATTAGACATCACATGTTTTTCTAAAGTTTTTCACACGTCACTACCAAAACATTATGCTAACGCTAGTCATACTAGCTTACTTTACTATTGGTGATGATATCCTTCTTAGATAGAGCTTCGTACCTCATCACCAATAGTAAAGTAAGCTAGTATGACTAGCGTTAGCATATTGTTTTGGTAGTGACGTGTGAAAAACTTTAGAACAACATGTGATGTCTAATATGATGTAATATATAAAGACTTGTGTAATGTTTAATAGTAATGTAACATATGGATGTGTTGCTTATGACTTCCACCAACACTTTAGCATAACCCTCCTGGGCTTTCCGGTCCGGAACGGAAGACTTGGGGACCACGGGGTGTTGCAGCCGATGCTTGGCATCACTCTGAAATTTTGGGTAGGAATTATGTGTTAAATAGCCTAGAGCATCAGCTGTATTATGTATACAATGCTGTAAGGACTACTAAAGAACTTTGGCAATCCCTAGAAAATAAATATAAAACAGAAGATGTGGGAGCTAAGAAGTTCTTAGTAGAGAAATTCATAGAATTCAGGATGGTATAAAGTAAGAGCATAATGTCGCAGGGGCAAGACTTCCAATGCTTGATTCATGGCAGTCAAGTCGGGAACAAGATCCTTCCCGAAGAGTTTCTCGTGGGTTATGATCCACAAGTCACCACTGGCGTTGAAGATGTAAGCAAATTACCTGAAGCATAAGCGAAAGAAAATGAGCATGGAAGACCTGATTATTCGTCTCAGGTTTGAAAAACGAAATTGGAGTTCCAACGAGCCCTCGACTAGCCATCAACCTAAGGTTGATATCGTGGAGGGAGGTTCGGAAACCATCCACCTCAAACAGAAGTTCAGTTGCTCTTACCGAAAAGAAGAAAAGGTTCACGGGCAAGTGTCACAATTGTGGCTAGAAAGTTCACAAGAAGAGAAAGATTTCAAAAGGTAAGAATCCCGAAATTCACATGGCTAAAGCGAAGAAAGATGATGATGGAGGCAACTTTGCAGCCGTGATTTCAGAAGTGAACCTTGCTTACGGAAACCGTAAGGAATGGTGGGTCGACACCGCAGTCACACGCCATATTTGCTCGTATGAGAGCATGTTTACTTCCTATGAGATTGTTGATACGGAGGACGAAATTTACATGTGAAATTCAGTAACATCCACCGTCAAAGAAAAATGGGAGGTAATCCTCAAGATGAGTTCCAGAAATGGAACTCGTACTGAACGATATTCTCCATGTCCTAGACATTCGGAAGAACATAGTCGTTGGTTCTGTTCTTAACAACAAGGGTTTCAAACTTCTATTTTAATCCGACAAATGTGTATTGAACAAGAGAAGAGAGTATGTGGGTAGGAGTTGCTAGAATGATGAGATGTTCAAACTTAATGTAATAGTTGTCTCAGCTATGAATAAAAAAGCAACTATTAACTACTTCTTTTGTCGTCTACTTCTTCTTGAGGTGGAGGAAATCAACAACACTTCAGACCTTTATAATATAACACAGTACATGCAGTAAGACGTTTATTGCGCATGTTAGGATTTCTTCTTAATCCTTTGTGTTTCTTTGGTTGTATAATTTGATCTTCACTAGCTATTTTAACACTTTAATCATCAATTTCTACTTGATTTTGATTAGAAGGCCACCATTACGATAAATAAATAAAATAAATGAAAAGGAAGGAGATTCATACGAAAGTAGAAATTGCAAGCTGGAACTTCCCTACGAGCAAATAGAGTTGTCGAGAATTCAAAATAATGATAATTGAAACTCACTTAATCTAGATCTTCAATTGCAGGGCCGGGAACAGGTTGTCTGATTCAACGACATTACTTTCATCCACTGCTCTAAATACCGACCTTTTTCGTATTTAGTAAAAGAAGAATCTCCTTGTTTGCACATGAAAGTTTCTGGACATCCAATGGGTTCTTTCTCCCTGGTCGTAGGGTCGTAGTAAATGAATTTATCCGTTTGACCGAAACAAATCATTAGAATCTTGCCACTGTCGAGGATCTCAAAACGGGTGCTAAAGACCCACAATTGCAACCTGTACAATCTTGACCAGGAATCTGCAACACCGTAATCCTTCATCACCCACACTTCTAGCAATGTGTCTTCCATGTCCGCAAAGAGGGCAAGTGACTCCTGAAAAGTTGTAAGTCGTTTCACTCTCTTACCACCTTCAATAGGAGGCATATTCATTTCGTGGAATTTTTCTTCCATCATGTCGAAGCACAAGACGACCACCGTTCTTCTTGGTTGCCACGTTGATGCAATCCAGTGGGAGCACCCTTTTATAAAGGCATTAGGGGACTGTTGGTAAGGTACCGATAAACCATAATAGGTTGTGCAACTAATGCTCTTCCATGAATCAGATATCGCGCTGTATAACTCGACATCTAAAGTTAAGGCACCAATTATGTCGTACTCTATTTTCACGACTTTGTAATCACCAGTCTCATGGACAAACCCGAATCCGAGAACTACTCTCGTACAATATCTGCTCGAACTCTTCACAATCTTGATTTTGTTAATGTAAGGGTTCCATAGAAATATGTTGTATACTTTGGCATCTGATTGGTAAGGTGGTAAGAGAACATACTCGGCAAAGCATGCCAACCCATTCGAGTAACCAGCTAAATATTTTCTACCAGGGCGATAAGTGGCGAGTTGTAGTAGTTTCTTGGGCTTCCATGAACCATCAATGCAGCCATTGAAAGAATAGAGATGCACTTCAGAGCCTTCGGAGGTCATGTGCTCCCTAGTTTGCCGATCTTGCATCAAGTCATGTGTGACAACTCCGAGGTTTTTTCTGATAAAAGAGCGCCATGTTCTGCAGACGCACCTGCACACACGGAATGCTTCAGTAGGAAGCCTTCCGATAATGATGTCGAAAAGAAGATCATCTGGCATGCTTGACCATTGATCTTGTGCAGTACACTCTCTTTGATTCCGTGTCATAGCTGGTTTTGTTTGACAGTTCAAGAAAGTGTCGCGATCTGTTGACAATGTAAAACATTACTACCCAAGGACAACCGTTCAACAAATTAAGCTCATGAAAGAACATAGAAATCTTCGTCTAGGGTTTACGTCTCACATGGATAAACATCCTATCAATTGAAAACATGAAATTGTATAACTTTCTCAACACACTTAAACCCTAATAATCATCTTAGGTAGAAATAAAGACAGATCGGAGATCGTGTAATGACCTAATTTGATTTGATTTGAAGCAAGATGATGCAATTGGAAGAAAGTACAATGAAAATTGGAACTTTGCACAAACCAAATTTTCCAGAACACGTAAAATTCCTCGAAAAAAACCCAAAATTTGGGAGAAAAACTTCCACAAATGTATAATACTCACAGTACCTGTCGGTTCTTTGTCTTCTTTCTATGCAACGCTTATGGTTGGGGGAGAAAAGAACGAACAAAATATAAATGCTAACCTTAGGATCGTTTTGTAAATTAAAATTTCATGGAAGACCTCCAAGTCAATTGGCCCGTTCGCGAACCAGGGCCGGCCCAAGCCACTTGGGGGGGCCTAAAGCGAGTTATAAATGTGGGGCCCTAAATTAAAAAATATATATATTCGTAAAATAATTTGTTTTAAAAAATATTTGTAGACTTCTAATAATTGTCTATAATATCTTGAATTCATGTTAGCTTTAATTAAAGTTCTTCAACCTTACAATTTTTTGATAAGTAAAAAAAATAAGATGTTCACGTTTGTCATCAACGAGATTCGAACTTGGATCAAACTTGTGGCAAAAACATTTGTTACCACCAAGCTAACATAAAATTCATTAAAAAATCACATTGAAGTATGTAATTAACTGAACTATAGCTATTTTTCAAAAAAAAATTACAGTTAGGACACGGGGGCCCTGCCGGCCCGAGGGCGTAAGGCGGCCGCCTCGGCTGCCTAGCTTTAGGGCTGGCCCTGTCGCGAACAACATGTGCCAACATTTTGCTTTTTTCCGGCAAGTGGGTACCCAAACTTTAGGGGGTGTCTATGGTGCGTCCTTAATTAGAGTTTGTAGCAGTTTTTTTATTTTTATTTTCTTTTGTGGGGCCCGCTACTATAGGACAAAAAAGGTTACCCGCTATAGCAGGTAACCTCGGCTGGGGATAATGTTGTTAACATTTTTTCTTGCTTTAGATAAAATTGTTAATGTCTGCGCAACAGGTAGATAGAAAAGTTTACCTTAAAGTTAATAATTTACAACAGATAGAAGGAAATGTATCAAATTAAGATATCATTCTCAATAGTTTGATTTTTGTTGTTAGGAAATAACGATGAAATTAACTACAAGCAGACTGATATCAACTAAAATGTCCTTTAAAGGCATGTTAAAGATTAATACCAGAATAATTCCACAATAACATTAAAATAAGATGGTACTTGTTCAGAATCGTCTCCCGAATCGTCTTTCTTGTCAAGAAATCACAAATAAAATCACTCTAAACAGACCTAGATCATTCATGCTTGTTTTTCTTGGACTGACTACTTGATTGAGACCAGAAATATTCCTCTTTAACATCAAACTCAAGCGGTATTTGTGCAGAATCGTCTACTTGTTCGACGGAGTCCACCGGAGAATTGGGGCATGTTGTCCTGTTGTGTCCCAGCTCCTTGCAATTGCCACACTTCCTTCTCTTGTCTTTCTTGGGTCCTTTTTGGCATTTAGTGTCCGGGGGGTTCGGATTCTTCACATTGGCATAGGGATTTTCTTCCTTCTGAATCTCTCCTTGTGTACCCTGAAAAGATTTAGAAATCATTCTATGCATTTTCCCAATCCCATCCGCCATATGCTCTTTGAAGAACTTAAGTGTCTCGCCTGAAGTACAGCCCAAATGGTGATACAATTCAACATCGCTCCTCGTGGAACCCCGGCGCAAGGCTTGCAAATCTGGGTCATCATAGTTCTTCCCAATAGGCTTTCATTGATGGCTCAGTTCGGTAGAATTCTTTGTCAGCATTTGTCCACGTTTTTTCCAATTAAAGAGGTTCGGATCCTATGTACACCCTTTCGTTTTAGAACAAACATGTGTTTGCAAATCATATAAGATGTTTCCCAACGAAAACACATGCACCTGAGAAGCCTATTATCCTGACGACATTGAACAACTTGCTGAAGCAAGAAAAGATAGGTTGGTTAAAAATTAAGAAGGAAATGAGAACACAAATGAACACAATTATAGACAGATTGTAACCCGGTATTAAATAAAAGAGGACAATAGTTCACAGACTGTGACATTAATGATTTATTGCAAGCCTTTAACACCTAAGATATCAGTTCTAACAGTAAGGAAACATGATAAGATTATTTAGCAATAAAAATGTAGTACATGAGTACATAGTATATAAATATGTAAATGGAAGCAGATGTACATACCAGGGATTTCTTGATTTGACCTTTCATCACGTAGAACAAGTCCAAGCTATCTTCTGGAACAGTTTTGACTTCCAACACTCTATAATCATCACCCTTTCGAGCTTGTATCCTAAACATGTTGAAGACATTTTCGGTGAAGACCTCTGTTGCATGGCTTTCGAGTTTCGTGAACCCTGTTATTATCACGGGGTCTGATTGGGCGGAGCGATGGTGTGCCTTACGCTCGTTGTTGCGTAGCTTGTCAACCCCGTTCGTGAATCACTTGCAAGCATTGGTCAATTTGTCCGAGAAAGACATAAAATTCTTGATGAAACTGTTGATGCTCTCGCATCTCCAGGTCGTCGTTTGCAAGGCAAAAAAATGTTCCTTCAAATATGTTTCCGCCCACAAGTGGCGGTTCATATATGTGACCTTGACCCAATTCCTATCAGCAATGTTCCATTTGTTAACCATTGCATGCCAATCATCATGCCAAAAGTTTTCGGGTTTCCTACTACGCAATCATTTTTTTAAAATCAACCATGAAGGCTTCTCCCAACTTTAGATTAGCCAGGGTGTTTCGTCAAAGATGCCAAGAACACAGACGATGTCTTACCTCAGGGAAATTTTTCAGAATAGCATTTCTCATGGCCAAATCGCCATCCGTGATGACGGACAAAGGCTTCTTATTATTCATTACCTTCATCAAACACTTCAAAACCCAATCATACGTTTCTGATGTCTCGTCGTTGAGAAATGCACATGCGAAAATAGTTTTCTGGTAGTGATTGTTCACGCCAGATTGAATTACAAATGGTTTTTTGATACATGTTGGTCTTGTACGTTGCATCAAAAATAAGTACATCACCAAATCTCTTGTAATCTACCACTCATCTCTCCTATCACACCAGAATACACTTTGAAGCTCATTATTTTTACCTGTTCTGAACCTACAAACACAATAAATAATTGTTAAGGCAACAGAAAGATCAGTTAAATAAAATATGTTAACTTCAAACTTTTAGAGTGTACCTTTAACATTTTAGAACATGTCTATAACTAATAAGTAAGCAATAAGCAGAATAGTAGGTAGACCTTTTAACATATAAGACATCATGTTTAATAGTTAAGAAGTTAATCTTACTCCCTGAACACGCCATAGTGATTGTGCTTCAAACTGTCAATGTACATCAAGGTATGCTGCCCATCTCCTTCATTTGAATATATCTTGTCCAGAGAAGCCATTTTATTGTAAAGATCCTTCTGTGTGTAACCCAACTGGCTATAACCACAAGCTTGTTTAACCATCAAAAGAATGCTTTGGGAATACTTGATACCCACCTCCTTCAAAGATCTTATCTATTCAACATCCGCCTTACTGACCTTTATGTGTGACCGGTGGTTGCTCGTGCATTGTGGTTCCGAAAGATCGTGTGAATAACGGGTTGAAATTGAAACACCTGAGATGTGGGGTTGAGGTTTATGCTGCAAGTAGTGGTTCCTGGAGGACAATCAAATGTGGGGTTCCTTCATGTAAGTCGACACAAGTATTCCTGAATGGTTCTGTGCATTGGGCTACATATAAGAGTGTTGGGAAGGGTACCCACAATGTGGTCTTGTCGTTTGATATGGCTGAGGAGAAGTTTCCGGTAATGGAGTTTCCTAAACCCCTTGCCGATGGGTTTCCGGTGCACTTCTGTATCGGATTGTATCAGGACCTGCTTGCTCTCTTCGTGTATGATAATCCGGTAAATTGCACCTGTTTTGGTGTGTACGTGATGAAAGAATATGGTGCAGCTGATTCTTGGAGGAAATTGCTAAAAGTTGAGATGAAGGATGGGATGAGAACGCTTCTTGGTTTTAGGGAAGACAGAGAAGCACTCATAGTGACAAGAGATGATGAATTGGTTTCACTTGAACCTATCAGCAAGCGTACGAAGAATCTTGGGGTCAGTGGTTACATGGGCTCGTTGTATGCTGCTCCCTGTGAGGAAAGCCTGGCTTTGTTGGATGGATTAAGTGGAGAGTTAGCTGGCAGACTAGAGTCTTATGAGATCCCAGTTGCTGCTGAGGATTCTTCAGGTGATGAGAACAAAGAGTATGGGAAACGCATTGAAGCTCGCATAAGTATGCAATGCCTGCTTGCGGCTGCTGCTGTACCTGGGTTTCCTATGCCATTGTAATCATAACTTGTTTTAGATCAGCACATCTTTTTACTGCTTTGCTTTTGCTTTGTCAAAGACTTAATTGTTAAAGCCAGTTGGTGGATGTTAACCCCGGCAATGATGGTTATCAGGTCTATGATCGTTTCTATAATCTAAATGCACTGGCTGCTCAGACTTTGCACTTTATGTAGTAGCTTTTCCAGACGTTGAAAGATGAATCCTTTTTTATTATTATGGGCATTTTTCTTGTCATCTGTATTCCGTTTATATATCTTGCACTACTGTGTTTGATGGGTGATCCATTTTGATTATTAGTAGCAGTTTTCTTGTCTCAGTTGCAACATCTTTAATCTCCAGATTTTCATGATTTTTTTAATGTTGAATAGCCGTCAGATTAATTCTGCTGTTGAACAGAGCCATTTGGCTATTGATAAAACATCTTACTCTATCTTTCCAGGGAATTTGACATTTTTCTAATGTGTGCAACTTCTAACATTCCTCATAGCTATAGGTGATTTCTCTAGCTTTTCTTTGCTGGTTTTTTCTTCGCTTTCTTACTACTGTATGAACCTGAACTATTGGTTTTTAATGTATTTGTTTGTTCTTCTGGCGCATAAAAGGATGCTGTTTCAGATTCACCACTCACTTCTGCTGTGGAAATATTCTCATGTTATCGGTCAGTTGTTCCATTTATGCATTTGAACTGTCTATGCATTTCAACTGTCTGACCTTGGATTTCATGATGCAAGCGAATCTTGCTTTAACTCAAGGATTGTAGAACTGTAATGGCTTAATTAGTCTCTATGATGATTTGTCCGGTTACCTACACTCTACAATCTTATGCAGAGTCTATGCATTTCAACTGTCTGACCTTGGATTACTCCATTTGCTTTTGGAGTCTACGTACTTTTTTCTCCCATTAAGCAAATAGTTGTTGGATAACAATTTCCAAAGCTCTGGCCTCTGGGTTTTGGATTGTCATTTAACATGGCTGAAGTAGTTTATCTTTGCCAGTTCTTTTTGTTTCTATCCTGGTGTGCAAATCATGGTGTTCTCTAATCAAAAGCTCTCATTTCTTCAACCTCCATCTCAACCAGACCAAAACCAGCAAGTATCACCACAACCTTCTCCTCGCAAGGTACATGTCTTAGATTTCCCCAATTGAAAAGTACTCACTGCGTTTCGATAATCCTTATTTGACGAATATGAAACATTCGATTGCCCCTTTAAACCTGAAAGGGTACACTTTAGGCTTGTGGGTGTCCCTAATGGGCTCATTCTCTCTCTGATGACTGTTTTAAATATAACTACACTTACATCATATGGAACCCTGCTATTAGGAGGTTCTTGAAGCTCCCCAAACCAAATGTTAATTACAGTGGTTATGGTCCTTTCATGACTGCTCTTGGGTTTGGGTTTGGGTTTGATGTCCAGAGAAATGAGTGTAAACTTGTGAAGCTTACTTATCTTCAGCTTCCGAAATCAGGAAGATCCATGTTCTGTGCTACTACTAAAGTTGAGGTTTTTTCGGTCAGCTCTGGTTCTTGGAAAAGAATCAAGCGCGGGGTTCCTTCGTGCGGTATCGTTGAGCATATCTGGTCACAACTGTTTCTTAATGGTTCTGTGCATTGGTCTGCGTATGAGGATGAAACGGAGAGGCTCCGTAATGTGGTTTTGTCGTTTAATGTGGCTGATGAGAAGTTTGGGATACTTGAGTTTCGCGAACCCTGGGCTTATTTGGCTTCGCTATTGTTCTCTGTTGGATTACATGCGGATTCACTTGCTCTGATCGCGTGCTGTGTTCCTTTAGATGGCACCATTTTTTCACTTTATGTGATGAATGAGTATGGTGAGGTAGAATCTTGGAGTAAAAAGTTCAGAATTGAGGTCAAGGAGGTGATAAGAACAGTACTCGATTTCAGGGAGTATGGAGAAATGCTTTTGGTGACACAAGATGATGAGATAGCTGCTTTTGAACCTAACTCCAAGCGAACCAAGAAACTTGGAATCCGTGGTTACAAGGGCTCGCTGTATGCTGCTGCTTATGAGGAGATCCTGGCTTTGTTGAATGGAGACTTTGCCAGCCAACTCAAATCTTATGAGAGTCGACTTACTTCTGATGATCCTTCAGATGACGATAACGAGGTGGATGGGGAATTCTTTGTGAACCGTGTAGCTATGCGCCACTTGTTTGCTGCTGCTTCTGTGCCTGGATTTATTCCCTTGGGGTGATTATAACTTGTACTGAATCTGTAGATTTCTATCCTTTTTGTCTTCTCTATGTCTCAGCAATACGTAAGCCACTTGGTGGATGTTAACCGGAGGATTGACGGCTATCAGGTCAATTGTACCATCTTTAAGCTGAATCATCTTCAAGACTGTTTATAAACTTATGTTAGTAGCACCTTTGCGGCTGTTTGCTGTCTTACAATATCAGTTTTCAATTCAGAAGTGGATTTCTGAAAGAAGAATGTTGTTTTATGATTTGGAGTTATGGGTTCCATGGTTGTTAACAGTTCTTTTGGATGATCTGCCAAAATGAAGCAAGTTAATCACTTTTGATATGGATGGTCAGTTAACAGTTCCGTTATTGTTGATCTCGTAGCAGTTCATACATATGCTATATTTTCTTTTTATTATCAGAGTACTGATGTCATGCTTTATTGATGTTATGTGCATGCTCTGTTATAACTCAGATGATCTTAAAACTTGTGAATTGTTAAAATTCTTCTGATGGATCTCATTAGAGACTCACCTTTCTATGCTGTATTTCTGTAAAGCAACACATTTTTTCGATTCTAACAAACCCCATTCATGATTTTCCTAGCTGTAGTTATGACAGTCTATTTTTGATATGTTATTTAGCATGAACCATAAATTTTGACTATCTTCACTAGATTTTGGTTTGCTATTCTGCCTGAAAAGGAGAAAAGCAGCTTATGCTGATTGAAGGAGTATGGATGCCTTTCTGATTCCGTGTTCACCACTCATTTTTACTAACTTGTTTTGGTGTAAAAACACTTACGTTGACTCCTATTGTATTGCTGCGTAGCTAGAGTATGTTTGTTTGAGAAATTTGTTTGTTTAAGGTTTTGAGATTTGTTCATTTCTGAAGATTGGAGAGCTGGGATTGAATTTGTTTGTTTAAGGTATTGAATCAGGATTCAGAATACGGGTGGGTTTGGAATCCCATCTGCAATCTCCATTAGCATAATTATAACATGTCTAATGGTGTACTCATTCATGTGGACAAGTCTATAAAGATTTTATTTCCAAATTGCACTGTTACGTTTCCAGTTCACTTTTTTTTGTTGTGGATTACATCTGGACACTTGCTTTCTTAGCATGAGTAGTACCCTGCAGAGTTCACCAATGAGCAACTAAAGACCCCATTTCTGAAGGCTTGGTTTGAAACAAATCAAATAGAAAAGTGAAGTTCTGCATTCCACTCAAGAGCATGGTGCTATTTACTTTCTAATAGTATTTGGAATGTTTACGGACTACTTGTGACGTGTTTTATATGATAATATTTTCCAAAATAGAGTGCTGAATTGTTCGTTGAATGCATTCGGTGTCTGCTTTCTGCTCAATCATATGTTAATGTGATGCACCTTAATCATAAGTTCAATTGTCACATTGCATTTGTAGACAGATTGTGACGGATGCGAGAGTTCAAAATGATGTCCTTACCTGGACCTCAACCGACAACAGTCTTGCTTCATCAAGCCCCAACCAGGTTAATTGTACCTCATCCGGCAGCAATCTATCAACTTTTCCTGTTGGTGTAAGTGCATGTTTGGTAACCTTGTTTTGAGGCAGGTCTGCCGAAAAGTGCTTTATAGAAAAAAAAACATATATGACCGAGCTTTTTTCCTAAGGTTTTATTCTTCTTTTTTTCAAACAGGTACCAAACAAGCACCAAGTTTCTGTTTGCATTTCGACTCTGATGGCCATAGCTTGCTGTTGAGTGTTGAGGGCTAGGTTTATCAATCGGATTTTTTTGTAACAAACCTCGTGTGGGATAGTTGTTTCCCCTGTTGCTATTCAGAAGAGGTGTCTTAGGCGAAATTCCTCTTTTAGTTTCCGTTCTACTTTGGTTATGTCATTGTGGAGATCCGCAGAGGAGTCTTTGGGGGACTTCTGGTGTAGGGAAACTCGCTTTTAGTAGTCTTTTTTTAAAAAACCCTCATCATACATCTAAAACAGAACTGCTTCGTTTCAGATAATGGGAGTCTCATCATATTATGCAACATTTTGGAATCGGCGTGCCTTAAGAGCATTTTTCGTATTTCAATTTGATTGATCTCAGAACCTATATCTTCGGAAGTGAAGCCTTCAGTTTTCTGCTATTCTATTTGGTCAGTGTATGCTGGTTGTTATGCAGAAAGTTTGCTTTTGCTGAATGAAATTAAACTGAAAGGATGCTTAGCAAGTCAAGTGAATGCGTAATAAGAACCCAGTTACACCTTACTCATGGATTACATAGGCAATTATCATGCTTTCTTTGCCTACACTTACCTTGTAGAGTGCACACACCTCTTTTGAAGTCTCTGCTACGCAAGAGTTGTCTGGTCGAATGCCTTAGTAAAATCATAGTTTTCAGTTCTGAGTCTAGGCTACAACTTGGGATCATATATTACTATCTGAAGCGAATCTGGCGATCTTTGAACTGCTTGGGCAGTGATTGTTGTTTCCCAAGGTTGGAATGTGAAACTGATAAACATGTATCATCAGAAGCTGCATAAGGTATGGCTACTTTCACCGTCAAGATTCATACGTGATATACCTGAATCATTATCTTTCTGAATGGTGGTTTAAGGTCATTGATGATAAAATGGAGGTCTGAGCACGGTTCAGCAATAGCGCATTAATAGATCAATGGATTCCTGAGAACTGATCCATACCTGAATACAAGAGCATCAACAAGGGAGTTAACCCTGTGAAAAAGAGTGGTTTTGCTGTCATCTTCGCCGAATGAAGCATGGAGGGTTGGTGATCTAATAAGTTTCTGATTTGGTCATGAAGAAGTTTATACAGAGATTATCTTTGTTCTCATCAGACTCGAAAATTCCTGATTTATTGTGCCGATCCCGATCATCCAGATCCTGTCTAGGGAGCATCTGAAGTTACGATCCATTATAGGGACAGCTTCTCAATTTTCTTTGTTCCTAGGACTCATAGTTCTAGTTCATTGTAAGTTACATAGTCAACCGGACAACAATTTGGAACTGGTTATCAGTTTGATCTAAACTTTTAGCTCTCTTAAATGGCAAGATTCCCTGCAAGGGGGCCAATTTTTATTTACTTATATATAGATTTTCTAATACTCTATAATAAGATAGAGCGGTGCGGATCTTCCTCATTTTAAATGAGACATATATATATATATATATATATATATATATATATATATATATTTTGAAAGAAGAAATTTATATTTTGTTAAAATGTAGCTATGAATTTCATAAAAATTATACAATGACATACCAGCATATTCCATCTCCTTCTATCCAAATTGATTTTTACCACTATTCACTGGGTCACTTTGACCCGGTCATTTAAATATCAAAATGATGCAATTTTGTGATAATCTTTTCATGGTGTTTTAGAGTAAAAGTTGCTCTATCACACGGTGAAAAAATTATTAAAAAATTCCATCGTTTTTTGATTCAAATCACCCGGTCAAAGTGACCCATATACGAGTTAAAAAAAACAAATGGATAGAAAGAGAGAGACAGAGTGGTAACCTTTATAAAAAACAGGATCCGATAATCTTAAGGGTTTTTCATGGAGTGCATGACTCAATAGATTCGATTGTCAGACAAGTCCTCGTTTCACGGGAGGAGCACCACACAGCTATAAGCTCGCAGACCATTTCGCCGAGTCATGGGAATGGGATTGCTCAGACGATAAGAAAATAGAGCCCACCGCAATTGGGCTGGTACAAGATCAATTGCGACGGCGCTTGGGATGAAATCGCATGAAGAGCGGTGGCGGGAGCCGTCATTTGAGACCATATGGGTTCTACCTCAGCGGCGGTTGTTTCCGGCTTGCCCCTCGTCAATCCGCCTAGAATTGCCGAAGCATTGGCAGTACGAAAGGGTTTATTGTTGGCCTCGCGTTTGAACTACAACCGAGTACTCGTCGAAGTAGTTCGTCGTTCCATCCCCGAAGCCTTAAACCGAAATATCGCGATGGATAGTGATCTGTCTTCGTTTGGGTTGATTATGGTGGATTGCCGAGCCATTTTTCGTCTCTTTTCAGAGGCTAATGTCCAATGGAGTCCGAGAGATACAAATAAAGTCGCTCACTGTTTGCTAGAGTGGCTTTGCAGTTTTCAAATACCAAAGTGTGGGTATGATGAATCCCTAGCTGGGCACAACAATGTAGTATTGACGATTTGGTGTTCATGACCAACTTTAGTGCAAATCTATCGTTCTTAAAAAAAAAAGACAGTAATGGAACTCTTTTATGTTCTTCTGAAAATAGTTCGTGAATTGAATATAGAATATGTATACTTTTTTTTATAATATGTTATCTGTAATCTGTAACAGTCATATTTATTTATGTACTACGTTGTCAGATTCAAGGGACGTACAGGGGGCATGTTAAACATACAAGTTTACATTTAAGTTCATTATGTCATTTTTGAAAATATAGGTGAGCCGCTTCCTTATAATTTTGTAAATATCCGAAAGCTCTAGGGCGAATATGGATAACTCTACAAGTAGGGAGAAATTTTTGTTTGCTCTAAGAACAAATACACGTGGTGCTCTAATCAATACAGCACATGACACGTCAGGAAGAAAGAGAATGAGTTGCAGACAAAAGTAAGTGGATTCCTACATGTGCCTGACGTGTCCTGTGATGTATATTGATTAAAGCACCACGTCATATTTTCTCTTGGAGCAAGCAATAATTACTCGCAAGTATGGGGGGGGGGGGGATGGCCCCTGTTCACTTATATACATGTTTGCCCCTGTCAGCTCCTGTAATTAGTTTGTATAATTTGTTACATTCTCATTTGTTTCTGTAACTTTGTCACAGTAAGATTGATTTCTGTAATTATGTTTTTTTTTTGAGGGAATTTATGTTATTTGTTTCTATAAACTGTAACCTGGTGATTTTTCAGCTTGTGTATTTTCTGGTTTTGTCAGATTCAATTATTGTTTGATTTCATTTTTACAAACTGTAATTCTGCATGTAAACAAACTGTTTGTTTGGCAATGGCAGACAGACGAACCGAGACTAATACGGGAGCCGGAATAAAAACGGTAGTGCCTGGAATGCATGTTATACAGGTGAATGCTCATCCAAATGAAAAGTCTGAAAATTTCTCCGATAAGTATTTCTTTGGTAGAAGAAGATGCATTTCTACCTTACCACCCTTAGACTTGGAAGGTATATGTTGGAAGATGCACCTAAACTTACTGAAAATGCAGACAACGAGTGGGTCTTGGCAGCCGATGCTTGGCATCACTCTGAAATTTTGGGTAGGAATTATGTATTAAATAGCTTAGAGCATCAGTTGTATAATGTATACACTGCTGTAAAGACTACTAAAGAACTTTGGCAATCCCTAGAAAATAAATATAAAACAGAAGATGTGGGGGCTAAGAAGTTCTATTAGTAGAGAAATTCATAGAATTCAGGATGGTATAAAGTAAGAGCATAATGTCGCAGGTGCAAGACTTCCAATGCTTGATTCATGGCATTCAAGTCGGGAACCAGATCCTTCCCGAAGAGTTTCTCGTGGGTTATGATCCACAAGTCACCACTGGCGTTGAAGATGTAAACGAATTACCTGAAGCATAAGCGAAAGAAAATGAGCATGGAAGACCTGATTATTCGTCTCAGGTTTGAAAAACGAAATTGGAGCTCAAACGAGCCCTCAGACTAGCCATCAACCTAAGGTTGATATCGTGGAGGGAGGTTCGGAAACCGTCCACCTCAAACAGAAGTTCAGTTGCTCCTACCGAAAAGAAGAAAAGGTTCACGGGCAAGTGTCACAATTGTGGCTAGAAAGTTCACAAGAAGAGAAAGAGTTCAAAAGGTAAGAAGCCCAAAATTCACATGGCTAAAGCGAAGAAAGATGATGATGGAGGCAACTTTGCAGCCGTGATTTCAGAAGTGAACATTGCTTACGGAAACCGTAAGGAATGGTGGGTTGACACCGCAGTCACACGCCATATTTGCTCGTATGAGAGCATGTTTACTTCCTAAGAGATTGTTGATACGGAGGACGGAATTTACATGTGAAATTCAGTAACATCCACCGTCAAAGAAAAATGGGAGGTAATCCTCAAGATGAGTTCCAGAAAGAAACTCGTACCGAACGATATTCTCCATGTCCTAGACATTCGGAAGAACATAGTCGTTGGTTCTGTTCTTAACAAAATTTTCAAACTTCTATTTTAATCCGACATGTGTATTGAACAAGAGAGGAGAGTATGTGGGTAGGAGTTGCTAGAATGATGGGATGTTCAAACTTAATGTAATAGTTGTCTCAGCTATGAATAAGAAAGCAACTATTAACTACTTCTTTTGTCGTCTACTTCTTCTTGAGGTGGAGGAAATCAACAACACTTCAGACCTTTATAATATAACACAGTACATGCAGTAAGACGTTTATTGCGCATGTTAAGTTTTCTTCTTAATCCTTTGTGTTTCTTTGGTTGTATAATATGATCTTCACTGGCTATTTTAACACTTTAATCATCAATTTCTACTTGATTTTGATTAGAAGGCCACCATTACGAGGCTTATAGATTTTAATCATCAATTATTTATAATGCTAGCTAGGAAACACGAGGCTTATAGATGTTGTGTCACAGTTATTAGGGTTGATTTTTGAACTACAAATCTATTTGCAGCCGAAGCTTAATTGAAATGAGCTGTCAGAAAACTTTAAAAAAAATAGCTGTCAGTCTGAAATGCAACGTGTACTCTTGAGTTAATTCATACGAGCATATGTTTGAGGTTTCATACAGATGATTAGATGAATAAAACATTCTAAATGAATTTCTAGTCGATGGATGTATTTACGAATGAACTTGGGATTCATGCACTACGAGATGCATAAAACATTACAAATATATTTTATGGTTATACATAGAAATAAAATGTACAGATGCATTGTATAGAAAATAGAAGACCTTATAAAATTGTGTGTATTTAATGATGCCACCACTAATTTATGAGGGAAAATTAGACCAACTACAGTATTATGAGTTACGAAAAAGGAAAGTGAACAAAAAATTTGGGACGAGAGGACTAATTCTTTTCGACCGAGGGAGTAGTATATTTAAATTATTAGAGGTTTTGTGTAGTAAAATGTGTAGTGCATATATGTGCAGTGTAATGTTTTTTGTAACTGTGGTGTCCGAACCAGCTTGCGTGAACCTCGACTAAATTCACAATGATCCCAAAGATTATTGATCGCCAGCTGTTCGAACCTGAGAACTACTGGAAGAGTTCCATTTTGCATTTCATCTTTCTCAATAAATAGGGGTACAGTCTCCTCTTCTCGTCACTGCGAAATGGCTTATTTTTTGCCCTAATTTTTCTTCGGATTTCCTTTTCATTCTGTGTTGCTCGCCGGAGATTTACCAGACGGTTGCCATTGATCTGAAAATGTCGGACTACATCCCCGAAGAATTGATGGTCGATATCTTATCAAGGTTACCGGTCAAATCACTGCTCCGTTTCAGGTCAGTATCGAAACGTTGGAGCATCATAATCTCCAGTTCTGATTTAATCAATGCCCACTTCACAAATTCCTCAAAAAGGCCTTCCTTTATGCTCAGTCGCATTAATCTCGATCAGGTTCGCATTGTTAAAGATGTTAGAGGACTGTTATTATCATTTCCAAGCTTCCAGAGGTCATTCCACAATTATCAAGAGTCAAGACCACATTTGATAGACTTCAATACAACCATTCTACATTATGTGTTGCCTAGTAGCATTATTTAACACTTGAAGGACTGTATTGCAATTCTGAAGAACTCAACGGGTATATTCTCACCCGTTACAATTCTCTGTATTTATTCTCTCCTCTGAATCAATGAACCCTAGCTTTGACGGCTCATTTTCTTTCTGTCATTCTCTGCATCTCTGGTTTACATTCTCTGTATTCATCAAACCCTAGAAATTCTGGGTTTGCTTTCATGGTATCAGAGCCATGAGTCTTACAACTTCCTCCGGCTCTGTTCCTTCTAATCCCCTATATATTTTGGCCAATATCAACAATTTGGTCCCTTTCAAACTCGATCACACCAACTTCGTTCTCTGGAAACATCAAGTTTCCTCTGTTCTTCGTGCTCAAAGCCTCTATGGCTTCATCGACGGCTCCACCCCACCACCTCCTCAATACCTCACCGACGACACCGGCGTTCTGCAATCAACTGTTAACCCTGAGTTCACCGCCTGGACTGTTCAAGATCAGGCGATTCTCACGCTCATCAACGCAACACTCACTCAAGAAGCCCTAACTCTTGTTATTGATAAGACCTCTTCCAGATCTGCTTGGCTCTCTCTGGAGCAAAGGTATGCGTCTCTCACAAGGTCAAACATTCTAGATCTAAAATCTGATCTACAAAATGTCAAGAAAAAAGAATGATTCAATCGATCTCTACATGCAAAGGATTAAAACAATTCGTGATAAACTGGCTATTTCTCTTGTTCATGTTGATGATGAGGATTTACTTCTTTATGCCTTAAATGGCTTACCTGTTGAATACAACCCCTTTCGGTCCTCTTTACGGATTCACTCTTCCCCTATTTCATTTGAGGAATTACATGTTTTGTTGCGTGCTGAAGAACGGATGCATGAATCTCAAAGTTTAATGTCTTCTGAGTCCTCTTCTATGTCTGCTTTCAATATGTCCACTGGGTCGTCTTTCTTTTCTGGTCAACGAGGTTACTCTCGTGGTGGTCGATCTGGGGGTCGTTACCCACCTAATCGTGGCCAGTTTGGTGGTCGTAATGACCACAGAGGAGGTAGGGGTGATTCACACCGTGGTTCTGGTGGTCGAAACACCAACTATAATGGCTATAACTCATCTAATAGGGGAGGTTATCAAAGGGGAAGAGGTAATAATGGGTATAATCAAGGCAGAGGTCAAAATGGAAATACACCAATTAACTGCCAGATCTGTGGTTATGACTACCACTCAGCCATAGATTGCTGGCATAGGATGGATCAATCCTATCAAGGGAAGATGCCTCCATCCAAATTAACTGCCATGAATGCTTCCACTCACTCTGGTTCTTCTTCACCAAACTACTGGCTATCTAATTCTGGACCAACAAATCATATGACATCTGAATTGAGTAATCTCTCTGTGAATGATCCTTATACTGGTGCTGATCAAGTGTCTGTTGGGAATGGTACTCATCTTCCTATAGCTAACACTGGTACTGCTCACATACACACTCATGGTCACACTTTTACTCTTAAAAAATACTCTTCATGTTCCTAAACTTGCAACAAATTTACTTTCTGTTTATCAGTTATGCAAACAACACAACTGTCTTTTTGTATTTGATGCTGATTCCTTTCATATTCAGGACAAAACTACTGGGAATCTCCTTTACCAAGGTCAGAGTGAACATGGATTATATCCAATTCACTCCTCCCCCTTTTCTGCTCCAACCTCTGCAACACATCAGTGTTTTCTTGGTGCCAAAATAAAAAGCCCTTTGTGGCATGCCAGACTTGGTCACCCAACTGATGAAATTTTGTCTTCTGCTCTTTCTAATAGTCATACTTTATCTACAGAAACTGTTTCTACTGTTTGTGAACATTGTCTCAAAGGAAAAATGTCAAGATTACCATATTCTAAGTCTGTTACTTCAAGCAATTCTCCTCTTCAACTTTTACATAGTGATGTTTTGGGTCCCTCTTCTGTGAAATCATATCATGGTTATAGATTTTACTTGTTTGTGGATGATTTCTCTAGATATTCTTGGATTTTCCCTTTGCATCATAAATCTGAAGTTGTGACTGTCTTTCCCAAGTTTAAGTTACTTGTTGAAAATGTGTTAGGACACACTATTAAAATTCTTAGAACATATGGTGGTGGAGAATACATATCTATTTTGTTTACACAATACTTGTCTTCTAATGGTATAGAACACCAAAAATCATGTCCACACACACCACAACAAAATGGTATTGCAGAGAGAAAGCACAGACATATAGTTGATACTGCAGTTACTTTGATGCAACATGCTTCCTTGCCTAAATGTTTTTGGTTTCACTGTTTTGAAGCTGCTGTTTATCTAGTTAATCGAATGCCCAGTAAGACAACTAATTATAAATCACCTTATGAACTTCTCTTTAAAAAGAAACCTGATTACAAACACTTAAAAATTCTTGGTTGTGCATGCTATCCCAATTTGAGACCTTACATGAATTCTAAACTGGAACCAAAAACTCATCAATGTGTGTTCTTGGGCTATGCTTCTAATTACAAGGGTTATTTGTGCTATAGCATTCACTTACACAAATTCTTTATTAGCAGAGATGTCATTTTTGATGAGAATTTATTCCCATATGCTAAGAATGCTGTTTCTGAAACAGTGCCAGCTACTACTTCAACTGCAACTAATCCCTCTTCTGTTGTCTTTGTCCCTTCTCCAGCTCCATATACTTCAAGTTTGCATCATGATCTAGGAGCTATCCATGAAGCATCTGGTTCAAATCCAGAGATGCAGCCACCTAGTCCAAGGGAGGCACCAATGATGGCTCCACCTGACTCACACTCAAATGAACCTGAGGAGCAGCCTGCTAGCCCTGGCTTGGCACCTGGTTCACCATCAATGCATCAAAATGCTCCTGGACATCATATGCAGACTAGGAGCAAGTCAGGGATCTTCAAAAAGAAAGTAATAGGCTTCAGTGCTACTGCTGGTAACCCTAATCTTTCTCTTTTATCTGACCCTACTTGTTTCTCTGAGGCAAAGAAATACTCTCAGTGGCAGAAAGCCATGACTGAAGAGTTTCTGAGCCTCAAACATCAAGATACATGGACTCTTGTTCCTAAACCTAAACATGCAAACATAGTGGGAAATAAATGGGTTTTCAGAACCAAATACAATCCTGATGGCACAATTTCTAGATACAAAGCCAGACTAGTTGCTAAAGGTTTTCATCAAACCCCTGGTTTAGATTTTGATGAAACATTCAGTCCTGTGGTTAAACATTCAACAGTTAGAACAATTTTGGCTTTAGCTGCTTCTTTTAATTGGCCCCTGCAACAGTTAGATGTCAAAAATGCCTTTTTACATGGACATCTCAAAGAAAATGTTTTTATGAAACAACCACAGGGCTTTGTTGACACAAAATTTCCCACACATGTTTGTAGGTTGAACAAGGCCATATATGGCTTAAAACAAGCTCCTAGAGCTTGGTTTGAAATATTTACAAGTTATATTTTATCTCTTGGTTTTATAAGTTCTGCTGCAGATTGCTCTCTCTTCATTAGACACAATGGTCCAAAAATGACTCTTCTATTACTCTATGTGGATGATATCATCCTAACTGGCAGTGATACTTCCTACATCCACACTCTGGTAAGAAAGCTTCATACTGAATTTGCCATGACAAATCTAGGCCCACTGACTTATTTTCTGGGGCTCCAAGTTGTAAGATCTACTTCTGGTATTTTTCTGCATCAATCAAAATATATACATGATCTTCTTCTTAGATTCAATATGCAAAACTGTAAACCTGCATCCACTCCTATTACTCCTGGTCCAAAATTGCATGCCTCTGATGGTGAATTACTTCATGATGCTACACCTTTTAGACAGTTATTAGGTGCATTACAATATGTTACTTTTTCAAGACCTGACATTGCATTTTCTGTTAATCATCTCTGCCAATTCATGCATAATCCTACCTCTTTGCATATGACTGCTGCTAAACGCATTCTTAGATACCTTCAAGGAACTAAAACACAAGGTCTCTTATATACCAAAACACCCATTACTTTGCATGCTTATTCTGATGCTGACTGGGCTGGCAACCCAACAGATAGAAGAAGCACCACTGGCTTCTTCATCTTTCTGGGTTCCAACCCAGTTCACTGGTCATCCAAGAAACAATCCACAGTGGCCAGGTCCTCAACTGAAGCTGAATATAGGGCTCTGGCTACCACCTCTGCTGAACTCTCATGGTTCAAAATGCTTTTTCAAGACCTACATTTTTATATACCCCAATCACCAACTTTATACTGTGATAACAGTTCAGCCATTTCTCTTGCTCATAACCCTGTTTTTCATTCCAAAACAAAACATATAGAACTTGATTTTCATTATGTTAGAGAACAAACCATTTTGAAGAAACTAAATGTGCAATTTGTGTCAAGTGCAGAATAGCTTGCTGATATTTTGACCAAGGGTCTTCATCCAGCTACATTCAACACATTGAAGTGCAATCTCAAGCTGCTTCCACCACCTTGAGCTTGAGGGAGGGTGTTAAAGATGTTAGAGGACTGTTATTGTCATTTCCAAGCTTCCAGAGGTCATTCCACAATTATCAAGAGTCAAGACCACATTTGATAGACTTCAATACAACCATTCTACATTATGTGTTGCCTAGTAGCATTATTTAACACTTGAAGGACTGTATTGCAATTCTGAAGAACTCAACGGGTATATTCTCACCCGTTACAATTCTCTGTATTTATTCTCTCCTCTGAATCAATGAACCCTAGCTTTGACGGCTCATTTTCTTTCTGTCATTCTCTGCATCTCTGGTTTACATTCTCTGTATTCATCAAACCCTAGAAATTCTGGGTTTGCTTTCACGCATAGAGCACTTCACCCTGCACTCCGATAACAGATCTGTCCTCGACTACGTTGCACTCGATTACCCACTAGAGAGAAGAGGGATGCGACAAATGATTGTGGGTGCTTGTAATGGCTTGCTCTGTCTAAGTGATGGGGAAGATACTCTTCTCTGGAATCCCTAAATTAGGAGGTATTTTAACCTTCCCTCATCAAGGTTCACCATCATGAACTCAATTACATGGTGCATTTTCTTTGGGTTCGATTTGAAAGCCAAAGATTAAAAGGTTGTAAGAATAAACTGCTTCTTTAATTTAGAGGATCGCCTTCAAATGCCTATAGCAGAGGTTTATTCACTGAGCATTGGCCGTTGGGAAACCGTTTCATCTGCTGTTCCATCCGTTCGTTTCCAGCTTCTTTCGCGGGAACAGGTTTACATAAACGGGGCTTGTATTTGCATTGCATTCGACTTCAAGGCATCCTCCAAAGGTTGTTTGCGTCCTATGCTATTGTCATTTGATTTGGGAGATGAGGTGTTTCAGTTCATGGACACCCCGGAACAGATGCGTGGCCTTATTTCAGGTATTCGCTTATACCATGATATGGTTTCAGTGTTTGAAGTTCAAGAGAGGGAGCCGCCTTCCACTGTTTCCATATGGGTGATGAGAGAGTTTGGTGTGGCAGATTCCTGGACCAAGCAATATTGCTTTGATTTCAGTGGGAGGAGAGAGTTCGGCGATTTTTATGAGAGGCCTTCGTTTTATGATGGTTACTATGTGGAGAGCCTTGCTTTGCTCAATGAGTCAAGCTTGAATGGGGAAACTCCACCACGTCTTGCAGATATCGTTTTGCCTACTTGGCTTTCAAAGGGATGCGAGGGAGCAGCTGCAAAAAAGAATGCCATACTTTCAGTCACTTCCGCGCGGGGTAACCTATTGGAGTTCCTACTTACCGGATAAGTTGCAACTTTTAGTTAAGGGGCCCAATAATGCAAACTTGCTTGTTATCAGAGTTAGTTAAGACCTAGTGGGTTTTTTTTTCCAGTAATGGAACTTTGTTTTTCAAGGTTCCTCAGACTGAAATGATCGAACAATGTTACCTTTTGTTGCAACTGCTATCTTTTTGCAGTCCTATTGTTTATGTCTGCTGCTACTGTAACTACTTGTGCTTGTTGTGTCTATTCAAATGAACAATTGTTGCTAGGCTGAGCTTTTAGAGTGTTTTTAACGCAGATGAACACAAGATTTGAAGGTTAATGGCTATTTGTCTTCATACAAGGACAGTTGACTGTTACTGAATCATAGATTTTGCTTTCACCAATAGTTATTGGATAACAATACATGAGGGGGTTTCTTCATACAGCATTGATAGGTTGTGATTCTGAAATTCTCAGTCAATGTTTTTGAGTGAACTCATCTCAGTTGGTTATGTCTGGCTTTATTTGCTCTTGGAAGTACTCATTCAATGTTGGTAAGTCTGTAGAGTTTCACTAAGCTCTTACAAACATGTGTCTGGCTCTAAGATGTATTGGATATTGTGCATATCATGGTGTTCTCTGATCGAAAGCCCTAATTTCATCAAGATCCACCTAAACCAGGCGAAAACGAGCAAGAAATTCAACATAAGCTTCTCCTCACCAGGTACATGTCTTCAAAATCCCAGTATGAGCAGTACTCTTTGAGGTTTGACAATGCTGATTTTGATGTGTATGCTGAATTCACACCCCCTGTACAAGCTAATTGTGCTTACTCTAGGGTTGTGGGTGTCTCTAATGGCCTCATTTGCTTATCTGATGACATGTTTGGTACAAGCCCTACACTATCATCATATGGAATCCTGCAATTAGGAGGTTTCCGAAACTCCCTAGACCTGCTGTTAATTTTGATTCCTCTGGTCCATACATGTTTGTTCTGGGGTTTGGTTTTGATGTACAGAGAAATGAGTGCAAGGTAGTGAGACTTGCTTACCTTCAATCGCGAAACGGATCAATCATACACGAACCTACTCCTATGGTTGAGGTTTATGCTGTGAGTAGTGGTTCCTGGAAGACAATCAAATGTGGGGTTCCTTCATGTAATGTTGTCGACTTTATGTCGACACAAGTATTCCTGAATGGTTCTGTGCATTGAGCTGCATATGAGACTGAGGAGAAGGGTACCTGTAATGTGGTCTTGTCGTTTGATATGGCTGAGGAGAAGTTTGCGATAATGGAGTTTCCTAAACCCCTTGCTGATGGGTTTCCGGTGCACTTCTGTATCGGATTGTATCAGGACCTACTTGCTCTCTTCGTGTATGATAATCCGGTAAATTGCACATGTTTTGGTGTGTACGTGATGAAAGAATATGGTGCAGCTGATTCTTGGAGGAAATTGCTAAAAGTTGAGATGAAGGATGGGATAAGAACACTTCTTGGTTTTAGGGAGGATAGGGAAGCACTTGTTGTGACAAGAGATGATGAATTGGTTTCTCTTGAACCTATCAGCAAGCGTACGAAGATTCTTGGGGTCAGTGGTTACATGGGCTCATTGTATGCTGCTCCCTGTGAGGAAAGTCTGGCTTTGTTGGATGGATTAAGTGGAGAGTTAGCTGGCAGACTAGAGTCTTATGAGATCCCAGTTGCTGCTGAGGATTCTTCAGGTGATGAGAACGAAGAGTATGGGAAACGGATTGAAGCTCACATAACTATGCAATGCCTGCTTGCGGCTGCTGTTGTACCTGGGTTTCCTATGCCATTGTAATCATTACTTGTTATAGATCAGCACATCTTTTTACTGCTTTGCTTTTGCTTTGTCAAAGACTTAATTGGCAAAGCCAGTTGGTGGTTGTTAACCCCTGCAATGATGGTTATCAAGTCTATGATCGTTTCTCTAATCTAAATGCAGAGGCTGCTCAGATTTTGCACTTTATGTAGTAGCTTTTCCAGACGTTGAAAGATGAATCCCTTTTGATTATTATGTGCAGTTTTCTTGTCATCTGTATTCCGCTTATATATCATGCACTACTGTGTTTGATGGGTGATCCATTTTGATTATTAGTAGCAGTTTTCTTGTCTCAGTTGCAACATCTTTAATCCCCAGATTTTGATGATTTTTATGTGAATAGCCCCGTCAGATTAATTCTGATGTTGAACAGAGCCATTTGGCTATTGATAAAACATCTTACTCTATCTTTCCAGGAAATTTGACATTTTTCTAATGTGTGCAACTTCTAACATTCCTCATGCTATAGGTGATTTCTCTAGCATTTCTTTGCTAGTTTTTTCTTCGCTTTCTTACTACTGTATGAAGCTGAACTGTTGGTTTTTAATGTATTTGTTTGTTCTTCTGGCGCATAAAAGGATGGTGTTTCAGATTCACCACTCACTTTTGCTGTGGAAATATTCTCATGTTATCGGTCAGTTGTTCCATTTATGCATTTAAACTGTCTATGCATTTCAACTGTCTGACCTTGGATTTCATGATGCAAGCAAATCTTGCTTTAACTCAAGGGTTGTGGAACTGTAATGGCTTAATTAGTCTCTATGATGAGTTGTCCAGTTACCTACACTCTACAATCTTATGCAGTCGGAGACATTAGACTTACTACATTTGCTTCTGGAGTCTACATACTTTTTTCTCCCTTTAAGCAAATAGTTGTTGGATAACAACTTCCAAAGCTCTGGCCTCTGGGTATTGGATTGTCATTTAACATGGCTGAAGTAGTTTATCTTTGCCAGTTCTTGTTGTTTCCATCCTGGTGTGCAAATCATGATGTTCTCTAATCAAAAGCCCTCATTTCTTTCAACCTCCATCTCAACCAGACCAAAACCTGCAAGTATCACCACAAGCTTCTCCTTGCAAGGTACATGTCTTGGATTTCCGCAATTCAAAAGTACTCACTGCGTTTCGATAATCCTTATTTTGACGAGTATGAAACATTCGATTGCCCCTTTAAACCTGAAAGTGTACACTTTAGGCTTGTGGGTGTCCCTAATGGGCTCATTTCTCTCTCTGATGACTGTTTTAAATATAACTACACTTACTTCATATGGAACCCTGCTATTAGGAGGTTCTTGAAGCTCCCCAAACCAAATGTTAATTACAGTGGTTATGGTCCTTTCTTGACTGCTCTTGGGTTTGGGTTTGATGTCCAGAGAAATGAGTGTAAAAACTAGTGAGGCTTACTTACCTTCAGCTTTCGAAATCAGGAAGATCCATGTTCCGTGCTACTCCTAAAGTTGAGGTGTTTTCGGTCAGCTCTGGTTCTTGGAAAAGAATCAAGCGCGGGGTTCCTTCGTGCGGTATCGTTGAGCATATCTTGTCACAACTGTTTCTTAATGGTTCTGTGCATTGGTCTGCGTATGGGGATGAAACGGAGAGGCTTCGTAATGTGGTTTTGTCGTTTAATGTGGCTGATGAGAAGTTTGGGATACTTGAGTTTCCCGAACCCTGGGCTTATTTGGCTTCGCTATTGTTCTCTGTTGGATTACATGCGGATTCACTCGCTCTGATCGCGTGCTGTGTTCCTTTAGATGGCACCGTTTTTTCACTTTATGTGATGAATGAGTATGGTGAGGTAGAATCTTGGAGTAAGAAGTTCAGAATTGAGGTCAAGGAGGTGATAAGAACAGTACTCGGTTTCATGGATGATGGAGAAATGCATGTGGTGACACAAGATGACGAGATAGCTGCTTTTGAACCTAACTCCAAGCGAACCAAGAAACTTGGAATCCGTGGTTACAAGGGCTCGCTGTATGCTGCTGCTTATGAGGAGCGCCTGGCTTTGTTGAATGGAGACTTTGCCAGCCAACTCAAATCTTATGAGAGTCGACTTACTTCTGATGATCCTTCAGATGACGATAACGAGGTGGATGAGGAATTCTTTGTGAACCGTGTAGCTATGCGCCACGTGTTTGCTGCTGCTTCTGTGCCTGGATTTATTCCCTTGGGATGATTATAACTTGTACTGAATCTGTAGATTTCTATCCTTTTTGTCTTCTCTATGTCTCAGCAATACGTAAGCCACTTGGTGGATGTTAACTGGAGGATTGACGGCTATCAGGTCAATTGTACCATCTTTAAGCTGAATCATCTTCACGACTGTTTATAAACTTATGTTAGTAGCACCTTTGCGGCTGTTGTGCTGTCTTACAATATCGGTTTTCAATTCAGAAGTGGATTTCTGAAAGAAGGATGTTGTTTTATGATTTGGAGTTATCGGTTCCATGGTTGTTAACAATTCTTTTGGATGATCTGCCAAAATGAAGCAAGTTAATCGCTTTTGATATGGATGGTTAGTTAACAGTTCTGTTATTGTTGATCTCGTAGCAGTTCATACATATGCTATATTTTCTTTTTATTATCAGAGTACTGATGTCGTGCATTATTGATGTTATGTACATGCTCTGTTATAACTCAGATGATCTTAAAACTTGAACTATGTATTGTTAAAATTCTTCTGATGGATCTCATTAGAGACTCAGCTTTCTATGCTGTATTTCTGTAAAGCAACACATTTTTCGATTCTAACAAACCCCATTCACGATTTTCCTAGCTGTAGTTATGGCAGTCTATTTTTGATATGTTATTTAGCATGAACCATAAATTTTGACTATCTTCACTAGATTTTGGTTTGCTATTCTGCCTGAAAAGGAGAAAAGCAGCTTATGCTGATTGAAGGAGTATGGATGCCTTTCTGATTCCGTGTTCACCACTCATTTTCACTAACTTGTTTTGGTGTAAAAACACTTACGTTGACTCCTATCGTATTGCTGCGTAGCTAGAGTATGTTTGTTTGAGAAATTTGTTTTTTAAGGTTTTGAGATTTGTTCATTTCTGAAGATTGGAGAGCTGGGATTGAAATTTGTTTGTTTAAGGTATTGAATCAGGATTCAGAATACGGGTGGGTTTGGAATCCCATCTGCAATCTCCATTAGCATAATTATAACATGTCTAATGGTGTACTCATTCATGTGGACAAGTCTATAAAGATGTTATTTCCAAATTGCACTGTTACGTTTCCGGTTCACTTTTTTGTCGTGGATTACATCTGGACACTTGCTTTCTTAGCATAGAGTAGTACCCTGAAGAGTTCACCTATGAGCAACTAAAGACCCCATTTCTGAAGGCTTGGTTTGAAACAAATCAAACAGAAAAGTGAAGTTCTGCATTCCACTCAAGAGCATGGTCTAATATTATTTGGAATGTTTACGGACTACATGTGACGTGTTTTGTATGATAATATTTTCCAAAATAGAGTGCTGAATTGTTCGTTGAATGCATTCGGTGTCTGCTTTCTGCTCAATCATATGTTAATGTGATGCACCTTAATCATAAGTTCAATTGTCACATTGCATTTGTAGACAGATTGTGACGGATGCGAGAGTTCAAAATGATGTCCTTACTGGACCTCAACCGACAACAGTCTTGCTTCATCAAGCCCCAACCAGGTTAATTGTACCTCGTCCAGCAGCAATCTATCAACTTTTCCTGTTGGTGTAAGTGCATGTTTGGTAACCTTGTTTTGAGGCAGGTCTGCCGAAAAGTGCTTTATAGAAAAAAGAACATATATGACCGAGCTTTTTTCATAAGTTTTTATTCTTCTTTTTTTCAAACAGGTACCAAACAAGCACCAAGTTTCTGTTTGCATTTCGACTCTGATGGTCATAGCTTGCTAGTGAGTGTTGAGGGCTAGGTTTATCATTCGGATTTTTTTGTAACAAACCTCGTGTGGGATAGTTGTTTCCCCTGTTGCTATTCAGAAGAGGTGTCTTAGGCGAAATTCCTCTTTTAGTTGCTTTTCCGTTCTACTTTGGTTATGTCATTGTGGAGATCAGGAGAGGAGTCTTTGGGGGACTTCTGGTGTAGGGAAACTCGCTTTTAGTAGTCTTTTTTTTAAAACCCTCATCATACATCTAAAACAGAACTGCTGTTTCAGATATTGGGAGTCTCATCATATTATGCAAATTTTTGGAATCGGCGTGCCTTAAGAGCATTTTTCGGTTTTCAATTTGATTGATCTCAGAACCTATATCTTCGGAAGTGAAGCCTTCAGTTTTCTGCTATTCTATTTGGTCAGTGTATGCTGGTTGTTATGCAAAAAGTTTGCTTTTGCTGAATGAAATTAAACTGAAAGGATGCTTAGCAAGCCAAGTGAATGCGTAATAAGAACCCAGTTACACCTCACTCATGGATTACATAGGGAATTATCATGCTTTCTTTGCCTACACTTACCTTGTAGAGTGCACACACCTCTTTGAAGTCTCTGCTACGCAGGAGTTGTCTGGTCGAATGCCTTAGTAAAATCGTAGTTTTCAGTTCTGAGTCTAGGCTACAACTTGGGATCATATATTACTATCTGAAGCGAATCTGGCGATCTTTGAACTGCTTGGGCAGTGATTGTTGTTCCCCAAGGTTGGAATGTGAAACTGATAACCATGTATCATCAGAAGCTGCATAAGGTATGGCTACTTTCACCGTCAAGATTCATACGTGATATACCTGAATCATTATTATCTTTCTGAATGGTGGTTTAAGGTCATTGATGAAAGTGATGATAAAATGGAGGTCTTAGCACGGTTCAGCAATAGCGCATTAATAGATAAATGGATTCCTGAGAACTGATCCATACCTGAACTCAAGAGCATCAACAAGGGAGTTAACCCTGTGAAAAAAGTGGTTTTGCTGTCATCTTCGCCGAATGAAGCATGGAGGGTTGGTGATCTAATAAGTTTCTGATTTGGTCATGAAGAAGTTTATACAGAGATATCTTTGTTCTCATCAGACTCGAAAAATCCTGATTGATTGTGCCGATCCCGATCATCCAGATCCTGTCTAGGGAGCATCTGAAGTTATGATCCATTATAGGGACAGCTTCTCAATTTTCTTTGTTCCTAGGACTCATAGTTCTAGTTCATTGGAAGTTACATAGTCAACCGGACAACAATTTGGAACTGGTTATCAGTTTGATCTAAACTTTTAGCTCTTTGCAATGGCAAGATTCCCTGCAAGGGGGCCAATTTTTATTTACTTATATATAGATTTTCTAATGCTCTATAATAAGATAGAGCGGCGTGGATCTTATTCATTTTAAATGAGACATTTATATATATATTTTTTGAAAGAAGACATTTATATTTTATTATAATGTAGCTATGAATTTCATAAAAATTATACAATGACATACCAGCATGTTCCCTCTCTTTCTATCCAAATTGATTTTTACCACTATTCACTGGGTCACTTTGACCCGGTCATTTAAATATAAAATGATGCAATTTTATGATAATCTTTTCATGGTGCTTTAGAGTAAAGTTGCTCTATCACACGGTGAAAAAATTATTAAAAAATTCCATCGTTTTGTGATCCAAATCACCCGGTCAAAGTGACCCATATACGAGTTAAAAAAAAGCAAATTGATAGAAAGAGAGAGAACAGAGTGGTAACCTTTATAAAAAACATGATCCGATAATCTTAAGGGTTTTTCATGGAGTGCAAGACTCAACAGATTCGATTGTCAGACAAGTCCTCGTTTCACGGGAGGAGCACCACGCAGCTATAAGCTCGCAGACCATTTCGCGGAGTGATGGGAATGGGATTGCTCAGACGATAATAAAATGGAGCCCACCGGAATTGGGCTGGTACAAGATCAATTGCGACGGCGCTTGGGATGAAATCGCATGAAGAGCGGTGGCGGGAGCCGTCATTTGAGACCATATGGGTTCTACCTCAGCGGCGGTTGTTTCCGGCTTGCCCCTCGTCAATGCGCCGAGAATTGCCGAAGCATTGGCAATACCAGAGGGTTTATTGTTGGCCTCGCGTTTGAACCACAACCGAGTACTGGTCAAAGTAGATATTCGTTCCATCCCCGAAGCCTTAAACCGAAATATCGCGACGGATAGTGATCTGTCTTTGTTTGGGTTGATTATGGCGGATTGCCGAGCCATTTTTCATCGCTTTTCAGAGGCAATTGTCCAATTGAGTCCGAGAGATACAAATAAAGTCGCTCACTGTTATGCTAGAGTGGCTTTACAGTTTTCAAATACCAAAGTGTGGGTAAGATGAATCCCTAGCTGGGCACAACAATGTAGTATTGACGATTTGGTGTTCATGACCAACTTTAATGGAAATCTATCCTTAAAAAAAAAGACAGTAATTGAACTCTTTTATGTTCTTCTGAAAATAGTTCGTGAATTGAATATATAATCTGTATACTTTATTTTTTGTAATATATTATCTGTAATCTGTAACAGTCATATTTATATATGTACTACGTTGTCAGTTTCAAGGGACGTACGGGGGGGCATGTTAAACATACAAGTTTACATTTAAGTTCATTATGTCATTTTTGAAAATATAGGTGAGCCGCTTCCTTATAATTTTGTAAATATCCAAAAGCTCTAGGGCGAATATGGATAACTCTACAAGTAGGGAGAAATTTTTGTTTGCTCTAAGAGCAAATACACGTGGTGCTCTAATCAATACAGCACATGACACGTCAGGAAGAAAGAGAATGAGTGGCAGACAAAAGTAAGTGAATTCCTACATGTTCCTGACGTGTCCTGTGATGTATATTGATTAGAGCACCACGTCATATTTGCTCTTGGAGCAAGCAATAATTACTCGCAAGTATGGGGGGTGGGATGGCCCCTGTTCACTTATATACAAGTTTGCCCCTGTCAGCTTCTGTAATTAGTTTATATAATTTGTTACATTCTCATTTGTTTCTGTAACTTTGTCACAGTAAAATTGATTTCTGTAATTATGTTTTTTTTTGTTTTTTTTGAGGGAATTTATGTTATTTGTTTCTATAAACTGTAACCTGGTAATTTTTCAGCTTGTGTATTTTCTGGTTTTGTCGGATTCAATTATTGTTTGATTTCATTTTTACAAACTGTAATTCTGCATGTAAACAAACTGTTTGTTTGGCAATGGTAGACAGACGAACCGAGACTAGTATGGGAGCCGGAATAAAAACCGTAGTGCCTGGAATGCATGTTATACAGGTGAATGCTCATCCAGATGAAAAGTCTGAAAATTTCTCCGATAAGTATTTCTTTGGTAGAAGAAGATGCATTTCTACCTTACCACCCTTAGACTTGCAAGGTATATGTTGGAAGATGCGCCTAAACTTCCTGAAAATCCAGACAACGAGTGGGTCTTGGCAGCCGATGCTTGGCATCACTCTGAAATTTTGGGTAGGAATTATGTATTAAATAGCCTAGAGCATCAGTTGTAGAATGTATACACTGCTGTAAAGACACTAAAGAACTTTGGCTATCCCTAGAAAATAAATATAAAACAGAAGATGTGGGGGGCTAAGAAGTTCTTAGTAGAGAAATTCATAGAATTCAGGATGGTATAAAGTAAGAGCATAATGTCGCAGGTGCAAGACTTCCAATGCTTGATTCATGGCATTCAAGTCGGGAACAAGATCCTTCCCGAAGAGTTTCTCGTGGGTTATGATCCACAAGTCACCACTGGCGTTGAAGATGTAAACGAATTACCTGAAGCATAAGCGAAAGAAAATGAGCATGGAAGACCTGATTATTCATCTCAGGTTTGAAAAACGAAATTGGAGCTCCAACGAGCCCTCGACTAGCCATCAACCTAAGGTTGATATCGTGGAGGGAGGTTCGGAAACCATCCACCTCAAACAGAAGTTCAGTTGCTCCTACCGAAAAGAAGAAAAGGTTCACGGGCAAGTGTCACAATTGTGGCTAGAAAGTTCACAAGAAGAGAAAGAGTTCAAAAGGTAAGAAGCCCAAAATTCACATGGCTAAAGCGAAGAAAGATGATGATGGAAGCAACTTTGCAGCCGTGATTTCAGAAGTGAACCTTGCTTACGGAAACCGTAAGGAATGGTGGGTTGACACCGCAGTTACACGCCATATTTGCTCGTATGAGAGCATGTTTTACTTCCTAAGAGATTGTTCATCCACCGTCAAAGAAAAATGGGAGGTAATCCTCAAGATGAGTTCCAGAAAGAAACTCGTACTGAACGATATTCTCCATGTCCTAGACATTCGGAAGAACATAGTTGTTGGTTCTGTTCTTAACAAAAAGGGTTTCAAACTTCTATTTTAATCCGACAAATGTGTATTGAACAAGAGAGGAGAGTATGTGGGTAGGAGTTGCTAGAATGATGAGATGTTCAAACTTAATGTAATAGTTGTCTCAGCTATGAATAAGAAAGCAACTATTAACTACTTCTTTCGTTGTCTACTTCTTTTTTTTTTTTTTTTTTTTTTTTTTGCGGGAATATGAAGAACTTCATTAATAGATAAAGACATACATCAAGACGATACTACTAGATAGTTGCGACATGGGACTGATTCTAATACAACTGACGATCAAAGCAACGAAACTAGAACTTAAACAAACAAAGAACCAACCCAAAAGCAAGCTAACCATCCTTCAAACTGCCTCTAAGGGAGCAGGCATAAAACAAACCCAAAAGAGCGAAGAGTTCAACCAACTACCATTCAGAATACATCAAAATACATTAAAACACATCAAAAGAGAAGGGCGCCAGAAACCCAGAACCAGAGCACGACTGTAGAGACATTAACCATCAATGAAAGGGATAATGGCCGACATGAGCTCATCTCCAGGAATGGGAGGCAGAGCTGCATGATCTTCAAAAGCTTCATTGGATGCAGCAGCAGAAGAGCTTTCGAGAGGAACAATTGGGGAAGCAGCTTGAGAACCAACACCTGGCAAACTTGCTGAACATGGGAAAGACACCGGTGGAAAAACTGCTAATGGCGTAGCTCCATAAACAGGGACCAAAGCAGAAGGCGAGAATTGAACATGGCCTGGGATCCAGTTGGAAGAACCTGGAAGGACTGCAACCTCAACCCACTTCTCAGAATCAGCTACAATAGAGAGAACACCAACAAAGAAAATGTCAATTAGACGAGGTAGCTAGAATGCAATTTTCCAAAGCCTCAGCTTGAGAAAGCATCTGAGTCTCATTAGGATTGTAAGCTTCGAACAAACGCTTATTTCTGGTGATCCATAGAATCCAGAAAATCGCATGAATCCAATGCCAGTTACGAACATTATGCATTTTTTTTTCTTTTCACCTAGTTAAGGATCCAAGTTTGTAAATGTCTAGTAGCTGCAGGTTTGTGACTAGGAGGAAGAGGAGCCATATTCCAAACTCTCAGAGCCACTTGACAGGACACAAATATATGGAGTTCAGTTTCTGGTTGATTAGAACAAATGGGACACATAGGGCTAAGTGACCTAATTCTAGCATGAAGATTAGCAAGACAAGGTAATGAATCCGTAATGATTCTCCAAAACAGATGTTGAATATTTGCTGGAAGACCTGAAGACCAAAACTTTCTCCAATTTGGAGAGAAAGAAATGGGCTTGAAAGCAATCTTTTTAGAGGACATATTTGGAGAAGAATTATTTAAGTTTTGCAACTGATAAGCTGATTTGACTGAATAGATTCCATTTGAGGTGGCCTGCCAGAGAGGGGTGTCTGTTCTAGTATCACTAAGAACAACAGCAAGTCTGAAATGCTCACTTAACCACCTGGGAAACAACTGTTCAATAAGTGGAAAATTACATTGGTTGTTGTGATCATACTTAAGCTGAGAAATCCATTTGAAATTAATTTGTGTATCCGTACTTTGCAGGCATTCAGTAATAGAGGAGCTTGGCACATTTCTAACCCATCCTCCTGCTCTAATCCAAATCTTACTTCCATCCCCAACCTTCCAAGATAATCCCAGTTGAAGAGTATTTTTCCCCTTGCAGATATTCTTCCAAGCACAAGAAGAACTGGGATTAACTTTGATTCCTAAAAAGGGATTTCTCTTACAGTATTTTGAAGTAAAGTAATTACTAATCAGAGTTGTATTGTTGTGAATGATTCTCCAAGAATTTTTTGCCACTAGGGCATTATTGAAACAGTGAACGTTCTTGAATCCTAAACCACCTTTGCTAGGCTTATTACAAAGAAAATCCCAAGAGAGCCAGTGAATCCCTTTCTTGGCTGTGTTTCCAAACCAGAAAAATTTGGAAAGCATGGAATGGATGAGATCACAATCAGCCTTTGGGAAAAGACATATAGACATTGGGTAAACTAGATAGCTATTTAAAACTGCTTTAATTAGTGTAGCTCTACTATAAGTATTAAGGAGGAGACCCTTCCAACCAGAGCATTTTTGTGCTATTTTGGATTTGGTAGCCTTAATGATGTCCTTATTGGATCCTTTATTATCTAAGACGACACCTAAATATTTTCCAATGCACTCCTGAGGTGTAACTCCTAGATTGGCAGAAAAGATGAGTTATCATTTTCACTGCAGTTAGGACTGTAGACAAGAGAGGATTTATCTAAATTAATGGCTTGACCAGTTTGTCTAGCAAATTCATCAAGGATCCGTTTAATTTGAGAAGCAGTCTGATCTTGAATGGTGAAGAAAAGAAGTGTATCATCTGCAAACTGTAAGTGGGTGATGCTATGATGCCTAGAGTAAGGTATGCCAGTGATGATCTTATCTCTCTCAGCCATTTGCAGAGAGCAAGATAAAGCTTCTGCACAAATAGTAAATAAGAAAGGAGAAAGAGGATCTCCTTGTCTCAAACCTCTTCTAGGCGTGAAATATGAGGATTGTGAACCATTTATAAGAATAGAATAAGACACAGTAGAAACACATTACATAATAAGTCTGATAAAATGAGAGGGGAAATGCATTTGAATTAAAATATGCTCAAGAAAGTCCCACCTAATTCTGTCAAATGCTTTAGAGATATCCAACTTTAGAGCCCCTAGTTTCTTTTTATTATAAGTATTAGCCTTATGGATGGTATGAACAAGATCTTGAGAAATCAAAATGTTGTCTTGAATTAGTCTGTGTGGGAGAAAACCATTTTGATTGACTGAGATAAGGGATGAAAGTACAAGTTTTAATCTATTTGCTAAGACTTTAGCTATGATTCTGTACAAGACATTACATAAACTAATTGGTCTGAAGTCAGTAACTTTTTGGGGATTATTACTTTTAGGGATGAGGACAATATGTGTCTTATTAAGCTCTTTAAGCATGAAGCCAGAGTTTAAAAAGGACAGTACAGCAGAAATAACGGGAGTGGAAACAGTATGCCAAGCTTTTTGGAAGAAAGCTGGCTGGAAGCCATCTGGACCTGGTGCCTTCAGGGGAGCCATATCAAAGAGAGCTTGGGACACTTCTAGAGCAGTGAAAGGTCTGGACAATAAAGTTTGTTGATCTCGGCTGAGGAAGTTGGTTATGTTAAAAAGAAGAGAGAAGGCGAACAAGTTATTATTTTCATTCATAAGAGAGGCTTGACTAGGGATAGGGTATGAGTAAATATCTTTGAAGTTAGATACGAAAGATTGCATAATTTCTTTTGGGTCAGTGATGGAGGATCCATCATCAAGAGTAATAGACCAAATAGTATTCATGTTTTTCCTAACTTTTGTGTAAGCATGAAAGAACTTAGTGTTCTTGTTTCCCTCTTTCAACCATTTACATATGGCCCTGTGAGCCCAGAACGTTTCTTCACAGGCCAGAAGGCGTTGAAGATCACCATGCAGTCTAGAAAAAGAGTAAGCAGCTTCAGGGTCTGGAAGGAGAGTTTGGGCTTGAACTAATAGTTGTTTGATATTATTAATTTGTTTAGCTAAAGAAGGTGTAGACATGGCCCAAACTCTAAAGGCTTTTAGAGTGATTTGGAGAAGCTTAACAACCCTAAAACAAGGAGAACCATAGATAGGTAATTTCCAAATGAAATCAAGCAGATTTGAAGTTTCAAGGCTAGACAGCCACCAAATTTCAAATCTCTTGGGAGGGGAGGTCCCTGGTGGAGAGATATCTAACAGATTTAGCTGCATAGGAGAGTGGTCTGAGACCCCTAATCCTAAGTTTCTAATGTTTACATAGGGGAACAACTGCAAGAAATCAACATTGCACCAAGCTCTATCAAGTCTTTCAAAAGTAGGCGTAGACCCAAATCTGTTATTTGACCAAGTGAACCAAGGTCCAATATTCTTTATTTCAAATAAGTTCCATTTGTTTAGATAATTTTTTAAAGTTTCAGCTCCTCTCAAGTTGGCTGCATTAGGTCCTGATTTATCATAGGGAAAGATGACTTGATTAAAATCTCCAATAAGACAGAGAGGACTATGGAGAGGTAAAATTGAATCAAAATAATTCCAAACATCCATTCTAAGATCAAACATGGGGGAGCCATAAACTAATCGTAAAACCCAAGAGATATTTGAATGAGTTTTGATATCTAACAAGATTAAATTAGCAGAGGAAGAAAGAACATAACAGGAGTAGGTCGAAGAGTGCCATGCACACCAAAGACCTCCCGCAGAACCATTAGGTTCAACACACGCAGAACTATCGAAACCAAGCTTCCTAAACTTTCTGGAAATTAAATAGTCGAAGAATTCATTTTAGTTTCGGATAAGAAGAGAAGAGAGGGTTTTAACTTTCGGGTCAAAGAAAAAACTTCGCGAATTGCAGAGTCATGACCCAAGCCTCTGCAATTCCAACTAAGCAGATTCATGGCTCTCTTGGGGGTTGTTGTGGGACAACAACCCTAAACCCATGACAGATCTTTTTGCTAACATGCAGGGAAGAAGAAACAGGATCATGCAAAGGCCTCATACGTTTTTTGAATTTAAATTTGAAAAATGATTCGGAGAAGGGATTGAAGTTGAAAAGGGTGTTAAAGAAATCGCTAAAATTGAGAATTGTACCTTTGTTTTGTCTAGCCACCCCTTTGTCTCTTTGTTTCTTACCCTTCTCCTTGTGCTCTTCCGAATAAGAGCTCGGGGTTCCCCTCTTTTTGGTGGGATTTCTAAGGGCTGGGATTTGAAGAGACTTGGACCTTGTCTGTGATTTGTTGGATCTCACTACCTCCTTTTGCATGTTCCCCTTCTTCTGTTGCCTGCCTTTCTTACCTTCTCCCATTTTTCCTCTAATTTTCTTTGGGATAGATGGTCCAGCGTCTTGGAGAGCATGATCAAAACTTTTCATATCCTGATTTCTCTGTGCCATCTCTTGGTTTGCCTCTGTGGAAGTTGAACCTGGGAAGTCTGGTGCTTTGATAGAGAAGCCAGAGTGAGAGAGCTGTTTATATGTGGTTGGTAGGAGCCTCATGTTGGGTGGTGGAGTGCAGAAGTGTGACAATAATGAAGGGGGGGGGGGCTGATTGGTGGGACAAAAGGTGCAAACCTTCTTTTTCAGGAGAGTAATGTCTATTTATAGTGTTGATGGGGGGAAGTTTACGAAGCTCTTGCATCAAAGAGTCATCCGTTAGGTTTACAAGGGTCATGGGACAGTTCAACGGGGCTTAAAGGCTCGGAACAGAAGAGGAAACGATCGGTTGCAACTCTTGGGGAACCTGAACATTCATTAAGCCAGCATTGATACATGCATGGAACTGCTGCGGAAATTGTGCAGCCATTTGGGGAAACGGAAAGGAATTGAGTAAAGGGAACAAATCATAGTGCATTGATGATGGTGGGTGTATAAAAGAAGGTCCCTCTGCTTCAATGGGGCTTTTGGAACCAAGATCTGGGTGCGGACCTGAGGGGGGTGTGAGAAAAACATCAGTGTTGTTTGATGAAGATGATTGATCCAAGAGTTGAGAGTTCAAATTCACGGGGGGGGCTTGGTTAGGGTCAAGGTGGGCTGGGACATCATGGAAAGAGTAGTCTGGGGTGATTCTAGAGTCAATCTTCATTGTCTGAAAAGGGCCATGCTTAGAGTGAAACTTCAACATATGAGTGAAGAGTTTTTGTTGGGGGTTGACATGGAATTGATAGGCAGAGAGATGGTGGGACTGCAAATACCTGGCTTCCAATCTTTCCAGGACTTCAACCAGGTTTGTTTTGCAATGTCGATTGTCATGCCCTATAATGCCACATCTATAGCAAACCTTAAAGATTCTCTCATAACTAAAATACACCCACTTTTTTTCATCTTCACCAGGAACCACAACATAGGCACCAGGCACCAAGGAGTGGTCAAGGCGTACTCTAGATTTGATGCGAAGACCCTGCATACTACGCACTCTATCAAAGGTCCAATCAACAACAAGGAGATCCCCCGCCAAATTGCCCAAATTTTCTGCAGTTTCATGTTCAAAGCCTTCAAGGGAGATGTTTGGGACTTGAAACCATAAATCAGCCGTGGTAAATCCAATTTCAACAAAAGCCTGGTTATTTTTTCTTTCTTTAAAAATAAGGGTAATACCATGCAAAGAAATCACAGACTCATTGAGAAAAAACTGTTTATCTTCAACCCTTTGAAAATGAAAGATGTAGAAAGAGCCCTTTTTCTCAATCCATACAAATCCAAAGGTTTTCCATACTTTGCTGATGGCTTTCTGCATGACTAGGGGTGAAAGGGTGGAATTTCCCAGAAATTTTGCAACTAGAGAGTCTTTGAGGATTTCTGTAAATGCAAAGACCCTGGTTGGGTTGAGTGGTAAGACAGACCCTCTCTCGTCAAGCCTCTCATCCATGGAATCATTTGAGGATGGACTGTGGGAGTCGAACTGGTAAGGATTGGACATGGTAGTGAAGGAAAGAAACACAAACAATTGCCAAGAAACACTCTACAGAAGACAATTTAAAGCAGTGGGAAGAAGCTAAATGATTTCGTAGATGTTACATTTAGACCTATAGGGTGAATGAAAATCTGCAGAAAATCACTAAAGATCTCAATAAAGAATTAAGAGCAGATATGCAACAAGAAATAGACCAATGCATGCAGCCGAAATGATGAAGATTGAGGAAGGAGTAAGGGAGTGGAGAAAGTGCATGTCTCAATGCACTAAAATGATGATGATCTTAAGTTAGTGGCGTGAGAAGATGAGTAAACAAATCAAAACCAATGTTAGTACAAGCATTGCATGTAATGGAAGAGATGATAAGATTACAAGAAGCAGTTTTCAAGATCAAAATGCAGAAGACGAAGAGGTGACTCTGAGAGCAAGCTGAGGCTCCTCAAACCTAGATAGAGAGCAAGCTAATTGTGCTCGATGAAAGAAAACGTTACTCCCAAAGAGATTAGGAGTCTTGTCTACTTCTTCTTGAGGTGGAGGAAATCAACAACACTTCAGACCTTTATAATATAACACAGTACATGCAGTAAGACGTTTATTGCGCATGTTAGGTTTTCTTCTTAATCCTTTGTGTTTCTTTGGTTGTATAATTTGATCTTCACTAGCTATTTTAACACTTTAATCATCAATTTCTACTTGATTTTGATTAGAAGGCCACCATTACAATAAATAAAAAAAAAAAATGAAAAGGAAGGAGATTCATACGAAAGTAGAAATTGCAAGCTGGAACTTCCCTACGAGCAAATAGAGTTGTCGAGAATTCAAAATAATGATAATTGGAACTCACTTAATCTAGATCTTCAATTGCAGGGCCGGGAACAGGTTGTCTGATTCAATGACATTATTTTCATCCACTGCTCTAAATACCGACCTTTTTCGTATTTAGTAAAAGCAGAATCTCCTTGTTTGCACATGAAAGTTTCTGGACATCCAATGGGTTCTTTCTCCCTGGTCGTAGGGTCGTAGTAGATGAATTTATCCGTTTGACCGAAACAAATCATTAGAATCTTGCCACTGTCCAGGATCTCAAAACGGGTGCTAAAGACCCACAATTGCAACCTGTACAATCTTGACCAGGAATCTGCAACACCGTAATCCTTCATCACCCACACTTCTAGCAATGTGTCTTCCATGTCCGCAAAGAGGGCAAGTGACTCCTGAAAAGTTGTAAGTCGTTTCACTCTCTTACCACCTTCAATAGGAGGCATATTCATTTCGTGGAATTTTTCTTCCATCATGTCGAAGCACAAGACGACCACCGTTCTTGTTGGTTGCCACGTTGATGCAATCCAGTGGGAGCACCCTTTTATAAAGGCATTAGGGGACTGTTCGTAAGGTTCCGATAAACCATAATAGGTCGTGCAACTAATGCTCTTCCATGAATCAGATATCGCGCTGTATAACTCGACATCTAAAGTTAAGGCACCAATTCTGTCGTACTCTATTTTCACGACTTTGTAATCACCAGTCTCATGGACAAACCCGAATCCGAGAACTACTCTCGTACAATATCTGCTCGAACTCTTCACAATCTTGATTTTGTTAATGTAAGGGTTCCATAGAAATATGTTGTATACTCTGGCATCTGATTGGTAAGGTGTTAAGAGAACATACTCGACAAAGCATGCCAACCCATTCGAGTAACCAGCTAAATATTTTCTACCAGGGCGATAAGTGGCGAGTTGTAGTAGTTTCTTGGGCTTCCATGAACCATCAATGCAGCCATTGAAAGAATAGAGATGCACTTCAGAGCCTTCGGACGTCATGTGCTCCCTAGTTTGCCGATCTTGCATCAAGTCATGTGTGACAACTCCGAGGTTTTTTCTGATAAAAGAGCGCCATGTTCTGCAGACGCACCTGCACACACGGAATGCTTCAGTAGGAAGCCTTCCGATAATGATGTCGAAAAGAAGATCCTCTGGCATGCTTGACCATTGATCTTGTGCAGTACACTCTCTTTGATTCCGTGTCATAGCTGGTTTTGTTTGACAGTTCAAGAAAGTGTCGCTATCTGTTGACAATGTAAATCATTACTACCCAAGGACAACCGTTCAAGAAATTAAGCTCATCAAAGAACATAGAAATCTTTGTCTAGGGTTTACGTCTCACATGGATAAACATCCTATCAATTGAAAACATGAAATTGTATAACTTTCTCAACACACTTAAACCCTAATAATCCTCTTAGGTAGAAATAAAGACAGATCGGAGATCATGTAATGACCTAATTTGATTTGATTTGAAGCAAGATGATGCAATTGGAAGAAAGTACAATGAAAATTGGAACTTTGCACAAACCCAAATTTTTCCAGAACACCGTAAAATTCCTCCAAACAAACCCAAAATTTGGGAGAAAAACTTCCACAAATGTATAATACTCACAGTACCTGTCGGTTCTTCGTCTTCTTTCTATGCAACGCTTATGGTTGGGGGAGAAAAGAACGAACAAAATATAAATGCTACCCTAAGGATCGTTTTGTAAATTAAAATTTCATGGAAGACCTCCAAGTCAATTGGCCCGTTCGCGAACCAGGGCCGGCCCAAACCACTTGGGGGGCCTAAAGCGAGTTATAAATGTGGGCCCTACATTAAAAAAATATTTGTAGACCAGTGATTAGAGCTAGAGGGGAGACTAGTCTCTAGAGAGTAACGAGTGGTTATTAGTGGATTTAGCTGCTGGCTATCGAGTTGTTTCTCTTGTAGATTCGATTTCATAAGCAGTCTAGAGGAAAATGGATCTGAGATTAAATCTAGATGAGAGTCCGGAGGTGGTGCAGAGACTCCATCAATTTGTGTTATTAGGCAAATACTTCTGTGGGAAAGGGATCGGCAAACACACTATGAAGAAGATAATCACAGGTGCAGGGATTCTGAGAGGACGCGTAGAGGTGGAAGCCCCTTTCTCTGAGGAAATACCGGAAGAAAACATATTTGCTTTCGAGTTTAGCGATCGAGAAGACTATGAGCGTTTAAGGGAGAAATCTCCTTGGTTGCTGGCAAATCACCTCCTTAATCTGAAGGAATGGGAACTGGGAAAGAAGCTTGAGGCAAAAGAGCTGTTGAAGTGTCCTCTGTGGATTCAAGTCCGGGGTATTCCGCCGGAGAAGAGATCGGAAACCAACGCGAAAAAGATAGGAGGGGCTATTGGGGAGATTGTCGATTGGGAAGGTCTAAACCCAGGTATAATGGGAGTAAGACCATATTTCCGAATTAGAGTTGAATTAAATGCTGAAAACCCTTTGCCTAGGGGGTTACAATGGAAAGACCAGATGGTGACAAGTGGATTGGATTCAGATATGAAAGGATTGGAAATTTCTGCTATCGATGTGGAAGGTTGGGTCACGCCGATTTTGGGTGTAAATTTGTATAAAAAAAACAGGGATTGAGCTCTGGTTATAATCATGAGCTCCGAGCAGAACCAAGAATGGCGGAGGCTACGCGGCAGACATTGAAGAATAGATCGGAAGGTCCGTGGGGTACAGAGTACTGGCAAAAGAGAATGAGGGGTTGGGAGGCGGCGCGTGAAGAGACGCGGAAGAAGGAAGAGGATGAGCGCGTGGACGGAAGGAGGAATACGCGTACGGAAGATGACGAAACAAAGGAATGTACGAGGAAATTTCCAGAGGAATTAAACGATGATAAGGTTGAAAACACGATGACGATGACAGGTCAGCAAGAGGTGTTATGCGAGGGTAAAAGAGAGAATACCAATTTTAGGGTTACTGTGCTGGGAGAAGAATGGGCCAATGAAGAAATGGGCCTGAAAGCCCAATATTTTGTGGAAGAACCACTGGATAATGTGGAAGAAACAGACCCAATAACTGTGTTACAGTCCGATATAACGGAGAAGGTGGCCCATGATAGGGAGCTTCAGTCAACAAATAGTCCGATAAATCAACCGGACCCAAATGAGGAGAAATTGGGTAGTCCGTACACGGATATCCAACTCGCAGTGGTATTTAAGCGATTGGTAACCCTTAAAGAGGAAGAGAAATTGTCGAAGAGGAAGAAGTACAGAGACCAAAGAAACATCGAGTTGAGGCAACCCCTGGCGCTGGAGAAGAAGATGGAAACTGGCAATTGGTTTCAAGCAGTGACCGAAGGGAGAAAATCAAACACAACATTGAATATATTATGGCGGTCCAGAAGCGCAGAGGAGTGCATAAGAAGAGAAAGGGGATAGCAAGGAGAAGTGACAAATCTGCTAAGGAAGTCTTGTTTCCACCTGAAAGGACTGAAGCATATGAGAAGAAGGTAGCAGAGGCTTTTGCGACAAGAATCCAGGTGTTAGATGAAGAACACATGGAGGAAAAGGCGGTGGTGGCTGGCCTAGAACAGCCACAAGAGCGATGTTAGTTATGAGTTGGAATTGTCAGGGGTTGGGGCGACTCCTGACAATCCAGCAATTACGAGGGTTTCAACAAACCCATCGTCCCAGTCTCCTCTACCCATCGTCGCAGCAGAAGATTGGAATTTCTTAGAAGAAGGTTGGGGTATCAAAATGCCATGTATGTTGAACCGAAGGGTCTAGCTGGAGGTCTTTCATTATGGTGGGATAACGAGGTAAATGTTACAGTGATTGATTCGTGTTCTTACTTCATACACACTGAAATTCAGTATGAAACTAAGATGGAAATTTGGACATTTGTTTATTTTCCACCTTGTGAGAAAGCCAAAAGAGAAGTGTGGAATTACTTGAAACAGGAAGGGAGAAGGATAAAAGTTGCTTGGTGTATTATTGGCGATTTTAACGAAATTGGAGAAGAAAATGATAAAGAAGGAGGGGATCAAGTTAAGAAGTGGAGGATTAGAAGATATAGCTCTCATGTCTCTGAGATGAACTTATTTGAGCATAACTTTGAAGGTCCTAGACATACTTGGTCAAATAACAGGTTATGTGGCAACATTAGAGAGATGATTGACAGGGTGCTGTTTAATGTCCATTGGCACATGAATAATCCAAGCTCAAACCTCAACCATGAAGTTGCAGTGGGATCAGATCACAATGCCTTGCTGTTGAACACAAGTCCTGGGGGGGTTAAAAGGAAGCCCCAATTCTATTTTGAGAAAAGATGGCTAGAGGAGCAGAGGTGCAAGGACACTGTCAACAAAGCTTGGCAAACAAAGGTAAAGGGTTCATCTATGTACAAACTGGAGCAAAAGTTATTTAAGTGCAAAGAAGAGCTTAAGGAGTGGAGGAGAGTAGATTATGGGAATAGTAAAGTGGAAATCCAGATAGCAAAGAATAGAATCGCTGAAATTCAACTGATGGAGTTTAGTGTTGCAAGAGAGGAGGAAAGAAGGAGAATTCAGGCACATCTAGAATAGTTATGGACTAAGGAGGAGAGCTACTGGAAGCAAAGATCAAGAGTACAGTTTCTCCAAGAAGGGGATCAAAACACCAGTTTTTTTCACTCAACAACAATTCAGAGAAGAAGGTGGAATCATATTGGAAAGATAGAGGACCAAAGTGGTAGATGGATTGGCACAGAGGAGGGGATTAGGAAGCAATTTGGAGATTATTTCACAAAGTTATTTACAAGCCAAAGGAAGGAGGATCAATTCAGCACAATAGAGGCCATGGGTAGAACAATCACAGAGGAGATGAATTTGGAGTTGTGCAAAATACCAACCTGTGAGGAAATCAAAGCAGCTTGCAATGAGCTTCACCCATGGAAGGCCCCAGGACCTGATGGGTTTCAAGGGGGATTCTATCAAGGCAATTGGGAGACAGTAGGTGAAGACCTGTGTGCAGCTACAATTAGCTTTTTCCAAAAGGGCCATCTGCTGAGAAGCTCTAATAATACTACAATTGCTCTAATCCCCAAAATACCCCACCCTGAGAGACCTAATCAATATAGACCAATTAGTCTATGCAACTTTAGATATAAAGTGATTTCTAAAGTTCTTGCTAATAGATTGAAGAGGTGGCTGCCAAGTCTAGTGTCAGAGAATCAATCAGCATTTGTGCCTGGTAGAGTTATCCAAGACAATGTGATAATTGCTCAAGCCCTTATCCACTATATAGGAAGAGCAAAGAACAAGAATGAAGAGCTGCTAGCCATGAAATTGGATCTCAATAAGGCTTATGACTCTATAGAGTGGAGCTTCTTATTGGCAGTAATGAAGAAGATGGGTTTTTGTGATCAATGGTGTGGATGGATTAAGGAGTGCATCTCAACTGTCAGGTACAAATTGAAGATAAATGGTCAAATCAATACTTTAGTCATTCCCCAAAGAGGATTGAGGCAAGGGGACCCAATATCCCCTTACCTATTTACTCTTGTCATGGAAGCTTTCTCTTGTAAGATGAAAGCAGCAATCAGTAGGGGGGAAATTGGAGGCATCCAATTCCATAGAGGATTTCCCCCAATTACACATCTGCTATTTGCAGATGATGTAATGATTTTCCTTAGAGCAAAAGGACAAGATATTGAAAAGTTTTTGGGGATAATAGCTGACTTTGGTGCTGAATCTGGGCTGTTTATGAACCCTAATAAGTCTGGAGTCTTCTTCTCTCCAGCAGTGCAAAAAGAGGAAGCTGCAAGAATTAAAGGGTTATTAAGAATGGAAGCTATCAAAGAGAATGCTATATATCTGGGTATACCATTATTTTGGGGAAAGGCAAGAAAAGAGGCACAGGATGGCATCAATAACAGAGTGTTTAAGAAGCTAAAAGGGTGGAAGCAACTCCTACTATCTAGTGGAGGTAAAGAAGTTCTCTTAAAGGCAGTGGTGCAGGCCCTTCCTAGTTATTTAATGTCAGTAATGTTGCTTCCTAGAAAGTTTTTTGAGCAAATCACTAAGGCAATGAGAAATTTCTGGTGGGGGAATGACCCAAGTGGACAGAAGTTGGCATGGGTTGCTTGGGATAAAATGACTAGAAGAAAGGAGGAAGGGGGAATGGGATTTAAGAACCTCCAAATTATGAATGAGGCTCTTGTAGCCAAGCAAGGGTGGAGGGTGGCCCAAAACCCTAACTCTTTGTGTGCACAGGTGATGAAAGGGATGTATTACCCTGAGAGTGATTTCTGGATGGCTAAAAAGAGTAACCAAGCTGCTGCTGTTTGGAATAGCATGTACAGGACTAGATCAATTTTGGAAGCTGACTCAAGATGGATTGTGGGTAAAGGTGATAATGTGAAGTTCTTTAAAGACAAATGGGTGATCTCCTCTCAGAATGGACTACTATCAGGGAATTATCCAGAATCAGAAAGTAAGGTGAGTGAATTTATTAATGTGCATCTAAGAAGCTGGAGAGTGCAGCACCTAAGAAATACTCTCACCACTGAAGATTTGAAATATGTTCTTCAAATCCCTGTCCCCATTCAAGATCAGGAGGATAAAAAGAAATGGAAATGGTCTAAAGTTGGAGAGTACAGTGTCAAATCTGGCTATAGAACAGCACAGAAACTTAAAGAAGAGGCAAGTGCTAGAAGGAAGAAGGTAGACAGCAAAGAAGGCTCTAGTCATGAAGACAATAATGAGAAGGCCTTTGTGTGGGGTTTACAGCTTCCTCCAAAGCTCAAAATATTTTGGTGGAGAATTTTAGCAAAAGCCCTCCCCTGCAGTGCTAATTTGAGAAAAAGAAAATGCATCAAAGATGCCACTTGTGGTATTTGTGGTAATCATATAGAAGATGAGGCACACTCCCTATTTAGATGCAACTGGGTGGGTCCTGTTTGGTTTGGAGCTGGATTATTGAGAGAAGAAGAGCTAGAGAACATTGAGTCTGTCAGAGGGTGGTGTAGAAGTGTGGTGCAGGACATTAAGAATGGAGGTATTCATAAATCATTCTTAGAAAAGGTAATTTTTGTCTCTTGGTGCATTTGGATGAGCAGAAACAATTTTGTATTTCAACACATTAAGGTGGATCCTATAGCTACTTTGAATAGGGCTATGAATTGGTGGTTCCAATATAATGTTGCGAATGCTAAAGAAAGGGATGATCAAAGAGCTGGACAAGTGATGAAACCCTGCACTCATTGGACCCCTCCTGAGAATGGAGCTTTAAAGCTCAACTGTGATGCTTGCTGGGAGGAGAAGTCAAATTGTACGAGTGGTGGATGGATTCTGAGAGACAGAGATGGTATTGTGCTGGAAGGAGGGGGATTCAGAGAAATGGCTACCAGCTCCACACAGGCAGAAGCTAAAGCTCTAAGACAAGCTCTTAAGGAAGTGCAAAATAGAAGTGAAGATATCACTGTGGAAATAGATAATCAAAGGGTAGCTGCAATGATCAAGTGCAAAAAAGGGCAGAGATTGGAATTTGCTAGCCTCATCTGGGACATTCAGTACCTGTTAGAGAGGAAGAAGATGAAGCTAAGATGGGTTGCTAGATCTGCGAATTTAGTAGCAGATATGGTAGCTAACTGTTTTAAAAGAAGGAGTCTTAATGTAGATTGGGTATATCACCCACCTGATTGTATTAGGAGTTTATTGGTTCAAGATTGTGTAAGGTTGTAAGGTTCGGTTTTGTTCTATATATGAGTTTTTTTGACCAAAAAAATAAATAAGAGAATTGATTCTTACACCGGTTTATATTGATGGTTACACCAGATTTTAGTTGCCGTGACTTTTACCCTAGATACCTGTGCCATTTCATTTATATAATTTAATTTAGTATGTTCAATTTTTTTTATTAACTTTGACGTTCCTTTTTATATTTTGAGAATGGTAATGATTTACATTGGCATCTATTGACTACTGATTCATAGTGGTACTAGTTGATTGGTGTCATGGACATTGCATCCCTGAATTTCCTATAAGTCTATTTATTGCAGATTCAAATAGTGGTAATTGGTTAATTTCTCAAACAAAAAGTTGTATTTAAGTATTGTAATTGAAATTGGATCCATGTATTAAGCCACAATAGTTGTAACGACTTTTAACATCTCTTGTGCATTACATGTTGGCTCCTTAGGCACCAAGCGTTGAACATAGAGGATCGAGTGATCGAAACCATGAATTATGGGAGACGAGATCAAAAACTTTCTGTTCGGACAATTATGACTAGTTTGGTGGTTCCAAATCAAGAGATTAATCCATGCTCAATTTGAATTTTGAACTCTTAAGGACGAAATAACCAAGGCTACAGCCGAGTAGAGAAAGTAGCAACCCCCTTCCATGAACGGTTATTCAAAGAAAAAAATATTAATCGAAGGAATAATCACCATTCTCAGATTGTAGGAAGAATTTTCAAAAAAAAAAAAAAAAAAAAAGCAGTGTTAAAAGGAATGTCAAAGAAAAGTTAATTGTTGAAACATTAACTTGCCGAAATAAGTCATTACAAATTAAATGAATTGTCACCAATTGATTAATGAGGGTATAAAAGTCACGACAACTAAAATCCGATGTACTCATCAATACTAGCCGGTGTAAGAATCAACTCCCTCTAATAATTGTGTATAATATATTAATTTCATATTATATATCTGGTGGTGGAAAGTGATTGGTGGGATGCCGTGAGAATCTTTAATGGGGAGATCAATGGGCCTACAAGCATGGAGGACCAGATTAGAGATGGCTGCTACCTCCTTACCAGGTTGCAAGGAATGGTGAAAGCTACGCCCAGAGAGAATAATGAGGTTGCAAATGCTCTGGCTAATATGGGATTACAAGAAGAGGAAGGCTTGAAGATCCATGTGCAAATACCAGAGGCTGTGAAGGGACTGTTGAGTAATGATAACATGCGAATTGGCTGTTTCATGTAGTTTGGGTTTGTAGTTGTTTTGTTTGTTTCTGTATGTTGTTTTCCCAAGTATCAAAACAAAATCTAACTAGCCAGTGATACCATGATTTAATAATTTCTACAATCAGAGTAGTAATAGATCACCAATGGCGAAGAACCTGAATAATAAGTCTACAACTAAATAAAGAAACAAAACTAACATGATGGGTCGGGCGATGGGCCGAGCCAGACATGTCAGGCCCGTTAGGTTTAGGGCAGGTCAGGGTCTGCAAACGTACATGACATCAACCATCGGGGCGGGTCCAGCTGCACTGTAAGAGGGCCGAGTCACTAATGGGTCTGGGTTGGGACAAGTCCGGACCCGACCCGTTGACAGACCTAAGAAGACAGTACAACCAGTGATGTATACCACCCGTCTAGTTTCCCAATTTACGAGAGGGACCTCGACCCAATTGTTCGTCATCAGAATCGCCCATTTTGGTACGTACTTTCCTAGGATAGATTCTTAGGCACATAAATAAAACTAACAACTAACAAGTCTAACTCGAGGAAAACAAACTTCAAGACATAAATGATGTTGTAAAATAGTGTCCTGCAGCAAGGGTTGGTCGATAGTCCTTCATAAAACAGTCTGGATAAAATGCTTAATTATTTTGGAACCGACATCAAGAAGGCAATCAGTCTATTCCGAATTGAAGAAATTTATTGAAACGAAAGAGAAGATTGCAATGAAGAAACAACAAACAGGTTAAACACAATTTGCCTAAAGCTACTTGTTTTTTGAATTCGCTTATCTAAATGACGCGAGACCGACTTGATCCGTTTAGGGTGGGTACACTCTACTTGATGCAGAATCGTAAGACAATAACAACTAAGAGTCTGGCGCATATGTACAATAATTTTCAGCGATCCTACATTATTTCAGGGGTCAAATGGCGATTTTTGATATTATTTACTATTTTTATTAAGACTATCGCGTAAGATCTTGAGCTAGGAAACTCAATTTGTGATTTCGCATATTGGGTTAGCCTTAGAATTCTTCCTTCTGTTTGGGCGAATGATTATCGCAAGTTTATTATTATTATTATATATATATATATATTTTACATTTTAGCAGTATTTCTGTTTAGAGTTTAGTTTGAATATTAAGCAGCTGTAGTCTACGGGCATGAGATCTTATCCATCCCTTAATTCAACTTTCAAGTTTCTCTAACTTTCCCTAACCCGGAGAAAGGAATTGTCATTGGAATCTGCGTTTCTTTTAGACTACGTAATTAAATAAGGGTCAGCTACTTACTTATTACTCACCTTAAGTTAGGGGTAATGATCCACTTGCCACCTCCAGTTTTGAAACCATCTTGTTACCACCTTAAGTTTGTAATTGCTAACAATTAACAACTGGATAAATTTTCCGTCAAAAAAGTTAACCCCGTCAAGGGAAAATTATCCAACCATTTATAAGCAAATAATAAAACTGAAAAAAAGGCAACAAAAAAATATCAAAAGAAAAAGTCATTAAAAAAAGAAGAAACAAGAAGGTAACGAAGCATGAGAGGCATGGCCCAAGAGGGAAGGATTGAGATCGGAGTAACCGAATCTGCAGCCCCCCTCTGTCGCTCCCCCGCTCAATCTGGGTCTGTGTTTCTCTCTCCCTTTCTATCTCTCGATCTGGTGACCTATCCCTCTTCTCCATCTCTCAATCTATGGCGGGGACTGCTTCTAGTCGGTCTTAATGGATGATCTCAGTGAGACGCTTGACCGGAGGTGACAAGCGTGATCTGGATTGTCGTGACAAGCCGTGGTGGCGAATCGGTGGTATGAGGTTGGGTTGAAAGGTTATCGGGTTTAATGGAGGTCTGATAGTGAGGGTGGTGGTTTTCACGGGCAAGGTCGCCGGATTCTGAGTTTGTGCAGGTGGTGCTGCGCAGGTGGATTTCATTATGTTCTTGGTGTTCATACCACTTTGCTCCTAAAACTCCGTTAAGTAACGGAAAAATTTAGATGGAATTTATCTCAGTTGTTAATTGTTAACAATCACAAACTTAAAGTGGTAATAAGATGAATTCAAAGCTGGAGGTGGCAAGTGGATTATTACCCCTAACGGGAGGTGGTAATAAGTAAATGACCCTTCATTAGTTTTGAAAACTTCAAAATTTCACCACAGATTTCGCTATACCTAAATAGCTTGTTCTCAGCTAAGAGAATGCTCGTCTTCAAAATCATGATCATGTTCATCACCATCGTTCTCGTCATCATTATCGATTCCTTCCTTCAGAAAACGAACTTGCCAGTATCATGCACTCTCCGGTTAGGGAAAATATAAAGCAAACCACAAACTGTTTAGATATGAAAAGTATTTCCCTTCGTGGAGTAGTTATGTCATTACATATTCGAAGCGATAAATGTCAAACAATAGAGTGATTAAAACTATTGGTTCAACTTCTGAACAAGCAATATATCCTGATCAAGAAAAATAAATCATCTTTAACATAAACGAAATAATAATTCAATCACTAGGGTCAGGATCATGCGGTTTTCCCCTTTGAGGAGGCTACTCTTGAAAGAGTAGCTTCTCCTCGTCAGTTCTAGGGTCATAGTATATGAATTTTTTCCGGTCTCTTGTAACAATCTCAAGGATTTTAAGGATTTTACCACAGTCCATTGTCTCAAAAGAAGTAAAATCAACCCAGCATTCAAACCTATACAATCTTGACCAGGATTCAGCAATGCCATAATCCTTCATCACCCACACTTGTCGTACAAAATATCCCTCATCCACAAAGAGGGAAATTGAGTCTTGGAAAGTTGAAAGTCGTGTCGCTCGAGTGCGGTTCTCCAAAGGTGGCATGCTTATTTCGTGAAATTCCTCGTCCATCATGTTGAAGCACAAGATGACCAACTGATCCGGTTGCCCAATCCATGCAATCCAGTGGGCACAACCTCTCACAAAGGCGTTAGGGGAATGATAGTGCTCTCCTTTCGTTACGTACTTGGTTGGGCAACTAATTTTCTTCCACGAGTCGGAGATCAAGCTGTAAATCTCGACGTTTCCCAAAGTATGAGGAATATTTCTGTGGTACTCGAGCTTTATGACCTTGTAATCACCTGTCTCGTGGACAAACCCAAATCCGACAGCTGCTCGCCGACAAACGTTGCTAGAACTTTTCAAAATCTTGACTTTGTTGATATAAGGGTTCCATAGAAATATTTTGTATTTAAGAAAGCATGGCAGCCCCTTAAATGGCCAGGAAAATTTATACTCAAGAAAGCATGCCAGCCCATTAGAGCAACCCGCTAAATTATCAGACTTAGGGTCATTGTGTTCTATCAGTAGTCTCTTGGGCTCCATCGAACCATCAATCCGACCATTGAAGGAATAGAGATGTATTTCACAGCCTTTAGAGGTCACGAAATCCCTAGTTTGGGGATCTCGTATAGAGTCACTTGTGACCACTCCGAGGTCTTTTGTGATAAAAGAGCGCCAAGTTCTGCAAACGCACCTGCACATGCGAATTGCTTCGGCTGGCAGTCTTTTGATAATGATGTCGAAAAGAAGATCTTCGGGCAAGCTTGAAAATTGATCTTGTGCAGTAGTTGCTCCTCTATTCTGTGTCATAACTGGTATTGTTTGCGGATTCATGAAGCTGTCACAATCTGTTGATATTGTGAAACAACGTCAAAAAAATTAACATAAGAAGCTTGGATTATCAATTTTTTTTTCAAATTGTGAAACAATGTTTAAAACTTAACAATATAGGAAGCTTGGATTAATCGATTTGTTGATATTATGAAACAATGTTTAAAAATTTAACAACTTAAGAAGCTTTGATTAATATTAGTTTCATCAAGCAACATATTAATATCATATGTATGAAAGGACATATATTAATTTATAAGATCAGCAGAAGGTGATTGAATCACATACCTGATATGTTCTATTAAAAGTGGAGGTAGAAACTTAGGGTTGATGCTCAGGTATGTCGTGAGAAGAAGTGGCGCAACGACGGCAGCGTTAACCAAAGTATATATAGATGAAGCTGAATGTAGTTTAGGGTTTTCATATTGAACTAAGGAGCAAATAGAAAATCATCCTAAACATGAAGGGTGTCACCGAAAAAATAAATAAAATAATTTTCTGAACAGAAATGGGCGATCAACTACTCTTTAGCGTTTACCAAAAAAAAAGAAATTTACTAAAAGATCCCTATGTAAGCATATATTCCCAACCCTAATTGTTCCTTAGAAAGAATACGACATACCGCAGCTTCAAGAGCAGACTGAATTGAGAGGTACTTCCTATATATTACACGTTTATGGACGTTTTTCTCCTAAATCTAATTGGTACTGTTCAAGCCTTCCACATCAAATTAGTTATGTTACATGGGCTCCGACCTGTTTGCTCAAATCTACGTAAAATTGATTATTAGGTTATAACTAGGGTTAAATAATGTTGAAAAAAGCATACTATTTCATGTTATCAATTAAGAATCTAGGAGCAAATGTGTGCTAACTCAAGTAGTAGAGCGTTTATAAAGCCCATGCATGAGGTCCTAGGTCCTAAGTCTAGGATGCTTATACTTGTTTGTGCAAATTAATGTTAGGTCTCTTGCCCTTGTTAATTTTTGTGAGTCTTGTTATTATATGATAATTAGATCTTCCCAATTAAAAAGGGGTAGCTATGGAACAAGATCAATGGACAAACTTGGTGGACGATATTCTTTTCGACATCATTATTTCAAGGTTGCAGTTGGAAGACATCCTACGGTGCAGGTGGGTTTGTAGAACATGGCGCTCTTTCATCGCAAAGCACCTCGGAGATATCACTCGTGGTTTCCTACCCGACAGTGAAACTAGGGATTACACGGAGTCCAATGGCTCTCGAGTATACCTCTACTCCTTCAACGCTTGCATTGAAAATTCGATCGAGCCCAAGAAACTTGAATTTACAAAATTTCGTTCAGTAATCCAGAGATCCCTTGCGGGATACGAGAGATATCTTGTAGGTTATTCTCATTGGTTGGCGTGCATTATGGATTGTCCTAGTTATAATTCAATTGGTAAATCGTATAATATCATCTTATGGAACCCTTTCCTCAACAAAACCATGACTGTTAAGAAATTCAATCTACGTGGTCAAGTAGTTCTCGGTTTTGGGTTTGTTCCTCAGACAAGTGATTATAAGGTGGTTAAGCTAGAGTCCCCCAGTAATTGTGCGTATAGTTTTAAAGTTGAGGTTTATAGCTTGCTAGTAGATTCGTGGGAGACGATTAGTACGACAAAAAAGTACACAAAGTTAAGGGGACAATGTTGTCAATCTCCCAATGCTTTTGTCAGAGGATCTGCCCATTGGGTTGTCAGTACAGGGCCAATGGACAACCAAGTGATCTTGTGTTTCAATATGGTAGAAGAGGAGCTTCGGGAAATAAAAATGCCATATCCCACAGGTGCACGAGCGAGCAAAGTTACAGCTTTTCAAGACACACTTGCTCTTGCTCCAGACTTGGGCTTTTACAAATTTCAATTGTGGGTGATGAAGGAATATGGGATTGCAGACTCATGGTCAAGAGTTTATACATTGGAAGGCTGGCCCTTTAGTTATAATTGTGAAATTCTGAGCAATGGGGATATTATTTTGGGGAATGGACATGGTACACTCATTTGCTATGATCCTTCAACGCGGAAGAGCAAGGAATTTCGTTACGGCTCATCAAGTGAAGATAAAGGTATCTGCAGGTTTAAGGGTGTCGGAATTAAGTTTTAAACGTTTCACAAGATACATTGCAGCAGCGGGATAGTAGAGAAGGTCTATTTGTATTTTTCATATTAATTCCTAGCAAACATGACTAAGGTTTTGATATTTTCCGGTGGAAGTTTTTTTCTCCTTCTCTTGATTTGATTGTGTTAAATTTCTAACTGCTCGTCGAGCCTGTAACCACAAAAAAATTAAAGCGACCATTTATAATAAAAAGGCCACTAACAGCAGTGAAGGGAATAGTAACAAGCTAAAAAAGACAGGCTGAACCTCTATAAGCACCAACATGACGAGCAGGAGAAAAAGAAATGTTTCCAATATCTGGATACTTGAATGTTGGAAATTACAGCTGTTGGAAAAACGGTTCTTTAACGACACCTTTGGACCCGGTTCAACAAGGGCTCGTTTGAAATCTACCTCTAACAAACGCGTTCTATTAAACTAGGGCAGTGTTGGATCCATTCAAGGTCTCACTCGTAAAAAATCGTCAAGTGATGACTGAGAAAAAGACGTTGAAGTTGGGGGTTTCACAATTCCGAACAATTCCGAAATGTGAAAGTCCCTCATCAATGGAAAGAGAGATTGGGGTGTTTATCAACTTCAAGCTTTGGTTCTAACTTCTAAAGGTACACCCTTTGGGCGAAGCCATTTTTTCAAGGAGGTCGGACCATGCTATGGACCGAACTCCAATGCGGCACGGCTCGGATCGCACTCTGACCAGGCTATGGCTTGGTTTGGTTTGGATATATTGTTAGGCTTTACTCTAGCCTAATACTTTTTCGTGCCAGAAATGAGCTCTCTACAGTCTCAAAATTAATAGAAATTAATCTGTTTCATTTTTGTTAACTAGTAAAGAGCACATGCGTTGCACGTGGTATTACCATTGAGCAATGATGCAAGTACTACCACTTCAAAATTACAACAATCCTCAAGTAACAAGGTCGAAATATGCAATCATTTGATAATTATATAACAAGGAAGACAATCCATGTTTGACACAAAAAAACTCACGAATAAGTGAAAAAAAAAATATTTTTAATAAAAATCTGAATGTGGTTAGACGCCCAAGACCACTAAAAGAATACAAAAGAATCAACTACCACAATAAACAAGCAAGAGAGGGTATCAATATAATTAGCAAATATGTCCACGATAACATCAGTCTCTAATACATCCTCCTTTTCGGAATTAGAATTAAGTATCTGAGGTTCATGGATGTCCTCAACGTTCAAGAGATTTACAAAGAATGTAACACACGAAAGAAGCAAGTAATAGTGGATCGAATATGAGTTTCTTCATAGTTAGATAAAGAAGTTTGAACTTCCAATGTATTCTAATGAAATATGCAACACTGGTATGTATAATAATTCCAGACACACTATACCTATTCAGCTCACTGATTTGAGACCCTTTTTTAGGAATTAATGGTTTAAGGTATGTTCTTCTCATCAGGTGCAAATATGAAAAGAGCGAAATTAACATAAGCATTTTCGTAGCCTAATCTAGTGAAATCAAATCAAATCAAATAAGCATTTTATCCAAATTGTATTTCGCTAAGGATGAAACGAAGAACAAAGAAGAAGTTTCTACGGCACAAGGACACAAAGTTAAGGCACAAAGTTAAGGCACAGTCAAATTTCCACACAGTTGATGTTCACAACAAAATGTAAACTAAAACAATTCTTTATGTACCTGATAAAGCCGCTGATGAATCATACTCCATTAAGATTTTCATTCTCATATGGATTTATGAAACACATTGCAAAAAAAGTAATGCTAAGAGAAACAATACCTGCAATCAATGAGTAGCCAAACACCTAATGTGATGATTATCATAACTGAAACCAAACATGTAGGGGTACAAAAAATATGAGCTGGAAACAAAGAGGTAAGAGGAAGAAGAAAAAAACCTAACGAACATCTAAAATATTTCCTCTTTTAAAGAGTAAAGTTAAGCAATTAGTTTACTCTAACTTTCTCCAAATTTGACTCATTTTCATTTGAAAGTGCAGCATGAATCTTCTTCACTGTAAGGAAAAAGAGATTTTTCTACCGAAATAAAACTGCCAATGCCATTTCCCTACCAAGGTTTAGACCGGCAGTGAAAATAGGAGCATGCAAAAGATGCTTACCAGTGAAACCATCCCAGCTCTTGACCTATAAGACCGTGTAACGGCCTCAAATATGTCCATGTTCCTCTGTATGTTTCTGAGATCCATATTCACGTCACACCTTGATTAACAAACAATTATTTGGCGATCTAATTTTGAATAATGGCTATTTATGGAAGATTACCATATTTTAATGGATTCCTACTCACTTTTCTGTTCAACACAATATGATGATGATAGTTTACTCATTGTGACACTACATAATGAAGTTGCATAACGCTACTTAGTCATATATTAGTTAGCGTATCAGCCCGTGTACCGATGAATTCAAAATGCTACTGGGCAGTATATCAAGTGGTTTCCATGCAACAAAAAAGTTGACCAATTACCACGCGAAGGAAATAGTACAAAGTAACGGAGCTTCACCATATCCTCATAGGAAAAAGATTATACCAATTATACGGAACACGTAAAGGAGTGCAACATATATTTTTTAACATCATAACTTTCAAATGGAGTGAAAATATTCAAGAGCTCACATTGGTCCGAGAACCTTAATGTCACTAATCTGGGTTGTAAGTACAATAAACTCATAACCTACTCTGTGTTTCCTAAATAAAAAAGTTTCTAAGTACCAGCATACGAATGATATGAAGTTATTACTATTTTTAAATAAGAGTGAAATTTGCAAGTAGGAGTGGTGCTTAAGGGTGAAGTTGAAACAAAGATCATTGTATTTATAATAAGAATGTAACTTTATATGAACAAATTTTCCTTCAATTGCCTTAATGCGAGAACCATGTCAACAACCTATAAAAAAATACATTGTTGCATCAATTTTGGCATATAAACATTTATTTGTAACTGATATATGGCCAGACAAAAAAGTAAAAGTTTGAGTAAACGATAACATAGAGGACAAAGTAAAAAAACCAACAAAAATCAGTGTCATGTAGAGACAAAGTTTTGATCCTTCTATGTAAGTTCGTTTCATGGTGAACTAAAAAGTAGTTTTTTTTTTTTTTTTTTTTTTTTTTTTTTTATAAAAAGCATTATTCATTAAAAGTCTAAAACCAGCCAAAGAGAAGGTCATGAAGACCATACAGAGCTATAGAGCAATGGCTGCTTTGGCAAAACCATGAGCAAGCACATTCCAATCTCTCGGAATTAAAGAGAAAAAACAAGATACAAAGCTCAAAGAACAAATTGAAGATAAGTGAACTAAACAAAAGAGAGACAAGTAGTGAATAATAAAATCACTTCGAGAAGAACTTAACGTTAAACTCGTTCAAACAGGTGGCAGTTTCTCAATATTCTGAGCAAGAAAAAACAAATTGAAACAAAATTTTGATGAACAAGGGACATATTCAGCGAGACCTAACCATTGAATTATATTAAACAATATAGCATTCATTAAAAAAAAGGCTAAACAGTATCGCAATGCTAGGAAACCTTCAAACTGAAACTGTTCCAAACAGATAACAAATTATCACTTCCTACACAATCACATATCGAATGGACGTGATAGGAAGGCGATCGAACTTATCTTGACTATAAATTGATATTGACTAATAGTTAATTGTTGATTGGAATACAAACTCACATACATACCTTGTGCGATGTGCTCTTGAGGGATGATCTGGAGATTGCAGTGTGGCACTCGCTGTGCGATTACCACCGGTAGTGATGCAACAATACCGCAGATGCAACAACGATTTAGACAAGGGCTTGACGATTTGGACAAGAATGCGCAAACTTCGTGCTTTGACGGGTGGCTCGTATTGTGCCATCGACACGAGAGATCAGACTCCGCATGACTTTGCTTGTTCGAACCTGGGATATCATTTGTCGACTGCGGAAACCTGGGATCGGAGTGGCAGTGGTAGTGGTTTATAAATCAGTCTGAAGTGTTGCGTCGTTCTGATGGGGTGCATCGTGGGGTGCATCGTTTAGTGAGTATTAGGGCTTTTGCTAAGGGGCCTTTTCGTTAATTGAGGGGCTTAATAAAGGGTAATTTAGGTATTTTAAAAAGGTTAGGAACCATTATGGTTAGGAACTCTTCAACCTTTTATATAGTAGAGATTAACAACAGTAACTGTTCAAACTTTGAACAACAAACAATTACAACCGTTATAACAGTTGTGTCCCTCCTCTCACTGCCTACAAAAGGGCAATCCTCTTCTCAGAACTTTCATTCTGAACACACTACTCTCCATAGACAAAACCTCTACACATATTCTCTTACACTAGTCTCGTTCGCTGTGCGTTTTACAACGGTGCTTCGTCTGTAACACAAGAAGAGCTTCTATCATGGGGGAAAATTCGCCGCTGTATAACCAACGCACCAACGGTAAGAGGATGATACTGTCTTAAGGATATCTTCCATGTATGAATTGTTCTTCAAATTATATCTGCATTCAGTTGCATTTGGATCAGTAAGTTAGTTTCATATTTTATTTTTATTTTTATTTTTCCTTTTTTCGATTTTCTTCCTATAAGAATAAATTGGGTTCTCTTTTCTAACAACTTAAGACAATAGTCTTTTATGTTCTTCGGAAAATAGTGTTGGGGATTTTAGTGTCATCGGCCATTCGTGTAATCGGATTTACTTACGACCACATTGGCATGTACATTGTACACGTTAGGAGGTGTGGAGTAGACGCGTGCACACAACTATGCTAATGTCTTCGACAACGAACTCCAGGACGACTGCGGGGTTCGGGGGCGGAGCCCCCGACGGGGGTCCGGGGGCAGCACCCCGGTGGGGTCCAAGGGACAACGCAAAAAAAAAAAAAAAAAAAAAAAAAAAAGTTTATTGCTTCACAAAAAAATGTCTCCGATTTTATTTTAGTTGGAATAACGGACTGAAATCTGGCGGTTGTAACAGCCAGATTAAACGCTTTTCCCTTCTCTAATAAGTTGGTTTTTGGTCGAATTCAGAAACAGAGGATATCCATATTCGTTCTTGAAGTCTCTGTTTTATCCAATTATTGATTTCGTGTGTATACCACCGAAATACTCAAATCTGAAAGTTATACCATGACTCTAAGATTATCCAAGTTCAATTGATTCATATACACACCCAGAAATTCCTACAAATAGTTCATGTATTCATTAAAAAACCTGTCTACTTTAACTTTCTGTAGTAGCTCAAGTGGTAGAGCGTTGGAAGCCCCTGCATGAGGTCCCGGGTTCGAACCCCTCAAGAAAAAAGTCTGTTATCAGTAATCTGTAATAGTCAGATTTATTTCTATATTATGTTATCAGTTTCTATAATTAGTTTATGTAATCTGTTACAGTCACATTTGTTTCTGCGACCTGTAATCAGTTTTTATAATTTGTCACGTTTAGATTGATTTCTGTAATTCGATTATTTATTTCTATAAATTGTAGTCTTGTAATTTTTTTAGACTGTTTTTATCTTGTTTTGTCTGATTTAGTTTTTACATACTGTAATTCTTCATCTAATTAAATTATTTGTTCTTCTAAAATAAATTAATTGTTTAGCAACGGCATACGGACGAACCGAGACTAATGTGGCAGTGTCTGCTATGCCAGTTATACCGGTGAATACTCATTTGGTGGAACAGCCTGAAAAGTTCTGCGAAAAATAATTTAAATGGTGGATGTCGAATATGTATTTCTACCTTATCACCCTTAGTATTGCAAGGTACATGTTGGAGGACGTGCCAAATCTTTGAAAATCTAGACAAAGAGCCGGTCTTAGCAGCCCATGCTTGACATCACTCTGAATTTTTGGGTAGGAAATATGTATTAAATTGGGTAGAGAATCAGCTGTATAATGTATACTCTGCTGTTAAGACTACTATAAAACTTTGGGAATCCCTTTAAAAGAAATATAAAACAGTAGATGCGGGAGCCATGAAGTAGGGTAGACAGTAAGAGCATAATGTCCCAGGTGCAAGACTTCCAATGCTTCATTCATGACGTTCAAGCAAAGAACATGATCCTTCCTGAAGAGTTTCTCGTGGGAGTCGTGGTACACAAGTCATCATCGACGCGGAAGATGTAAACCAATTTCCTTAAGCATAAGCGAAGGGAAATGAGCATGGAAGACCTTATTGTTCGTCTCAAGTTTGGAGAAGGAAATTGGACTTCTGACAAGTTCTCGACTAGCTATCAGCCTAAGGTTAATATCGTTGAAGGAGGTTCGGAAACCATCCACCTCAAACAGAAGTTCAATGCTCCTACCGAAAGAAGAAAAAGGTTCGCGGGAAAGTGTCACAATTGTGGCTAGAAGGTTCACAAGAAGAGAAAGAATTTAAAAGGTAAGAAGCCCGAAGTTCACATGAAAAAATCCAAGAACGATAATGATGGAGGAAACTTTGCATCCATAATTTCAAAAGTGAACATTGCTTAAGGAAATCATAAAGAATGGTGGGTTGACACCGGCGCCACCCCATATATGCTCGGATGAGAGCATGTTTACTTTCTATGAGATTGTTACATGGAAAATTTAGCAACATCCAGTGTCAAAGGAAAAGGGGCGGTAACCCTGAAGATGACTGCCGGAAAGAAAATCGTACTCAACGATGTTCTCCATGTCCTAGACATCAGGAAGAACATAGTCGCTGGTTCTGTTCTTAGCAAGAATTGTTTCAAACTTGTTTTTAAATCCGACAAATGTGTATTAGACAAGAGAGGAGGGTATGTGGATAGGGGTTACTAAAATGATGTGATGTTCAAACTCAATGTAATACTAGTTGTCTAAGCTACGAATAAGAAACAGCAATTAATTACTTGCTTGAGTCGTATACTTCTTTTCCGTCTTCTTCTTGGAGGTAGAGGAAATCAACAGTAATTCTCTGACTTTTATGATATTACACACTACATGCAGTGAGACGTTTATTGCGCATGCTATGTATTCTTATTAATCCTTTTGTTTACTTATTTGGTTGTATAATTTGATCTTCACCAGCCTTTTTAACAATTTAATCATCAATTTCTACCGTATGAACTTGAACTAGATTAAAACAACCTAAGGAAGTTCAAACATGGGAGAGGAACAACCCCTTACGTCCTCAAACAAAACCCCCTCCAAAAATCCGGGACGGTGACTCGAAATACATTGTTCAAAATTAACAACAAAGGATTAAAGGCAGAAATGAAGGGAGAAACATGAGAGCCTTACCTAGATGGAGAAGATGCAGCAGCCAGGAGATCAACAACTTTGTTGGTAGACCTGTGCTCAAACTTCAGAAGAAGCTTATAGCTCACGGCTAATTTCCTGCATTCCAGAATGATGTTTTCAACAATGTGGTCGCGATCAAGCTTGCGAAAAAGATTAACCAGATCATTTCAATCAGTAAAAGCAATCAGACAGGAAATATTAAGCATTTTGGCAAGATTAATTTCTACTTGATTTGATTAATTAGAAGGTCACCATTATGATAAATTAAAAAACATAAATTAAAAGAAAGGAGATCCATACGAAAGTAGATATTGTAAACAGGATCTTCCACAAGAACAAATAGAGCTTTTGATAATTCAAAAATAATAATAATAACTCAATCTAGATCATCAATTTCTAGGCCAGGAACAGGTGGTCTGACTCTTCGACATTACTTTGATCCATTGCTCCAAACACTGAATTTTTTCGTTTTGAGTAGAAGAAGTATCTCCTCGTTTACACAAGAAACTTTCAGGACGCCCAATGTGTTCTTTCACCCTAGTCGTAGGGTCGTAGTATATAAATTCATCCGGATTACTGAAACAAATCATCAGAATCTTGCCACTGTCCATGATCTCAAAACAGTTGATAGAGACCCTCCATTGGAACTTGTACAATCTTGACCAGGAATCTGCAATGCCCTAATCCTTCATCACCCACACTTCTATCAATGTGTCATCCATCATGCCACATCCAATAGGCAGTACATTTGCAAATATGGCAACTGAGTCCTGAAAAGTAGTAAGTCGTTCCAGTGTCGTGCAAAATTCAATAGGCGGTATATTCATTTCGTGGAATTCTTCTTCCATCATGTCGAAGCACAAGACCACCATTCTTCTTGGTTGCTCCGTCATGCAATCCAGTGGGACCGCCCTTTTGCAAAGGCATTAGGGGACTGCTCGTACGGTTCACATAAACCATAACATGTTGTGCAACTAATGTTCTTCCATGAATCAGATAACGCACTGTAAACCTCGACATCCAAAGCAAAGGCACCAGTTGTGTCGTACTCTATTTTCACGACTGTAATCACCAGTCTCATGGACAAACCCGAATCCGAGAACTATGCTCGAACTCTTCACAATCTTGATTTTCTTAATGTAAGGGTTCCATAGAAATATATTGTATAATGTATTGTATACTTTAGCACAATAGCACCTGATGATTGGTAAGGTTGTAATAAGCGAATACACTCAACAAAGCATGCCAACCCATTAGAGTAACCAACTAAATCTCTAGGACCGGGGCGATAAGTGGTGAGTTGTAGTAGTTTCTTGGGCTTCCATGAACCATCAGTGCAGCCATCGAAAGAATAGAGATGCAATTCAGAGCCTTCATAGGTCCGTACTCCCTAGTTTGGCGATCTTGCATCAAGTCATGTGTGACAACTCCGAGGTTTTTTGTGATAGAACAGCTCCATATTCTGCAAATGCATCTGCACACGCGGAAAGCTTCTGTAGGATGTCTTTTGATAATGATGTCGAAAAGAAGATCCTATGGCAAGGTTGACCATTGATCTTGTGCAGTATCATCTCTTTTATTCCGTTTCATAGCTGGTTTTGTTTGAGAATTCATTAAAGTGTCACTATCTGTTGATAATGCATAACATTAGGACAGCCGTCTAAAAAATTAACTCATCAATCAAAACACATATGTCATCATACATATTAAAAAACATAGAAATCTCTGTTTAGGGTTTATTTCTTAGATGGATAGCCATCCTAGATTCTCAATCGAAAACACGAAATAAAATAATTTTCTCAACACTCTAAACTCTTGAACCCTAATAATTAATCTTAGGTAGACACAAAGATCGGAGATTATGTAATGACCTAATTTGATCTGTTTTTGAAGCCAGATGATGCAGGTGATGCAATTGGAAGAAAATACAATAAAAATTGGAACCGTTCACAATCCCAAAACTCTAGAACAGGTAAAACCCCTCCAAACAAACCTAAAATTTAGGAGAAAAAACTTCCACAAATATATAATATTCACAGTACCTGTCAGTTCTGAAGCTGTGGTTCTTGGTCTTCTTCCTATGCAACGCTTATGGCTGGGGAGAAAAGACTGAACTAAATACACAAACTAACCGAGGGTTCTTTTTGTAAATTATAATTTCGGGGTAGACCTCTAAGGGCTAGTTTGGGAATGCTGTGGCGGTGCTAGAAAGCTGCTGTGTGAAAACACTGTGGAAAAGCTGATGTGAATTCTTGATAAAATGTTGTTTGGTAAATATTACGTAAAAGCTGCTGTGAAATATTGATATAGTAATTTTGTGTTTGGTAAAATCAAATGTGAAGTTTCTCTAAAAGGGTAAAATGACAAAAATATATGACACTTGTCATTTCTGTAAATATAACTGTTGTTATTTTAAAATTTTGCAAGGTTAAAATCGGTTGTAGATAAATTAATCAAAATTACTTTCTGGAAAAGCATCTCCCCCCTTGCTTCCTAAAAACTGTTGTGGGACAGCAGAAACTGTCCGAAAGAACAGAAATTTTATTTTAACCAAACACACTAAAACTATTTCTGTTGTCGGAAAGGAGCTGTGCTGGCAGCAAAAGCATTCCCAAACTCACCCTAAGTCAACTAGCCTGTTCCCGAACCACATGTGTTCAGCTTGCCAGAAGGTCGTTTGGTTCTATAATTTAACCAAATAAACTATATATAAAGAGTGTTTGAGTGAATATTCACAGTATATTGTACTGCCTTATATACATGATAATGACCGAGTCCCAAACCTTATATGAAGAGTGCTTTGGAGGAGAATAATGCACACCTCAATACAATTCTCTCGGTAATACTTGCCTCTCTTCACCTCTCGTCTCAGTCTCATGTTTGAGTTCATAACACGTTATCAGCACAATATTTTCCTAGCAATATTTTTATTTTATTTTTTGGTTTTGGGTGCTAGTTTGGCTTCGTGTATACTCTCTCATTTTTTCAATGAAGTTTTAACATTGCATCAAAAAGGAAAAAATAATAGTAACACAGGAAGTAGGATTTCAAACTGTTGAAGGAAACCAAACTGGCCGTTAGATTTTGAGTAAAATAAGCTGATATGGTAATTTTTTGTTCTAAAATATGAGATATCTCTCTTCTCCGAAACGAATAATTGGGTACACGATTGGTGAAGTTATGGTAATTTTTTTGTTGAGGAAAACTGATATGGTAATGATTTACTAATAAAATGACGATATATCTATTCTATAAAATAGCATGGTTTAACAAACTTTTGAATTTTCAGCCGTTAGATTAAATCAAACTCATCCCCACCATTAGATCTCACATCTTTATTACATCTCTAACTACCCACTCTCTTTGGACATCTTTAACTACCCACTCTCCTTGGACATCCATAACTAATAGGAAACAAGTTTTTCTCAATTACACATTTTTTTATTTCTTTTTTCACCACATTTGTAAATATAATTTTTGAATAACACCTCTAAATTCATTTAAAAAAAACACTTCTAAATTAAAAAATTATCCAATTTAGGGATAGTGCTATCGGGCACGAGTAATACTCTAGTATTAAAAAAATAAAATAAAATGACGATATATAAATAACACCTTAAGTTTCCAAATTCCCTAAACGGGAGGGGGAATAGTAATCTACCTAAACTGGATTTCACGTCCCTTTTCTCCAAAGGAAAAGAAACCATTATAGGGTCCGGAATCGGGAATGGTAAACTCCCCAATCCTTTCGAGGGTAATCACAATCAGCCAAAGAAAGGAAACCAGCGAAAAAAAGTCAATCTCAAAGATAGAGCCAGAAGGAAAATGAAGAGAGTTGCGGATGAAGAAGATCTCAACAGTACAGCCAAACGCAAGATGAAGGAACAACCCTCCATGGTCATCACTGAAAAGGGGCTTAGAAACGGAGGGGGCAAGAGGAACTGTAATGAGGAAGTTGTCATCATAGACCCTGGAGAAGGGGGTTTGGATTCAAGCGAATTCCCTCTAAGAAATAACGAAGAAGCAATGGAGTGTGAAGAGAAGCAATCATCCAATCTACCAGAGGCGGAGACTGCTGAGCAGCTCTTCCTAGAGCAATGAGTGCCTTAAGGTGGAACGTTCGGGGGCTTGGCAACCCTTGCAATGTACTAGCCCTTCGCAATATTGTGAAGGACTGCCGACCAAACCTTGTTTTCTTGATGGAAACTAGGTTACATTCAGAAGAGATGGATCTTGTAAGACGAAAAGTTGAGTATGCAAAAGGTGTCTATGTGGATAGCATCGGGCGTGGTGGTGGACTTGCCCTGCTTTGGGACGAAAATGTAGATGTCCAGATACATTCGAGTTCCATCAACTACATCCACTGTTCTGTCAAACCGACGGATAGCAATTTCAGTTGGTTCCTTACTGGATTTTACGGAGATTCAGAAAAGAAGGAAATAAATAACTCTTGGGAACTCCTACAACGACTCAAACCCATGGAGATGCTCCCTAATGCGTAGTAGGCGAATTCAATGAAGTATTATCCCAAGCTGAGAAAGACGGAGGAAGGTTTGTCACTTCAAGTCAAGTTGATCCTTTCATCCGTACCCTTCGAAAATGTGATTTAACAGATCTGGGTTATGTGGGTAACCCTTTTACTTGGTCTAACAACCAAGAAGACATGGCTAACATCAGAGAACGCTTGGACAGAGTGGTGGCTAACCTGAGTTGGCGATCTCGATTTGGCAATGCAAGAGTTAATCACTTGATTAGCTCTACATCGGATCACAACCCAATCGAGTTGAAATTCGATGGCACTCAGCACAACAGTGACAATCTCGGAGATAGGCGGTTCTATATCGAGACGACTTGGCTGAGAGAAAGGGACTGTGATGACAAAGTACAGATGGAATGGTCCACGGGGGGACAATCGGTGAAAGCTAAACTCATCAATTGTGCTTCCGGACTCCAACTCTGGAGTAGGAACAATGTGGGTCAATTGAAGAAGAAGATCAATATCAAGAAGAAAGAGATTGCTAGACTGCAATACCAACGACAAAGTGGCCAAGTTATTGACCGCCTCAGGCAAGCAAAAGCAAATCTCAATAAACTCCTTCAACAAGAAGAAGACTTGTGGCAGCAGCGCTCGCGAGTACAATGGCTCAAATGAGGAGACAGGAACACGAAGTATTTCCACCGTAAAGCCTCTGCGAGAAAAGCTAGAAACACTCTTAAGGGGATCGAGGACACTACTGAACAGTGGCATACCGATGATCATGCGATCATTCAGGTTCTTACTCAACACTTTGATAATTTATTCCAGTCCTCTAATCCCTCGAGTGGTGATATTGAAGAGATGTTGACTTTTATTACACATGGTATTTCGGTGGATCAAAGGAACTTCATGGAAGCTCCTTATACCATTGATGAGGTCACTAACAATCTAATGCAGATGAATCCTACAAAAACACCTGGTGTGGATGGTTTCCCAGCTATTTTCTTCCAGAAATATTGGAATCTGCTTAAAAATGAGGTGGGCAGTTGTGTGGTTCGGATCTTAAATGGAGAAGAAAGCGTGGCTGCCTATAATCATACTATCTTAGCCTTAATCCCTAAGATTAAGCAGGTCCGAACTCTAGCAGATCTAAGACCAATCAGTATGTGTACTCTGATCTACAAAATGGTTTCTAAAACCATGGCTAACAGACTCAAACAGATCCTCCCTGATGTAATATCAGAGGTCAATCTGCCTTCGTCCCGGGAAGGCTCATAACCGATAATATAACCTCAGCCTTTGAGATCCTACACACGATGAAGAAAAGAATGAAGGGGCGAGAAGGAGTCCTAGCTTTAAAAACAGACATAAGCAAAGCTTATGACCGTGTCGAATGGTGTTTCCTAGTTCAAGTCTTGCAAAGACTGGGTTTTGGACCTAAATGGATGAACCTAGTCTATGATTGCATTTCCACTACATCATTTTCTTTCTCTTTTAACGGACGTGTTGTTGGAAATATTATACCCAGGCGTGGGCTTCGTCAGGGATGTCCCATCTCTCCGTATTTATTTTTGTTTTGTGGTGAGGTTCTCTCTCGCGCTCTCACGTTTTCGCTTGCTAGTGAAACTATTACAGGGGCTGCTGCGTCTAGAGGGGGTCCTCGCGTCTCCCACCTTTTCTTTGCAGACGACAGCATGTTATTTACAAAAGCAAACACAAGCGAGGTTACAACCCTATCTGCTATCCTACAAAGCTATGAAAAAGCAACTGGGCAACAGATTAATCTCAATAAATCTTCGGTTGTCTTCTCAAGCAATGTGCCGAACGAAACAGCTTCTCAACTCAGTCAGCTGCTTGGGGTAAAACGGGAGCAACTGCACGACAAATATTTGGGACTTCCTACAGAATTGGGGAGAAGCAAAATGTTCAGTTTCCATAGCATACCGGATAGAATACAAGTGTAGATAGTGCTTTCTGAGCTGACAGATCTTGGCCACGTGGCAACCATCCAGCACACCATATTGTGCTCCACACACACTGGATCACCAGCCGAGCTGATCCATGTGGGGGCTGCGAGACAGAGCCCTCGCATACCACTGCACGGGACTTGTAGGGACTTAGTGGTTTGGAGGCTAGAGTAAGCCCTGTCGCGTGCGAGCCAAGCCCGCGCGCGACCTTTAGTAACTGTTTTGAGAGATTTATGGCACGAGCTCCATAAACCCGGTCAATCTGGTCAAACCCGGTCAACCTCGTAACGGTTCCGGTATTCGCGCACAACGTGCTGTAACGGTCCCTATATACTCGGACGAACGTGCCGTTATGGTTAAGCTAATTAAGCCGCCATCAATGGGCGCATTAACCACACTACAACGGTCACATTCTCTGCTATATATAGGACGTTAACCTTTCCATACAAAGGAGAACACACTTGCCATACGCGGAAGCTCTGCCAAACCTCTGTCTCTCTCTCAGACATTGCTACTGCCTTACTCTCTCCCTACACACAACCCCACTCTTCCTTTGCAATCTCTGATCCTCTACATACGGTGTACACAAAGGTCTCCTCGCCGGAATCTCTTGTGCACATTTTGGTGAACCCGACGTGAACTTACCAACAAAAGCAACCATGTCTCAGGAGGATGATATCAGCAACAGATCGCCTTCCACCGAAACCGCCTCGGGAGAGGAGACCCGCCGTACTCCTACCACTCCCGGCGAGACACCGACGCTAGAGTCTTTGGACGCCACTGTTCAAAGTTAGGCGAAAGCTCTCAAAGCCCAATCCGTGCAGCTAGAACGGATCTTGGCCGTTCTGGGCACCCTTGCACCAAATCCTTCATCAGCCACCGCCGTCTCTCAAGGAGGAGGAGGCCCTACTGCTTCGGGACCAGGAGTGTCAACCACGCCTCCCAACCCTAACCTGCAGACTCCACCGGCGATTGCGCAGCCGCCTTCGATCCAGGGGTCAACAGCTCAGATGTTGCCTCTCACTGCTCACACTCCTCAGCCCTCGGCTTTGGCATCTAACCCGACTTTGCAGTACCCCTTGCCTCCTCCAACGGCGATTTGGGGCAATGCGAGTAGTCCATATGTCCCCAATCCTTCGACGGCGTATGTGTCGCCCCCGCCTGCGGCAACTCTTCCTTCAGCTACCGAGGGAAGCATTCCGGAATGCATGACGTCTCTGCAGAAGCGCATGGACACTATTCTGGCGCATCAGTCATTCGCGGATACCATTATCCCGAAATTAGACAACGATCCACCCATCCACGAGAGATCTATCTCATGCCTAACCCGGCGGGGTACAAGGCTCCTAAATGGGACAAGTTCGAGGATGTCAACGGAAACGCTCATGAACATGTCATGCGTTTCATTGATGTCATGGGGCCATACGGAGCCGATCCCAAATTACTAATGCGAGAGTTCCCTAAGTCTTTAGGGAACGTAGCGTACAAGTGGTACCGAACGCTGGAAGCCGGGTCCGTGAAGACTTGGGACGACATGGTCCAGAAGTTTTACACCAAGTTCTTCCAGATGGAAGAAAAGGTGACGATGATCCATCTCTCGCGGATGTATCAGAAGCGCGAGGAGGACGGAATTACTTTCATCAAGAAATTGAGGGCGAAGTCCTTGGAGTGCAAAGATCCAATGCTCGAAAGCCGGCTTGTAGAGATATGCCTGCAGTGCATGCGAGACGAATACAAAGGTATGCTCATTAATTTGCAAACACCTACGTTTTCAAAGCTAATTGAATGCACAAAGAACATCGAGCCTATAGTCGAGAGGCAGAAAAAGAAGAACGCTCCGGAGCGACCTCCGAGCGGCACCACCTACAAGATCGGGAGATTCAGTTACAAGAGGGGACGCAAAGCTGAGGTCAATACAGTTTCACCCCAGAAGCAAGCGAAGGTTGGGAACTTCGATGTACCACCTCTGCCATGCTCAGTAGAGGAGGCAAGCGACCTCTGCAGACAGTGGCGCAAGGACGGCGTCCTGCCACCGCTCGAGAAGATACCCTCTAAGGAGATGGTGAGGGACCCTAAGTGGTGCGAGTACCACGGCAAGGTCATGCACCCCACAGCGGAATGTAAAAAGCTTAGGTTCACATTCGACCAGAAGATGAAGAACGGCGAGCTGATCGCCAGCGATCGCAGGAAGGATGTGCGCAACAATCCGCTTCCTGCCCACGCGGAGCAAGACTCAAAAGGCAAGGAAGTGGCCATGATCTCAATCGTCGACTTAGAAGAGGTCGCAGAGGACGGCCTACCCATCATCGCCGAGGTCCACAATGACGAGGACTACAACATGGACACAGAAGACGAACGTGCCGATCGGATGAAGGGGTCGCACGGCTTTAGCAGATTCTTCGACGAGATGAACTTCTCCGAGAAGTGCTGGACAGACATGACGAAAGCAATCTTGAGGATAGCGGAGGACTACGAGGAGGATCTTGTAGTCTCCAACGGGAAAGTCATCAGGGCGTCTCGCTCTACAGAAAAGATTATGACCTTTTCTGCCAGCGACAAGAAGACAGATGCCAGCCACCAAAGGCCTCTGTACGTGACGGCCATCATCAATGGTGTCGAATTCAAACGAGCATTCGTTGATGGAGGAGCAGCGGTCAACGTTGTTCCGCTCCACACACTGAAGCTAGCAGGGATCCCCGAACACAAGATCGTCAGGCGTCCATCTCCGCTGATGGGATTCGAAAGCGACTCTAGGATGACGATCGGATGGATCCGCCTGGGCGTTCAGATTGGCAAAATCAAGTGTTCAGCAAAGTTCTATGTCATAGACGCAAACACCACGTATCACATGATCATAGGTCGAGCCTGGATTCATCGCTTCGACGCGATTCCTTCAACAGCTCACCAGCTTATGAAAGCTATCTGGAACGACAGAGTAGTCGAAATACCGGCTTCGACGAATCCATTCAACTTGGATGAAGCACATCTTAGCGAGGCAGTGTGGTTTACCGAGATGGCGGACGAGCAAACACCGGGACCATTCAACCCTACTCCTTTGCCTCTATGGGAGGACATTAAGGACCAGTCACCCGCGGGAGTAATGGTGACAAGGGAAGATGTCAAGGAAAAGCCGCCTACATGCGAAGAGGCGCCGCGTATCGCATACCATCGAAAGAATGTGTATACACTGAAGCGAATTGCAAAGCATGACCCTGAAGGCAAGGAGATAGGGAGCTTCTACGCCAATGGGAAGAAGTTCTATCGCATATGAAGGTGCGCGGGGATGTCCTCACACGGGCATGAGGATATCCCTGGGGAAATCAATCAAATCAAACAAATTGCGCCGACGAAAAAGCCAACACAGGGCACTCCAGACGAGAAACTCAAAGAAGCGCCTGAATGCATGGAAGACAGGCCCAGACCACAAAAGCAAGAACTAAAGGAAGTGTTCCTCAGCCCGAACGAGGAAAAGAAAAGGCCAGTCTTTCTAAGTGCGGACCTCACAAGCGAAGAGGAGCAAGGATTGCTACAGCTCCTAACTAAATACAAGGATGTGTTCGCATGGGAGTATGATGAGATGCCGGGATTGGATACAAGCATCACTATGCACCGCTTAGACATCATTCCAGGGTCTAAGCCGGTAAAACAGAGCACAAGAAGCTTCAGGCCGGAGCTTAATGTGAAAATCAAACAGGAGATTGTCAAACTCCTGGATGCCAAATTCATAGAGCCGAATCATCATCCCACATGGCTGGCAAACATCGTGCCAGTGGTGAAGAAGAACGGACAGCTTCGCATCTGCGTGGACTTCCGAGATCTCAATCGTTTCTGCCCCAAGGATGATTTTCGACTGCCCAACATCGATTTGCTTATCGATTCAACAGCAGGCCATCGCATGTTCAGTTTCATGGATGGCTTCAGCGGGTACAACCAGATCAAGATGGACCCCGAAGACGCGCGGAAGACTGCATTCATCACTCCGGTGGGGTTGTTCAATTACACAGTGATGCCTTTCGGTCTCAAAAACGCGGGTGCAACCTATCAGCGCGCCATGATGGCTCTGTTCCACGACATGATGCATAAAGAAGTGGAATTCTATGTGGATGACCTGGTGGTTAAATCCAAGTACGAAGCAGATCACCTCGCAGATCTACGGAAGGTGTTCAATAGATGTAGACGCTTTCAACTAAAGATGAATCCCATGAAATGCGCATTTGGGGTGACATCAGGGAAATTCTTGGGATGCGTAGTTCATCGCCAAGGAATCGAGCCTAACCCTGCGAAAATATCAGCCATAACCGGCATGACGCCGCCCCATAACCAGAGTGCCTTGAAGACATTTTTAGGAAGGCTATCCTATCTGCGGAGATTCATCCCAGCGATTGCCGAAATCACATGCTGTTTTAGTACTCTTCTCAAGAAGGACGCCGTGTACAACTGGGCTCCGGAGCACGAAGCTGCATTCGGAAAGCTGAAGGATTTGCTGACATCCTCAAAAATAATGATCGCACCTCAACTGGGATCACCGCTTCTGCTATATCTGACATCAACAAGGAGATCCATAGGAGCACTCTTGGCTCAGGAGTACGAAGGCCAGGAAAGGCCTATCTACTACATCTCTCGCATCGTGCAGCCTGCTGAATCGAGGTACACAGGCATCGAACGTCATTGCCTTGCTTTGTTCTTCGTAATAGAGAAATTGAAACACTACTTCGCGTCGCATAAAGTAGTAGTGGTCACCAAAAGCGATCCCATACGATACTTGCTAACACACACTACTCCCGGCGGGAGATTGGCGAAATGGTACATGACCATCTCTCAATATGATATCACATGGGTGAGACCGCGAGCGATCAAGTCGTAGGCGGTAGCGGATCTGTTGGCACAGTTCCCCGACAACAGTCACGAGCCCGTGATCGAAGAAGAACTCGAAGGCCCTGAAATCTATGCAATCGACGTGCCCTATTGGACGCTCCACTTCGACGGCTCGTCAACAAGGAAAGGTGGAGGCATTGGGATAGTCTTGACCAAGCCGGATGGGGAGGTCATAGCAAAGCTCAACTTTGCAGTCACAAACAATGAAGCGGAATATGAGGCTCTCATCGCGGGGCTCCGTGCGGCGAAAGCTTTGGAAGTAAGCAATCTAACGGTCATGGGAGACTCCAAGTTGATCGTCAAGCAAGCCTCGGGTGAATACGGTTTGAAGGAGATTAACCTTCTGTCTTATCGGACTCTAGTACAAAAGCTGGTACAGCAATTCTGCGATGTGAGGTACGAGCACAAGCCCCGAGCTGACAACAGGCGTGCGGACGCTTTAGCAACCTTGGGATCTAAGGTCAGCACAGACAAATGTCCCGTAAGGATTTCCATTGAAGTGCGTACGTCGCCGGCATTGACACAAGATGTGTGCGACGACGAACACATGGATGACACAGACTGGAGAAAAGCAATCCTACAAGCTATTGCGGAAGGCACAAGCAGTGAAAGCTGGGCACTCACAAAAGGGTACTGCATACATGACAACACCCTTTACTACAAGGGTCCTGGCGGAATACTCATGCGATGCGTCTCCGAGCGAGAGGGACAACTGTTGTTAGAACAGATTCACCAACATGCTTGCGGAGAAAGCGAGGTGTCAATCTACAGGAAGGCTCAGAGATATGGCATTCATTGGCCAGACATGTCAACAGCCGCGGCCCTGATACAAGGGAAGTGCGAGAGTTGCGCACTAATCAAAGATTCTTTACTCATCGCTCTAACTGATGATGACACAGATTGGAGGAAGCCACTCTTTGATTTTCTCACTCAGGGCACCGTGCCTGAATCGAGAAAAGAAGCCGAGAAATTGAAGAGGAAAGCATCTCGATATGTAGTACAGGAAAACCTGCTTTGGCGAAGAGGTCACGAGGGCAACTTGCTGCGATGTCTAGACGGCAGAGAAGCACAAGAAGTCATGGACCTTTCTCATCAGGTGGAACACCAAGGAGGTGCGAAATTATGCAGGCAGCTCCTCTCAATTGGATATTTCTGGCCCACGAGGGAGGTCGATTGCCGCACCAAAGTACGACGCTGCCAGGAGTGCCAATTCAAAGGAAACCTAGTGCACGCTCCCGCCGTGGATCTACATGCATTAGGGACGCCATGGCCATTTCACACATGGGCTCTAGACTTCATTGGTCCCATCCGACCAACGTCACACGGGAATCACTTTATTCTCACTGCAACTGAGCTGTTCACCAAATGGGTGGAGGCAGTACCACTCAAGACGGCAAATACGCTAGCTGTGGTCAACTTCATTCAAGAAAACATTATATGCAGGTTCGGAATCCCAAACACCGTTCTTTCAGATAATGGTACTCCTTTTGTTAATCGCCAGGTAGATGCGAAGTTAGCAGAGTACAATATCAGGCAGATATGTTCTACCCCTTACTACCCGAAGGGGAACGGACAAGCCGAAGCGACCAACAAAACGCTGTTGAGGATTTTGAGCAAGATGGTCGCAGACGACCACAAGAAGTGGGCCGACTCCCTGAGCATAGCTCTATGGGCGTACCGAACTTCTCCAAGGACACCCACGGGGGCCTCGCCATTTCTACTATGTTATGGGGCCGAAGCTGTGGTGCCTGCGGAGGTGAGAGTCAATTCGGCAAGGCTAGCCTTCCACGCACTTTACGAAAATCAACGCGATCATGACTTAGTCTTGCTGGAGGAAAAGCGAGAACAAGCCAAAAGGACCAACAAGCGATATCAAGAAAGGATTGCTCGCGCTTACAATAAGACGGTCCAGCGAAGAGATTTCGCAGTTGGAGACTTGGTCCTGCGCGCATCTGACCACTGCATGCGAGAAGCGACTCACCCAAAGTTCGCAGCCAATTGGGAAGGACCCTTCGAAGTCACAGAAGTCTTCGACAGTGGCTACTGCAGCATACGAAGGTTGCACGGCACAACCTCAACCCCGAGTTCAGTCAACATGCGCTGGATTAAGAAGTACTATCCCTGACTTCTCTCATTTCATGCGTTTTATTATAACGTCGCTTGATGTCTTGTATGGCTACGATTTACACAATCTCCTCTCCCATATGAGAGGATTGTAATCTTATCTCTCCCATATGAGAGCGTTATAATAAGAGAATTCTCCCAAATGAGAAACTTCATATTGCTGGATGTCAATTTTGCTTTATTTCAGTTTGTTATAACTGTTAACAATGGGTTATCCGCTACAATAGCAGCCTATGCAAATGCGATCTTAATTGATCATCTAAGCCTATCTGTTACGATAGCAGATTATGCAAATGCGATCTTAATTGATCATCTAAGCCTATCTGTTACGATAGCAGCCTATGGAAATGCGATCTTAATTGATCATCTAAGCCTATCTGTTACGATAGCAGCCTATGCAAATGCGATCTTAATTGATCATCTAAGCCCATCTGTTACGATAGCAGCCTATGCAAATGCGATCTTAATCGATCATCTAAGCCTATCTGTTACGATAGCAGCCTATGCAAATGCGATCTTAATTGATCATCAAAGCCTATCTGTTACGATAGCAGCCTATGCAGATGCGATCCGACTTGATCATCTAAGCCTATCTGTTACGATAGCAGCCAATGCAAATGCGATCTTAATTGATCACCTAAGCCTATCTGTTACGATAGCAGCCTATGCAAATACGATCTGAATTGATCTTCTAAAAGCCTATCTGCTACGATAGCAACTAATGCGAAAAACGATCTTAATTGATCTTGTAAAACCTATCTGCCACGATAGCAACTCGCGCGAAGAACGATCTTAATTGATCTACTAATGCCTATCTGTTACGATAGCAACTCATGCGAAAAACTATCTTAATTGATCTTCTAAAGCCTGTCTGCTACGATAGCAACTCATGCGAGAAACGATCTTAATTGATCTAGTAAAGCCTATCTGCCACGATAGCAACTTACGCGCAAAGTAAGCTTAATTGATCTTCCAAACCTATCTGCGGTGATGGAGGCATTCTACGAATACGATAGCAATATTGTGAAAATGATCTTAAGTGATCTACAAAGGTCTATCTGATATGATAGCACGTGCATCAAAGGCTAATAACAAGCCCATCTGCCAAGATGGCACAGCTGCGACAATATGATCTCGAACGATCTAGTGAAACATCTGTGAATCCATATGGCAGATAGCAAATGCGAAACCATTACATAGCATTATGCAAGGCGAAATATGCCGAAACGCATGCGAAATTGTATTTTGTTGTAACAAGGCAGCAGATAAAACAAAAGGCTATTTATCATTAAGAGTCGAAAAGACTTACAATCTATCTGTCTAGATAGCAGCTTACAAGCGAAAAAGCTCGAATCTAACTACACAGCCAACATGGCTTACAATACATTCGAAAAGTAGCTGACAAGTCAGCAGAGACACACTACGGGAATCCTAGCTGAAAGGGATGAACCCACCGGTCCTAACACCGACTATGCAATACACAGATCTGCGAGCGAGCTTCTGACGCAAGCGGGATCTTGCTCCAAAGAGCCACATGAAGCCATACGTTCAAGATCCCAGTATCTGACAAGGCCATTGTCAGATCAACATCCCACGACATGTGCCTGAGGAACCACCGGTTCCGGCGATCAACAGGCAAGCAGAAGCTCCTGAGGGCAAGGGCTCCTTGTAGACGGGGATGAACGCAGCGGTTCGCCACCCTGAGCTCACGAACGTGGGGGCAATAAGTTCTCCTCCAGGGAGGCTGGAGAAGAATTCCGCCGTTCATTACGAGACGGTAGCACGGTCACTTCGGCGCTGCACCTCGCCGGGAGGCGGCCGAAAACATGACCTGCAAGCATAATACACGAAGAAAATTCTTCGAATACATATGAGATATCATCTCCATCTTCTTTATGATGGTTATAAAGAGCAATAAGCCTCATAAAGTGGATCTTGGAAACTATTTCTACAGCACAAAGCGCAAACTCAGGATTCACAACTCGAAGTTGCCATGAATCAACGAAAAACAAGCGTTGAAGCCAGCAGTCGTAAGGACTCACGGCAGAGCACATTTTTGGGATGAAGAACCCAAATGGCAAAGAAAGGGTTTATATAGACCTTGGGGAGACTCGTCAGTTGCCAAAGATGAGTCAGCAGAATTTGAAAAGAGGGTAAGGCCAATCACTTACGCCTTGAAAAGCGGTAACGATCAATTACCCTACTAAAGGCTACGACAATTCAGTTGCGTATCCTAATAAATGACGGATAGTCATGATTCGGATGGAATTCCCAACGAAAGCGTGCTTATCTTCCAAGAAATTAGCGCGAAAATCAAGCAGAGTATCAATTGCTGATGTCATAGTCGGATATGCACGGAGATATCCTATCAAATCCCGGAAAGGGCAAAACGGGAAAGTTGATTCTTGTTGTTAAAAAAAAAGGGGAGAAACCCTAGCAACATTACATTAATGTTTCAAACATTACATTAATGTTCCAGCCATTTCCTTGCTATTTTCCAAATTCAAAAGGTCAAAAGCAAATTCTTGATCAAGGAGTCATGGGGTGCGAACTGATGGCTCAGCTTCTCTACCTGCTCCACTTCTTGCTTCAATTGCTCGCACTTGGCATTCATCTCATGATAGACCTTCGTAGCTTCTTCAGCCTTTTGCTTCTGCTGCTCCACCTTCTGCTTTTCAGCTGCGAGGTTCTGGTGGCCGAGCTTCAAAGTTACGGCTGCGCGAATCAGAGTGACTCTTTTCATAAGAAATCTGAAACCCAGCCTGCCTTGAACTTTGGTCAGGAGATTTTGGCACATGCCACAAAGCAATTCGGCACTCTGGACAGAAATGGTCTCAGGCGTGGCCGCAGACAGCTGCTCCAAAATCCAAATGGCTTCGGTAAGAAATAGCCTCCTGTCAAAGGGCCCTATCTCCAGAGATCTTGCAAACGATCGGGGGTAGGTGAGGCGCATCCGAACTAGCCAGTCCACATCAGTTTGCTTCAAACCTGAAGCAATGTTAAAGCTAAGTTATGATATCAAACTCGCAAATGAACCATGCGAGATGCAAACAGTGAATCACTACTTACCAGTTCCTTCGAGAATCTCACAAAGAGAAGGAATGCGCATTACTGGAGTCGTTGAAGACTGCCCTTGCTCCATAGCTCTCCTGTCAGCCGCGAGCTCCAAATCCTCATAGTTAGAAGGAAGAGTGTAGGCCGCACCAGCTGCGACTGCATTCCCAACCTGCGAGCCCCAAAAGCTCCACGCAGGAATAGGTGCCGCCGACTCAGTCATCGCCGGAGGCGAAGTGACAACCGAGGTCGCTTGGCGAGGGACATTCTCAGATGCGGAAGCATCGGCAGTACTTGTCCTTACTTCCTCAGCACCAGCATGGGCATCTTCATCCATTAGCACAGCACCAGCTTCAGCATCGTCGGAAAGTTCGATGATGTCCTCGAGAGGCTCACCTGCGTGATCAGTGGCTGCGATGGGCTTCTCAGTATGGGGGCTCGGAATCGGAACATAGGACGCAGAAGGCTGACTTCTTTGCTCCGACGCATGTTCCTCAACACTGCCTGCGATACAAAATGCGATGGTATGAGGTAACTCGCATTGAATGATATTTTGCTATCTTTACTTAAGCTAAGAGTAAGCACCTCCACGCGAAGGTGGGATTGAAGTCTCTTCGTCATACACTAAAGACGTGGAACCATGCCCTATTAGTGTGTCCTCATTAAGCAGGTCCTTAAAATGAGCATGACCGGGAATGCGAATAAACCAGTCATGATTCTGTCTCAAGTTGCTAAGGCCTAGTACATGCGTATCGCTCAAATGATTACCTGAAGGTTCTCCGCACTTGTCTACTAGCCAACGGCGAATGTCAGCCTTTGACACACCATGCTTTAACGCACCCACAATAACATCTCTATAAGTTACTGCGAGATTGAAGATCTCACCTTTATCGCCGCCTGCGATTTCTTCGAAGTCTGCTTGGGCTTGCTCCAGGGCTGCTGCATCCTCTTCTGGAACCTCATCTTCCTCCTCCGCATGAGGAGTCACTACTTCGGGGAGTACATCTTCCTCGTCAACTGGACGCACTAAGTCGTCAACATGCTGCTCTTCGAGGCTCCGCTGTCTCACACGCTCGAGCTCCTCCTCTTCCCGCTGCCTCCTTCTTTCAGCAGCTTCCGCGGCTGTCTTCCGGGACTCAACAAGAACGTCCTCGCTTATGGGATCGTCTGGAATGCCAGAATGGGTATCTTTCTTTTGTCTCTTGGCCAAAAGGCCACCGATGATCTCATCATCATCATCATCTGCGAAGATATGATTAGTTTAAGAAAGAATTGCAAAGGAATTACGATAATGGGAAAGGAAATGCGACGAAGGTACCTCCTGATTCTTCCACATGCATCACCACTGTTCTTTCTTCTTCTTCATCACTTTCTCTGGGCTCCTGCCTCTCTCCTTCTTCCTCCTGGTTGAATGGAACGAAAGTCTCAACTGCGAGCTCCTTCCGCACTTTGCTGGGCATGCGACCTTTGCCTTTATCCTTGACAGAAAGGGACCTCGCCGGAGGAGAATTTGGAGCACTTCTAGGGGAAGAAATTGTAATCCCCTTTTGCCTGGGTCTTTTCACTCTCGGCGCCGCAGTCGCTGGAGGGGACGGATCATCTCCGGGAGGAGACGAGGCCGGAGCATTGTCTATCAGCGAGTCAGCAAAAGCATTCATGACTGCGCGAATCTTGGTTTCGACCTCAGGGTCCATCCTCCATGCTAGCAGAAACGGCTGCTTTTGTCTTCTGGTGGAAACAATGGTGTTAACCAATGACCTGGAGCGATCACCAGATGCGAATCTCCGCACATGACACTACAGCAAACAGTACAGAGTAAAGGCATCAGCATAAGGAAATCAAGATGCTTAACGCACGCGGGAAAAAGTGCTTACCTTAGCAAATGCCTGGCTATATCTGAAGACATGCGTGTCGCCCTTCTTAACTGCGGCGATCTTTTCCTTCAGAATGACGTCATGATCCAGCAACGAGTAGCAACCATACTCAGACTCGCTCAGACTGCAATTGGGGCGAAACGGGAAAGAGTTTCTCTTGATCAAGGGAGCTCTACTTGGCTGCGCGGCCGACTGCGTCTCAATCCTCGTTTGCTGGGCGACCCAGTATGCGAGCCAGTTCTGAGAACAACCACCCTCGCGGGTCCCTGCAGGCTGCTCAAAGGGAAGATTGTTCATGAATACTGTCTTGCACTCCTTTGTTAGCAAGCGCTTATAGCAACCTCTGATAATGGACTGCGGCCAGATTGATGGTGCCACTGCATCAAAGCCGAACTGGGGAGAAACTCGAGTGGGGTCAACATCCACGGTAATCCTTTCATACCTTGGCGCGAGCTCACGAATATGCTCTGCGAGGGCAGGAAGAGAACCTCGTAGACACCAGCAAAAGAACTCGCGATAGCGCTCATGGAAATGCAATCCCTCTTCGAAGAGGAGCTCTTCTGAGAAGACAACACCCTTAGAGGGGTACAGCTTTGGAAACCATCGCACGTTCTCAACACGTGTGGCATAGGGCCTGGCAGTAAACTCTTTCCGTTTGTCGCATATCAAGCTCCAAACGCACTTGGTGTTGTTCGCTCCGAACCACCTCGCAGCTCTGCCGCTGTTGCGCTCCTCCGTCTCGCCTGGGGGACACCACTTGTCGGGTTTGAGAGCAGTTGGGGTATAGGATGGCCACCGCTCGAAGACCCACATAGTCAAAAAGGAGATATTGACAAAAGTCAGTACATCGAGGCGGCCACGCGACTCTTTCATGGCCAAAACCAGCTGATCAAGCCTGTAATACAGCGTGCCCAAGACCAAGGGTCCGAGTGCGACTCTCTGTCCAAGGGCGAGCCTCAGAGCAAGTGGCAAAACATGGTAAAAGACCCCATCATGTGGGTGACCGTCGATCAAGTACCTCGACAACCAAGCACAGAGGAAAGCACAGAGGGTCAAGTGATAGCCTTTACCCTCCACATAATTCTCGGCCTCTGGGTTCTCACTCAGAAGCTTCTTAGTGATGCTGCTGTTCGCATAGTCTCGAAAGAAGTACTGCAACCATTTGTTCCAGGTGTTCTTCGCAGACGTATCAACCAATTGCCAGTTTGGAAGGGCTTTCGAAGTAGTCCACCGGGTGGAGATTTTCTTTACCTCTGCCAGGCATTCCTCCATCTGCGTGTACAAGGCAATCTCCGCAGCCGTCCTCAAAGGACTCAAAGGGTCCACCTCGCCCATGGGAGAAAGATCGTACAACATCTGCACGTCCTCGAGTGTAGGGGCAGCCTCGAACTCAGCAAAGTGGAATGTGTGAGTCGCAGGCGAGTAGCGGGAAAGAAGGTCTAGAAGCATGGACTGGTCCAGCTTCACGGCAGCACCCTTCATAGCACGAACAGCGAAGTATACGCCGGCTTCATCAAGAGTCGCGGCATGATTGGTCAACACGTGGTTGATCCACTCATCCATGTAGTCCAGTTTCTGGACAAAAGCTTGGGTAGAAATCGCAGTGTAGGGGGAGTACCCATCTTCGATTCCCAATCGAACCACATCCTCGGAGCCAATTAACTCGAGCAAGGCTGAGTTAACCGGGCGAGTCAGTGTTAGCAATCCCTCAATTGGGACAGGAGCAGGCATTCTCTTCGCCTTAACCCTCGCATGGTAGAAATCTTGGCCACCTAAATAGGGGGCTTTTCGCCACAAAGCCTGCGGAAGATCGGGGATCTTTTCGTCCTCCTTAATGGGTTTGGTTCCTTTTGTCTTGGCCATTCCTGCGGAAGAGCAAGAAAAAGGGGGGGGAGAAATATGCTACTTCAGTTTGAATTTCGAGAATCAAGATCTACAGAAAGAAAGATGAACAGTTCCTGGTATCAATTTCAGAAATTAGAGGGTTGCATTATCAAGGGATTTCAAAACTCTATCCAAGGTCCTTAGTATTGAGGGATCAAGCCGCAATTGGGTCCAAAGCTTGGAGCTTCTTCACAAGTTTCAACAGATTATATGGGTTTACAGATTCAACGCAGTTCAAGGCATACACTGGTATTTTAAATCGAAATTGAACAAGGCCAACCTTGTTTTCGCAAAGCTTGCTTGGATATGCACAGTTGAAGAAGACGATTTGCAGTTTTGAACTGGTGATTGATTATCTGAATCTGCTCTCGAAGATCTCCGGGTACCATTCACTTTAAGAGAAAGAAGTGATGCTTTGCAACAGTGGATACAAAGTATTTATCAAAAAAAAAAAAACAATGAAGGGTTGCGTCCTTTCAGTAGTCGAATCGCAACCGTCACCGTCGAATCGCGCAATCACAGGACAAGCTGACGTCACGCCTAAAACCCTAAAAGCCAGACGGCACGACTCTAGGGGTTTTAGGTCATAATGGCACGCACGGGGGCTGAACTTACCCATATTTGAATTGGTGCGTGGCGACGACGCGTATGTTGGTTTCCGCGCATGGAAGTCTATACAGCTATGAGTCTTCACGCGCAGAAAGGGGGCTAATGTAGATAGTGCTTTCTGAGCTGACAGATCTTGGCCACGTGGCAACCATCCAGCACACCATATTGTGCTCCACACACACTGGATCACCAGCCGAGCTGATCCATGTGGGGGCTGCGAGACAGAGCCCTCGCATACCACTGCACGGGACTTGTAGGGACTTAGTGGTTTGGAGGCTAGAGTAAGCCCTGTCGCGTGCGAGCCAAGCCCGCGCGCGAACTTTAGTAACTGTTTTGAGAGATTTATGGCACGAGCTCCATAAACCCGGTCAATCCGGTCAAACCCGGTCAACCTCGTAACGGTTCCGGTATTCGCGCACAACGTGCTGTAACGGTCCCTATATACTCGGACGAACGTGCCGTTATGGTTAAGCTAATTAAGCCGCCATCAATGGGCGCATTAACCACACTACAACGGTCTCGTTCTCTGCTATATATAGGACATTAACCTTTCCATACAAAGGAGAACACACTTTCCATACGCGGAAGCTCTGCCAAACCTCTGTCTCTCTCTCAGACATTGCTACTGCCTTACTCTCTCCCTACACACAACCCCACTCATCCTGTGCGATCTCTGATCCTCTACATACGGTGTACACAGAGGTCTCCTCGCCGGAATCTCTTGTGCACAACAAGCAAAAACAAGAAACTGGAAGGAGAAGTTCTTATCACCAGCGGGGAAAGAAATTTGGCTGCAATCAGTTATTGAATCTATTCCGACTATGCTATGAGTGTTTTTAAGTTACCTGTAAATCTTTGCGAGAAGATTGAAACTGATATGTCCCGCTTCTGGTGGGGATCAGACGACACCAAGAGAAAAACTAGCTGGATCTCCTGGGATAGGATGAAGAAAAGCATGTCAGAAGGAGGAATGGGATTTCATCACTTACAGAAATTCAATACTGCTCTGTTAGGAAAGCAAATCTGGCGCATTCTAACTAAGCCAAACACCCTTCATGCCCGAATTCTCTATCACAAGTATTACAGAGATACGGGTTTAAGAAAAGCAGTACTGAAGGATAATAGTTCTTATCTGTGGCGTAGTCTTCTGTCAAACAAGGATTTGGTCTTCTCTGGTTGCAGGTGGAGACTCGGAAATGGCCAACAGCTCGATGCCTTTCAGGATCCATGGCTATATCGGCCCCATCAATTCAAACCAGTCACGCCGAATCCATCAAATCGGCAAATCATGGTAGCAGACCTCATAACAGAAGACAGGAAATGGAACGAAATCAAACTCAAGGAACTATTTTGAGAAAGTGATATTGAAGAAATTAGAAGAGTGGCTATACCTTCCATGGATCTGCCGGATAGGCTGATTTGGCACTTCTCTGATCACGGAAATTATACAGTTAAAACAGGTTACAGACTCCTGCTTCAACAAGAAGATTATAAATCGAAGAACCAATATGGCAGTGGTTCCTCCAACCCTTCAAGCTGGTGGATTCAGTTCTGGAACCAGAAAATTCCGAGAAGAATTTTATTTCCAACTTTGAGAGCTATTAACGCAGGTCTTCTTATCAGATCTAATCTGACCCATGGAGGAATAGCAGTGGATGAGGTATGTGTTCTTTGTAACAGGGCAAGAGAAACAGAGACCCATTTGTTTATGGCCTGCCCTTTTGCAAGGGATTGTTGGGATCGCCTCCTAGGTCCCGACTTCTCTCGATGCTTAAGAGGAGATCTAGCAGCTTGGTTCCCTCACAAATTCCTCGAATCAAAGATCAAAGAAAGAAATTTGATGAGCATTCTCATAGATCTACTCTGGAGAAACAGAAATGACATTATCTTCAAAAATAAGAGAAAGTCTAGTACCCAGTTGGTGGAGAAAGCCAGATCAGTCCTCGATGCCACATATCCCATCTTGCATGTGGATTTTTCTCAGAACCCGGCTCAGATCTGTCGACCCACGGAGGAAACCAGAAGATTTCCACCGGAGAACTGGTTGCGTGTGAATATCGATGCTGCCTGGAACTCGAAAGAGAGAAAGGCAGCAACCGGAGTAGTTATCAGAGATGCTAATGGTGTCTTCATCGCCGGTCGTTCTAAGCCATCCCCTTTTGCAATATCGTCCAAAGCTATGGAAGCAGAGGCGATGTTAGACGGGATCAAGATGGCTTTGGAGCTCAACTTGAACAAGATCTGGATTGAAACTGACAATCTCTCTCTAGCGAGAGAAATGAGAGAGGAGAAGAATGGAAAGCTAGAAGACGTTACAGAAGTAATGAGAAGCATCGAAGAATGTAGAGTCTATCTCGAGAACATGGAAGAACACGTGGTTCACCACATTCCACGCAAGTGGAATAAATCAGCCCACCTCTTCGCAAAAACCGGAAGCGGTTTAAATTATTATAACTCTTGGTTTGATTCTCCGCCCGAGTGGGCTGTTCAAACCCTTTATGTAGACTTATTGGGCCTTCAGCAAGCCCAGCCTGTTTTTTAATCCAAGTGATTCTTTCAAAAAAAAAAAAAAAAAAAAAAAAAAACACCTTAAGTTTCCTAATAAACCAAAACACTAGTTAACCCATTTCTCAAAAAAATCACACGGGCGGAGATGGCTGGGTTACCCATCGAGATCTTGATGGAGATCATCGCAAAGTTGCCGGTAGCGTTTCCAAAACCCTACACTCTCTTATCTCTGAACCATTGTTCATAAGAAAACAACTTATTAGGAGTCACGAATTGGCGGATGATGGAACTGACAAGTGACAAGCACTTGATCATACCAACGAGAAGCTCTTGTTACAAATCACCTGTATATTGGTTACACATGAGCAACTACTTTGTATCCGAGGAACTTGGATTCTGGATTCCCCATTACTATGGATGTTTTTTCGAAGTTGTGGGTTGTTGTTGTAACGGGTTGTGGGTTGTTGTAACGGGTTGGTTACACATGAGCAACTACTTTGTATCCGAGGAACTGTGGAACCCTACAATTAACAAGTTGAAAAAGATTGAAAATCCCCCATTGTTCCCGTGTAATAATGCCGATGAAAAAGTATATCCCAGATTAGGATTGGGGTTTGAACCTCGGACGTGTGATTACATTGTGGTGGCGATATACGCGTACAGTCCTAGCAATTGCGCTAAGGTCAAGATCTATAGCATGGAAACAAATTCATGGAGAAAGATGGTTTTCTTCGACTTCCCATACCAAGGGCTCTGCGACTTTCCACCTCCCTTGGTAAAAGGGCGGCTTCATTGGACCGTAAAGAAAAGGGTAGGAGGAAACCTGAAATATTTCGTTCTATGTTTCAGCGTATCGGAAGAAGTGTTTCATGAGATGCCTACGCCGGATGACGACTATGGAAGTATGATGATAAAAGTTGACGGATTCCATGATTCAATTTCTTGTGTTGTTCAGAAGTGGCACGATGGGTCTTTCGACATATGTGTGATGAAAGAATACGGTGTTGCAGAATCTTGGACAAAATTATTTACTCTGGAAGGTAATCTAGGATGTCCAATAACGATTATGGAAAACAGGGAAACACTAGTGCTACATACGAAGAAGAACCACGATGTGGTTTCGTATGATTATAAAACGAAAAATCAGAGGAAATTGGTAGTTGGATATTATGATTTGTTAGATTGCTTAGCTTGCAAGACGAGTCTCGCATTGCTTAACGAAGATAATCTATCAGCAAAAGGTCACATTTTTAATTCCTTCTGCCAGCTAGTTTGTTTTTCGCTCTTGTTAATGTTGTTATCTTTTCCGATTTACAAATGTTTTTCTCGGTTGACTCCGTTGGATTACAAAATTTCGATGATATCTGGTGTTAACCTGTCTAATACCAGCTCTTCTCATCATATTGTGGATCCAATTCTTCATGTTTGCAGGTAGTGAAAGTGAAACCATGTCTACGGTGTCTCTAACACAGTGGCTCATCAACTGGCTAGGATGGCTCATTCAGTGTTACCACAATTCACTCGTACACCCGCGGATTGCGAATTGGATCGAGCGTTCCGAAATATGGAACACCAGCGTTCTAGATCGCTTACTTTGGCGATCCCATTTTTTTCATTATTTTCACCTAAAGTATCTATGTAGAAGGTAAAATATAGGTACATTAAGTTACATCTATTTTTAGAGTATTGCTTCTAAATATTGTATATATTGAGCAGTTTTATATTTTATGATTTGTAAAAAATGGTAAAACTCCTATAAAGGTATCCAAAGAAACCTACCCTTGTTCGCAAAAAAAAAAAAAAAAAAAAAAAAAAAAAAAAAAAAGAAACCTACCCTTGGCGAACCGAATTCCATAGGGTAAGGCATTCAGCGATCCCATTCCCGTTCCCACGAACCGGAAAGATCCGCGTTCCAAGTAACGTAGGTCTCATCAACCGCTTTTGTTCTCGTTATTAGTGAGGTTCTTCATTTCACTCGAAAGAAAAACATTTTTGTCGCAACAACTTGTAGGGATTATGTTTATGGAATGACTAAACATCATCACAATAGTTTAAACCCACGTTTGGGTGGCGGACAATTTATGTAGGGATTATGCTTATGATGGGATAGAAGCAAGATATCTTATGTCTGATAAGTCTTGATAAGATATGATGGATATTTGTGTTTGGGTATTGTCGGATAAGATATATGATATGATGAAGAGTTAATGTGAAAATGGCCACATTGCCCTGTATTGTCGCGATTTTTAATTCGTAAATGTTTGTATTACAATTTACCATTGAAACATACAAATTAACTAAACATAACTTGATAAACTTAATTCACGAACTATATTGTTAAATAATTAACATTTAACTAAATTATAGGAAAATTGTGAACTCGTGCGAGCTCCGTATCCTGGTCGTGAGAGCTAATATTTTTCCTTCTTCTCCTCTTCTGGTTTGTTGGATTGGATTGGAGAATGATGGTGGTTCTGTGATGATGGTCGTCTTGGTGGGTTTATTGGTTGGTTGCGATGGTTGATGTGGTTCAGAGCTCGGAAACGAAAGAACGAAGGTGAAGGCCGAGTCTTGCTCGCCAGATTGACAGTGGGTTTCAGTGGTTTTGTTTGGACTACATGGATGAATCGATTGGTGCTGGGTGTAGTTTTCAAGCTTTTGCCGGAGAAGATGGTGAATTGGGTATTTGGGTTTCGATGACTATGTGGTGTGACCGTTTTGGTTGATTGGAGGTCTGATTTTAAGGAGATTGGTGGTGAGTTGTTCGCGGTGATAGGCGTTGCCGGCACTGGTGATCGGATGGTTATTTGGTGAATTGAACAATTGGGGGATGTAATGGTGGTTTAATTGATGTTCTGGGTTTGTGGTGTTTTGTTGATGACAAATAGTGATTTTAGTTGGAATTAGTGGTGGAGAGGATGGTTGCTCATGGTGGCTGTGACCGGTGGTTTTATAGGAGGTTGAAGGAGATGAAGAAGATGGTGCACTTGTGGTACGAAGATGGTGATGGTGACGACAGTGATAAAATCTGGGTTGTGTTGTAGGATTTGAGAATAAGTGGTAGGAATTAGGGTGAAGGTACGGGTGATTTTGGTCAAATTTTTTTAGTGAGTTATGCTGCTTCCCCTTATCCGGGCCTTATACTTGGGAGAAGTAGGAGAGGGGGGGGGTGTATAACTTATGAGGAGAGGGGGGGGGCTTGTACCTGGGTTTCCTATGGCATTGTAATCATTACTTGTTATAGATCAGCACATCTTTTTACTGCTTTGCTTTTGCTTTGTCAAAGACTTAATTGGCAAAGCCAGTTGGTGGTTGTTAACCCCTGCAATGATGGTTATCAGGTCTATGATCGTTTCTCTAATCTAAATGCAGAGGCTGCTCAGACTTCGCACTTTATGTAGTAGCTTTTCCAGACGTTGAAAGATGAATCCCTTTTGATTATTATGTGCAGTTTTCTTGTCATCTGTATTCCGCTTATATATCATGCACTACTGTGTTTGATGGGTGATCCATTTTGATTATTAGTAGCAGTTTTCTTGTCTCAGTTGCAACATCTTTAATCCCCAGATTTTGATGATTTTTATGTGAATAGCCCCGTCAGATTAATTCTGATGTTGAACCGAGCCATTTGGCTATTGATAAAACATCTTACTCTATCTTTCCAGGAAATTTGACATTTTTCTAATGTGTGCAACTTCTAAGATTCCTCATGCTATAGGTTATCTCTCTAGCTTTTCTTTGCTAGTTTTTTCTTCGCTTTCTTACTACTGTATGAAGCTGAACTATCGGTTTGTAATGTATTTGTTTGTTCTTCTGGCGCATAAAAGGATGCTGTTTCAGATTCACCACTCACTTCTGCTGTGGAAATATTCTCATGTTATCGGTCAGTTGTTCCATTTATGCATTTGAACTGTCTATGCATTTCAACTGTCTGACCTTGGATTTCATGATGCAAGCAAATCTTGCTTTAACTCAAGGGTTGTGGAACTGTAATGGCTTAATTAGTCTCTATGATGAGTTGTCCAGTTACCTACACTCTACAATCTTATTCAGTCGGAGACATTAGACTTACTACATTTGCTTCTGGAGTCTACATACTTTTTTCTCCCTTTAAGCAAATAGTTGTTGGATAACAACTTCCAAAGCTCTGGCCTCTGGGTATTGGATTGTCATTTAACATGGCTGAAATAGTTTATATTTGCCAGTTCTTGTTGTTTCCATCCTGGTGTGCAAATCATGATGTTCTCTAATCAAAAGCCCTCATTTCTTTCAACCTCCATCTCAACCAGACCAAAACCAGCAAGTATCACCACAAGCTTCTCCTCGCAAGGTACATGTCTTGGATTTCCGCAATTCAAAAGTACTCACTGCGTATCGATAATCCCTATTTTGACGAGTATGAAATATTCGATTGCCCCATTAAACCTGAAAGGGTACACTTTAGGCTTGTGGGTGTCCCTAATGGGCTCATTTCTCTCTCTGATGACTGTTTTAAATATAACTACACTTACATCATATGGAACCCTGCTATTAAGAGGTTCTTGAAGCTCCCCAAACCAAATGTTAATTATAGTGGTTATGGTCCTTTCATGACTGCTTTTTTAACGCGCTTGTTCAATTTTAATTGAATTGGGTAATTAGGATTACAACGGTCCAAGGAGTTCAAGCCAACAAGGGTCTGAATCCCTAGGAGAACCGCCGCCCGCCACTAGGCCCGGCCCAAGGTCGGCCGCCCCATGTGGCCCGCGGCCTTTGCTTGGCGCGCAAGGAGGGGGGCGAACGGCTAGGGTTTCGGCCCTAGCCTCCTTCCCTCTTCCTTGTTTCCCAAGCAAGGTTGTTTCCTTATGGACTTGTTTCCATAAATTTGTTTCCATAATTGAAAAACTCCTTTTCAACTATGTGCCCATGAACCCTAATTTTTCAAGAATATTTTATTTTTATTTTTTTATCACATCCTATGTGATTAAACTCACCAATTCTAACATCCAATGTTAAATTGGATCTTGTTTATATTGAGTCAAATTTTATTTGCATCTACTATGCCAATTATTTTTCAGTTTTTGCGTAATAAACAATAATACGTCGTATAAACTGAAATCGTAACACATAAAATCATGTTATGCTCTACGACCTGTGGCTCTGATACCACTGTTGGGTTTTGACGTAGGTAACGCAGCGGAATAACAAAAATTAATCCTACTCAAAGCCCACCACGGATCGTCAGGAGAAGACATCATAACATGATAAAGGACATAGTATTGTGTACCTTTTGGTTTGAGAGATCACACGAAGAATGATGTCCTTGTCTCTACGGTTGATCCGCGTCTAGAGGTGAGATCTAGATTCTTCCTTCTACAAGTGCTAGCTTGAACCGGAGGAAGAGGGAAGAAGGAATCAAGCAACGAGGTGACAAGAGGAGGATTCAGCCTCTTCTTTGGCGCCGACGGGAAGGGGGAGGGGGGTCGGCCTAGGGCGGTCGGCCTTAGGCTTGTCTTGCTCTCTCTTTTGTTCTCTCCCACTCTCTTGTGTTATATCTCAATAACATTCACTTAGTGGGAAGGAAGCTAGAGCCTCCTTTATATACTCCAACAACTCCTTGTTGTTTCCATAAAGATCCTTCCTAGTTCTCCATGAACTTGGATTAGTCCCTTCCTTGCAAATTAGTCCCACTAAGTTTGCAAGGTGTTACACAATGATCCTTCTTATTAATTAATCATATTAATTAATCCCAAATCTATTTCTACTCTATTTGACGTGTGACCCCATAGGTTTCTATTTAGTTGGTAGTAACTTTTACTAACATGGAGCGGTGTCTAGCAACACATCCATGCCACCCAACTAATAGAAATAGTCAATGATTCCGACAAAACTCTTGTGCCCAATATCTTATATTGCACTTTCCCTTTGTCTCTATATCCGGACTGGACACGAGACATAAATAGTCACACTCGTATATCCCATCCATAGTTCCTCGATCCTGGGAATATGCTTATGCTAGCAGATAACGTCAATATCTCCATATTCATTTATCGATAACGACCGGACCCGTCAGGGTTCCAGATCTAAGTGCCTCGTCTCTCCCTCCATCTTTCGATTGACGTGGTTAGCTTTCACCTAACAGAATAATAGTCTCGTGGTTATGCGGCTATGGTGGGAGTATCGATCGATGAAGAACAGATGAAGAGATACAGATCGAGAAGAGATAGGGACTTGTGACATCGATCAATTTGTTCGTGGGGTGTGAAGAAGAAGAACAAAGCTAGCTAGCTAGAGATCGAAATGAGGAACTGAGAAGTTGGCAACATTTCAAGGGTTTATGTTTTGGTGAATTAATGAATTGGGGTTTGGCTCTAAAATTTTCGTGAATTGTTAGTTTCCCGTCCAATAACTAGAGATCGAGATGAGGAACTGAGATAAGTTGGAAAAATTTTAAAGGTTTATGTTTTGGTAAATTGATGAATTGGGTTTTGGCTCTAAAATTTTCCTGAATTGTTAGTTTTCTCCTCCAAAATGTTTGCTGAAATTTTCAATTGTCGCCCTTAATGATAATAGGTGGAGTCAAAATTTTGAAAAATTGTGTTTTTACCTCAATTGTTTCATGTTATAATAATTTCCCCCCAAAAGTTTGGTCAAATTTGTGTTTAGATCCATTCCCGACAAAACTGCAAGTCGTTGATAATTTTTTATTTCGGATGACTAGTCGTTTCCCCACGATAGAAACACAACTGCTCTTTAAAAATCTAAAAGACGACAAGGCAGACGACTAACTGATAAAAAAGACTGTTTGTACTACTTTTAAAGACTATAATCCTGGCAGGCGGAAGGAAACTGGTCGCTGAAAGCAGGATCTGTTGTAGTGACCGGTTTCACCTCAAATGGATATATGGTCTTGTTATTACGACGTGTACTCGGCACGGTCTTGTTATCACATTGCCGAGGAGTTGCGAAGAGATTGTTCAACGGTGGGAGCTCTCCAACCAAACAACTAACGGTTTTATGGAACACGGGTGTACATCTCCGGGAAACCAGTTTGGAGGACCTTTCATGGGGTGTTACCAACAAAAGTTAATTTGGAAAAATGTGGTATCGATATTTATCCCTTATTCCCAAGATGTAACAAGGAGAATGAGATAAAGGAACACCTTTTATTGAGGTGTAAAACTATGAAGCAAGTTTGTAAAGTTTTACTGGGAGGCAAGTCTCTTCATGCACTTGTCGTGATGTTGGGAGCTGGATTTGTTCGTCTCTACAGAACCTCAACGATGAGGAGCGTGCAATCTTTGTTACAACAATTGTTGGGGAACTTTTCGTCAATCCGAATTCCCGCCACAACGGAAGAAAAAATAACGCCACACGATCACACACTACACACAAAGAATTTAGGAGAAGAAAATCGACACAAGAATTTAACGTGGTTCGGCCAAACCGCCTACATCCACGGGAGGAGAACTTCACTATATCAATGAGGGAATACATCGTAGGGGAGAGACAGCTCAATCCGCGGACTATGTCGACGCGGTACTCTCATCCTCATGGCCTACAACCATGAAACCCTAACCTCACACATCCGCTCAAAAAATATCTCTCACCGATTCTCTCTCACCACTCCTCTCCTCCCTCATCAATTAGAACTTCTTGTAGAGCCGCCTTAAATAGGCCACACCAACTTGCTCTCCAAGTAATCCTAATTTTACAAATATTAGGAAATAACTCAATTAGGAATACTAGTAGATTCCATATTTCTACTAGTTTCCAAAAAAAAAAAAATTCCTAATATTTCCAAAACGCGGAATCAAGACAAAAAACCCAACAACAATTTGGGTCGGGTGGCGGGGCCGAAACTTAAGGGTTTTTCATGGAGTGCAAGACTCAACAGATTCGATTGTCAGACAAGTCCTCGTTTCACGGGAGGAGCACCACGCAGCTATAAGCTCGCAGACCATTTCGCCGAGTGATGGGAATGGGATTGCTCAGACGATAAGAAAATGGAGCCCACCAGAATTGGGCTGGTACAAGATCAATTGCGACGGCGCTTGGGATGAAATTGCATGAAGAGCGGTGGCGGGAGCCGTCATTTGAGACCATATGGGTTCTACCTCAGCGGCGGTTGTTTCCTGCTTGCCCCTCGTCAATGTGCCGAGAATTGCCGAAGCATTGGCAGTACGAGAGGGTTTATTGTTGGACTCGCGTTTGAACCACAACCGAGTACTGGTCGAAGTAGATATTCGTTCCATCCCCGAAGCCTTAAACCGAAATATCGCGACGGATAGTGATCTGTCTTCGTTTGGGTTGATTATGGCGGATTGCCGACCCATTTTTCGTCGCTTTTCAGAGGCTATTGTCCAATGGTGTGACCCTTTCGTCTAGCATCTTTCATTTAGAACCGCTACGTGAACCATATACACGATTAGAACCTCCGTATTATTATTATATCGTTTCTAGAGTTTTCAATATCAGTATATCGAATCTAGAGTTTTCATTTTTGTAACTTAAATGAGTTGTGGCTTTACTAGATATTTCATATACTTTTCATATCACTATATGCGCATAAAATGGAGATTTATCGCTTATGAGAGATTTCATGTTTCTATTGGAGAATTGGTGACTAGTTGCGTGGTTTTGGCATCCCAAATATTTGGTTGATTTTGGCTTCGATGACGAAGCTTTTCTTTAAGGGGGGAAGGATGTAATACCCCATTTTATTTCAAAGGGCAAATTGGGTAATTGAGAAAAATAAAATTTAATTTTTATTACAAGTGGTGAGTTAGATTATTTTTTTGAGTTCAAAATATAGTCGGGATATTATTGCAATATTATTATATTTTCCTACAAAACGATATTTTAGCTGTGTGTTTGATTTGTTAGCATTTTATGTAGTTATTTGAATAAAGTCTAGTGTGTACCCAACCCACTAGATTGACCAACCCACTTGGTACAACAATAACACCCTACCAAAACTAGCTAGATGACAAAAAAAAAAAGAAAAAAAAAAAAAGAAAAAAAAAATGTGTGGGGCGGTGGAGGAAACCAACCTCTCCAAGTATCACATGTATTATTTAATACCCACTTGTTCATTTGTTTTTCACATCAGATAAACAAAACAAATCTCTCTCTCACTCATCTCCTCTCTCCCTCACTCACGGCAACACAACACCCATCACCGTCACCACCACCCTTCTCCATCACCACCACAGCCCGAGCCACCAGCAACCACCTCCTCTCTTCTCCCTCTCTTATCCCCCTCTACAAACCACTACCACCAGCAGCAGCAGCTGCTGCCCCCAACGCCACCCGCCACCTCCGGCGAGAAACCCGACGGGAAGCAACCCAGCCACCCGTCTCTCTCTCTCTTTCCCCCCCCCCCCACAGTTTTAAACCTCGGAAAACCCCCTTCTCTCCCTCTCTGCTACTCACTACCAGTAGTAGCAGCAGCAGCAGCCGCCGAGAAGGCCGCCTGCAAATTCCGGCGAACCAACCCGACGGCAACAACGCCGCCACCACCTCGGGGTTCTCTCACCCTCCCTCTGTTTTGACCCCCAGGTCTTCTCCTCCTCTTTGTTTCAACACCATATGGACAAACAGCAGCAGCAGGTCGCTGCATGACGACCAGAGCCGCCACCATCGCCGCCGCCACCATATTTTCCGGCGAGAAGCTCCACGGAGCTAACCGGAGCGACCCTCTCTTCGATTTTGGTACCATTCAACTCCTGGAGGTCCGAGGAGTCCATTGGCAACCACAAACAGAGCCCATAATGCCGGATTCGTCGCCGGTGTTCATCACCGCCGACCGCCACCTTCGAGGACGTAACCCGCTTCGTCTCTTGACCGTTTCTCGCGATTTTTCGCATGGGTAAACTCTAAATCACCCTCTAGTTCATTTTTAATCATCAAAATCTGAGCTTGATAGCTTAAAATCGATTTGGGTATGTAGGGTTGAGATTTTATGCATATGTTCTTGAAGGGGGGTAGTTTATGTCATTTCTGAAAAGTTGAGGGCAAGGTGTTAACTGCATGTTTGGTTTCTCAAAGATTGGGGGTGATGTGTGTATATTATCAAACTGCCTATTTTTATAAACTTTAAAGTGTTATTTTTGGATTTATGATATAAGCTAATAGTTATATATATTATTTTGACTATATAAAAGTAAATAAGTTGTTAAAATTGCCTAAAGTTATATTTATATGAGATATTGTTGTTATCTAAGTAAGATAAAAGGGTGTGATTTTGTTTGATTATATAATATTTGAAGTATTTGTAAACTAGTATTTTGATTAAAATAAAGTATTTTGTTAATATTGATAAAAATAAATAAGTTGGAAGTTAGTTTGTGAAATAATTATAAAGTAGACTTTTTAAATAAAGTCCCTATTAGTATTGTTGATATTATATGATTATTTTTCTAGATATTAGAAATTATTTATTTAAAATAAGTTTATAATTATGTATGACTTGTTTTATTGAAATAAGTATTTTTGTGAATTGTAATTGAGTATTTAATTATTATAAAGTGTATATATTTTCTAATAGATAAATAACTATAATTAATTTAGTTTGAATTAACTTTTATAGTCACTTATAAATAAATAGTTTGTTTATTAGATTATTATTTTCTATAAAATAAGAGTGTATAAACTTAATATTAGTTTTGTTACTCAATATTTTTATGAGCTTGTATTTATATGAGTTATAATACTTTTATAAGGAAAATTGTTATTTTAAATAATTGTTTTGTGATATTAATTAATGGGGTTAAGAGGGATAAAGAAAAATGAGAAATTAGGAGATATAGCATTTTTGCATACTTGCACAATTGAGCTTGTAAATAATTTAGGAATTATAAATTGTAGGTGACAAGATCGTAAGCAAGGGTTACGAATATCCGTTGAAGCTTATCGCGCTAATTGACGTGCTACTTGAGGTGAGTAAATATGCCTAACCTAGTGTGCCCGTCCTCCTTCGTGTCCAAATATTTTTATGGCTTTTACGTCTCAAAATGTGATTTGTGACATACGTGTTTAACTTGATACATTTCAATTACGCGTTCAACTATTTTTGTGATTTATACGTCTCAAATGTGAATTTTGAAATACGTGCTTGACTTGGAATTTCAATTACTTGTTTATCGGTTCACTTGGAAACTACCACATGAAAATTAATAATACGTAACAACGTAAAGTGGAAACAGTTGTGCGGTGGAACCATATGCGGATTATTATTTATTGTGGTTATTATATTTTGCTCGGTTGCAATTGCCCCGGGCTGCTCCATGTACTCACCTCTCTGGCCGCAAGAAGTCTTAGAGGGGTGCCGGCACTTAAGGTCTTGGATGCTTGCGAGATGGTTGGTTCTATATTGTTGGTTCGTTCCCCGCTACAACTAAACTAAAATGTGAATTTTGAGGTGTGGATGATGGATTATGGATTTGAATACTTGATATTGGGAATTTCCTAATTGGGACAAATATTATGGATTGGAATGTTTGGTAATGTGATGATTTGAGAACACGTTTCAGGAAACAAAGAATTAAAAATTGGAAATTTTATCTCTTTTCTCACCCGAGAACATATTTGTTTACTTCTTACATATCATCCTGTTTTCTTAAAATAAAATATGCCTCTTTCCGATTTACACGTTGGGGTGTTTACTTACTCAGCAATTTTTGTGCTGACTTTGGAAAAACTGCGGTCTTTGTTTCTTTCCCCCGCAGGTCTAGGTGAAGGGAGCTCTGCTTAAGGGGAATCGCGGACTCACCTAGTTGTAATTAGTACTAAATATTTGAGACACTTAGATTATATCTCATCATGTTTAATAGTATGTATTATTTCACTGCTGTAAACCTAAAAGCTTGTAATATATAATCATGGCGATGTTTGTTTAGATTACCATTGTTCCTTGCACCGGGAGCGATCCCAGGTGCGGAGTGGCATTCCCGTATTTCTCCCACGACGAAGTATGGGGGTGTCACAGGTGGTATCAGAGCGGGCAATCCAATAAGGGATTAAAACCTGTAGGGCAACTTAAAATTGATATAGGGGAAAAATAATAAAACTGGAAAAGCCGATTGGGGTTATGGGTAGTCTAAGTGTTGGTATTGATCCCACTTATGTCCTTTCTTTCTAATGGTTACTTGATTACATGGTACATGGATTATTTCGAATTGATAACCTCATTCATGATGGATTTGGTAAAGTGTTACTCTGGTTGTGGAGAATGAGAAATATGGATTTTTGGAATTAAATTTTTGGATTGAAAGTGATTTGAAAAGATGGGTTATATGCGAGAATGACTATATGTTGCATGATTTGACCTCTATAATGCCTTTGATACTTGGATTATTTGGTGTCTTTATTTTGATTGGTTGCTAGACAAACAATACTATTAAAACAAGGGGGAGTTGATCATGAATTATAGAAATTTGATTGTGAATTATGAATGAAGCATTGCCATATTTGAAAATTTATATGTAGTGTGTAAGATTAATATGAACTGCTATGTATGACATGCTAGGTGCATTTATAAGAGGATTTAAATCCGTGAGGCTGGAATACAACAAACAAAGGTACAATAAGTGAATAGAGGGAAATGTGACTTATAAACCACTGCTGTAATATACTAGGAGGACCCGATAAAGATAGACAGTTCAGAGAAATAATCACATGGAGTACTTCTTTATTTGATAGTAATGCTTGTAGGAATACTAGACTCTTGTGACAACTTTGGGGGATAAATATTAGATTCCAACCATTGGAGACTTTGGGTTAAGATATGTAACGGTAATGTTAAAATATTTGGCTAGTGAACCCTAGTCCCATTAACTAAATCTGCGAAGACTTTGATGATATATTTGAGGTACCGATTGAGATATTAATTTAGAGTCAGTGGTCAAGAATAAATTCATTTTTGGAGTCTTTCCTGCCAATCAAAGAAAGTTATTCGAGGAAAGGTCCCACCCACCCACACCTGAGAAACTAAGAAGTCGACCCGTTAAGTTTCGTCTCGTTTTAAATACAATTTTACAGACTCAGTGATTGGAGAAATTTTTCTATGTAAATGGTCAAATGGAGTCTACTTCTTCATAATATTATACTAAGAGTTGGGCTAGACTGTTTTATCGTTTGAGGGTATTGGTGATATATATGATTATTTGAGACGTTACTTGCATTCTAGTTACTCTAATGTTGCTTGATGATTGGGATGTCTATTCAGTTACGTATCACTTCAGAATTATAGCATTCACTTGGGAGAAATGGTGGGTAAACTATGAAAGAAGTATTGCTATATCATTGATGATCGCTTATAATATTTAGACGCACCCTATGACAGATCTAAGCAGCTGGCTTATTTTGAAGTTACACATTTAATATTGCATTGGAGTTGTGACTCAGATATTGAAATTTAGGAGCCTAATAATCTTATATTTGGAGCCTCATATTTTAGAACAATTGCTCGGGAGATATTATTTTATGAGAAATTATGAAGCTTCTTACTTGTAACTACAACATACTTGGAGTCTTGTAGCAATATCGTCGCTCATGGTCGAGGAGTGTGCTCAGTTAAGAATTGTTTCTAAGGGATTCATATTTTAGCATATGTCATTTTAAAGTTCTAACGTTTTGATGGGTTTAGGGGAAAAGTTGTACATTCTTCAAACTTCGCGTTATTTGGCTTAGTGGGCGATACAAATTTAAAGGATATGGTAATACCAGTTACGTTGGAAGAAGGTGTTAAGAAAAGCTTGGAATTCGTGTAGGAATTTGGAGACATATTACAGCTTTACGTTTGGGGATTTGTTTCAATATGGGCATGACGACAGTGTTTCAGGTTTATTGGTTGAATTTGCACGAAATCCACATTTTCCATTGGAGTAACAATTTGGAATAAGAAGAGTTACGGATTTAAGTGGTTGATTCCGGTTAATTAGAGTACTAGGTAGAAGCACATGGTTAATTAGCACCAAGTTGAATATGAAGACATAGTACCCTCTATGTACAACAAGTGGTTATCAAGGTACTACCCTAAGTTTTCCTAAGGTACTAGACACATAGAAGAACTTAACGTAAGAAGCTCAGCTCCGGATAAGACCATAAAACATAGTTAGGATCTTGGAGAGTGATCGCTTTGGGGCTTGATTAGAATCAACATAATTTAAGGTATATTTGGGTATTAAGTGATTACTTAGGGGGGACTCTGTCATGTGAGATTTTGGAGAAAATTTGAAGAAATGTGGGCAGTTGGATCAAAGATCAAAAGACCAATCCGTTAAAGTTTTAGATTCCCTAGGCTAACTTGGTTTGGAGACACTACGTTCAATTTTTAGATGTCTATTTGGAGTTCTTTTGTTTTGATCAACTACTCTGATATATCTAGTTATTGATGTGGTCGGGAATTCTCCATAATGTTTGTGGACTAGTAAGTCTTTGTAAGCTTTCTGGAGTTGTGTAGTATAATATTGTGTCTAGGTGGCCTAGCTTTTCCTTACGTGAGGTACATACTATTCTCATAAATCTTAATTGAGGCCTTGTTGGTAACGACTTGTTGTGGTATAAATTGTTCGCTTAATCGAAGTTTGGCTGCAAGTATTGAATCGTAATAAGATGCTTGGGAGTTTGCCTTCTCTAGTCAATTGATACGGTATTTTGTGGTCTTTGGAGGCGTCGTGAAATTTGGGTCAATTGCTAGATTTTGTAGGACTAAGAAGAACTGTTTATTTCAAAGTCTTGCTGTTAATTTCTTAAGTCATGCTTGGGATGAACAAAGCGCTTGCGGGTCTAAGGCGTTGATAGTATCCTTGCCGTTGTTGTATGGAGTTTTGTCGCTTGACCATCACCAAGGAGCATAGATATTGAGAGCATAGATATTGAGTCATGAATTACTGTTGGAGTCACGGAAACAGCGGGATTATGTGTTATGTATCATGGGAATACATTCTGATTCCTTTCTTGGTTTATGTTCTGGACTACAGAAAATATCAAGTACGTATTAAAGGTAAATTTAGTACTTTATCAAGATTTTGGAGAGTGTTATCGCTAAATAAATATTTGGGATCATGGGATGTTTGTTCTCTTATTGACTATTTTTGGATGTTACACAAGTTTAAGGGATTACTCTAAGACTTATTGGTTGAACCAAATGTTATAAATTTTCTTTAGCAGACCTTGTAAAACGAGTTACCTAGAGAGAATGGACTAGTAGAGACGATATCTTACGTGGTAAGACGACCTCCGACTGGATGATCATGGCTGGTGGAACGATATAGGTTTCAATAAGAAATGGAAATAGGAAAACAACTTCTAATTGTCATTTAAAGTTGTAGTATCTTGCAGGTTACCTTAATTTTCGTCTTAGCTCATTTTGGAGATAGACAAAATTTCAAATAAGAATTTACTCTAGAACAACAGTGACACGGTCCATATACTGCAACTAAATAAGTATATCCACGACTTGTATTCACCAAGTATGACCCTCCATTGTGGGAAAATTATATTGAGTTCCGGGGACGTCACTCCTCTAAGGGGGAGAGGATGTGACCCTTTCGTTTAGCATCTTTCATTTAGAACCGCTACGTGAGACCATATACACGATTAGAACCTTCGTATTATTATTATATCGTTTCTAGAGTTTTCAATATCAGTATATCGAATCTAGAGTTTTCATTTTTGTAACTTAAATGAGTTGTGGCTTTACTAGATATTTCATATACTTTTCATATCACTATATGCGCATAAAATGGAGATTTATCGCTTATGAGAGATTTCATGTTTCTATTGGAGAATTGGTGACTAGTTGCGTGGTTTTGGCATCCCAAATAATTGGTTGATTTTGGCTTCGAGGACGAAGCTTTTCTTTAAGGGGGGAAGGATGTAATACCCCATTTTATTTCAAAGGGCAAATTGGGTAATTGAGAAAAATAAAATTTAATTTTTATTACAAGTGGTGAGTTAGATTATTTTTTTGAGTTCAAAATATAGTCGGGATATTATTGCAATATTATTATATTTTCCTACAAAACGATATTTTAGCTGTGTGTTTGATTTGTTAGCATTTTATGTAGTTATTTGAATAAAGTCTAGTGTGTACCCAACCCACTAGATTGACCAACCCACTTGGTACAACAATAACACCCTACCAAAACTAGCTAGATGACAAAAAAAAAAAAAAAAAAAAAAAAAAAAAATGTGTGGGGCGGTGGAGGAAACCAACCTCTCCAAGTATCACATGTATTATTTAATACCCACTTGTTCATTTGTTTTTCACATCAGATAAACAAAACAAATCTCTCTCTCACTCATCTCCTCTCTCCCTCACTCACGGCAACACAACACCCATCACCGCCACCACCACCCTTCTCCATCACCACCACAGCCCGAGCCACCAGCAACCACCTCCTCTCTTCTCCCTCTCTTCTCCCCCTCTACAAACCACCACCACCAGCAGCAGCAGCTGCTGCCCCCAACGCCACCCGCCACCTCCGGCGAGAAACCCGACGGGAAGCAACCCAGCCACCCGTCTCTCTCTCTCTTTCCCCCCCCCCCACAGTTTTAAACCTCGGAAAACCCCCTTCTCTCCCTCTCTGCTACTCACTACCAGTAGTAGCAGCAGCAGCAGCCGCCGAGAAGGCCGCCTGCAAATTCCGGCGAACCAACCCGACGGCAACAACGCCGCCACCACCTCGGGGTTCTCTCACCCTCCCCCTGTTTTGACCCCCATGCCTTCTCCTCCTCTTTGTTTCAACACCATATGGACAAACAGCAGCAGCAGGTCGCTGCATGACGACCAGAGCCGCCACCATCGCCGCCGCCACCATATTTTCCGGCGAGAAGCTCCACGGAGCTAACCGGAGCGACCCTCTCTTCGATTTTGGTACCATTCAACTCCTGGAGGTTCGAGGAGTCCATTGGCAACCACAAACAGAGCCCATAATGCCGGATTCGTCGCCGGTGTTCATCACCGCCGACCGCCACCTTCGAGGACGTAACCCGCTTCGTCTCTTGACCGTTTCTCGCGATTTTTCGCATGGGTAAACTCTAAATCACCCTCTAGTTCATTTTTAATCATCAAAATCTGAGCTTGATAGCTTAAAATCGATTTGGGTATGTAGGGTTGAGATTTTATGCATATGTTCTTGAAGGGGGGTAGTTTATGTCATTTCTGAAAAGTTGAGGGCAAGGTGTTAACTGCATGTTTGGTTTCTCAAAGATTGGGGGTGATGTGTGTATATTATCAAACTGCCTATTTTTATAAACTTTAAAGTGTTATTTTTGGATTTATGATATAAGCTAATAGTTATATATATTATTTTGACTATATAAAAGTAAATAAGTTGTTAAAATTGCCTAAAGTTATATTTATATGAGATATTGTTGTTATCTAAGTAAGATAAAAGGGTGTGATTTTGTTTGATTATATAATATTTGAAGTATTTGTAAACTAGTATTTTGATTAAAATAAAGTATTTTGTTAATATTGATAAAAATAAATAAGTTGGAAGTTAGTTTGTGAAATAATTATAAAGTAGACTTTTTAAATAAAGTCCCTATTAGTATTGTTGATATTATATGATTATTTTTCTAGATATTAGAAATTATTTATTTAAAATAAGTTTATAATTATGTATGACTTGTTTTATTGAAATAAGTATTTTTGTGAATTGTAATTGAGTATTTAATTATTATAAAGTGTATATATTTTCTAATAGATAAATAACTATAATTAATTTAGTTTGAATTAACTTTTATAGTCACTTATAAATAAATAGTTTGTTTATTAGGTTATTATTTTCTATAAAATAAGAGTGTATAAACTTAATATTAGTTTTGTTACTCAATATTTTTATGAGCTTGTATTTATATGAGTTATAATACTTTTATAAGGAAAATTGTTATTTTAAATAATTGTTTTGTGATATTAATTAATGGGGTTAAGAGGGATAAAGAAAAATGAGAAATTAGGAGATATAGCATTTTTGCATACTTGCACAATTGAGCTTGTAAATAATTTAGGAATTATAAATTGTAGGTGACAAGATCGTAAGCAAGGGTTACGAATATCCGTAGAAGCTTATCGCGCTAATTGACGTGCTACTTGAGGTGAGTAAATATGCCTAACCTAGTGTGCCCGTCCTCCTTCGTGTCCAAATATTTTTATGGCTTTTACGTCTCAAAATGTGATTTGTGACATACGTGTTTAACTTGATACATTTCAATTACGCGTTCAACTATTTTTGTGATTTATACGTCTCAAATGTGAATTTTGAAATACGTGCTTGACTTGGAATTTCAATTACTTGTTTATCGGTTCACTTGGAAACTACCACATGAAAATTAATAATACGTAACAACGTAAAGTGGAAACAGTTGTGCGGTGGAACCATATGCGGATTATTATTTATTGTGGTTATTATATTTTGCTCGGTTGCAATTGCCCCGGGCTGCTCCATGTACTCACCTCTCTGGCCGCAAGAAGTCTTAGAGGGGTGCCGGCACTTAAGGTCTTGGATGCTTGCGAGATGGTTGGTTCTATATTGTTGGTTCGTTCCCCGCTACAACTAAATTAAAATGTGAATTTTGAGGTGTGGATGATGGATTATGGATTTGAATACTTGATATTGGGAATTTCCTAATTGGGACAAATATTATGGATTGGAATGTTTGGTAATGTGATGATTTGAGAACACGTTTCAGGAAACAAAGAATTAAGCATTGGAAATTTTATCTCTTTTCTCACCCGAGAACATATTTGTTTACTTCTTACATATCATCCTGTTTTCTATAAATAAAATATGCCTCTTTCCGATTTACACGTTGGGGTGTTTACTTACTCAGCAATTTTTGTGCTGACTTTGGAAAAACTGCGGTCTTTGTTTCTTTCCCCCGCAGGTCTAGGTGAAGGGAGCTCTGCTTAAGGGGAATCGCGGACTCACCTAGTTGTAATTAGTACTAAATATTTGAGACACTTAGATTATATCTCATCATGTTTAATAGTATGTATTATTTCACTGCTGTAAACCTAAAAGCTTGTAATATATAATCATGGCGATGTTTGTTTTGATTACCATTGTTCCTTGCACCGGGAGCGATCCCAGGTGCGGAGTGGCATTCCCGTATTTCTCCCACGACGAAGTATGGGGGTGTCACAAATGGAGTCTGAGAGATACAAATGAAGTCGCTCACTGTTATGCTAGAGTGGCTTTTCAGTTTTCAAATACCAAAGTGTGGGTAGGATGAATCCCTAGCTGGGCACAACAATGTAGTATTGAGGATTTGGTGTTCATGACCAACTTTAATGGAAATCTATCCTTCTTAAAAAAAAAGACAGTAATGGAACTCTTTTATGTTCTTCTGAAAATAGTTCGTGAATTGAATATAGAATCTGTATACTTTATTTTTTTGTAATATGTTATCTGTTTCTGTAATCTGTAACAGTCATATTTATTTATGTACTACATTGTCAGTTTCAGGGGACGTACCCATGAATTTTTCTCAAGGGGGGGGGGGGGGGCATGTTAAACATACAAGTTTACATTTTAGTTCATTATGTCATTTTTGAAAATATAGGTGAGCCGCTTCCTTATAATTTTGTAAATATCCAAAAGCTCTAGGGCGAATATGGATAACTCTACAAGGAGAAATTTTTGTTTGCTCTAAGAGCAAATACACGTGGTGCTCTAATCAATACAGCACATGACACGTCAAGAAGAAAGAGAATGAGTGGCAGACAAAAGTAAGTGGATTCCTACATGTTCCTGACGTGTCCTGTGATGTATATTGATTAGAGAACCACCTCATATTTGCTCTTGGAGCAAGCAATAATTACTCACAAGTATGAGGGGGGGGTGGGGGGTGATGGCCCCTGTTCACTTATATACATGTTTGCCCGTGTCAGCTTCTGTAATTAGTTTATATAATTTTTTACACTCATTTGTTTCTGCAACTTTTTCACAGTAAGATTGATTACTGTAATTATGTTATTTTTTTGTTTTTTTTGAGGGAATTTATGTTATTTGTTTCTATAAACTGTAACCTGGTAATTTTTCAGCTTGTGTATTTTCTGGTTTTGTCAGATTCAATTATTGTTTGATTTCATTTTTACATACTGTAATTTTGCATGTAAACAAACTGTTTGTTTGGCAATGGCAGACAGAAGAACCGAGACTAGTACGGGAGCCGGAATAAAAACGGTAGTGCCTGAAATGCCTGTTATACAAGTGAATGCTCATCCAGGTGAAAAGTCTGAAAATTTCTCCGATAAGTATTTCTTTGGTAGAAGAAGATGCATTTCTACCTTACCACCCTTAGACTTGCAAGGTATATGTTGGAAGATGCGCCTAAAATTCCTGAAAATCCAGACAACGAATGGGTCTTGGCCGCCGATGCTTGGCATCACTCTGAAAATTTGGGTAGGAATTATGTATTAAATAGCCTAGAGCATCAGTTGTATAATGTATACACTGCTGTAAAGACTACTAAAGAACTTTGGCAATCCCTAGAAAATAAATATAAAACAGAAGATGTGGGGGCTAAGATGTTCTTAGTAGAGAAATTCATAGAATTCAGGATGGTATAAAATAAGAGCATGATGTCGCAGGTGCAAGACTTCCAATGCTTGATTCATGGCATTCAAGTCGGGAACAAGATACTTCCCGAAGAGTTTCTCGTGGGTTATGATCCACAAGTCACCACTGGCGTTGAAGATGTAAACAAATTACCTGAAGCATAAGCGAAAGAAAATGAGCATGGAAGACCTGATTATTCGTCTCAGGTTTGAAAACGAAATTGGAGCTCCAACGAGCCCTCGACTAGCCATCAACCTAAGGTTGATATCGTGGAGGGAGGTTCGGAAATCATCCACCTCAAACAGAAGTTCAGTTGCTCCTACCAAAAAGAAGAAAAGGTTCACGGGCAAGTGTCACAATTGTGGCTAGAAAGTTCACAAGAAGAGAAAGAGTTCAAAAGGTAAGAAGCCCGAAATTCACATGGCTAAAGCGAAGAAAGATGATGATGGAGGCAACTTTGCAGCTGTGATTTCAGAAGTGAACCTTGCTTACGGAAATTGTAAGGAATGGTGGGTTGACACCGCAGTCACACGCCATATTTGCTCGTATGAGAGCATGTTTACTTCCTAAGAGATTGTTGATACGGAGGACGAAATTTACATGTGAAATTCAGTAACATCCACCGTCAAAGAAAAATGGGAGGTAATCCTCAAGATGAGTTCCAGAAAGAAACTCGTACTGAACGATATTCTCCATGTCCTAGACATTCGGAAGAACATAGTCGTTGGTTCTGTTCTTAACAACAAGGGTTTCAAACTTCTATTTTAATCCGACAAATGTGTATTGAACAAGAGAGGAGAGTATGTGGGTAGGAGTTGCTAGAATGATGAGATGATCAAACTTAATGTAATAGTTGTCTCAGCTATGAATAAGAAAGCAACTATTAACTACTTCTTTTGGCGTCTACTTCTTCTTGAGGTGGAGGAAATCAACAACACTTCAGACCTTTATAATATAACACAGTACATGCAGTAAGACGTTTATTGCGCATGTTAGGTTTTCTTCTTAATCCTTTGTGTTTCTTTGGTTGTATAATTTGATCTTCACTAGCTATTGTAACACTTTAATCATCAATTTCTAATTGATTTTGATTAGAAGGCCACCATTACGATAAATAAAACAATAAATGAAAAGGAAGGAGATTCATACGAAAGTAGAAATTGCAAGCTGGAACTTCCCGACGAGCAAATAGAGTTGTCGAGAATTCAAAATAATGATAATTGAAACTCACTTAATCTAGATCTTCAATTGCAGGGCCGGGAACAGGTTGTCTGATTCAACGACATTACTTTCATCCACTGCTCTAAATACCGACCTTTTTCGTATTTAGTAAAAGCAGAATCTCCTTGTTTGCACATGAAAGTTTCTGGACATCCAATGGGTTCTTTCTCCCTGGTCGTAGGGTCGTAGTAAATGAATTTATCCGTTTGACCGAAACAAATCATTAGAATCTTGCCACTGTCGAGGATCTCAAAACGGGTGCTAAAGACCCACAATTGCAACCTGTACAATCTTGACCAGGAATCTGCAACACCGTAATCCTTCATCACCCACACTTCTAGCAATGTGTCTTCCATGTCCGCAAAGAGGGCAAGTGACTCCTGAAAAGTTGTAAGTCGTTTCAATCTCTTACCACCTTCAATAGGAGGCATTTTCATTTCGTGGAATTTTTCTTCCATCATGTCGAAGCACAAGACGACCACCGTTCTTGTTGGTTGCCACGTTGATGCAATCCAGTGGGAGCACCCTTTTATAAAGGCATTAGGGGACTGTTTGTAAGGTTCCGATAAACCATAATAGGTTGTGCAACTAATGCTCTTCCATGAATCAGATATCGCACTGTATAACTCGACATCTAAAGTTAAGGCACCAATTCTGTCGTACTCTATTTTCACGACTTTGTAATCACCAGTCTCATGGACAAACCCGAATCCGAGAACTACTCTCATACAATATTTGCTCGAACTCTTCACAATCTTGATTTTGTTAATGTAAGGGTTCCATAGAAATATGTTGTATACTCTGGCATCTGATTGAGGTTGTAAGAGAACATACTCGACAAAGCATGCCAACCCATTAGAGTAACCAGCTAAATATTTTCTACCAGGGCGATAAGTGGCGAGTTGTAGTAGTTTCTTGGGCTTCCATGAACCATCAATGCATCCATTGAAAGAATAGAGATGCACTTCAGAGCCCTCGGACGTCATGTGCTCCCTAGTTTGCCGATCTTGCATCAAGTCATGTGTGACAACTCCGAGGTTTTTTCTGATAAAAGAGCGCCATGTTCTGCAGACGCACCTGCACACGCGGAATGCTTCAGTAGGAAGCCTTCCGATAATGATGTCGAAAAGAAGATCCTCTGGCATGCTTGACCATTGATCTTGTGCAGTACACTCTCTTTGATTCCGTGTCATAGCTGGTTTTGTTTGACAGTTCAAGAAAGTGTCGCTATCTGTTGACAATGTAAATCATTACTACCCAAGGACAACCGTTCAAGAAATTAAGCTCATCAAAGAACATAGAAATCTTCGTCTAGGGTTTACGTCTCACATGGATAAACATCCTATCAATTGAAAACATGAAATTGCATAACTTTCTCAACACACTTAAACCCTAATAATCATCTTAGGTAGAAATAAAGACAGATCGGAGATCATGTAATGACCTAATTTGATTTGATTTGAAGCAAGATGATGGAATTGGAAGAAAGTACAATGAAAATTGGAACTTTGCACAAAGCCAAATTTTCCAGAACACGTAAAATTCCTCCAAACAAACCCAAAATTTGGGAGAAAAACTTCCACAAATGTATAATACTCACAGTACCTGTCGGTTCTTCGTCTTCTTTCTATGCAACGCTTATGGTTGGGGGAGAAAAGACCGAACAAAATATAAATGCTAACCTAAGGATCGTTTTGTAAATTAAAATTTCATGGAAGACCTCCAAGTCAATTGGCCCGTTCGCGAACCAGGGCCGGCCCAAGCCACTTGGGGGGCCTAAAGAGAGTTATAAATGTGGGGCCCCAAATTAAAAAAAAAAAATCGTAAAATAATTTGTTTAAAAATATATTTGTAGACTTCTAATAATTGTGTATAATATATTGAATTCATGTTAGCTTTAATTAAAGTTCTTCAACCTTACAATTTTTTGATAAGTAAAAAATTAAGATGTTCACGTTGGTCATCAACGAGATTCAAACTTGGATCAAACTTGAGGCAAAAACATTTGTTACCACCAAGCTAACGTAAAATTCATTAAAAATTCACATTGAAGTATGTAATTAACTGAACTATAGTAAAATTCAAAGGGAAGGATCTGCCTCCCAAACTTATGGTAAAGCAGTATAAAGTATTCTGCAAGTTACGTAAGGATAAAAAAGAATGGTACGAGTAAAATGCAACATCAGACTCTAGCGATGAAGAGACTAATATAAACCAATACACTATTCAGCAACGGACAAATCAAAATCTCCAATAGGCTGAAGAGCGTGAGGAGGATGAGGTGGATGAGGTTAAACTGAAGGAAGATGATGAAGAATACATACATGTGGAAGAGAAGAGATATGATGGTGAAGAAGATGAAAGGATTCAGAGGAGAATGAGGAGAAATAGAAGGAAGATGATGAAAAATACAAACATGTGGAAAAGAGGAGAGAAGATGATACTAATGATGAATCCCATCATGGCAATGCCATGAATGCGTATGTCACATTCAAGTAAACCTTTTCTCTAATTCAATAATCTCGTAAATTTTTGTTTCACTTCTGAAGCCAATGTCTATTATCCTGGAACAATTGCTTTTAATTTTTTGATGTTGGGTGTTATATGTTTTGTTCTAAACTATTAACATCTCTTTGTAAATCCTTAACTGTCAGGCTACATAATTTGTATGTTATTACTTTATCTCTAATGACTGTATTTGATTTTAATTGTTTGATGCTGCGTGTTTTATGTTTTATATTATGTCTCTAATTTTTGGAATTGTAACTTAATTTTCGCTATTATCTCATGATTGATGTAGAAATGTTCGGATGCACAAGCTTAGGAAACAAAACCCTGCTGTGAAGATGACCGATGGGGTCCAACGGAGGATCAACGTTGAATGGAATAGCCTGAACAGTTCCCAAAAAGAACCCTATCTAAAATCTGCTACCAAAGAAAAAAAGAAGAGGAAATCAGAGGGCACTTTGAAGAGAAAACCCACCGGTGAGAAGGCCAAGCAGAAGAAGAGATTGGCTGAAGCCAAGTTGAAGGGCAAATCAAACAAGAACCTGAAGAACCCGAGGCGCTTCCAAAGCTATATTAGCATGCCCTCTGTTATGACTCTTTTTAAACATATCAAAGATGAACAGCAGTCATGGTTGGACAAAGTGGGGCTTGGGGAACTAAAGCCCCTACAGATTTTAGAAAACCCCAAGGCTTTCAACGAGTTCCTCTACAACTCCTTTGACACTGATGGGTTTTTGGCGGCTCATGGCCGGACTGTGGAGGTAACCCCGAAAGTTGTCGCCTGGCTCCTTGGAGTAAGATGCACCGGAACTACTGAGTTCCGAGGTCGATCTGAAGGTTCTAGAAGAAGTGATACAAAGAATTGGCCTCGTCAAGGACAACACAAAGGTCGGTGAGTATCTTCCGTGGTTCAAGAAGAATAAGGAGTTGTTCAATGATGGGTGGAAGCAGAGGGGTGTTTGCTTGATCTTGGGGGCCCAAGGGATGCCGATCGGGTGACCTAGGAGTCCGGTCTGGGTTGGCCAAACTTGTTGTTGATTTGGAGCACCTGACAGAGGTGAACTGGGCAGCCTTGTGACTTGATCATTTCAAGACACAACAAGTTAAGGCCCAAACTGGGGAAACCTTACGCTGAAATGGTTGCGTGCTCATTCTTGTGGTAATTTTCTAAGACTCTGTCATTTAAATTATTCATGTTGTTTAATACTTTAATAACTCCTTCTTTAAGTCTAATTTTGTGTTTATATTTTCAAGATTTTGTACTTGGAAGAGTTCCGCCGCAAATTTTTGGAAAATCCCAAGGCCTGCAAAGACAAGAAAGCAAGTCCCATGTTGAAATTTTGGGAGAAATCTGATGTTTCGAAGATATGGAAGTATGTCTCTATGAACAAGAATGTGAGTCACATTTTACATGAACCTTATTTGATATTTTTTACCTTTTAAGGACCTTATCTTAACTGTTAAACTTTATATTCTATTGCTTTGTAGTTGATGTTGAAAAAAATGGATGAAGTGCTAATCAGTCAGAAGATTGTTGCACCTGCAATTCAATCTTTTCTTCCACCAGGGGATTATTTGAAGGAGATTGTGGGACAGCTGGCGGAGAAGGTTGACCCCCAGACTTTTTGTGCCATGCTCGCGATTGGAAACAGCAAGAGAAAGGCTGAATCGGAGGAGGAGAGGGAAGATGGAAGAAAGAGGATGAAGGATGAGGAGAGCAAGAAAAAAGAAGAGGAGAAGAAGAAGGAAGATGAAGTAGGGGAAAGAAGAAGGGGGATGAAAATAAGGATGAAGAGGAAGGAGGGGAAAAGAAAAAGGGGGTGAAGAGGATGAAGAAAAAGAACCTCCTGAGAAGAAGCACAAGATGGATCAGGATGAGGTTAACTATTCGTTGGAGGTGGTCGGCAAGGTCAGCCCTGACACTTAGGTAAACGAGTTAACTGTTTTAACTTTAGACTTAAGGTCTCTATTTACAATTTTAACATCTTGTTGATTTATTAGGTGGCATCCTTGGGTTCTTGGGTTAAACTTTGATGGGTCTGTCCAGGGAAAGGCCCTGTGGATCATAAGACGGTCTAATAGGGGATCGCTTCTTAAGAAACAAAGTAATGCTGAGGAATTGACCTGTCTCCCAGAGTTGCCCTCCCCGGAACAATGCTGGCTCCACTTCTTTATGACCCACAAATATGAGCCTCAGTACGACGATAAAAGTGCAAATACCAAAGTTCCACAAATATTGCGAAAGTAGGTGTTATTTACATTCAAATTTCCTAAATAGTTTCTATAAGACACATACATGTTTTTTGTATTTATGGTTTGATTTGTTATTAACTCTGCAGAGAGTTGGTTGTTGACATCGGTGGTTATGAAAAGCTGACGAGGTATTCCGCGTGGCGCCTTAGAGATGAAAAGTGGTTTGACAACAAAGTAAGTGTTTATTTTTGTTGATTTAATAGAGTTTCTTAAGACATATATAATCACTGTTCTCTTAACTCTTTAAACAATTAGGTGATGGATGCATGCCTTCAATTCCTTCATATCAAAGAAAGGAGCCGCGAATTTGGTGGAATCCTGCGGATTTGATACATAGGCACACTTTATGCCGTAAGTTCATTTCCTTGTCAATTTATAATCACTCAATTTAAAATTCATCTACAAAATGGCATCATTAATTATAATTCTTGTTCAGGACACGGAGGGTCTTAAATATTTCAGAATGTCCGATCATTATGGAGGAACGTGGAGCGAGATGGGATATGTAAGTTTTACGATTTCTATCAATACAAGTTGATTTATACTTTCATATTTTGTTGAACTTATTTTATGTTGAATTGTTATTGAAATAGATTGCCCTTCCAATGAATGTCGAACGAACCCACTGGTTCATGATGGTCATTTCCTTCGTCGACAAGGAAATATTCATCTTGGACTCGGAGTCTGAATATGGGTACGAGGAGAGGAATGTAGCTGGAAAAGTCAATCAAATGCACAAGGTGCTATCCTCCTACTCAGATTACCAGGATGACATTAGAAAGTGGGCTGTGTGGTACATGAACGACGACGTTCCCCAACAACCGAACGGGTAATATTCTAATTCATTATTTTATTACTCATGTGTTAGACTTTCTATCTTATATATTGAACATGTATTCTCGTTTATTCTCTTAGGACTGATTGTGACCCTCATGTCTGCTTTTTCATGACCCACTTGAGGTACTTGATTCCAACTCCAAAGAAGAACTTCTTTGTCCAAGTGGAGAAGCTCAGAATCTGGGTTGCTAATGAAATTTCTAGAACGGACTACAACATGAACTTTGCCAAACTTTTTAAAGAGTTAATGGACTTCAAGTCTATTGAAGAGAATGTCTATGAGTTCTAGAACATGTACCAGAAATTTCTTAATGTTCCTACTATTCCTACTGATTCATTGAAGTCCGGGGTGAAAATGAGGAGGTCGGAAGGGAAGTCGCTGGGGAAGAAGGGAAAAAAGTGAATTTGTGTATCATGTTGTTGGGGATTTTGTAATATGAAAAATATTTATGTCAGAACATGTTGTTGGTTGTTTAGAGGAATGTATGTTATGAACAATGTTTTTCCTAAAGATTTACCATTCAATGTTTTTTGGCTTATTTTTTGATGGCTTGTGTTGTTTTCTGAAAAATGACTTGTGCTTTTTTGTGAACACAAACTTTCCAGTTAAGTTTATTTAAGGTGCATTTGGTGTTGGCCAACTACCCTCACCTACCAAAACTTAATCAATAAATGCACTACTAGGTTATTATTTTCCATTCTAAATTGTTAAGGTTTCTATCTTAACTTTATATATCTGCATTAATATCTACATACCTACCCACTGCCCTCTTTTAATACTATCTCCAACCACTCTCAAGTAACTCTTTATTTATCTCTTCACTCTCAGATCTCATCAGTTCTCCTTCTCACTCACCCTTCTCTTCTTTCTCTCTAACAAATGTCTCAACATAGTGTAAGCTCTTCACCCTCACCAAGCAACCCGCCTTCATATTCAAGAGTGGATGGATCCCGGAGGTCAGGGTGTAGGCCTAGGCAGTGTTACTGTGGCCGTTACCCGGTGAGTCGTACCGCACATACGCCCGAAAATGATGGACATACGTTTTGGAATTGTGCCAAGCCTAGAGGTCAACAATGCAACTGTTTCTACTAGGAAGATGAATTTCCCAGTCCGTGCTGTACTCCAGATCACCAAAAACTTCAGGATGAGGTAACAACGTTGAATACGAGACTCGTAGGGGCAGAGAATGCTTCAAAAGCCCACTCTTTTCATGTGAAACTGTTGTATGTTGTTATTTTTGTCATTTTTATCGTTTTACTTTCAAAGTAAGATAGTTTCTCCTCTATTCAGCTGTGTTCAGTTAAGTATGAGACACGAAGGGGCCGAGAATGCTTCAAAAGCCCACTATTTTCGTGTGAAACTTTTGTATGTTGTGATTTTTGTCATTTTTTACATTTTAATTTCAAAGTACGATAGTTTCTCCTATATTGAATTCTAATTCTGCTGTGATTAGTTAAGGATTTAAGTTTTGTTAAAAATGCTATCTTAGTTTTTATCTTAACTGAAAGGGTTATTATCTTAGTTATTAATTTCCCTAACTAATGCTTAATCAATGTTATCCTTATATTATCTTATTGAGCTTAGTTCATTCTAAAGTGTTAACAATACTATCTAGGTTAAAAATGAATCTTCCTGAGACCATTTTTTTTGTCCGGTAGCTGGCATTTTCGTAATAACCGGCAAATACCAGCTTAGCCGGTTACCACAGGGACGCACCAAAGTTTTCGCCCAAACTTTAAAATCGTGCACCACAGGTCCAAAATTTTCAAAATTCGTTTAGCGAGGTACCCTTCCGTTAGCTTTCCATCCATATTGGACGGAATAATGTAAAACATACTATTGTACCCTTATTTCAGGTATTCGCTTACACCATGATATGGTTTCAGTGTTCGAAGTTCAAAAGATGGGGCCTCCTGCCCCTCTTTCCATATGGGTGACGAGAGAGTTTGGTGTGGCAGAATCCTGGACCAAGCAATATCGCTTCGATTTCAGTGGGAGGAGAGAGTTTGGTGATTTTTATGAGAGGCCTTCGTTTTATGATGGTTACTATGTGGAGAGCCTTGCTTTGCTCAATGAATCAAGCTTGAATGGGGAAACTCCGCCACGTCTTGCATATATGGTTTTGCCTACTTGACTTTCAAAGGGATGCGAGGGAGCGGCTGCAAAAAAGAATGCCATACTTTCAGTCACTTCCGCGCGGGGTAACCTATTGGAGTTCCTACTTACCGGATAAGTTTCAACTTTTAGTTAAGGGGTCTAATAATGCAAACTTGCTTGTTATCTTAGAGTTAGTTAAGACCTTGTGAGCTTTTTTTAGTAATGGAACTTTGTTTGTCAAGGTTCCTCAGACTGAAAATGATCAAATAGTGTTACCTTTTTTCGCAACAGCTTTCAATTTGCAGTCCTATTGTTTATGTTTGCTGCTACTTGAATTACTCGTGCTTGTTATGGCCTGTTGTGTATATTCAGATGAACAATTGTTGCTAGGCCGAGGTTTTAGGGTGTTAACACAGATGAACACAAAATTTGAAGGTTAATGGCTATTCATCTTCCCAGAAGAAGAAGAAAGAAAACTTTCATATGTCCAGCTGCCATCAGAAAAGGTATAACTTCATATAATTCATTCTCTTACCAACCATGATCAATATTTGAGGGTACTGGCAACTAGGACAAACACATATTCCGTTTGGGAGTTTGTTGTTAAGGTTCTTCAATGTATGACAAGTAAGAATTGTTTTTGGCAAGTGGCTTGAGTTTATCCGTTGCTTTTGTACAAAAGAAACTTCATTATCATATTGGATTAACGAACTTCTGGAACGAGTAAGAAAAGATCTCATACAAATGCAGATGTATGGTCAAATGTAAATTGTTGTTGGAATATTGAGGAATTCACGATGTCAACTCAGAATCAAACTTTTTGTAATCTTTGAGGGTACCCAATATTTAAAAATATTGCATTTAGCTTGCAGTAGGGAGTTGACATGTGCCCTATGGCTCTACTAAAAAAAAATTATAATAAAAATACTCATGGTTATTACAGTTAGCTTCTTGAGCATTGCAGTTTGAGATGCAAGCTATCCGTTCACCTTTATTTTGTGCTAAACTGTATTTTTGATATACTCAATGTCATATAATAACACTATAACAAAAAGGTATTGATAATAGCATACATACTAAAAGGAAATGGAAGAAGCTTGAGAGGTTTGGGGCTCCTCTGAGCAGTATTGTTAAATCTGTCAGGACAGAAGGTAACCTTAATGGTTCAGTTCATTAAATTGCGCCAAATGAGTCGTCAAATTTGATATTGTCATTTGATATACCTGGTAGAGTAACACCTTTTCCGAAGATTTTGCACTGAAAAGAGTAAAATGTAGAGTCTTTGATACTTGATTTCCCAGTGCACCACTTTTGCAATGTGCTTCACTGTTGGATCCAGTTACTCTCATGTTAGGTAACCTAGTGGATACCGGCTAAGATCAATTTGGCTTTGTGGGTCGTCTGATGCAACTTGCTTGTTTTCCTAGTTACCAAAAGAATGCTTATATTGTGCCTTATTATTATAGCATTTGTTATATGTCACATGGCCTTTAGAGTTTCTGATGCATCTCTAAGATTAAGTTATTCGGCTTTCTTTAGAAAAGGGACTACTTCTGTGTTCTTTTGCTAGGTAGTATCACATGAACAGAACTGTCAGTTTACTACTATGGAGTAGATTTTAGTACTATTAGGTATTCTTATGGCTCAAAGAATGAACAACAGCCATGCTGATGGCTTATTTCTTAGTGTTAGTCATACTTCGCTGCTTCACCTTTCCCGTTATTGTCAGTTGGATGAGAGTTCCTCAATCAGCTCCAAGAGTGGTGCGGTGGTACCATTTACTTTACTGGCAACTGGTCTATGCATATTTGTTAAATTTCTCTTCTCTATTTAAGTGATCCATATAGGAGCACACAATTTCTTAAGTGAAGAAATATAGTTCTCCAGTAACATAAGTTGGATTTGTCTCAATTACTTTTTCTTTGGTTTCCCTATGTATTATGATCTTATAGAATCCCAGTTATCTGATTCATACAAAGGACAGATGACTGTTACTTACTGAAGTCATAGAATTGGCTTTCACGAATAGTTCTTGGATAACAATACACGAGGGGGTTTCTTCATACAACATTTGATATTGTGATTCTGGAACTCTTAGTCAATGTGTGAGAGTGACCTCATGTCAGTTGGTTATGTGTGGCTTTGCTTGCTCTCGGAAGGACTCTAAATGTTGGTAAGTCTGTAGAGTTTCACTAAACTCTTACAAACATATCTCTGGTTCTAAGATGTATTAGATATTGTGTTTAATGGTCATTTATTGTTCTATGTCACCAGGTACAAGGATCAATCTGGCATGCTGAACAGGAATGAACCACAGAGTATCTTTCATTCTTACATTACATTAATCCAAAAAACATAGGGGTTTGGAACAAGCAATGAAATGGAAGGCAACAGTTGACTGGTATGAATGGGTAGAGGTCCACCTGATCCTTGATTCTTCTTCAACAAGACTGTGTTGGAACCTTCACGTGACCTCTTGACTGGATCAGTAAAAAGGACAAGTCCATAGATTGCAACTTGTAAGTACTGGGTATTTTCTTGACAAGGACACACCTTTAATGACCTGGTCTTTCGATAAACTCTTCAGCATGCATGTTTTTTTTTTTTGGATTAATCAGATTAAAACCAAGGAATATCTCTTATTGCACGAAATTCATAACATTTATTTTCATTTTGAGGAAAAATGTTAATACGTGTTTGTTAGATGTTGTCAAGTCGCACATTACATTTCGTCTTAGCTGAAAAGCCACTACCCATAACATTACAGTATGGTTTAATATGTCCTGGTATACCATTACAGTATGGTTCGGATAGAGTGGTATTTTTGGTTAGTTATAAAACTAAAACTATACACAAAACCAAGAAAAAAATTTCCCCACATAACTAAAAAATTGGTAATCTTATGTTTTGCGTATGGTTTGGGTTGGATTTCAAAACAAAATACTACAAGGTTGTTAAGTTTGTTTATTCCCTCATCTTATGTTGAGGTCTCCACCACTGCTCCACCCTTTGGCATCTTAATTTGCAAGTGGGAACAAGTTTACATTATTGGGATTGCCTTCGCCTTGGGTTGAAATGGCCTGCTGATGGCATCAGTAGCATTGTGCTTTGATCATTGAATTTAGGTGATAGAAACCCTGAAAAGATGGATGGTGCTTCTACTTTTGGATTTGGTATTCGTTTGTTTTAGTGTTTGGTGTCAGTGTTTTATGTTCGAGGTGGTGAGAACCGTATGGGTGATGAGAGAATGTGATGTCGTTGATTCCTGGACCAAGCAATATTACTTCGATTTTGGAGGATACCTGTAGTGTCCTATAAGAGAAGAATTCCATGCTTCTTATGTACAGAGCCTTGCTTTGCTTATTAGTGGTGGGTCTAGCAGGGAATTACTTTATCCAATGCATTGTGGTAGATAATTTGTTTTGCCTCCTTGGTTTGTGAAAGGCGGGGATGAGAATGTGATGAAGATGCGATCATAATGGTTGCCTATAAGAATTTCACATATGCTGTTTTGTGTCGGGTAACATTGTGAAATTCCCGCTCACTATGATATAGTGTTTGATAAAGAAAAATGATTTGTCTCTCTATGATATAGTGTTTGATAAGGAAAGATGGTTTGTCTCTATGAAATTTCACATAAGTTGTTTTGTGTCGGGTAACATAGTTGAGTTGGTAGGTGTATGTGAAACTGCAGATTAACTTCACTGGTTATGCGTTACCATTGATTAGATAGAAGAGTTTACAGTGTGGCCTGCTTACATGCTGCTGGTAAAATTCATGGATATTAATCATTCATCCTTACCCTGTGTAATGTAGTGTTCGTTAGCTACTAGTAGATCTAGTACTGGAGTATACCTTGAGTACTACTTTATCAGCTTGGTACTAATTTGGGGAAGTTCTCCGTCAGATAAGTCTAGCAGTGTATGTTCACCAAGTTCTAATTGTTAGGGCTCACTTAATTTTGGAATTGTCTCTATTTCGGATGGAGTGAGATCTCAGGCGTTGACCTTGAACATGCTAGAGACTAGAGCATTGATCCCAATCTATCATAACATGGTGGCATTGTTTCTTTGAAATGTCATCCTTTTCTGTTGATGTGAGATGCGTGGATTTTGCTATTGTTTAGGGAGGATTGTTTTATTACCTATTCAGTTTCATCTTTATATTCAAAATTCAGTTGCATCTATGGTATTATAGAGTAGCACCTACTTCTGGCATTCCTCACAGTATAAATATCGGTGGTCCGGTGCCATGTTTACTTTACTTTGATTCTCTCTGGATTTGGTTGTCGTAGCACTGCAACGTTGATGATGATCTAGCTGGACAAACTAATTTTGGGAAATGAAGTAATGTAGTTGGTGATAATTGAATTGGATCGGTGTTCCTCATGAAGATGTGTAGGAAGACCAGGAGGCGTGATCAAGACATACAAATTGTGGATGTGGTTATGTCTATTGACGCGGCTGAAGTGTTATTCTTCTGAAACCCTTAGTCAAGGTGTGTGCAGAGAACCTCACTTTTGCTTGCTGTGTTTTCGCATGGCACAACACTCTGAAGTCTAGAGTATTCAGATATTTTCCCAAGAAATGATCAGGATACTCTTGAAATTACTTTCATAGTCTTTCCTCCAATTCAGGCGAGTATGTAAATCATGGCGTCATGGTCTTATTGCATCACTAGCCCTGAATTTTTCAACACTAGACCAGGTTAGGTAAATTTCTCCATGCATTTGTAGATGCGAAACTTGTTCAAGTGTTTGCACAGAGAACTCACTTTTGCCTGCTGTGTTTTGACATTGGCTCTCCAGGGGCGCTGGATGAACAGAAAAGGAGGAAACCCTCGCAGGATTCAAGTATATTCACAATTTCAGCAACTTGTCTGTCAAATTACAGAATATTTACACTCTGCAGTTGTGACATCGTTAGTCTGGAGGCGGTTGTCCATCACGCTTAGAGGAGGACCGCCGGGCTGTGAAATCTGAAGTCGCGAAACCTACATCTTTGAAAATGAAATCTTTAGTTGCAGTTGGACGCTAAGCAAGCCAAGTGAACTGTTGTAACCCAGTTGCATTCTACTGTTGGATTACATAGATTGCTTTGTTTGTCTACAGTTACCTTGCAGAGTGCGCCTCTTTTGAAGTCTTTGCAACAGAAGAGTATGATTGAATGCCCTAGTTTCATAAGGGTAAAGAATCAGAGAAGTATTTGGTTTTGTCACGAAGAACTTTGTATAGAGATTATTCTGCTCGTCAGACTCGAAAAAATCCTGATTGATTGCGCCTATTATCCCAATCCTGTCTAGGGAGCATCTGAAGTTACAACCATGATTATGGAGACAGACAACAGGCATCCTTGAGCTTCTCAATTTTCTTCTTCTTTGGTTGTAATTTTTCTTTGTTCCATGGACTCATAACGTTGTACTAGCCCATTGTAATGCGCAAGGCAACTTTGAGTTACAGAGTTAATCGGACAACAATGTGGAACTGGTTTAATTTAATCTTTTAGCCCTCTCCCGAGTGGTGACATTCGCTGAAATTATCGAGCTTTCTGCTTCTTATCTTAAAAAATTGATGAATTTTTATTCACTTCTATCTTAATCAAACTTGATTCAAGATGATGCTTGTGATTTTTCTTGAGAATTACATCCTATTGCCGGGTTCGAACCCGGGACGTCAAGCAAGGGCTTCAAATGCTCTACCACTGAGCTAGCACCCATTTGCAAGATGATGCTTATGATTAGAATGAGGCAATAAGCCTCACATTTGTTTCATTCATCGATTACTGAAAGTAGACGTCAGGAAAAAAAAAGGAAGTCTTAACCTAATATTTACATTGAACTCATTATAATTTTATGTATTCATTGAAATGTACGGAAACCATACTCATTGGCTGCCTCTCTCTTTACAACAACCACTCGTTCAAATAATCTCATAATCTCTCATCTCCTTTAAGCTCACTCAAACAAAACCTTTATGGAATTATCAAAACGCTCTAAGCATGGAACAATTGTTTCTTAAGGTATGTAAGTGGAGTTGTGAAGGGTGGGGCTTGAGCCCGCAAAATAAGACCAGGTCCGCCCATTCAGAATGAGCCCTGGACCGCCATATGACAGAATAGGCCCAATGCGACGACATGTAGCCAGGTAGGAACAGGCACGAAACAGGCCCATGCCCACCCTTATCCCACTTAAGGTCGCAATTATCGAATCGAGCACCGACATGAAGCCAGGTTGTACGTGGGCCTGTCCTGGGCTGGGCCGACCCATATTAACCAAAAGATGGTAGATGGTAGTGAGAAGGATTCTTCTTGAAACTGTAAGGGCACTATTGGTATAAAATTGAAAGAGTTACTAATACCAGGTCTTTTTCACAATTGAGCTCTGTACGCAGCGTATAGACAGAGAGAGAGAGCTAGGGTTTAACAGAAGCTCGCGATAATGGTGAGTCTAGGGTTTCTGGAGAGATCGCGAAGAAGACGCACAACGACGAATCAATCCTACTCTCACCTGGAACAAGAAGAAGCGACTGAAACCGAGACCGGAATCGAAGAAGAAGACGGCGACGACGGCGACGAAAGACGAACCTAGATCTGGAATTCGAACCTCAACAACCAACAAATTTCAGAAATTTCATCAATCGAGAGCTCGGTTGATGAAATTGGGGTCCACGTGTCTCCAATACTGTGCCGGTCGAATCAGAAGAGCAACGGAAGAGATTGTGGTTGAAATCCTGACAAGGGTTCCTTTCAAAACACTCCTTCGATGCAGGTGCGTATGCAAAGCCTGGCATTCCTTTATTTCACAGCCTTGTTTCATGAAAATTCAGCTTCTTAGGAATCACAGCACAACATATTATGAACATGATGATGATGAAATTGGGGATTATGTGATGTTCTCTAACAAAAGATTTAGTTTTAGTGACATTCATTTCCATTCCATGTGTGGCCACACCTATGTCACCAAGAAACTCCAACTTCCAATCAAACACTCTTTTGGGTTTCGCCACTTTGTCCCCTCCGGTGCAGAAAAAGTGCTTCCTTATTGCCCACTCTCTATTCGCACATCTCTTTTTGATTTGGCGGTGGTGGGATCCTGTAACGGTTTACTCTGTATGATGAGTTATAAAGTTGCGTTTCTTTGGAATCCTGCACTTAACAAGATGAGGGTCATCCAGGAAAATGAATTGATGGATTTCGATGTAGTAGGTGGCCTTTGCTTTATGCCTGAAACGATGGATTTCAAGGTTGTAAAGATATGGCATGATTACGGTAGCAAGCCACCCGATGTCCGAATTTACAGTACTTCGACAAATTCGTGGAAAATATCTGCCCATAACGACCCCCGTTGTTGGAGGATCGCACAACAAGGCCCTGCTCCGTTTGTGGAAGGAGCTCTCCATTGGTGTGTAGACATGTACCCGCGGAGGCTCATTTTGTGTTTCGATGTCTCCCAAGAAGCATTTCGTGAAATTGGTGTTCCGGTTGACAGAGAAATCGCCCAAATCGCCAAAATCACTGAATTTCGAGGCAGAATTGCTTGCTTCCTCGACGACCCAATCGATCGAACTTGGTTAGTGTGGGTGATGAATGAATACGGCGTGGCAGATTCTTGGACTCAATTATATACTTTTGGGTACGCGCATGGGATTCCTCGAGTGATTATGAATGATGGTGAAGTAATGGAAACCAATTCAAATGGCGTATTCTTTTTGTTCGACCCGACAACACAAAATTACACGAAGGAAGTTGAAGTGATGCCTGGTTGTCATGACATGGTTGCTTATAAGGGGAGTCTCGCCTTGCTCAATGAAGGCAAACAGTCAAGAATCTGCCTTGTTTGTGGTTTCATGAACTTGGTGTTACTTCTTCAGAGTATTTCAATGATGCTTGTTCTTCTACAATTCTGTCTAAGTGATTGATGTTTAGCTTTAGCACGAGAAGTGATGGTTATGGTTTCGGTTTCTTGTGGGGGTACACATTTCTATGGTAATCCTGATAATTCATAGGAGGATCCACAGTGGAGGTGATGATTGATGGAACGTTTCTGATTAGCATGTCTGTAACTTAGTAAACCACTTGTTACCTTAGTCTTTTGACTTCGGAGTACTTGGAATGTTTTTTTTTGATACTTGATGAAACTAATGCAAATGTGTTAATGTTTGAAATATGGTTGTACGGCTTGGACGTTTTTTTGTGTGGCTCTTGTGATGAAATTGTTTTGTTGAAGCCTTTACAGTCTTGTGATGTTTTAGTCTTCTGAAATGGAAACGAAATTGAAAAATCCGCAAGAAATCTGAGTTTTGCTTAGAGTCAGTGCTTTTGTTCATGTGTTAAGATTAATATGAAATCCACTTGTTACCATTATTAGGTATAGCTGCTGTGTGTCATTCATATGAAATCTTGAGCATGTACTAGTGTTCTATGTCCTTGTTTTTTAATGACTGAAGGGTTGCAGATATTCTGTTTGCATTACCTCGTCTATCTTATCGTGGATCCAGCAGAGAAGCTAAGCACCGTTTGTTTCTCCTCGCAGAACAATACTTTTACTGGGCGAGTCTGATGTTTGTACTAATTGATGATGAACTGTGAGTTGGACTCCCTTTTGTTTTTCTCATACTTCTCACTATTGTGGAGAGACATCCTGGTTAGGGCTTTTAAATTACTTCAGTTCTAGCAAGGATTGTCTCATTCTTAATTGTTTTTCAAAAAGCGTTATTCACCTTAAAACAGCTTAATATGATGCTTCAGAATCGTGGGTGGAAATCTTATTTCTTCAGTATGTTGGATATTCCGGATGAGGATACCAAATAGTTGGACCCTGGTTCTTTGCAGAGGCATTAGAAATTTGATCGGTCTGTTTATCTACAAACTGACCAAGTTCACTGATTTTCTGCCGTCTTAGTATTTTCGTAAGTATAACAGTGCACATCTCATTTTGATGACAGAGCGGCAGGGTAGTGTAGTTGCTTGTTCTTGTTATCTGATGAGTAATGTTTTTTAGTTATCTGGAACCCCTCACATAAAACTTAGGAGGATTTTTTTTAGTAGTTTCTGTTGTGGAAAGACATTTTGGTTAGGGCTTTCTCTGCTGTATTTCTGTAAAGCAACTACATCTGTCGATTCTAACAAACACCATTCGTGACATTTCCTAAGTGTGGTTATCAGGCTAGTCTATGTAGATATGTTATTTAGCATGAACCATACCTTTGGACTATCTTGACTAGATTTTGGTTTCTTTGTTTAAGGTAATGCTCTAATGCTCTGTTTACTTGTGAGATTGGAGAGCTGGGATTGAAATTTGTTTTAAGGTATCGAATCAGGATTCAGAATACGTGTGGGTTTGGAACACCATCTGCAAACACCATTAGCTAATTTTAACACTTGTATTGGTGTACTCATTCATGTGGACAAGTCTATAAAGATGGTATTTCCAAATTGCACTGTTACATTTCCTGTTGGATTACATCTGGGCACTTGCTTTCTTAGCATGGAGTAGTGGCTTGCAGAGTGCACCTATGAGTAACTAAAGACCTAATTTCTGAAGGTTTGGTTTGAAACAAATCAAATAGAACAGTAAAGTTCTGCATTCCACTCCAAAGCATGGTGCTATTTACTTTCTAATATTATTTGGAATGTTTACGACTCAGAAGAACTAGTTTAAGGACTGCATGTGGACGTCTTCTGTAAGATGATATTTTCCAAAATAGAGTGCTGTGTTGTTCATTGAATGCATTCGGTCAGTGCTTTCTGCTCAATCATATGTTGATGTGATGCACATAATCATAAGATCATTTGTCACGTTGCATTTGTAGACATATTATGACGGATGCGAAGGTTCAAAATGATGTCTTGACCAAGTAAACAGTGCTCAACCGACAGCAGTCTATCAGCTTTTCCTGTTGGTGTAAGTGCACGTTTGGTAACCTTGTTTTTAGGCAGGTTAGCTGAAAAAGTGCTGTAAAGAATAAAAACATATATGACACCTTTTCTTCCAAGATTTTTTTTTTTTTTTTTTTTTTTTTTTTTTTTTAAACAGGTACCAAACAAGCACTAAGTTTCTGTTTGCCTTTCGACTCTGGTGGTCATAGCTTGCTGTTGACTGTTGAGGGTTAGATTTGTCATTCAGAATTTTTTTGTAACAAACCTTGTGTAGGATAGTTGTTTCCTTCTAGTGCTATCCTCCCCTGTTGCTTTTCAGAAGAGGTATCTTAGGCGAAATTCGTCTTTTAGTTGCTTTTCCTTACTGCTTTGGTTTCAGATATTGGGAGTCTTATCATATTATGTGATTTTTTGGAATCGGCCTGCCTTGAGCATTTTTAAGTTTTCTATTTCATTGATCTCAGAACCTATTTCTTCAGAAGTGAAGTTTTCAGTTTCTGCTATTCTATTTCGTCAGTGTATGCTGAGTGTTATGCAGAAAGCTTGCTTTTGCTGAATGAATTAATCTGAAAGGATGCTTGGCAAGCCAAGTGAATGCGTAATAAGAACCCAGTTACACCTTACTCTTGGATTACATAGGGAAGTATCATGCTTTCTTTGCGGACACTTACCTTGCAGAGTGCACAAACCTCTTTGTTTGGTCGAATGCCTTAGTAAAATGTACATGGTTTTCAGTTCTGAGTCTAGGCTACTACTTGGGATTATATATTACAATCTGAAGCGAATCTGACAATCTTTGAACTGTTTGAGAAGTGAATGTTGTTTCCCAAGGTTGTATCTTCAGAAGCTGCATAAGGTATGTTTACTTTCACCGTCAAGATTCATACGTGATATACCTGAATCATTATCTCTTTCTGATTGGTGGTTAAAGGTCATTGATGAAAGTGATGATAAAGTGGTGGTCTAGCACGGTTCAGCAACAGCGCATTAATAGATCATGGATTCCTGAGAACTGATCCATACCTCAATTCAAGAGCATCAACAAGGGAGTTAACCCTGGGGAAAAAAGTGGTTTTGCTGTCATGTTCGCCAAATGAAGCGTGAAGGGTTGGTGATCAGATAAGTTTCTGATTTGGTCATGAAGAAGTTCATACAGAGATTATCTTTCTTCTCATCAGAGTCGAAGAATCCCAATTGATAGCGCCGATCAACCAAATCCTGTCTAGGGAGCATCTGAAGTTATGATCCATTATAGAGACAGCTTCTCAAGTTTCTTCTTTCTAGCAACTTTTCTTTGTTCTAGGACTCATAATATAGTTCTAGTTCATTGTAACTTACATTGTCAACCGGACAAACAATTTGGAACTGGTTATCAGTTTGATCTAAACGTTTAGCTCTCTTAGATGGCAAGATTCCCTGCAAGGGTGCCAGTTTTTATTAGCTTATATATAAAATTTCTAATACTCTATAATAAGATAAAGTGGTGTGGATCTCACACATTTTAAATGAGACATGTTATATTTATAAATAGCTACATTATATTAAAATATAAATATGATATAACCTTTATAAAAAACATGATCCGACAATCTTAATGGATTATGGCCCATAAACTTTGAAGAATTCGTACTATGACTACACATTTATGGTATTCGTACTATGACCACAAATTTATGGTATATTCCTCAATATTTTTATAAAAATACCCTACCGACTTTTATATTTGTACAAATTGTGTTGTGAGAACTTTTAGATGGTGCTTTTAGGCACGGAAAACCACCGACTGACCGAAAAGTTTATATTTCATTCAATAAAGAGGTCTAATTCAATATCTAGTATTCTAATATGATAGAATATGATATTTTCGTGTTTGAATTGCTCATCACTACTATATGATAAACATATGGAGATGAAGGAAAGATTTCCATGTAGTGACCCTTCATTTGATATATATTGTCAACACTGACAAACAAGTAGCAACTCTCAGATCTTCATGAAAATTTATGAGAGATAACATTGATTTTAGTTCAAGAGGTACTATCAGATACAATTTATTTCTAGTTAAATGTAAGATGATGCTTATGAATAGAATGAGAGAATCTTAACGTAATAATTACACTGAACTCGTTATAATTTTATATTTTTCTGAAATATGCTAAAATTATATCCGTTGCAACATTTATCATGGAATCACCAAAGACTTGAACATATAATAATGCACAAATAGAGGTGTCAAGGGGGCCAGCGCCCAGATAACAGGACCAAGCCCGCCATCCATAATGAGCCCAGAACCGTTATAGGACAGAATCAGCCAAACTATTGAATCGAGGCCCTGACCTCAGCTAGGTAGGAACACGCCCGTTTGGAACATGCACGCGAGGTGGGGTTGGGGGTTGTGGACGATCCGGTTTCGTCCACCACGCCCGTTTTGGAGGGGGGCGGGGTGGACGATCCCGGGATCAGGTTGTACGTGGGCCGGTCTGGGGTTTCGCCACTTTGTCCCCTCTGGTGCAGAAAACATTCACCCTTATTGCCCCATTATGAAACCATTCTACTTTTCTGAATTTGAATTGGTGGGTTCCTGTAATGGTTTACTTTGTTTATTCGGTCGGCAATGTGTACTTCTGTGGAACCCCGCGATTAACAGGACGAGGTTTGTAGAGCAAACTGAAATGTCCCACACGGCTTTAGTTGGTGGGATTGCCTTTTCCCCTCAAACCATGGATTACGAGGTGGTACAGATTTGTCATGAGTACAGAAGTCGGCCACCCACAGTTCAAATCTTCCGTTCCTCAACAAACTCGTGGAGAAAGGCAGCGCAGAACAACTCTGGTCGGTGGCTGATCCAACAAAACTGCCCTGCTCCCTTTGTGGAAGGTGCTCTCCATTGGTGTGCAGACGGGTACGAGCGGAGGGTCATTCTGTATTTTGATGTGTCCGAAGAAGCATTTCGTGAAATTGGTGTTCCGGTTGATAGAGAAATCGCCAGAATCACTGAATTTCGAGGCAGCATTGCTTGTTTCCTCGATGACCAAATCGACAAGTCTTGGGAAGTGTAAGTAATGAATGAATACGGCGTGGAAGATTCTTGGACTAGACTGTATACATTTGGGTACGTGCATGGTATTCCTCGAGAGATTATGAATGATGGTGAAGTAATGCTAAGCAATTCCAATGGCGACATCCTTTTGTTTGACCCGACAACAGAAAATCACAGGAGGAAAGTCGAAGTGAATCTGCCTTCGGGGTGTCATGACATGGTTGCTTACAAAGGGAGTCTTGCCTTGCTCAATGAAGGAAACCATTCAAGAATCTGCCTTTTCTGTGGTTTGTTGTTTATCACGTTGCTTGTTCAGTACATTGCGATGATTGGTGATGTTCTAGTTCTCTTTCTGAGTGATTGATGTTCAGCACAAGAAGGGAGTATTGGTTCTGGTTAAAGGTTTTCCTGTGAGAGTTCACACTTGTATCGTACCCGTACTAATTCAATGAAAGATCCACAATGCGAGGTGAAGGCTGATGGAAAGTTTTTGATTAGCAGGTCTCTTGATTATGTAAGTAACCCTGTTGAATGCCTTTGTCGTTTGACTTTGTAGTTCTTTGATGCTATTTTGATGGAATTAGAGAGTGGCTCAAGTATAGTTGGATTCTCTATATGGATCTGTTTTTACACAGCAGAAAAGATAATTTTTGCAGGAACAATTAAACACGGGTATTTCACTATCAGGCAATGTATTTTTCATAAGGGAAATGCTAAACGTCACCCTTTTTTCTTCAGCCTTTCAAGTTCACCCCTTATATGGATGTATTTGATTGGTGATGTAATTATAGAAATATCTTAAAATAAATAGTTACAACAATCATATCTTGACACGTAGGAGGTGAACTTGGAGAACTTGGAGGGTGAAGAAAAAAGGGTGAAGCATAGCGGCCCTCTTTTCATAATGATATGATAAGGTGTTTGAGTGGTTAAACATATCCTAGTACAATTGGATACCTAGGCTGGCTTGATGCAAACAACTACGCAAATGTCCATTCATTAACAGACTCGGAACACTCAAGTTCAAAGCTGAAGAAAATCACCATTAAACGAAAGATGTTGGAAGTTCACCCATTGCAGTTGTATTATTCCAAGCTAATTTCACACGTTGCTTTATATGAAATTGTTTCTACCTCATTTTCCTCCCCGCGTCTTTGCCAGTTCCACTCTGCTAGCGATGTCATATAAGTCTTCCCCTTTATCTAGCAACAGAAGGCTCTCGGTGTAAGCACCCGCATATACATATGATGCAAAGAAAGCTTTAATTCCCTTGACTTTAAGATCCGAAACCAAAATTTTCTCGTGGTCATAAGAAAGCAGCTCGCCTTCTTTGGAAGCGAACAAAAATTCCCCATTTGATCTCGTTCCAATTGCCATTCCAAATACTGCCCTTCCCAATACTGGTGCCTGGAGATCAATTTTCAATTGTCTAGCCCAAGATTCCTGCACACCATACTCTCTCATCACCAAAATTTCACAACAAGGACCTGTATCGTAGCAGAAGTAGTGATGGAACAAGGAGATAGACTCCTGATACACATGAAGGCTCATCTCATGACCACAAATTCGACGAAATCGTACACTTTCAGGCACCAGAATCTCGCGAAACATATCATCTTTCATGTCAAATGCCAAAATCAGAATGTGACGTTTACATGTACTTTCAGCCAGCCAGTGAGCAGCTTCACGAACATAGGCTTGCTGAAATCCCTTGTAAACTTTATCTGTGCAGGATCTATCACCTTTCACAAATCTCCAAACTCCCTTGTTGAGCGAGTAAACCTGAACCAGGGGCGGCTCTGAACTGCAAAGTGGTGGGTATGTTATCTTAACGATTTTGATATCATTGGTGACTGAATCAAAGCCAAACCCAACAACACATGATGCAAATCGGTCAAATGAAACCTCAGGAATAGGAACATTTATAGCCTTCTTAATCAATGGGTTCCATATTAACATCATCTCGTGTCTACTTAATCCCAGACCACTAAAAAGACAAACTAACCCGTTGCAGGAACCCACAATTCTGAAATGCAATTTGAATAAGGAATACAACGGAACGGTGAACTTCTTCGGCTCATGCCATGTGCCTTCCGCACAGAGGTAGAAGTCTTCAGTGGATTTTCGTATTCCAACAAGTAGGTAATTGCGGTCTTTGTCTTCCAGTGACTGTTTCAGGTGCAGAGAGATGAAATTAGGGCTTCTGATGAGGACATACCATTTCTTGCAGACAGCGGTGCACCGCACTAGATCTTCTGCCTTGAGTCTCGCCATAATATCGGATAACACATCTCCGGGAAGATAGTCCGTGGACATTGATTAGATCAGGTGGCAGGAGATTTTCCAAAACCAGGGGCTAGGTCTATTTGCAATCACTGAAAAAGTTCACATAGGAAATTTTTTGCCAGTTCCATTCTGAAAAAGGTCTCAAAATGCTCTTGTGAGACTTTTGGATCTCCAATGTTCATCAATGTATAACAATTACCCAAAAAAGAGTAGAAAGAATAATGTGCACATTAACTGACATTGGATCACTACATAGCACTAAATAAGTGGTCTTACTAGTACATAGCATTATGCATTGGAAATTTGGAACATGACTTCCCTAATCAATGAATTCTATAGGGAACCCCAACCATCAACAGAGAGGAAAATCAACCCATTACAGCTAGCTACCCACAATTGCATAAGAAGTTCACATAGGAAATTTTCTCAAAAAATAAGATTCACATAGGAAATGAGGAATTGTAAGCTTATTATTGGGTTCATGAAATTTTCTTTCCAAGCGCATAAGGAAGTGACGTGAGTTTTTCGAGTTCGGTACCTGAGAAGTAAATGATTGCCGTCTTTGTGATCATTTCAAGTTCAAAGAGATGAAAGTTCAGAAGTCTGGTGAGTAAACGAGGGTGCAGGGAGCTATATCGGCCGCCATAAGTCTCTCTTGAGTTTCCGACGTCATCTTTCCGAGAATATAGTTCGGCATCGCTGGAGCCAGGAGCAGAGCAGAGTAAATCCCTAGAAAAATGTATTCCTCTATCCACAAATTGAATTCCTCCAAAACCAATAAAATTGAGTGAATAAACCTCAACCTCGGGCGGGTGATGTTTCTCTCTAAATTCAAGATGTAATATACTAACAATCTTACAGAAGAATCAAGCCCAGTAATATTTCCCACTGATATCAACATCATAAAACTCTGCCCCTTTATCCAGCAAAACAAGACTCTCAGTGTAAGCACCAAAGAAAATTTCTGCTCCACGATATACATGACGTCCCCTGATTGCAAGATCCAAAATCTTTTTCTCCTTATGGTCACAAGAAAAAAGCTTACCTTTCATAGTATGAAAAAGAACATCACCATTTGATCTCATTCCAACTGACCGGTATCCTGCCCGGCCATCATCAACTGTGAATAGCTTAACCCAAGACTCCGTTACCCCGTAAAGAGGGATGCAACACAAGGACTTCCCACTGTGATGACACCTGACGAAACGTAATAGAGTGATGTAGTAACGAGATAGAGTCTCGAAACACATCATCTTTCATGTCAAACAGCATGATTAGATTATGACACCGATCGAAGCTCATTTCAGTCCAAGCGAGCCAGTGTGAAGCTCCACCAACGTAAACTCACTGAGACCATTCTTCCATGAAGTAAGGAGGTATTCCGACATCTTTCTCCGGCGGCGAGAGAAACTGTAAAAAACCCTAGAAATTTTCCGAAACCCCTAAATGAAGACGACGTATCCCCCCACCAAACATTAGAAATTTCCACTACCCTTGTGGTACGCCAAATTAATAAGAAAAAACTGATTAAACTTATTTTTTCTTATTGGCAAATTTAATTGGACCAACATGTCAAGCCCAAAAATGACACAAAGCTGACACGGTACAAAACAAATGAAAATTACATCTGGTGCAATTATGTGTCCGGATTGTTTTTTAGCGGACTAGAAGGCAAGTCCAGCTAGCACATGAAAAATCTCCACAAAATGGAGGTTACAAAACGATAAAATCAAATGACTCTACATGTGGTCAAATGAGTTAATTGAGAATTATCGCTCAATTATGGAGTTACCAATTTTAACTCCTGAAAAAGGTCTAGAAATAGAGACCTCTCTCATGGGAAAAACATGATGCTAAAACCTTGAACATATGTTGGATTCATACTAGCTTGAAGTTCTACACAAAACACTCTTGCCCTCATAACATATATGCAGATTTTTAAAGCCCCAAGTTCATCATCGCTCTCAAGTTTCTCAATGATTCAACAAGCACTTAGCGTGCTGAATTCCTTAAGACGCTCACACAAAATCCGAAATACTTCAGGCACTGTTGGATGTTTAAGAGATTCAGCAAGCACATAAACTACGTGCCAAATCTAGAAAGAAATAATCTTAAGAGTTCTCTCTAATCCCATTGATTCTTCGCATAGACATTGTAGAGACTCATTTGGAGTTTTACGAGATTAAGCCATCACGGTCTTGTCTAAATCCATCGAACAATTCAAATTCAAAGAAGTCTTCAATCGCACAACTCTTCCTGATTTTGAGGTGGTGGGATCCTGTAACGGTTTACTTTGTCTAATAAGTAATATGTTTCATTTCTTTGGAATCATGCACTTAACAAGATGAGGGTCGTCGAGGAAAATGAAATGTCCCCAATGGGCCTAGTAGGATTCAGTGTAGTAGGAGGCCTTTGCTTTATTCCTCAAACGATGGATTTCAAGGTTGTAAAGATAGGGCATGGATACAGCAAGCCACTTGATGTCCGAATCTACAGTACTTTGACAAATTCGTGGAAAATATCTGCCCATAACGACTCCCGTTGTTGGAGGATCGTACAACAAGGCCCTGCTCCGTTTGTGGAAGGTGCTCTCCATTGGCGTGTAGATGGCTACCTGCGGAGGCTCATTTTGTGTTTTGATGTGTCCGAAGAAGCATTTCGTGGAATTGGTGTGCCAGTTGACAGAGAAGTTGCCAAAATCACTAGATTTCGAGGCAGAATTGCTTGTTTCCTCGACGACCCAATCAATCAGTCTTGGGAAGTGTGGGTGATGAATGAATACGGCTCGTGATGTGGTCTTGAATAGGCTCGTGATGTGTGTGAATAGATAGTTGAGACTCGTGTGATGATGAGTCTTGTGAAGAGTAAGTACTATAATCAAGAGAATCATCATGCGATTGTGAGGAAGCCACTCTATCATTCAAGTGAGAGAATGATTCTTCAAATTTTCTTTGCGATTCTCTTGATTCTATTAGTGATTCCAAAATTTCTTTATTCTTTTGAATATGCTTTTGAATTTTTCATATAAAGAATCACTTATAGGCGTATTTAGCTCATCATTCACAAATGATTCCCTCTCAAAATGATTAACTCCTCTTGATTCACACATCATATCATTATATTGATAAGTGCAAGAATCATGAGAGTTCAAAGTGTTTGAGGGAGGTGATTGTGCACAAGAAGCATGAGATGTGTAATCTAGTGTCCTACTACCATGCCAAGAATAATCATGCTTAGGAAAATAATCACCATATTTAATTTCACGTTCACGTATGGAACACATTGATTCCTTAGAATGATTTCCATGACTAGTAAATGCATAGTAATAAGGAACACTAGGCCTCTCACCAAGTCCAAAATGTTCAAGAGACATTTTTTTTCCGAGCAAGTAGATGAGAGATACTTGATGAATTTCACAAGCCCTCTTGAATCTCACAAGCTTAACTAACCCCAAACAACTAGAGAAAATGTCAAGAAAAAATACTAAGAAAGTAAAGCAAATCAAATCTAATACCTAGCCTCTCCCCGGCAACGGCGCCAAAAACTTGTTCGACAAAATCCCAAGTATAGGATATCGTCTCAAGTAATATAATCCGGTAAGTCCGGAGTCGAATCCACAAGGAGAGGAGGTTTAGATAATGACTTACTATCACTAGAGTAAACAACTAACTGAACGATAAAAGCAACTTCTCAATGGCTTTAGAGCTTTCCAAGCTATCAAATCCACCACTAGTGATGGAGCAAGTTTGAGAATGCGAGTAAAAACCAAAAGAAACAACTACTAATACTACTACGATTCAAGAGAATGGAGTTGGGTCAATTGATTCCGCTAGAAAACTTGCAAGTGAAGTCCAACACCCAAACTTTGTATGAAACGACGAAACATGGATTCTAAAGCAAAACGGAATCGTCTAGCTCACAAATTCAAGAGCGAAACCCAAAATCGAGTTATGTCAAGCATCAAGGATATGTACTCATCTAAGTGAGTCCACATACAAGATCAAGCCACAATTCGGATTTGTCTTTCGACACAAGAATTCAACGAATTCGACATCCAAACTTGTGAAACTTTGAAGAATAATTGAAACTTCACAACAAGTCATCCAACTTCATCAAGTAACCCAACAATTAAACTAGCTAGACATTAGAGTGAAATCAAGAGAAGTTAAGAGAAATGATATTTTCATTAGCAACACTTTGATTCATACACTAGATATCACCAATCCAACCTCCAAGCTTGATTCAAACTACAAACATGAAGAACAAACCATCCCCTTGAATCAAACTACACAAAACTAGAGCAAAACCACCCAAAATTCACTACTAAGCTATCAATATGATGAGAAAATAACCAAAGCTGCTGCTGCTGCTGATGATGATGATGAACACAACAAGAACACAGCAGCAGCAACAACCCAGCGTCACAGCAAAACAGAGCTCTAACAGTGACAAAAAACAGAGCACTACAATAGCACAAAACAGCCCAGAAAGGGCTTCAATCCCCACCTCCTCTCTCCCTCTCGTTCTCTTTCTACGTTCTAGCTCAGTAACAACCCAAATCTGGTCGAAATCGGGGAGAGAGAGAGAGGAGAAACAGAGACCCAAAACAGAGGCGTTCCTTAGCCGACGGGTCAGAGCCCAGTCGAAATTTTCTTCACACTTCCTTTATATAGATGATGGGAATGGGTTGAGTAGCCTCCAAGACTTCATCTACGCCCTCCAATTCGTCTGATTCATCCTCAGTCGTCCATTTTTAGAACCTTCTCACGAACCCTAGGTTTTATGGCTTTTCTTGTCTCTTGATCTTGGGCCGAATTGTGAGCGCTAGGAGAGACATAGTGGGATGGGGAGTGTTTTGAGGCTGGTTCTACGCGATTTGGTGTTGATTTGAGGTGTTTTCAAGGTTCGACGAAGCTTCCGTGAGGCTCCCATGGAGCTCTGCGTCTTTGGTGCGTCGCAAGGAAGAAGACGCGATGTCTTCTGCTTATAATCTTTTTTTAAAAAGCATTTCGGCCCCCCTTAGTTTGCTGGGGGCTTTAAAAGGCCCCCAGCCCTTCTTAACAAGTTCTGGAAAATAGCAAATCCACCCCCAATCCGTTAGGGATTCTTCAAAATCAGCCATGAAAACGTTTAGAATCTTGCACTTTAGCCCCAAGTACGTTATAATCTTATCTATTATGCCCTTGACTTCACTTTTGACTTGCAATCTAGCCTTTAACTTGTATTTTCTTCAATTTTTGGCATCTTTTCCACTTGATTTCTTCATAATAAGCCCACCTAAATCCTTCTTCACTTCTCTTGGCCCTCCAAAGCCTCTCAATTCCTCATTCAAGCTCTCTCAACTAGCCTCTTGCGTTCTAAATCACGTCTTTGCCTACAAAATAAGATAAAAACAACCAAAACTACAAAGACAAGCATAAGTCTAGAAAGAGAGATAAAATAGCTAAATTACACATATTAGCAAGTTATGAAGAGTTCATTAACATACTAAAACATGCAATTTTATATCTTTAACAAGTCTTCTATACACTATGGTGTGTACTAAGACCTCACAAACCTCATGTAATCGGAAGAGTGGATTTCAGGAAATCCGACTTAGGACACAAGATTGTAGTCACAAGGATACTCAAATTACTCCATACGATGGATCACGTACTATAATTATCGGAGGTAGATGCTTCGACTAGTTAGCTATGCATGCTAATTAGGTTGGGTACCTAGATGCACATGAATCCACCTCAGCAAAGTTTTAAGAACCGGACCGGCCATCGAACCGCTGAGGCACCGGTTCATGGTCGGACCGGTTCAATTGCAGATTTATTTAATAATATACATTTTTTATTTTCTATAACAAATAGTAAACATAATGAAAAATAACAAAAAAAAATTACTTGAATGTTTCAATTTAAAAGTTATTTAGTGTTATAATATTTTTTTAGTAATGTGTGTGTGTGTGTGTGTGTGTATATATATATATATATATATATATATATATATATATATATATATATATTTAAGATATGTTTTTTCATTTAAAAGAAAAAGATACGTTTTTGTTTTGGAAATAAACCTTCATTTGGAGTTAAAAACCTAGTTGGTATTACACAGGTAGTACATTTATGATTTATTATATTTTGGAAATAAATCAACATGTATAGCCAAATAGAAGACACTAGTAGGGCAACATTAGATATTGGAAATGACATAATTAACCCCAATATTAGACTTGGCCATGAGCATTGAGCAAAGACATTTTCGTCTTTCTCGATGAGATTTTTGTCTCCATCAGCTGTCTTCTTCACTCTTCACCATACATTACACTTGTTGAAGAACCACCCTTATCCTTTTAGTTTTAGAACGGCCACACTTCTTTTATTCTCTCAAACATCGTTCTGAACTAATTTGAAGCCTTTCGCAGAGATCAAAATGGCGAGCAAGATTGATCGATTCTCTCAAGATTCAAGCTCCTGCAATAGTTGAATCCTTCGTATAAGGAACATGAAGACGAACCTGAGCACAAGTCGCCGGAGTAATTCCTGGTGACACAACCTCCACATGAAATCTTTCGATCCGACGATGTTGCAACGTTAATCTCTCGATCCGACGATCGGTTCATCTGGCAACAATTTTTTTCCAATTAATTGAAAACCGGCCGGTTTTAACCTGACCGGTTCACCGGTTGGACCGCAAAACCGGCTGGTTTTTTACCGGTTTTGACCGGTTCTTGCATTTCCGGTCTGACTTACGAACCGAACCGGTCACAAGCCGGTTGACCGGTCCAACCGGTCGAACCGGTCCGGTTTTTAAAACTATGCACCTCAGGCTATCGTCCATGCTTGATGAGAGACGCATCGCATGGAACTGCAGCATAAGTGTTGTGAAATCGTATTAGACCGCTCCATCGATCATGGAAGCGAAGCACGATTGCATGTTCTGTCACCGGGCAGAAATGTGTTTGGATAAGAAGGTTTCTGATTATGAGCTGTAAATGAACATATTACCATAACTTGAGCCAGCATAAGGCTATGGCACTACGATAAAGTCAAACACATAGAAAAAGGGTACCATTTTGCAAAAGGTGAAAATGACTACGTGAAGAGTAATCTTTGAGTAGATCGACTACGGGCCAAAGTGTAGGCACCTCCCATTTCTAAACCACATAAGAATCGTCTTTGTGGATTACTTTAGGGAATTGGGACTCGGTAGTCGACCACTGTTAATATGATTGATGAGCATATGAGACATTGATAATTGGATTTTAATTGGATTTGTTTGATTATGCTACATGTTGTTTTGATACGTGTATAATACGTTTACATATCATGTACTAGCATAGAACATGTCGCGCAGACACTAGATTGTCTCCCTCACAGGAGCAACCGCCTTTATGATATCCTGGATAGTCTAGGTGAGTAGAAGATGAGACAGAATCCCGATAAGTGCTAGAAGCCTATGATATGATTTGAGACGCCTATCATATGAGGCGCGTGGCCTATGATATGAGCTATACATCTATCACTAGTGCAAGACGCCTGTCAGAAGAATTTAATTGTTGCATTGGAATAAGTTCCAAGGTGAGATTGGTTTATGGCCATTAGAACACGGTTAGTACCCCAAGCCATGTATAGTCTGCGTAGAGAAATCCAGATGAGAGAACTGATTTCGATTCGCAAATGTGTGACATTCAGTACTCGGGTTGGTAGCCATAAGGGCTATTGGAATTACTGTTGGGTTTTGACGTAGGTAACGCAGCGGAATAACAAAATTTTCCTACTCATTGCCCACCAAGGATCACAGGAAGAGACAATCATAACATGATAAGAACATAGAAGATGTGTACCTTTTGGTTCAGGAGATCACACGAAGAATAGTGTCTTCGTCTCTACGGTTGATCCACGTCTAGAGGTGAGATCTAGATCTTCCTTCTCCTAGTGCTATCTTGGACCGGAGGAAGATGGAAGAAGGAATCACACAACGAAGAGCAAAGAGAGGGTTCGACCTCTCTTTGTGGCTGACGGGACGGGGCGGACGCAAGGGGGCTTCGGCCTCCTTTTTGTCTTGCTCTCTCTCTTGCTTTCAATCCTACTCACTTAGGTTATGAGCATTAGTTGTGGGTAGGAAGCTATGAGCATCCTTTATATAGTCCAACAACTCCTTGCTAACTACATAGAGGCCCTTCCTAATCCTACATGAACTTGGACTAGTCCCTTCCTTGCATATTAGTCCTACTAAGTTTGCAAGGTGTTGCACAATGAACCTTCTTATTGAGTAATCATATTAATTAATTCCCAATTCTAGTTCAACTCTATTAGACGTGTGCCCCATAGATCTCTACTTAGTCAGTAGTAACTAATTACTAACATGGCGCGGTGTCTAGCAACATATCCATGCAACCCAACTAATAGAAATAAGTCAGTGATCCCGACAAACCTTGTGCTCAATATCACTTATTGCATTATCCCTTGGTCTCCATATCCGGATTGGACACGAGACATAAATAGTCACACTAGTATACCCAATCCATAGTTCCTCGATCCTGGGAATATGCTTATGCTAGCAGATAACATCAATATCTCCATATTAATTTATTTGAGTCTGGCCAGACATTCAATAAGCACCATCCCTCGAGTGGTCATGGATATTTTCTCACATTATTTGGGAGGGACAAATCCTCTCTACATCACTACAATCTCTAAGCTTGCTTCCTATCATGCTCGATAGCTATCTTTATAGTTGCCCGGTTAAGGCGCAACGTTGGATAACATCAAAGCATGATATTTCACAACTAGAGTATCTAGTGACTTCAAGTCTAAGGATTACAATATAACTGGCATTACGAGAAGCGATTTTGACTTTAACATAATCTAATGCATCCTTCTCGTCGTGGGTCAATCCAGTATGCCATTACTCCTAATGCATACCTATGTGTTAGACTTGATATCTCCATATCAATCTACACACATACTAGTCTATATTTGATCGTCCTGTTAACCAATATAATGGACTAGGGATATTTAAGATAAACAACACATTGTATCTAAGGACTTCATTATATTAAATATCACATTAATTAATAAATGAATATTCTAGCCAAAACATTGTTCATACTAATATAGATTTCCTCTAGGGCACCTATTCCAACACTTACATCTGCATAGTGGTCCCAATGGGATATGACATGTGCTCTAATTAGAGTTCAAACGTCATGGCGCATATCTTCCCGAGATAATTCGTGCTGATGAGTGACATGAGGTGGCCAGTAGAACTAGTCCCTGAGATTCCTTGCCGTGTGAGCCTCCGATCATATAAGAATGATTGACACTGTATACCCTTAGTAATTTTATCCGTGTCGTGGAGAGACGGGTCGGTGGTGCTAATTTAGCGTGACACCTTACTACTATGAATGATTCAGCCTTCCATACACTGCTAGGAAAGCAGCTGAGTCGAATCAAAGCGACACAATGGATGGAAAGGAAGATTCTCATTGCATCACTCTTGGTCATCTTCATTGAGCCCACATACAATATCTTATGGGATCATGCAGGATATGAAAATAATAAAGGAGATGTAGACTCATTGATGCACGACCTTCAGGACAAGGTAGGTGCTCATGGTCTACGAGATGACAATTGATCGAACATGGGGGATACGAGAGATATATATGTATTGCAGTATTTCAAAAGGTAGAGTGCGCCTGCTGCTAGCTCGTCTCGTATGAGTTTAGTGTATGGAACTCTCGAAATGCAGGTTCTCTCAACTGTCACTCACCAAGGCCGCATAACACTTTGGCAGATGATAACAGTTGGAGAATGGGGAGACTAGATGAACTGTGATTGTGCAGCCCCACTGTGCGTGTGGGAGATTTTAGCATTTGGTGCGCCCATGTGGGGTGCCCAATGCAATTATCATAACCTTATGGGGTTAACTGCAATAATGTTCAAACCTTAAGAGGTTAGTAGAAAAGGCACAAACCCTAGGGGGTTATGTGCAAACTAGGTATAAGTCTGTCTATATAAGGTGACTGCCTCCTACACATTATAATAATGCTTAATAGACAACTTTGTAGAGATCATGTGCTGATCAAAGAAAGTTCTACGAACGTTAGCCTCCCTCTCTAACTAGCCTCCATTGGTGGAACTTGGTGTGTCAGAGCTCTCGTCCTAGTGATTCGAGCCAGACTGTGGGAGCAAGACGTTGGTGCGTGAAAGCAAGCAATCTACGATCATCCGCTGTGTTAGGAGCATGGGAAGAAAGTACACATAAACTTCCGCTTTATTATGTGTTTGGATCTATGTATGCTTAGATCAGGTTCTTCCTTCAGTATAATTGAAAATGAGGATTGCAATCAACCAATTTTAAAAGCGAGACATGCAATTAGCCAATTATGTCATACCAAGGGTATGCAATCAGCAATTAGGCCTTTATGAAATCAATACGATACAAATCATTTTTGACATAAATGTGTTATTATTTAACTTTGATAAATTTTAGCTCAAGATGTAGTTTAGTGATATATAAACTTTTCAATGGAGTATTTTCAATGTCCAGTATGGGGTTCCCGATTCCATTTTTGCCGCAGGCCCCGATAAGCCTAGGGCCGACCCTGGATACTACTCATCCAATCTTTCTCAGTAAAACCGTTGAACTCCACGTCAATAGTGGTCCAAACAACTTGAGACTTAAATAGGACTTAGTAAGAGAGAGTTAAACTCAACATTGCTGTCTGTAAAAGAGTCTGCACTCCACCTCGTGACCGAATTCAAATATTAGCTTAGGCTGCAAAGAGGAGTGTGATCCATTGTACTATTCTTTTTCTTGCCACGCGATGAATATAAGATAGTGCCTGTTGCCCCGTGATTGCAGGTAAATTTCCAAATCACGTGAAAATTATGTGTATGTCATATTATCTTTTCAAATTCTTAATTTGATGAATCAACAAATGCTTCTGCCGCGCTCAACATTATCTTCATCTGCTGAACAAAAAAAAAAAAAAAATGAATACAGAATTTTTGTTCTTTTCTGCTGCATGATCATACTAAATGAGTGCACCGTCTCCGCTCATCCTAATAATTTTCCGTTGTTTGTGTTTTATATGTACGGCCATAGACATATTGTGAATGTAACTCGTAGCCTTATTAATCATCTAATATAACAAACAACTTATTTCCATGGCACCTTACATAGGAGAAGTCAAGATTGTGAAGAGTTCCCACAACATTTGTTCCTAAGACGGGTAATTACAAGGTCGCAAAGCTAGAGAACAACTCATCTATTTACCGCACTTTTGAAGGTTTTTTTTTTTTTTTTTTTTTTTTTTTTTTTTTTTTTTATGAGAATACTATTGTTATAATTTGTTGGTGGCAAATCATATGTTGTTGACTTGGAGCTAGAAGCAAAATGATGTCGCTGTCGAGTTTGGAAGCTGAATAGTTGGCTCCTCACCATACTACTGAGGTGCTTACTTGGTCGAATGGTGTGACTTATGAGGATAGTATTTCTTATATTAAGGGGGCGAAGCAGTAAGTTCATATGACTAACCTATCTTCCCAGTGCTTTAATTTATAGTCACTATTTCAGGTTGGCATATGTCATATAGAAGAACCAATTTGCGTGCAAAAGCTTACTTGTTCAAAGAGAAATGCTAGATATTGCGGCTAAACATTTTTTTTAGGCTTAATTACTTAATGCATAACCCTCAGTTTATCGAAACTATCACATTGCAACCCCCAGTTCTAGAACTAGCTAATTGCATCCACCATTTGCAAAAACTACGTCAATGTGCAACTGGGTACGAAATTTCATCGCAAAATTAACGTACTCGAAAGGCATTATCTGAAATAATGTGATGCGATTGTATCATAGACGATGTGAATTTTATGAAAATACGTTCTTTGTGTTTTAATTTGATGGTTTAATTTCGTTCCCAGTTTGATATTGATGTATTTTTTACAAATGGGGGATGCAATCAGCTAATTCTAGAACGGGGGGTTGCAATATGATAGTTTCGGCAAACTGGGGGTATGCATTAAGTAATTAAGCCTTTTTTTAATCACTGGTCCCTTCTGGTCGTTTTAATTCATCAATTACATGTAGGTTTTTAATTTTAATTTTTAAAATTGAAATTAAACATTATCTGAGAACCTAATTTGATAGAGTGTTAGGGGGCAGGGGCTTAGGGCATATATTAGCCCATGACATTACAGCCAACCCAAAGTGGATGATCTTATGAGAGGATATTTTGGTCCCTATGTAGAACGGAATACATCTGTTCGATATCGCTATAGCTGCTCAAGAGACATTTTCCAAAAGACACTCCGTTTCAGACCCATAAAAGTATACGGAGATGCTTGACCAACATCTTTTGATCCGATTAAATATAAAAGAGTATTTTTTTAAACCAATATAATAACTTATTTTAATTATCATTTTACCTGTTCTTCTTCTTTTTGAAACCAGCCATCAATCGGAGAACTCCACATGCACGATAACATGTAAAAGCAACACAATATGTGATATATATACCAGTTTTCATTAATCCAACTGATAGGACATTGTAGGGATTGAATGACCAAAAATTATTGTAATCATTTGGAATATTCATATAAGGATACTCATTCCATAGTTGACTTTTCGAGGAAAAGATATGGAAAATCCTATATGAATATTATTTCTGATGTATGAAAATACTTTGTTTATAGATTGGTAAAGGGAATGGTTCTGCGACCTCTGATTTTCTCAGGATTGGCCAAAAAATGGCTTAATTACTTAATGCGCACACTCATTTTATCGAAACTATCACATTGCAACCCCCATATCTAAAAGTAGCTTATTGCAACCCCCATTTGCAGAAAAGACAGCAATATCAAACTGGGAATGATATTTCATCGCAAAATTAACATGCTCGGAGGGTATTATTTCACACCATGAGATGAATTTGTATCACAGACGATGTGAACTTTATGAAAATACTTTCGCCGATTTTCAATTTGATGATTAGATTTGGTTCCCAGTTTGACGTTGACGTCTTTTTTGCAAATGGGGGATGCAATTAGCTAGTTCTAGAATTGGGGGTTGCAAAGTGATAGTTTCGGCAAACTGAGGGTATGCACTAAGTAATTAAGCCAAAAAAATTGCAGCTAGGATAAAAATATTGCAGGACTGACCGGGTGTAGTACTTCATGCTCATTAGATTGTCAGTTTCAAGATAATAACGAAGAAAAGAAATGATTTAAACACAGGTGGATTAACATTTGCCTGGTCTATCCTCCAAAAAAAATGCCTGGTCCAACACTTCATGCTTCCACGACACATAAATCACCTCATGTCCACCTGTTTGTATCAGTCCTACAATCTGCCATTCAGTATACACACCCTATTACTCTCTGCCATTCATATTGTTCCATATCCTTCAATTCTCATTAGAGACCAAAAAAAAAAAGCTAGTGATGTCTACTTCAGGGAATAACAGTACGAGTCCAGATTGCCGTTGTTTTTCACTTGCAGAGATACAATCTGCAACCAAGAACTTCGATGATGCTCTATTCATTGCCAAAGGCGGTTTTGGAAAGGTCTATAAAGGTTTTATTGATGGGGACACTTGCCCTGTTGCAATTAAGCGGTTGAAAAAAGAGTCCAATCAAGGGGCACAAGAGTTCTGGATGGAGATCAATACACTTTCCAAGCTCCGTCATAATAACCTTGTCGCTTTGATTGGGTACTGCAATGATTTAGAAGAGATGATTCTAGTTTATGAATATGTGTATAACGGGACTCTAGCTGACCATCTCTATAAACTTCATAGAGAAGGAAAGAGTGCTAATTCTTATCCTCTAAGCTGGGAGGAGAGGCTCAACATTTGCATTGGTGCTGCTCGCGGTTTGGCCCATCTTCATGAAGGAATTGAGCAAAGTATCATACACAGAGATGTGAAGACCGACAACATTTTGTTAGATTGGAAATGGGTAGCGAAAGTTTCAGACTTTGGTCTGTCCAAACTATGTCCAATGAGTGAATCCCAAAGCCATGTTAGCACGGCGGTCAAAGGCAGCTATGGTTACTTCGATCCTGAGTACTTTGTAACCGGAAGGCTAACCAAGAAATCAGACGTGTATGCCTTTGGTGTGGTTTTGTTTGAAGTGCTATGCGGCAGACCATCTGTTGATACAAAAATTGAGGAGCGACAATGGAGCCTGGCCCTGTGGGCTCAATACTGCTTCAAGAAAGGAACAGTAGACCAGATTGTGGATCCCTCTTTAAAAGGAGAGATATCATCTAAATCTCTTAAGATGTTCACAGAAGTTGCCATCAAATGCTTGCATCGCCACCCAAAAGGAAGGATTGCAATGGTTGAAGTGCTAAAGAGGCTTGAGCTTGTGCTGGCATCCGAAAACCAATTACCTCATCCCACGGGAATAATTACGAAGGCATTGACATATTTCGGAATGCTACCGCCTCAAAGCACAGGTTTTATTTTGAAGAACAGTACAGATGCTAGTTTGAAGAAGAAGAGAGATGACTTTGTCAGGAGGCATATCGTGGAAGATCCATCTCTGGGGAAATCCATCCATGTTAGGAAGCTTTTTGAGGAAGTCCCATCACTAGAGAAAGCCATGGAACTCTACCAGCGTTTCACCCTTTCCGAGGTACGAGCTGCCACAAATCAATTCGACCAAACTAGGTTCATTGGCAAAAATGGTTATGCTCTTGTGTATGAAGGCTTCATAGAAGGTGGGAATACAATGTTTTCAATCAAAAGATGGAACTGCACAACATCTGAAATGTATACCTACTCATTCAACCAATTTAGGTGTGAGATGCTGGTGCAGTCCAAGATAGATCACCTCCACATTGTTCGATTAATTGGATATTGTAATGAAGATGATGAGCTGATCCTTGTGCACGAGTATATGGCAAGGGGATCCCTTGCTGACCATCTCCATGGAACCAGAAATGGCCAATTTCCGTGGGAGAAAAGACTTGAGGTCATCACAAGTGCTGCGGGAGGACTACAATACCTACATTCAACAGCAATCATGCACCGGGACTTTAAGCCAGAGAATATTCTTTTAGACGAGAATTGGGTGGCTAAGCTTTCAGGTCTCCAGATCCCTAACAGCTCTTCAGTAAATCTTTTTATAACAGAATACGCAGTCCCTGAGTACGTCCCATGGAGTTCTCGAGGATGCTTCCTAGCAGTTCATGATCAAGGTCTTCATTCAGACATCTTTTCATTTGGGGTCGTCTTACTAGAACTATTGTGTGGTCGGAGGGCAGTGTTGCACTCTGCAGATGCTAATGAAATCAGTATCATTGGCTGGTTTCGATCAAAAACCAAAATGGGTAATGTTGGGCAGATCATTGATAAGGATTTACACAAACAAGTAGCGCCAGCCTGTTTTACGAAATACATCAAGTTGGCAATGGATTGTTTGTGTGTTGAACCCCCATCAATGAAAGATGTGCAGAGAAGACTACACTATGTGATGCAGCTACAGAAGTCATGGACTCAGTCCCTGAAATGAGTTTGGCAAAGATACATGGGAATTTAAGTTGCAGTATGGGGAACACAAAATCAGGTAAATATCAAGAATAGCTACAAAGATTACTCTTTCCGCATCCACCATGTATAATATTTGGTAATAACGATGCAGTACAAGGTTGGTGTCTCTTTTGTGGAAGCTGTTTTCTGTGACTTTGCTTAAAGATAAAGAGGCACAGCATTGCATCTGTCCAAAAGCAGTAAAAAAAAAAAAAGAAATTCGAATAGCTAATACACATCATGTTTGTAGAAACACCAAATGGAAGAATAAATGTCATACAATACTAACATCATCAACGCTTAAGTTTTAATGTGACAAAACGAGTATACTTGCTCCAGTCTTTTGACGGTATTTAGAATTTATTTAATTCTTCCATGTCCTGCTTCTGGATTTGGGAATCGGTTTCCAGTTTCAGGGAATTTAATTTTATTTTAAGATTCTACCTGCAGCTACCCTTATCTTCAATTGTTGAGCCAAAATAAAGTTTCTTGCTCTTTCGCATTGTAGGATATAGCATACAAGCGTTCCATTTCCGTTCTACAAAATAACATTCCCATTGTTCAGGATTTCACAAGCACAACTAAATGGCCAGCATTTGGATGTATACATTTGTGACCATGAGTATGCAATGCCATATTCCTTCATCACCAACACTTCAATTTCCGAACAGCGCTCAGGTCCCAAAAAAGGGCAATTGTCTCAATAAGCTGTAACATGGCTCACTAATGCGCCTATTGGATATGGAAATTTTAATTCAAGAAACTCCACTTGTACCATGTCGAAAAACAAGATCACTTGGTGGACCATTGGCTCTATACACAAAAGCGAGTGTGCAGATCCTCAGAAAAAAGAATTAGGAAATTGATACTTTGTCCCCTTAATGTTGTATACTTATTTGTCGTACTTATCGTCTCCCGTGAACCTGATAGCAAGCTATAAATCTCCACTTTAAGATAATAGACACAATTACTGTGGGACTCTAATTTAACCACCTTATTATCGCTCATATGATGGAAAAACCCAGAACCGAGAACTACTTCCACACATACTAGATTGAATTTCTTGTTCTAAAGCTAGCTGCCCTTTTCTTAATTGGTTAGACCTAAAAATCAACTACTCTATTCTAAAAACGGGGAACGTCAAATTTGGTTTTCTTCTTCTCGTGTTTCAGGAAAACTTAGTCAATTTTAATTACTGGAGAGGTGAATAAACCTTAATGATTATGGCAGGCCGATAGGTAAAATGCCCATTGATGTCTGCACCTCTTCTTCATTGCGAGAAATTTCACAGGAATCTAAAACACCCACAGCCTACCGCGTCGATTAGGTTTTAATTGTATCATCACTATTGCCATTGCCGAAATCTTGGTCTCCGGAAACTGAATATAGAGGTGGACGAAATCAACAACATGCTCTGACTTATATGATATTACACAGTACATGTACTAAATAAGTAAGAGGTTTATTGCACATGTTAGGTTTTCTTCTTAATCCTTTGTTTGCTTCTTTGGTTGTATAATTTGATCTTCACTAACTATTTTAACAATTTAATCATCAATTCCTACTTGATTTGATTAGAAGGCCACCGTTACTGTAAATAAAGAACATTAATGAAAAGAAAGGAAATCCATACGAACGAAGAAATTGTAAACTGGATCTTCCACAGGAGCAAATAGAGTTTTCGAGAATTCAAAATAACGATAATTGAAACTCACTTAATCTAGATCTTCAATTGCTGGGCGGGGAACACGTGGTCTGATTCTTCGACATTACTTTGATCCATTGCTCCAAACACTGAAATTTTTCATTTTGAGTAGAAGAAGGATCTCCATGTTTGCACAAGAAACTTTCAGGATGCCCAATGTGTTCTTTCACCCTAGTCGTAGGGTCGTAGTAAATAAAATCATCCGGATTACTGAAACAAATCATCAGAATCTTGCCACTGTCCATGATCTCAAAACAGTTGATAGAGACCCTCCATTGGAACTTGTACAATCTTGACCAGGAATCTGCAATGCCGTAATCCTTCATTACCCACACATCTATCAATCTGTCATCCAACATGCCACATCCAATAGGCAGTATATTCGCAAAGATGGCAACTGAGTCCTGAAAAGTTGTAAGTTGTTCCAGACTCGTGCCACATTCAATAGGCGGTATATTCATTTCGTGGAATTCTTCTTTCATCATGTCGAAGCACAAGACCACCGTTCTTCTTGGTTGGCTCGTTGATGCAATCCAGTGTGACCGCCCTTTTACAAAGGCATTAGGGGACTGTTCGTACAGTTCCGGTAAACCATAACATGTTGTGCAACGAATGCTCTTCCATGAATCAGATAACACACTGTAAACCTCGATATCCAAAGGAAAGGCACCAGTTGTGTTGTACTCTATTTTCACGACTTTGTAATCACCAGTCTCATGGACAAACCCGAATCCGAGAACTACTCGTACAATATTTGCTCGAACTCTTCACAATCTTGATTTTGTTAATGTAAGGGTTCCATAGAAATATATTGTATACCATAGCATATGTATTGTGTCCTTTAGCATCTGATGATTCGCAAGGTTGTAAGTGAATACACTCAACAAAGCATGCCAACCCATTAGAGTAACCAACTGAATATCTTCTACCAGGGCGATAAGTGGTGAGTTGTAGTAGTTTCTTGGGCTGCCATGAACCATCAACGCCACCATTGAAAGAATATAGATGCATTTCAGTGCCTTCATAGGTCATGTGCTCCCTAGTTTTGCGATCTTGCATCAAATCATGTGTGACAACTCCGAGGTTTTTTGTAATAGAAGAGCGCCATGTTCTGCAAACGCATCTGCACACGCAGAAAACTTCGGTGGGAAGTCTTTTGATAATGATGTCGAAAAGAAGATCCTCTGGCAAGCTTGACCATTGATCTTGTGCAGTATCATATCTTTTATTCCGTTTCATAGCTGGTTTTGTTTGAGAATTCATTAAAGTGTCACTATCTGTTGATAATGCAAACCATTAGGACAGCCGTCTAACAAATTAACTCACCAATCAAAACACATATATCATCATACATATTAAAAACATAGAAATCTTCGTTTAGGGTTTATTTCTTAGATGGATAGCCATCATAGATTCTTAATCGAAAACACAATAAAATAATTTTCTCAACACTCTAAACTCTTGAACCCTAATAATTAATCTTAGGTAGACAAAAAGATCAGAGATTATGTAATGAACTAATTTCATTTGTTTTTGAAGCCAGATGATGCAGGTGAAACCCCTCCAAACAAACCTAAAATTTAGGATAAAAAACTTTCACAAATATATAATATTCACTGTACCTGTAATTCTGAAGCTGCGGTTCTTCGTCTTCTTTCTATGCAACGCTTATGGCTGGGGAGAGAAGACCGAACTAAATACAAAAACTAACCTAGGGTTCTTTTTGTAAATTATAATTTCGGGGTAGACCTCTAAGGGCATCTCCAACCCCATGGGGGGAGGGGGAGGGGGAAGGGGAAAATCGTATAAAAATACGGTTCATGTCCAACCCCATGGGGGGAGGGGGAGGGGGATGGGGAGGTGAGGGGATACATTTTGCCTTGGGTGAGGGATGGTCAGGGGGGATTTCCCCATGGACATCCCCTCCCCCTCCCCCTACATGGAATGATTAAAAAACACGGTTAAAAACGTCAAATTCATTTAATGATAACGATGCAAAATATAGTTTTGTGTGTTAATATTATTTTAATTATTATTAGTATTAATATCATTGTTATTATTATTAACATCTTTTGTTGTTGTTGTTGTTGTTGTTGTTGTTGTTGTTGTTGTTGTTGTTGTTGTTGTTGTTGTTGTTGTTGTTGTTGTGTGTGTGTGTGTATTGGTAAACAATTTTGCATTTACTTTTTTTGGTATTAATAATTCATTTTAAAATCATTAAATATATATTACAAATTAATTTTTTGGATGGGAGAAAAGAAATGGGTTGGAGACGATTAGTAGTTTGGCGGAAGGGGAGGGGGACGGGGAGGGGGAGGGCAAAATGGTGGGCCCGTGGGGGGAGGGGGAGGGGGAGGGGGAGGTGAGGGGAGGGGGAAAAAGGCATGGGTTGGAGATGCTCTAAGTCAATTGGCCCGTTTGCGAACAACATGTGTTCGGCTTCCCAGAAGGTCGTTTGGTTCTATAATGTAACCAAATAAACTCTATATAAAGAGTGTTTGAGTGAATATTCACATTATATTGTAACATTCCCACGAACATTATATTGTACTGCCTTATATACACGATAATGATCGAGTCCCAAACTTTATATGAAGAATGTTTCGGAGGAGAATAATGCACACCTCAATACAATTCTCTCGGTAATACTTGCCTCTCTTCACCCCTCGTCTCATTCTCATGTTTGAGTTCATAACAGGTTATCAGCACAATATATATATATATATATATATATATATATTTTTTTTTTTATCATTTTGGCTGCTAGTTTGGCTTCGTGTGTACTAGTTTTAACATTGCATCAAAAAGGAAAAAAATAATAGTAACACAGGAAGTAGGATTTCAAACTGTTGGAGGAAACCAAACTGGTCGTTAGATTTTGAGTAAAATAAGCTGATATGGTAATTTTTTGTTGAGGAAAACTGATATGATAATGATTTATAGATAAAATAACGATATATATTTAAAATAAAATAAAATGGCGATATCTATATATATCTATGTAAAAGCTAAGGAATAGCCTTCTTCTTTTGCTATGTGTAATATAAGATGCATTCTTAATATGCCATTTGTCAAGTCTATTTTCCAAGTGGCATATATGTGGCATTTGCATGGCAACTAAATCTTGCCATGTAAGATTTCAGTCAATTGACATGTAATTCATTTGGAACTCAGCTCTTCATTTCTCTATGCCTTGAGATTTTAAACATCTAACTAAACTATTGATTTCCCTATGCCATTCAATGAAACTTCTGATCTTTCTATGAATAATCTGTGATATTCAGTATAAACTCTCATGTTTCTATGGAATACTTGATATTCAATGAATATTCATCATGTTTTTTTCATTAGTTTCATAAATGAATAGATAGCTCAAAAAAGAGAAAAGATGGATAAGTTCAGTTTTCTCATGGACAGGCATGTTCTCATCATTAGTGAATCATCTCTAGTTTGTACATTCATTCGGCGAAGGAAAGATCCAAAAAGATTAGTGGTTGAACATGTTGCTCTTTTGCGGATTCGTCCAGCGAGAACATGTCCTCTCTAATAAAGGTTATTTTCCAACCTCTACCTCTCTTCATATCGATTCATTAGCTTCACATGTAAAATCAGACTCCTACATTATTGATTGATCATTTCCTTCTAATTCATTCGTGCCAGGCTGCAAGCACAAGGAATTATGTAAGTCTAGAAGGCGGTATTGACAATCTATTTTCTCATTTATTCTACCTACATCTCACTCGTTTCCACCAGTATTTGAAGGTGAAGAAGTAGATGGCCATCCATATTCAGATTTGTCATCTTATTAAATTCAAAGAATGTTGGTCTTTCAGTATTTACTTTCAGGTAATGATTTTAATTTGTCCACAAGACGCAATGCTTCGACTGCGCTCATAATTATTGGATATCGTACCAGAAGTTCGGTATTATGATAATGTACCAAAAGGTCTCCTAGATTTTTGGTTTTCTTTGAAAATTTAGCGATTCAGAACCAGATGGTACTCAGCCAATTAGTCTATTTTCTTCGTTCTTTCCAGTTCAGTGTCTTTTCTTTATTGTGTGTGTTTCATTTGTCTCCAATATTTCAAGACTTGCATTAAATTCGTTTTTCATGCATTAATATGGTTCCCCAGCAATTTGAAGGCTAGAACCCTTCTTTTTAATCATACTATGGGCTTCGTGCACATAGTTATTTTGGTTTAAGCTTTGGCCAGTTTGATGAAAATAACATACTTGAGTCGTGGCTGAAAAGTTATCTCTTCGTACTTCTAAAGCGTGGCACTGTGGTCAAATGCACATATCTAATTGTTCACCAAATATGATCTTGGGTCACAGAAATTGTCTTAGTAGTAAAACTGCAACCCAACCTGAACCAATAAATCACATGTCTTCTTCTTCTTTTTCTTCTTCTTTTTTTTTTTTTTTTTTTTTGAAAAAACCATTGTGTTGTATGAGATTACTATAATTTTTCCTCGAACAAGTTTCCACCCATCCATGAGTGTTAACTTTCTACAAATTAAATTATTTGGCAAGTTATATAGCATCAGGTTAATTCATTTGATGTGCATATTCGTTCGTTTGGCAAGCTGCTTATCTTTGGGCAAATTTGCCTCAACCCATTTCATTTGTCACTTTTATCTATCTCCTCTTCTTTTTTCTTTGTTTTTTCTTTACTTAGTATTCTTTTTGAAGAACTTTACTTTGTATTCTTTAACACGTACAAGTAAATGTTTAACACTTAATTTGTGATAACATGAGAAAAAGTACGACATTAAAGTTGCAAACATATAAGCACAATGTTTAAGATTTGATGTGCAGTTTTGATTTTTGAGATACCTGAGCAAACAATGAAAGAAATTATAATAGAGAAATAAAATGTTTTAATTTGTGAAAATCAATCGGACGATGCAGGTGGCCCATGAAAAACAATTTTTTTTTCTTATTAGCAATTAAACTTATCTTTTTCTTAAGAAAAAACCAATTAAACTTATTTTTTCTTATTAGCAAATTTAATTGGACCGAAAAATATTTCAAGTCCAAAAATTACACAAAGCTGATGCGGTCCAAACCAAATGAAAATTGCATCCGGTCCAATTATGTGTCCGGATTGTTTTTCAGCGGACTAGAAGCCAAGTCCAGCTACCCCATGAAAAATCTCCACAAAATGGAGGTTACATAATGATAAAATCAAATGACTCTACGTGTGGTCGAATGAGTTAATTGAGAATTATCTCTCAATCATGGAGTTACCAAATTTAGCTCCTGAAAAAGGTCTATAAATAGAGACCTCTCTCATGGGAAAAACACTTATGCAAAAACCTTGAAATTATGTTGGATTCATACTAGCTTGAAGTTCTACACAAAACACTCTCTCCCTCATAACATATCTGCAATTTTTTAAAGCCTCAAATTCATCATCGCTCTCAAGTTTCTCAAGGATTCAACAAGCACCTAGCGTGCTGAATTTCTTAAGACGCGCACACCAAATCCGAAATACTTCAGACACTGTTGGATGTTTTAGAGATTCAGCAAGAACATAAAGTACGTGCCGAATCAAGAAAAAATAATCTCAACATTTCTCTCTAATCCCCTATTGATTTTTCGCATATACATTCTAGAGATTCATTTGGAGTTTTACGAGATTAAGCCATCACGGCCCTTGTCTGAATCCATCGAACACTTCAAATTCAAAGAAGTCGTTATCCATTCAGTCGCACACTTCAATCGCACACCTGTTCCTGATTTTGAGGTGGTGGGATCCTGTAATGGTTTACTTTGTCTAATGAGTAATAATGTTTCATTTCTTTGGAATCATGCACTTAACAAGATGAGGGTCGTCGAGGGAAATGAAATGCCCCCAATGGGCCTAGTAAGATTCAGTGTAGTAGGTGGCCTTTGCTTTATTCCTCAAACGATGGATTTCAAGGTTGTAAAGATAGGGCATGGATACAGCAAGCCACTTGATGTCCGAATCTACAGTACTCTGACAAATTCGTGGAAAATATCTTCTCATAACGAATCGCGTTGTTGGAGGATCGTACAACAAGGCCCTGCTCCGTTTGTGGAAGGTGCTCTCCATTGGCGTGTAGGTGGGTACCAGCGGAGGGTCATTTTGTGTTTTGATGTGCCGAAGAAGCATTTCGTGAAATTGGTGTGCAGAGCACAACGACGTTGCCAAAATCACTAAATTTCGAGGCAGAATTGCTTGTTTCCTCGACAAACCAATCAATCAGTCTTGGGTAGTGTGGGTGATGAATGAATACGGCATGGCAGATTCTTGGACTTAATTGTATACTTTTGGATACGTGCATGGAATGCCTCCAGTGATTATAAATGATGGTGAAGTAATGGTAACCAGCTCAAATGGCAATTCTTTCTGTTCGACCCGACAACAAAAAAATACACGAAGGAAGTTGAGGTGATGTCTGGGTGTCATGACATGGTTGCTTATAAGGGGAGTCTCGCCTTGCTCAATGAAGGCAGACAGTCAAGAATCTGCCTTTTTTGTGGTTTCATGACCTTGATGTTACTTCTTCAGAATATTTCAATGATGCTTGTGTTGGAACCTGTACAAGAATCTGACCCGAAAATGTAAAAATAAACTGAAAGAACAAAACTTACAGAGGTTGGAGAATTGCAGCAGTAAAACAGAGACGATCTCGTGCATAGAAACGATGGCCTTAAAGGCTTTATTCGCTCCAAATTCGTATTGTTGATCCGGAGCGAAGGCCTCCCAGGATAATCGCCTCTCACCGTGCAAGCAGAAGTACCGTCTGGATTGCATCCTTATCTCTCTGTGTTGAAAGGAGGAAGAGTACTGGATTTCGGATGATGAAACAGAGGAATGTGTCTGCCTTTTAAAGAAGACAGACACCCGTTGGAAAGTGTTTTGGCCACACCACCTCCTCGCCCGTTCCGGAGACTGAGCCGGCCGGACGGCGGCGGCGCGCGCGTGTGGTGGTTCGGACCATAGCTAGGTCCTCCCTCCTATACAAGATGTGTACCACCCAAAGGGCGTTCCCAATAGTGCAAACTTGAACTAAATAAGGTGAACAAGTTTGTTCTTCTCTCCAATGTGGGATGAATTAATTTTCCCACTTGAAGTTGCCTCCTTCACCTTCTTCAGGTGCCATCTTCACCCATGAATTTTTCATTCACCCGAACTCGATTTGGGTCGAAATAAAGTAGTAGGACGATCACTTCGACATAAGGTTTCCATAACTACTTTCACCTCGACGAATCGATAACCTGATTCATCACAAATCAGGTCCAAAGTCGACCCGAAATCGACATTTTCCCAACAACTTGTTCTTCTAAGTTTCTGTCTGAGCGATTGATGTTTTGCATTAGCACAAGAAGTGATGGTTACAGTTTCGGTTTCTTGTGGGGGTACACATTTCTATGGTAATGCTGATAATTCAAGGGAGGATCCACAGTGCAAGCCTGCAAGGTGATGATTGATTGAATGTTTCTGATTAGCAGGTTTGTTGACTAAGTAACCCACTTGTTACCTTAGTCTTTTGAATTTGTAGTACTTGAATGTTGTTTTGATACTTGATGAAACTAATGCGAATGTGTTAATGTTTGAAATATGGTTGTACGGCTTGGAACGTCGGTTTTGTGGCTCTTGTGCTGCAAGTATTTTGTTGAAGCCTTTAGTCTTCCGAAATGGAAATGAAATTGAAAAATCCGTGAGAAATCTGAGATTTTGCTTGTTGCGAATATTTTGTTTGGAGTTCAGTACTTTTAGTCATGTGTTAAGATTCATATGAAATCCGCTTGTTGCCCATTAGGTATACTTCTGTGTGATTCATATGAAATCAACTTATTACCCATTAGATATAACTTCTGTGTGATTCATATGAAATCTTGAGCATGCATGTACCAGTGTTTTATGTCTTTGTTTTCAGTGACAGAAGGGTTGCAGATACTCTGTTTGCACTACCTAGTATATCTTATCGTGGATCCAGCAGAGAAGCTAAGCACCTTCTGTTTCTCCTCCCAGAACAATAATTTTACTGGGAGAATCTATAATGTTTATTCTGATTGATTAACTGTGACTTGGACCTCATTTTTGTTTTTCTCATATTTCTCACGATTGTGGAAAGACATTTTGGTTAGGGCTTTTAAATTACTTCAGTTCTAGCAAGGATGGTCTCAATCTTAAATTGTTTTTCAAAGAGCGTTATCCACCTTCAAAAAACTTAATATGATGCTCCTATACGGGCACAATGTGATGTAAGAAGGAAAGAAGAGTGATAGTATATTTCAAAATCGTGGGTGGAAATCTTATTTCTTCCGTATGTTGGATATTCCGGATGAGGAAACCAGATAATTTGACCCTGGTTCGTTGCAGAGGGATTATAAATTGATTGGTCTGTTTTACTACATAAAGACCAACTTTACTCGTTTTCTCCTGTCTCAGTCTTTTCTTAAGTAGAACTGTACACATCTCAGCTGACAGAGCGACTAGATAGTCTAGTTGCTTATTTTGTCTATCTGATGAGTGATGATGGTCCAGGTGACGTGCAAATTTCAGTTATCTGGAGCACCTCGCATAAAACTTAGGATTGTTATAGTAGTTTTTGTTGCATTCATTTTGTTCTGGGTTCAAGTTGAGTAGTAAAGAGTGAAGACTAAAGATCCATATGATTCTGTCCTCTGGTATGACATACATATGGGGTACCATGTTTTTACCTTACTTTGCATCTCTCATAAGCATGGCTATGTGTTTCAGTCCTATGATTTGAGAGATGAGATGAAATGGGTTATTTAGTGGACTACATCCTTCCCCAGTATTCTGTCTGGTTATGGAACTTCTTCTGCCATTTGTTTACTAGACATAGTTAGCAGACAATGTTTTCAAGAAATGAGATCATACCCTGTCACACTTAGCTGCATCTTTACTGTTAACAATGTTAGTACTACAAAAAACTTAATTGCAAAAACTTGCCGAGACAACTTATGTTTCTCGGTTACTTGACATAATGTTGCCAGTAGCAGCATCTGTTTGGCTATGGTGTTTGTTGCTTTGCTTCTATACCTGGGCGCCATCTACGAACTTGTTCGAAACTTGAAACTAAATACCTTTGGTATCTGTTATCTGTTCGTTTCTTATGGTTTTGCTTTGTTCTATACCTGGGCGTCATCTACGAACTTGTTCGAAACTTGAAACTAAATACCTTGAGGGGCGTCTTTATTTTTTATTTGAAACAGGATTTTAAATAAGCATGTATTTTGGTGTTTTCATACATGTGTATTTTAACTGCCATTTTGTTTACAAACAGGTGCCAAGTTACTCTTTGCATTTCAACTCTGGTGGTCATAGATTGCTGTTGAGAGCTAGATAAACCTTGTGTTGGATAGTTGTTTCTTTGTACAGATATCCTCACTTGTCAGATGGCAAGTCTTAGACGAAATTCCCCTTTAAGTTGCTTTTCCAAACTTCTTTTCTATTTGAAAATTAAGTCATTATAGCTGGGTTCGAACCCGAGACCGCATGCAAGGGCTTTAAACGCTCTACACTGAGCGTGCACCCATTTGCTTCCATACTGCTTTGGTTATAGCATTGTGGAGTTCAGGAGGGGAGTATTTGGGGAATTTATGGCGTAGGGAAATTCCGCTTGTAGCACTACCTCCATTTCTTCCCTAAGTTCATAGTTTGATTTCTTGACTCGTAAATGGGTCACTTTGATCGGATGATTTGTATTACAAAACGATGTAATTTGTCGGTTTTTTCCATATTGTCGTAGAATAAAAGTTAATCTACAGCACCATGAAAAAATTATCAAAGATTGCATCACTTTGCTAATCCAAATCGCCGGGCTAAAGTGATATAGTAAATAGTGTAAAAGTCAAAACATGGACTTCGAGAAGAAATGGATGTACAATAATAGCTTTTTTCAAAACCCTCACAATATAGGGTGGGTTTGGTGTGACTTATTTCCCGTTTTTAATTCACTTGGGACTTTAAATCTGTTTTGAACTTTTCTGATAGGTTTTGTATGACTTTTTTGTGCTAGATTTTGAATTTTGACTTTTTGGCTTGGTAGTGTAAAACTGAATTTTCAAAAAAGTTGTGTTTCATGAAAATTTTTCTTCTTAAACAACAAGCATGACCAATTTACCAGTATGTGTGTTTTCTATTCTTTTTCTTTTTTTTTTTTAATTGACATACTACGACAAGTCGACAACTAATATGACCTATCATAAGTTTACTAGTAAAAATAAAATATTAAAAAGGAAAAAGTTTCACTAGGGTTTTTTTTTGCTCCGACTTCTTCGGAGCGATCTGGGAGTAAACCGGCGCCCCTGCGATAGTTTTAACCTAGCTGCTGTGCTCTCGATCTTCTCCGGCATTGTGCTATTGTCTGAGTTCTCTCTTTCGTTCCGAAACTTTCACGACCGCCGCTATGGCTGCGCCGTCGGGGCTACTGAGAGACTTTGGTAAACTTTCAGTTGAGGAAGAAGAGATCGAAGTCTTTGATCGTGAATATAGTCTCCAAGCCATTCGAGGGAGAGGTCCCTGCTTGATTGGCTCCTTTCTTCGTCCGATTCGCTTCAACATTTGTGCGATGAAATTGCTGTTTAAGAAGATTTGGCCCGAGGGGGACGAAATCACTATCCATGAGCCTTCACCGAACAGGTTTATTTTCCAGTTCCCTTCTGTAGACGCAAAAGATCAAGTTCTAGGCGGCGGTCCATGGATCTTTGACGACAATGTTCTCCTAGTTAAGGACTGGACTATCTCAACAAACACGGACAACGTATCCTTTGACAGCATGGATGTCTGGGTACAGGTCCGGAATATCCCATTCTTTCATCAAACTGAGGAAGACTTGAAAAAGCTGCTGAGAAACATGGGACTCGTCCTCCAAACAGATCCTCATGTCCTCCCTAGTTCTGAAGGTGATTATATGCGAGCTCGTGTTCGTCTCGCTATTGATAAACCTATTAGAAGGGGCAGATATATCGATGTTCTCGGCGATGTGAAGTGGCTCGACTACAAGTATGAGCGTATCGGCCAGATATGTCATTGGTGCGGTCGTTTTGATCACCATAATGACGATTGCTTGTATAAATCAGACGAGGAGAAACAAAGAGAATCGCCTGGTTTCGGAGATTGGCTAATCTTTCGTCCTCCTGCGAGGAAGAGATTAAACTTCACTGATCCGGATATTCCATCAGACGTTAAATCCAATGAGGACATGGAGGTCGATAATCAAGCCAAAGAGGATCAAACGAAGGAGGATGATTGGGGCTTCAGCGATGACGACACAGAGGGGACCGAGAAACAACCCCCAGAGCCTCCGGGACAAGCTGCTGCTCCAGTCACTGTCACAACTTTTTCAAATCCGCTTGCTGAAACAATGGAGACTACTACCCTCAATTTTTCAACGACACAAGTGCAGAAATCTAAGTTCTCTGCGAATGATAAAGCAAAAGGTCCGGTTGTTTCTGTTCTTAGCTCGGCTGCTGCTACTAAACGGAAAGGCAACTAATTGAACCTGTCACCAAATCCAGTGGAGAAGCAACGTGAGAAGGTTTCGACTGCTGGCAGGGGTACTACTGGGCTGCGTGGTCGTGGAAGAGGTGCTGGCCGTGGCAATTTTGGTGTTGGTCGTGGTTCAAACAGTGGGGGTTTCGGCCCTGGTAAAGGTAATCAGTCCAAAGCAGCAGGGGTAAGCTCACAGAAATCTACAGTGCAAGCTGGACACAAGGCTCATGTTAACCATCCTACCCGATTGTTGTCACCATCTCCTATGGCTTCTAATTCACCTCCAGGACCGCAATCTTTACAGGTCCCTTCCCCTAAGGCAGTTTCTGCTCCATCAGACTCTGTTTTGTCAGTTGCTCATACAAAGGTTTCTGCTGTTCAGATTCCTTCACAGGACCGGAGTGCCTCTAATACTCCACCCACTTTATTGGCTGAGGCTGCGGGACAGCCCAGCCAGTCACAATGAGTATCCTCAGCTGGAACGTACGGGGGCTTGGCAACCCCCGTAGCTTTGCTTCTCTTCGCGATTTAGTGAGGAGGAGAAGGCCAAATATAGTCTTTTTTGATGGAGACTAAAATGTATGCAAGAGAGATGAAAAGTATTGATCGTCAGCTGGGTTTCCAGAACGGGATTTTCGGGGATTGTGACGGCAGTGAAGGAGGTAGGAGGGGCGGCCTGGCCCTCTTCTGGGATTCTTCGGTTAGTTTCTCCCTTTCTACTTGGTCACTCTCCCATATTCATGGTAGTATTCGCTTTTTGAGCTCGGATAAACAGGGATTTCTAACCTGTTTCTATGGAGCTCCCGCCCGTGAGGACCGTCACATTTCATGGCACTTGTTGGAATGCTTGCATCCGGGAGATCATCCCTGGTGCGTTGTAGGTGATTTTAACGCGTTTCCGTCTATTCAGGACAAGGAAGGGGGTCGTCCAGTACCCTTCAGTCAGATAGAGGGCTTTCTAAACGTAACCAGTCATCTACGATTACGAGATATGGGTTTTTCAGGTCCTCGCTTCACCTGGAGGAATAATCAGGAAGGATCGGCAGCTATCAGAGAGCGCCTTGATAGGTGCCTGGTAAATGATAGATGGGCAGATCTGTTTGGATGGGCTTGTGTTCAGCATTTAGTGGCTGAAGTTTCCGATCATCTTCCTATCGAGGTTTCTTGGGAAGACAATAATCAGCGAGCTAGTAGTACTCAACGGAGGTTTCAGTTTGAATCAATGTGGCTACAACATGAGGGATGTAAAGAGGTAGTAAATGAGCACTGGTTGTTTTCCCCGGGTCAATTAAATGCTAAGCTCTCCTCACTAGCCGATTCTTTCAAGCAATGGAACCGAAATTCTTTCGGCCATGTGAGAAGGAAGAAACAACAGCTTCGCAAGAAGCTTCAGTCCTTGTACGATCAGTACCAGTCGGCTGACGTTCTCGCCGAAATCAGGTCAATCCGTCATAACTTACTTCAAATCCTATTGAGGGAGGAGGAGATGTGGCGGCAACGGTCGAGGGAGACTTGGATGCGCAAAGGGGACCAGAACACGGGGTTTTTTCACCGCAAAGCCTCCAATCGCAGAAACAGGAACAGGATCAGAGGATTAGAAGACGAGTCAGGTGTGTGGACGGACAATAAGGTACGCGTTTCAGCGATTCTTGTTGATTACTTTAGAACTATTTTCTCTTCATCTGATCCGTCCAGGACTCAAATGGATCATATGTCGTCTGGAGTTGAGGGATTGGTTTCTTCAGAACAATGTGACGCCATGAACCAGCCCTTTACTACTAATGATATCCGTATTGCTTTGGGTCAGATGGCTCCGATTAAGGCCCCGGGCCCTGATGGTTTTCCCCCGCTTTTTTATCAGAAATTCTGGAATATTGTTGGTTCAGAGGTTGAGGAAGTATGCCTGGGTATTCTGAATGATGGGGCTGATATGTCAAGATATAACCATACGCTCATAGCCCTTATTCCAAAAGTCAAGCAGGTTAGAAAAGCTACTGATCTTCGTCCAATCAGTCTTTGTAATACTATTTATAAACTTGTTACAAAGGTAATGGCTAACCGGCTGAAATCCATCCTAGATTCATTAATTTCTGAAAATCAGAGTGCTTTTGTGCCAGGAAGATTAATCTCGGACAATACTCTTACTGCTTTCGAGTTACTCCACACTATGAAAAACAGGAAAAAGGGCAAAACAGGTTTCTTGGCTTTAAAAGCCGATATGAGCAAAGCCTACGATCGAGTGGAATGGGACTTCTTACGAGCAGTAATGGAGCGTATGGGTTTTGGTACAAGATGGATTGACTTGGTTATGCGATGTGTCTCTACGGCCTCTTATAGTCTCTTAATTAATGGGGAGGTTCAAGGGATGATATTCCCGGAAAGGGGGCTTCGCCAGGGCTGCCCTTTATCTCCTTATCTATTTTTACTGGTTAGCGAAACTCTCTCACGTAGTTTGTCGCTTGCTGTACAGGATAAGCGCATCTCGGGCTTGGCGGCTTCTAGAGGTGGTCCTATTGTTTCCCATCTCTTCTTTGCAGATGATAGTCTTCTCTTCACGAAGGCCACTACGTCTGAGATCGATAACCTCTGTCAGATTTTGAGAAGTTATGAAGCAGCCTCGGGACAGTTACTTAATCTACAGAAATCTTCGGTGGTCTTTTCAGATAATGTTGTTCTTGAAGACAAAGAAGGTATGAGTCAACGACTAGGGGTTCAATTGGTTACTGAACATGATTCCTACCTGGGACTCCCCACAAGTTTTGGACGAAACAAATCTTTTGCATTCGGTTTTTTATCGGAACGAGTCGGCAAGAAATTAGGTGGCTGGAAAAGTGAAGAACTGTCAGTTGCAGGTAAAAAAATTCTCATAAAAGCTGTTATCCAAGCTATTCCTAATTATGCTATGGGCTGTTTCCTGCTCCCTAAGAGGGTTTGTCAAGACATGGAGCGTCTAGTTCGTCGTTTCTGGTGGGGTGGCAATGACGAGAAGCGAAAGATGCATTGGATCGCTTGGGACAAGATGAAGATGTCTAAAGCAGATGGCGGCCTGGGTTTCAAAGATTTTCAAGATTTCAACATTGCACTCCTGGCAAAACAGACTTGGCGTTTTCTGAGATACCCGGACAGCCTTGTTAGCAGAGTCTTCAAAGCCAAATACTTCAAAAATTCTTCAATTTTTGATGTTGAGATGGGACCAAACAGTCAGGTATCTTACGCTTTTCGCAGCTTAATAGCGGGTCGTGATTTGATTCGAGATGGATTACACTGGACTGTTGGCACAGGGGAAAAAATTAGGATTTTTAAAGACAATTGGATTCCTAGAGAAAGTACAAGAAGAGTTATATCTATATGTCCAGTTGGTTTTGAGGACGCCAGTGTTAATACTCTTATAGATCCTATTACTAGGAGCTGGAAGGAGGATATGCTCGCTCATTTACTTCATCCAATTGACGCGGACATTATCCGAACAATTCCACTCGCTGTTTCGCAAGAACCCGACGAATTTTTTTGGCACTACTCTGATGATGGTTTATATTCCGTCTCCTCTGGTTATAAGGCGCAACTTTCTCGATCTAAAGGTGACCCGTCCTCATCCAATGGTCACATTAACCGCCGCTGGCTGAAACGTTTATGGAAGTTGAAGATTCCAAAGAAACTCATTTTTCCTACTTGGCGGCTGTGGAACAACTCACTGCTAGTGGCATCCCAATTTCGCAACAGAGGCATTCAGGTGCATAGTTCTTGTCAAATTTGTCATGAAGGGGAAGAGTCAGAAGAACACGCCTTCATCTACTGTGAAAAGGCCCGCGAAGTGTGGAACCACTGCCCAAGTTTGTCCTTTGTTCTCGCATGGCGTGGCAGAATTAGGGATCTGATCGTCGAAGTCTTCTCCAATTCCTCAGAAGAAATATGCGAGCAATTCACTGCTGTCATTTGGTCCATCTAGCGTCGCCGGAACAACGTCATTTTCAATAACCAACATCCTTCCGGTGCTTCTGTAGCAAGTTATGGCTTGAGTTACATCCAGTGGTTTAAAGAGGCGGCACTAGGAGGTCTGCTGGCCGACGGTCACTCGTCCTCTCCCTCGAATCAACAGTGGTTACCACCTTCAGCCCCCTATATCAAAATTAACTCTGATGCTGCCTGGACTCGCTTCGACTCAGTGGCGGGAATTGGATGTATTATGCGAGACACAAATGGCGCCTTCATAGCTGGTCGTTTTGTGCGCCTCCCCACTGCTAGAACCCCATTGTTGGCTGAGTTAATGGCAGCCAAGTGTGGTCTCCAACTAGCTAGTGAGCTTCACCTACCTTTGGTCACTTTAGAAATGGATTGCTTCACTGCTGTTCATTTAATTAGAGATGGTCACTTTGGGAAAATGAGGGCTGATGCAAGTTTGGCAGAATTGAGAACACTTGTGACAGAGTGCCGCCAACTACTTGCAGGATTTCAAGGCTTCACCATCTCCTTTGTTAGTAGACACGGAAATAACTTAGCGCATTGTTTTGCTCAGAAAGGCTTAGTTGAAGAGGATATGTCCTTCTATTATCAAGTCCCGGTTTGGGCAAACAGTGTATTCTCAGATGATCTTTCGGGTGTGACGCCCCCAATTTAATGATATACAATTCTTTCTCAAAAATATATATATATATATATATATTAAAATAGTAATTTTCACTAACAAACAAAAATGTTGCAGCATTAATTTTAGCGTTACTTTTTTCACCAAACACATACATCTTTTTATCAACTTCTTTGCTACGAACTTTTTTCACAACAACTAAAAAAACGACCTAAAAATTCAAAAAGTCATACCAAACGCACCCATAATTTAAAATAACAAAAACTGTCTTCCAAAGATATTTGAAAAAGGGTGGTGATTCTTACACCATGACTAAAGCTTCTTGCACTATTATTTCACTATGCAGACTAATTTGCCCTTAATAATCAAAGATAAGAATGGACATTTCAATTTTGCTTAGGTACTCTATTAGGTCATTAATTATGTAAAACTGCATTGTCCCTTTTCTCTTTCCTCATAGATAAGATCAAATCAACAGTGTGAGAGAGAGATAGAGAGAGTGACCATGAATTTAGTGCAATTATGAGAAAAAGAGGGATTGAAAGAGAGGATGGATAAAAATGACTAGAGGGTACTATAGTCTTTTAAAGAAAATATTATTGTAAGAAGCTTTTTGTAGTAGGATAGGGTGGGTTTGGTGTGGGCTTTTTGGTGGATTTTAATTCAAAATCCACCTTTTTGCTTTTTGAACTTTTTGTAGAGGTTTGGTATGGATTTTTTTTAGTGGATTTTGGATTTTAGATTTTGAAGTTGTAGTAAAGAATGGGTGGAAAAAAAGTTGGGTTTGAGAGAATTTTTTTGTGTCTTTTTTCCTCACATCAAGAAAATGACAACAGTGTCTTCACTAAATAACAAAATTGTCACATCACTAAATATACAAAAGGGTGTAATGGTAATTTTTACTAAACAACAAAACTATCACATTACTGACTTTTAACAGCACCAACTTTTTCCACCAAACCCGTACATCTTTTTTCTTGAACTTTTGTGTCACAGACTTTTTTCACCTCATCTTAAAAGACAGTTTAAAATCCAAAAAGTCCACAGCAAACCCACCCATAGGAATCACCACGCTTGAAAAATCTAGAAAACTTAGTACTACCACTCTATCTCACATCTTTCTCTCCATCATGACTTTTTGACTCGTATCTGGGTCAGTTTGACCGGATGATTTTGATATCAAAATGATGCAATTTTTAATCATTTTTGTCGTGTTTTACTCTACAACACCATGAAAAGATTATTCAAAAATTACATAATTTGCTATTCAAATCACTAAGTCAAAGTGAATAGTGGTAAAAGTCGAGATGGGAAATAAGAGGTGAGACAGAGTGGTACCTTTCAATTCTTTTTGCCCTGGCTTTGAGGATACCTGGCACTGGAAGACACAAACATGAGGAGAAGTTTCGGTAAACCTAGGCGCAACTATTGGTGAGAAGCTGGGCACCGGTTTCTAAAGAATCTAAACCCTAAAGTGTAGATTCCCTTTTGGGAAATATAACCTAGATTTTAGATGCTGAAAAGAATCTACCAAAGAACAAAGTTACCAGAACGACGTCTAAGCAAAGCATAAAGTTATAGTATATGATATGACCGTTATTTCGGCTCTTTAGAAGTAACACAAAGACAACTAGCACTAGATCGTAAACTACGAACCTCTAAGTGATCTCAGTAACAATAGGTAAAACAATGTAAGCTCGCATCATCGGCAGAACAAATATTTTTATTTCACCACAAATCGTTTGAGCTACGTGGTAGAGAGGTCACATATCAAGCGAACAGAGCCATCACATCCGTTGTTGGAGCCATCGCGTCCGTTGATCTCAATAACTTTGCCACTGTCCAAAATTTCATGTAAAGTTGTAATATAATTCGAGTGTCTAAAACTAAACACCCTTGACCACGATTCTGCAACGCCGTAATCCTTCATCACCCAAACTTCCATTGTGTCATATCTTTCCTCGCTAAGAAGGGCAAGAGAGTCTTGGAAGGTTGTGAGAATGTTCCGTTTGCCAATGTAAACTGGTGGCTTTCTTATTTCGCGAAAAACCTCGTTCGTCAAGTCAAAACACAATATCCCCCATCGACGTCCAATCCAGTGGGCCCACCCTTTTACGATGACGCTAGATGACTGCCTGCTTTCGTGTGCCCTTCCAACATCGAATTTCATTGTGGTGTTTATAGTCTTCCACGAATCCGATATCAAGCTATAAACCTCAACTTCCAAAGGAAGGTCACGTCCTTTTGATACTAACTTAACAACCTTGTAATCACCCGAGTGTGGGACATAGGCGAATGCAAAAACATCGCTCCAACCCTTATGGCCTTTCTTGACATATTTGATCCTGTTAATGAACGGGTTCCATAAGACAATGTCATTATCATATGGTGTATCGTCTTGAAGAATGCATGCTAATCCATTCGAATAACCCACAAGAGACTTGTAACCTTCTGACGCGAAGGATTTCGTGAATTCTAGTTCTTTGGGCACGGACAAAGCTTCGCCGCACTCGTGAAGGCGGAGATGAGAGTCTGTGACAGATAAGTAGACCTTGGTTCCAAAGTCGGACACAATGCCATGATTTGAGGCATTGTTTTTGATAAAAGAACGCCATGGTTCGCACACGCACCTGCACCTGCGGACTGATTCCTCTGGCAATCTTGTGATCATGATGTCGAACAAGATATCGTCCGGCAAGTTCTTCCATTGACCTCCTTCCACCATGGCTGGCTTCTTTTAGATGGATGAAAACCCTCACAAAGTCGGCGTTCTTGTGAAAGTTATTGTTTAGAATTTTGCTAGAAAAAAAGCACTGCTACAATTTAGGCTTTACTTTAGTCTTCTATATATAGCCACAAAAGAGAGGTTTTTTCCTAGTATGATCACGAAAGAGAAATTTCTTTCCTAGTATGGTGAAGATATCCTTTGGAAATAAGGAATGATGTTTCATGGTTGCAATTAAGTCATGAGACTTTTCTAGTGTTGCAATTTAGTCTTTTTAATTCACGCTCAGCCGGAGTCCAAATAATTGACTCAATACTTGCAAATTAATCCAGTGGACACGGCCCTTCACAACGACCACAGTTGTGTTCACTAGGCCTCGATGACTGTTTGATGATATGGACATTTTGTTGATGAAAGGGTTCCAGAGAACGCATATAGCCAAAGGCCGGGAATAAGTGCTTACAATAATGCATCACAAGTTCTCTAGAAACTCCGGGCCAAAATTTGGGAAAAATACTTGGTATGTTTCTTCTCTTTCTTCCAGTTTTGACTTTTTCCTTCGTAGGCATGTCATTTTGACCCGGTGACTTGGATACCCGGTGATTTGGATAGCAAAACGATGCAATTTTTCGGTAATTTTTTTATGGTATTTGTAGAGTAAAGTTTATTGTACAACACCGTGAAAATTTACCAAAATATTGCATCATATTGCTGATCAAATCATCGAATCAAAGCGACCTGATGAATAGTGGTAAAACTCAAAAGTGGAAGAAAGAGAACAAACAGAGGAAGTAGTCATTTGGCCTAGAGAAGTCTTATTTAATTCCGAATTTACAAAAAGGTCCTTAGGTAAATCCCTAACACTTTATTCGGTCTCTATTCCCCAACCATTAGCTTTTCTGCAATCTCAAGGGTTTCTCATAGAGCTAAGAAGAACGACAGCTTCAAGCACAGGTATCTACTTTTAAGAGATACTTTGTTCTGAGCTTAGTTTTATACACACGTGAATGTTTTTATCCTAAGTTTTGTTATTCGGGTTCAAGCCTTGAAAATCAAATAAAATTAGGTCATAGCATAAACTGTGATCTGTTTTTCTCTGTCTTGCTATGATCTATTATTATGGTTCAAGAGTGTTGAGAATATTATACTTTTTCATGTTTAACAGTCGAGATCAATACTTTTTTTTGCATATTGGTATGACATGTGATACGCCTTATGTTTCTAGTGCTGTTTATTTAGATCTGGCAAATTTTTTTTACATGATAGTTAGGGTTTCCCAATGAAAAAAAAAAAGAGACAGATAGCTATGGATCAACAAAATCAATGGACAAGCTTGCCGGAGGACATTCTTTTCGACATCATTATTTTGTAGTGCATGGCGTTCTTTGATCCAAAACCACCTCGGAGACATCACTCGTGGTTTAATACCAGACAGTGAAACTAGGGCCTGCATTACATCCAAAGGCTCTCGAGTATACCTCTACTCTTTCAACAGTCTCAACGACACTTTCATCGAGCCCAAAAACATCGAAATTGCCGAATCTTGGTCACAAGTCCACCAGAGATATCTTGTGGGATATTCTAATGGATTGGCATACATTTTAAGTTGTAGTCGTAACTTTGCAAATGGTTTGACGTGTGATATCATTTTGTGGAACCCTTTCATTGAGAAATTCGAGATTATGAAAAATTACCGCTATACTCATTCAGAACTAGTTCTTGGGTTTGGGTTTGTCCCTCAGACGAAGGATTACAAGGTAGTAAAGGTAGAGGTAGAGTACTACGAAAGATGTCTGGTCGGCTATTTTCACGTTACGACATATAGCTTGTTGTCTGGTTCATGGACGACTACTAATACCAAAGCTAACTATTCATTCTCAAGGGATCAACAACGTTGTCACTCTTCGAATGCTTTTGTGAGAGAATCCGCACACTGGATCGCACATAGAAGCGGACAAGTAAAGAATGTTATCTTGTGTTTTGACATGTTTGAGGAGGAATTTCGTGAAATAAATATGCCAGCTGTGGAGAATGGCACAGCACGGACGCAAGTTACAGCTTTTCAGGACACGCTTGCCCTTTTTGCAGGCCGCTTCAACTATTCTGAAATTAAAGTGTGGGTGATGAAGGAATATGGCATTGCGGACTCATGGTCAAGAACGCATATATTCGAAGCACGTCCCTATGATTATAATTGTCAAATCATGGAAAACGGAAAAATTCTTTTGGCGAGCAGAGACGGTGTTATTTATTACGATCCTGCAACCCAAAAGAGGAAAACATTTTGTTTTGGTTCAGAAAACGAAGATAATTACATCCCGTTGTGAAAAAAAAACTTGAGAGATTAAGTGTATTGAACACGAAGAAACTTTGGAAAATATATGAGATAGTGCAGCAGGGCAGGTGAAAAATCTACAAACTAGCTAGAGCAAGTACTTAGAACATCTATTCGTATTGTCATATTAATTCCTAGGGTCGGTGAATTTGATTGAGTATAATTTTCAGCTGAATTTTTTGTTCTCCCATTTGCTAGACACTGCATTACCTTAACAAAACTCATGTTGTGTGTTGAACTGCAATGATTGATTGTTATCAGTTCTCTGTGCAACTGCAAAGCCTCAAGAGTTTTTTTTACCAGAATCTGAAGCTTTCGTTAATAAAGTGCTGTCTCTTGAAGAATTAGAACCCGGTACCTACGTGTAGTTTCTACTATCTTCATGGATATAAGTATCTATTCAAACCACGGTTCAAGCCCCAGTCCACCGTTGGCGATACGTGGTACTATACCCAACCTTATTTTCCTTCGCGTCGTTTTACTTTCGAGTCAACTATTTTGAGAATTTTTAATGGGGGATTGTTGTGTAAAAATTCCAAAATACTATTTTTGGTGTTTAAATTTAAATTGTAACTTTTCTATAAAAGTTGTGTTGTTTCAAATAGTTGTAACTTTTACGACAATTGTGTTTTTTCATAGTGTCTTTTTCCAAAAGGTGCTTCAAGCATTGCTTGGTTCCTATAAATACATGTATGTCTTTTGTGTTAAATTAAGTTTTCAGTTTTGATGTTTTCCTTCTTCAATCACTTGTTTCTTGTCCGGGTTGGGTTCTAATTTAGGAAATGGACGCAACTTTCTAACTATAATGTATGACATTGAGCAAAAATTTATTGGTAGAATCAATATTTGAACTTTTGGGTCAAAGAAGAGTCATTCCCAATGCCATATTAATTGGTAGAATCAATATTTGAACTTTTGGGTCAAAGAAGAATCATTCCCAATGCCATATTAAATTTCAAAAATAAAATGATTCCACTTCTTAAAATTACATGTCATCCATATCTTACTTGGTAAATTTTGATTGGCAGACTTATGCCACATGTATGCCAATTGGAAAAAAGGCTTGACAATTGGTATTCAAATATTGATTCTGAAATTACACATGGCGCAAGGAGAAGCTTATTCCATTGCTTATATATATATTGATGCATGATTTGGAGAAATTCAGAATTATTGATGCATGATTTGGCATATACCGTATGTTAGAGTTCTTTTTTTTGGGGGGGGGGGATATTCTAGATTGCAATAGAAGAAATCAGCAAACGAAAACTAAGAAACCCACCCAATGAATCTAACTGAAGTCGAGGATGAGATCAATTGCCTGTTGTTAGAAATGGACAACTCCGAAGACTGTGAGGTTTCATTCGCGAGAAGAGACTGTAATTTCCTGGCCCATAGTCAGGCACAGCATCACAAGACACCAAATGCATCTCTTGAGTTGACAGACCAATTCCTAAGTTGGGTTGTTCAAATAGCAGATAGTGACGGTTTAGTTGATCACAATGTAACAGTCTTCAAATTTCTTAGGAATCTTCAAATTTCTTCATCTAGTAGAATTTGAAAAGGAATGTGAATGTGAATGCAATTTGTTAGAAAAATATTGACAATATAAAGTTTCCTAAAGTAAATTAATACACTTTAATCAGAGAAATCTTTACCAATTAGTAGATGAGGGTAAAAAAGTCGTGTTAACTAAAATCCGGTGTAACAATCAATAAAGACCGGTGTAAGAATCAATACCCTATATATATATATATATATAGATTCTCGACAACTCCATTTGCTCGTATGGAAGATTCAGTTTACAATTTGTACCTTCATATGGATCTCCTTTCGTTTCATTATTGTTCTTTCTTTATTGTAATCGTGGCCTTCCAATCAAATCAAGTAGAAATTGATGATTACATTGTTAAAAAAGCTAGTGAAGATCAAATTATACAACCAAAGAAGAAAACAAAAGAATAAGAAGAAAACCTAACATGCGCAATATACATCTTATTTTGTTACTGCATGTACTCTGTAATATCATAAACGTCAGAGTATTGTCATTAAATTCCTCCAATTCTATATATACAGTCTACGGTGAGCAAGATTTTGGAAAAGGCAGTAGTGATGATGCAATACACAGGAGACTGGGTGTTTCAGATTCCTTTAAAATTTCTCGCAATGAAGAGGTGGATACGTCAACGTCAATTCAAGGCGTTTTGCCTATTGGGCTGCCAAAATTATCTGGATTTCTTCTCCTGTCCTGTAATTAAAAATGAGTACTTTTTTCGGAAACACAGAAAAGAATAAAACCAAATTTGGTGTCCCCCCTTTTTAGAATAGAGTAGATGAGGGACCGTTAGCTATGGAACAAGATCAATACACTTTCCGGATGTTATTCTTTTCGACATCATGATTTCAAGGTTGCAGCCGAAATCCATAGGACGGTGCAGGTGGGTTTGTAGAACATGGCACTCTTTCAAAGCACCTTCGAGACATCACTTGTGGTATAGTACCCAACTGTGAAACAATGGACAACATGGCCTCGTCGATTATACCTCTATTCCTTCACTGATTGCAATGAAACTAGAATTTACAGAATTTAGTTCATTAATCGAGAGATGGCTTGTTCTAACTATAATTCATTTGGTAAATCATATCATATCATCCTATGGAACCCTTTCATCAACAAAATCAAGATTCTGTAAATTCAATGTAGTATGTTGGGAAGTAGTTCTCGGATTTGGGTTTGAACCTCGGACGCAATATTATAAGGTTGTTAAGCTAGAGTCCCACAGTAATTGTGCCTATTATTTCAAAGCTGAGATTTTTAGCTTGTTATCAGATTCATGGGAAACAATTAGTACGACAAGAAAGTATACAACGTTATCAATCTCCCAATACTTTTTTGTCAAAGGATCCGCCTACTGGGTAGTGTGCGGGGAGCAAATGGCATAACAAGACAACAAGTAATATTGTCTTTCGACATGGTAGAAGAGGAGTTTTGTCAAAAAAAAATGCCAATTCAAAGCGCAAAGCGCAAGAGTGAGCCATGTCACTGCTTTTCGAGACACACTCGCTGGTATAAAATCAATGTGTGGGTGATGAAGGAATGTGACAATCTCTTTTGTCGTACTTTTGAAATCCGGAACAATGGGAATATTATTTTGGAGAATAGAAATGGTGCAATCATCTGCTATGGTCCTGCAACGGAGAAGAGAAAGAAACTGTGTTTCGGCCCATCAAGTGAAGATAAAGGTATCTGCAGGTTTGAAGAAGAGCCGAATTCAGTAGTTCGTATTGAACTCTACGATATTTGAAGCGATTCACAAGATATATTGCGGAAAGTTCTTATTTTTGTAGACTTCAATACATAAATGAAGAAATAAGAGACTGAAGCATTATTTTGCATGAAGTTTTAGAGCTGACACTTTGAGCTTACTCGTGTCATAAGGTCTTAGGGCTAAAAATTGAGATGTGAAATCTGTTAACACGGTCTATTGATTGTGTAACATCTGAGCCTGCCATAGGATCAGTCAAAGCCTTCGCTTGAAAGTATAATGTAACTAGATTTTGTGAAAAAATCAGGATTATCATTCTTTTGAGTTGCTGAATTTTAGATGTGAACTGTAAATTGTCGAGACATCATGGTCCGGAGACTTTATAGACAAGTTGGAAAGGATAGAAAACCCCACACTCCATCCCAGTGACAATGAAGAAGTTTGGATTCGGATTTGTACCTCAAATGTGCGCTTACAATGAGGAAAGTTCGGATTCGTATAACCCACAAGTTGAACTTTTGGGCTCAACCGTTGAGGACATAGAGACTTACTTGTAGGGATGGCAATATGCTCCGATCCGATTTGAGCGATCCGAGCCGGATGGATCCGATCCAAATCCGATCCAATTGAAAATGAATCGGATTTGGATCCGGAAAGCCAAACCCGAACGGATTCGGATCTGGATTTGGATCTGAGGGCAGATCCACCGAGTTTCGACCTGATCCGATCCGACGTATATGTATGCTTTACAAATATACATATATTACCTCTCCCCTTAAACTTCCAAGAATAAATACAATAGTAACTCCAACCTACAAAGCTATTTAAGCTATTTCTTTTGTTCTTTACGTTTCATAACTTACGAGCATGCATTAGCGAATGAAATAGTGTTTATTTTTTACGTTATAATTTCTATTTTATTGCAAACACGAGCCGGATCCGATCCGACCACATACCATATGGATCTACGGATCGGATTTAGATCAGCTGAATGAAAACCCGATCCGATCTGATCCGAACGGATCTGGATCCTATTTCTCTAGGTGGGATCAGGATCGGGAAGGGTCTGATCTGATCCGGATTCGACCCGTTGCCATCCCTACTTACTTGAGAGCACTTAGACGACATGTAACCCTAGTTTCATGGACGGCACGACGCTGTGACTATTAATGATCATACCAAAGTGTTTTGCGATTAAAGAGTGCATGTTTTGCAAACACACCTGCACACTCGGACTGCTTCCTACGGTAATCGTGTAGTAACAATGTTTTAGAAAAGATCTTCCCTCACAGCTGAATAAAGCAGTTTTGTCACAAGTTGTTGACCGTGCGTACAATAATGTATACTGGTTTAGGGTTTGTGTAGAATCGTTTTTTATGATACACCATAGTTTTCATATATTGTCTTAACAAGGGTTATTGAATTTTGCTTCTGTTTTTTTTTTTTTTTTCCTCGCTGTCTCAATTCGGTCATTTTTATTAAAAGGTGTATCTAGAACTTCAGAAAAAATAAACTCAGAGACTTCCACGATATCGCAAAAACTAAGACCATTTATTTTTTCGGTTAAAAGGATTTATATTCAAAATCAAGCTTCCCAAACAAGGGGCTCAGCCCCATTGCAATCCAGAAATAAACACTGTTCAGCATGCTGTAGAGGTAAAAGCAAAATATCATCCAAAACATGTTCATTGCAAGGCAAATCAAAACCAGAAACAAATTATGGAGACTGTTTATTTTGAGGATTATAGGGATATATTGTTCCTCCCCATTTGGCAGCTATGCCTTTGTTTCTTCTAATGAACCCCTTAAATAAATAAATGAAAAAATAGAAATAATAGAATAGGATGTTGATGCAGCAGCGGATGATTAAGTAGATGCCGAGCTGTTAGACGTGACAATAAAATTATCAAGAGATCACAGATAAGCGCAAAGCACAGAAATGAAGATTTGAGGTCATTTTCATAGGTGCCTGCTGTTTTGGCTGTAACTTTGACTACGAATATCAGAATGACTAGTGCGATCCGACTTTAGAAAGCTCTCGTCGACGACTACGATGACCTGATCCACTTGTTTCAGCCTAGAAGAGCCTTCCTAGCAAGTTAATGAGCCACTTCTTTGGAGACACCGTAGACACAGTTTCACTTGAGGAATTGGATCCACAATGTGATGAGAAGAGCTGCTACTAAACAGGTTAACATCAAGCGTCGCAAAATTTGGTAATCGAAAGGAATTTTGAAAATGTGACTTTTTGCAGATAGATTCTCTTCTTTGAGCAAAGCTAGACTCCTCTTACAAGCTAAGCAAAAGAACACACCTACTACATAACCCAAGCTTCCATCTATTAGCTTCCTCTGATTTTTTGTTGTATAATCATACAATACGACATCTTTGTTCCTCTTATGTAGCAACAACGTTTCCCCGTCTCCCATAATCGCTAAAGGACGTCCAAGATTACCTTCAAGAGTAAACAATTTAGTCCAAGAATCTGCAACACCGTAATCTTTCATCACCCATATGTTCACAGACCCGTTATCCCAATTCTCAGCAAAACACGAAATTGAATCACAGAATCTGTCAATTGTTAACTTTCTTCCATAGTCATCGGGCAAAGGCATATCATGAAACACTTCTTCCAAGACATTAAAACATAGGACAACCTCGTACAAGTTTCCTCCTACCATCTTATCTACGATCCAATGGAGCCGTCCTTTTACTAAGGGAGGCAGAATGTTGAAGAACCAATTGTATGGGAAGTGGAGGTAATCCCTCTTTCTCCAACAATTTGTTTCACGACTGTATATCTTGACCATAGCACAATCGTTAGAACGGTACGTATGTATCGCCACCACATTGTAATCGCACAAATTAGGCTCAAACACAAATCCTAATTTGGGAAATATTTCTTCACTGTTATTAGACGGGAATAATGCAGGGTTTTCGATCTTTTCCACCTTCCTCGTAGTAGGGTTCCAAAGAAGTATCCAAGAATTGCTTATGAGACAAACCAACCCATTACACAAACCCACAAGATAGAAAGTACATCCATAAGGAATCGGGAATTGTTCCTCCGATACAATGTTGTTGCTATTTAACCGATATACAGGCGAATCGTAGTAAAGATCCCTATTCAGGATCAAGTGGTTGTCAGTGTCATCATCGGTTGATTCGTGACTCCTAAGAAGTTGTTTTCTTATGAACAACGGTTCGACGATAAGAGAGTTTAGAGTTTTGGAAACGCACCTGCATCGTCCGATTGATTTTACCGGCAACTTTGCGATGATCTCCAATATGATCTCAATGGGTAAGGCAACCATCTCCATCTCCATCTCCACCTCCACCTCCACTGCCATGCTTAGGGTTTAACTGTGGTTTTAGTAATTGAGTAATGTGTTTTCTAATACTTAAATCATAGTTTTCTCAAAAAAAAAAAAAAAAAAAAAAAAAAAAACTTCAATCATAACTATGTAACCTTATTTTACTCCTAATCTAGCGGCCAGTTTGGTTTCATTCAATGGTTTGAAATTGTGATATTTAAAATCAATTTTAATTTATTAAAGTTATATCATTCCCTCAAAAATATAAAAACGTGAAACTTACGTATCTGCTGCTTCTCTCTCTTTGACCAAGTGGAACAATACAACTTTCGAAAATATTAATTTTACCCTTACGTAGTTAGTTTATTTTACAACAATTTAAAGTTCACCCTAATTTTATCGAACTTGCCGAGTGTAGCCCTCACTTTAACGGACTCCTGGACCCCATCCCCCTGCATGGGCCCAAAGTATAATAAAGGAGGAGATCCTTTTCTTAGTTGTGTATAAATAGGTCCGGTTTCTTTACCCAACAATACTACGTTATCAAGTGCCAGACCCTTTCAAGAGTATCATCGCAGAGGTAAAACCCTAGACGACGAGAATGGTGTTTTCATAGAACATATCATGTATGTCAATCGGTTTCTGCTGATCTTATAAATAGTATCTGGTGTCAACAAATTTATTTATACATGTGGTTTCATATGTATGATAATATGTCTGCTTGATGAACGTAACATTAATCCAAGATTGAATCACCTTATGGTGATATTATAAATAGTCCTTTCATATGTACGAGATTAATATGTTTGCTTGATGAAACTACTATTAATTCAAGCTTCCTATGTCGTTTAATTTTTTGAACATTCTTTCACAATATCAACAGATTGTGACAGCTTCATGAATCCCCAAACAAAACCAGCTATGACACAGAAAAGAGGAGCAGCTACAGCAGAAGATCAATATTCAAGCTTGCCCGAGGATCTTCTTTTCGAAATCATTATCAAAAGACTGCCAGCCGAAGCAATTCGCATGAGCAGGTGCGTTTGTAGAACATGGCGCTCTTTTATCAGAAAAAATCTCGGAGTAATCACACGTGACTCTATACGAGATCTCCAATCTAGGGATTTCATGACCTCTAAAGGCTGTGAAATACATCTCTATTCCTTTAATGGTAGGATTGATGGTTCCATCGAGCCCAAGAGACTATTAGTAGAACCAAGTGCCTTTTCGAGTAAATTAGCGGGTTACTCTAATGGGCTGGCATGCTTTCTTGAGTATCACGAATTTCCACATTCTTGGTCATCTAATGTAGAATACAATATATTTCTATTGAACCCTTACATCAACAAAGTCAAGATTTTGAAATGTTCTAACTACATTTGTGGGCGAGTAGCTCTGGGATTCGGATTTGTCCATGAGACAGGTGATTACCAGGTCATAAAGCTGGAGTACGACACATATATTCCTCATACTTTGGGAAAAGTCGAGATTTACAGCTTGATCACCGACTCATGGAAGAAAATTAGTTGCCCAACAACCAATTACGTAACGAAAGAACATCACAATAATTTCCCTAATGCCTTTGTGAGAGGGTGTGTCCACTGGATTGCATGGATAGGGCAACCGGACCACACGGTCATCTTGTGCTTCAACATGACGGAAGAGGAATTCCACGAAATAAGCATGCCACCTTTGGAGGACGGCATACGTTTGAGACGACTTTCAACTTTCCAAGACTCACTTTCCCTCTTAGCAGACGAGGGATATATAGTTGAAGTGTGGGTGATGAAGGATTATGGCATTGCAGAATCCTGGTCAAGATTGTATAGATTCGAAAGGTGGGTTGATAATAATTTTGAGATCATGGACTGTGGTAAAATTCTTAAGATCTCAAGTGACCCGAAGAAGTTCATATACTATGACCCTACAACCGAGGAGGAGAAGATACTTGTTCAAGAATGGTCTCATCATACTATATCTAGTCCCCTCAAAGGGGAAAACAGCCCGATCCCGTCCGTAGTGATTGAAGATTATTCAACATTATTCCGCTCATGGTAAAGATGGATAATTTTGCTCAATCGGGATATCGGTGCCTCAAAGCTTCGGCAATATATCTATTCTAGAGGCGAACCTGGTATTCAAAGTATACAAGATTTTGATGCAACATCTAAAGCTTCAGCCATATATCTAGTTGAAATAGTTTGTGGTTTGCTTTGTATTTGCTTGCAACTGATCCTGTTTAACAGCACAAACTAGTACTGTCTAAACAGTCCCTCCTCCTCCTTTTCCACCTTCTTCTTCTTTAAATGCTTCAAACAATTTTCAATAACTCTAGTAAGACTACATATTGAACTATGTGCTACAAATATAAAATTCTATACAATCCCTACACAATTAAAAGAAAACTATAATATGTATGGTTTTTTGCTAGAAGCAGCTATGGCAGAAGATTATTGAAAGGCTTTGCCGGATGACATTTTCTTCAATATATTTCGGAGTGCGATGTCAACAAAAAAAATAGCCAAAAGTTGTTATTGAATTTTAAGCCTAAGATTTAAATATTGTACGTTAGTATCAAAAGTTCAGAAGTATATAAACAAATATTGTTCATGTTTGCAAAAAAAAAAAAAAAATAATCATAATAATGTTCATGAACATTAACATAAAAACGAGCCAAGACACGCATTCGCTTGTTAATTGAGCAGTTTTTGGGTTTGAGTTTATTTTTTTAAAATATGGAACCAAACGAGCTTTTGGCAAGCCGGACAAAAGTAGTACTGCTCTTGAGGCCAAACTGACGTGGTCGTATATGGAAATTTCTTCCATGCTCTCTTCATTGCTAACGAAATATATGGCGCTTCAGGAGGCCATGTATGGCCTCTGATAAACCAACATCTTACATTAGTTCACAAAGATGTTGATGACTAGTCATTCCAGGACAACACGTAAAGCTCTTCACTCTCCTACGATCGTGTCTCGTGGTATTCACACTTCTATTTACCTCAATTACCATCTAGGTTGGTTTTTATGCATTGACTGATTCACGGTACTCTATGCTACGAATGATTCAATGTCTCCAAACATTGAATCATTTATTTGTGCAGAGTACTGTTGGATGTGGGAAGATCTAACACCACTTTGTTGGATGGAGGAAGAGAGTAGTAGGTTATGTGGTGTTTGGTGGAAGAGGCAAGTTGTGGAACTTTGAGAGAGAGAATGTAGAACAAGATATTTGATTGATACTAAGTGTGGAAGACAATAACTAGATATTTGTATAGTACATTACATAGAAGTCTTAATAGAAGACTTCATAGGAGAGACATTAGGACACTTGCTAGAACACTTGATGGAAGACTTGATATAAGGCTTACATGATGCTAGAGTACAAGTCCCTATTTATAGGGAGTGTAGGAGGATTCTAGATTACATCATCTAGAGATCTCTCCTCCTAGAAACATCTTAGATATTTTGTATGACAATTCTAGAGATACATATCACACCACTATTCTAGACTCTTCCACCATTTTACTAGCTAACATGACTAGACCCACTAACTAACTAATACAATAAATGGTGGACAATTAATTTAACTAATATGATTATTTTGTACTTCAAATATATTTAGGTTAAATCAAGTTTAACCTCCAACAAGTACCATGTCTAGTTTAATTTGGGGAAGTTTAAGCATTCTTCAAGGTATTACAGATACTACTCGACACAGAAGGTTGTCCCACAGATGAAGGCTCCAAACAGATTTCATTTCATACTTTTTCACTGTCCCCTTAGTTGTTTTTCCCGAAATCAATATCAATTTTAATTTATTAAAGTCATATCTTTCCCTCAAAAATATAAACGTTCAACTACTATATCTGCTTCTTCTCTCTCTTTGAGCATGATCGATCAGACTTCATATACTTTGAAAACGTCATATTTATCACCAACTCTCGTGACCTCTCTCTTGAAGTATATAACATGGGCCAGTGACGGATGCACACACAGGTACAAGTGGAATAATACAACTTTCAAAATTATTAATTTTACCCTTACGTAGTCAGTTTTTTTAGTTTAGACCCCGCTAAAGTACACTATAGTCCTTAGTCAATTTTACAAATTTTAAAATTCACCCCAATTTTATCAAACTTGTTGAGTTTAGCCCTCACTTTGATGGACTCTGGACCCCATCCCCTGCATGGGCCCAAAGTAATAAAGGAGCCCATCCCTTTTCTTAGTTGTGTATAAATTGGTCCGGTTTTTTTACCTAACAACACTACGTTTTCAAGAGCCGGACTTTTTCAAGCCCATCATCGCAGAGGTAAAAACCCTAGACAACGAGAATGGTGTTTTCATAGAACATATCATGTATGTAGTTTCAATCACTTTCTGATGATCTTATAAAAATCATCCGATCACCACAATTTTATTTATATATGTTCGTGATATGTATGATAATATGTCCGCTTGATGAAACTAATATTAATCCAAGATTCAATCACCTTCTGCTGATCGTAAATAGTCCTTTCATATGTACGCGATTAATATGTTTGCTTGATGAAACTAATACTATTAATTCAAGCTTCTTATGTCAGTTTAATTTTTTAAACATTGTTTCAGAATATCTACAGATTGTGACAGCTTCATGAATCCTCAAACAAAACCAGCTATGACAAAGAATACTGCACAAGATCAATTTTCAAGCTTGCCCCAGGATCTTGTTTTCGACATCCTTGTCAAAAGACTGCCAGCCGAAGCAATTCGCATGTGCAGGTGCGTTTGCAGAACTTGGCGCTCTTTTATCATTAAAAACCTCGGAGTGGTCACACGTGACTCTATACGAGATCCCCAAACTAGGGATTTCATGACCTCTAACGGGGTGAAATACATCTCTATTCCTTCAACGACCGGATTGACTGTTCCATAGAGCCCAAGAGACTACTAGTACAACACAGTGCCTATTGGTGTAAGGATTTAGCTGGTTACTCTAATGGGCTGGCATGCTTTCTTGATTATCACCCTTATTGGCCATTTGTTGGGCTGCCATGCTTTCTTGAATACAATATATTTCTATGGAACCCTTACATCAACAAAGTCAAGATTTTGAAAGGTTCTAGCAACGTTTGTCAGCGAGCAGCTCTTGGATTCGGGTATGTCCATGAGACAGGTGATTACAAGGTCATAAAGCTTGAGTACGACGAATCTATTCCTCATACTTTGGGAAAAGTCCAGATTTACAGCTTGATCTCCGACTCATGGAAGAAAATTAGTTTCCCAAACAATTACATATCGAAAGAAAAGCACTGTCATTCCCCTAATGCCTTTGTGAGAGGGTGTGCCCACTGGATTGCATGGATAGGGCAACGAGGGGAGTCAGTCATCTTGTGCTTCAACATGATGGAAGAAGAATTTCACGAAATAAGCATGCCACCTTTGGAAAACGGCACAAGAGTGACACGACTTTCAACTTTCCAAGACTCACTTTCCCTCTTCGTGGACGACCCATATAGTGTACTACAAGTGTGGGTGATGACGGATTATGGCATTACAGAATCCTGGTCAAGACTGTATAGATTCGCATGTTGGGCCCCTAACACTGTTTTTGAGACCACGGACTGTGGTAAAATCCTTAAGATTGTTTCAAGTGGCCCCAATAAGGTCCTATACTATGACCCTACAACCAAGGAGGAGAAGGTACTTGTATAAGAGTAGTCTCATAATACTACACCAAGCCTCCTCAAAGGGGAAAACAGCCTGATCCCGGCCCTAAGTGATTGAAGATTAATCAACATTCTTCGGTTGTGGTAAAGATGGATTATTTTGCTCAATCATGGTATCAGTGCTTCAAAGCTTCAGTAATATATCTAGTCTAGAGGCGATCCTTGCATTCTCAGTACATGGAAAACAAGATTTTGATGCAATGATCAGAAAGTGAAGCCATGGTTCGGACTCTATGGTTTGAACTCTATCTCATCGAATACGTAATGACATAAGTACTCCGCCAAGGGAAATACTTTTCATATCTAAACTGTCGTTTTCTCTGAATGCTCTTCTGATGGTAACCTTAGAAGTGCCTTCTCCTTCTCTCTCTTCTTCTCCTCCTTCCCCTTCCTTCCTCCCTTTCTTTCTTCTTTAAATGTTTCATAAAAATTCCAATAACTCTTGTTAAGACAACATGTAGATACTACGTGCCATAAATAAAAGATTATATACAAACCTTACACAAGTAAACAAACCTATAGCTGGCCTGCATACGATTAAAATATTGCAGGTAGTTGAGTATCAATTTCGATAATACATGTAGCGAAGTGTCAATTTACATAAACTACAAGGTATGTTCGTATCAAAAGTTCTAAAGTATGTAACAAATATTGTTCATGAACATAAACAAAAGAACGAGCCAAGACACGCATTTGTTTGTTAATTAAACCATTTTTGGGTTTGAGTTTATTCGTTGAATAAATGGAACCAAGCGAGCTTTTGGCAAGCCGGACAAAAGGAGTACTGCTCTTCAGGCCAAACTGACGTGGTCGTATATGGAAATTTCTTCCATACTCGCTTCATTACTAACAGAAAAATATGGCGCTTCAGGAGGTTCGATGATTTTTTCCCATTTGGGAGGCAATGTATGGCGGCTGATAAACCAACATCTTCCATTAGTTCACAAAGATGTGGATGGCTAGTCATTCCAAGAACTTTACTGTCTAATCGTCTAAAGCTCTTCTTCACTCTCCTACGATCGGGTCTCATGGTTCTCACACTTCTGTTTACGTCAATTACCACCGTCTAGGTGGGTTTTTATCCATTGGTTGATTCTCGGTACTCTGGCTACGAACGGTAGAATTTGGATATTAGATATTCTCATTTTGCCTGTTGTGTTTGTACCGTGTCTCCAAACATTGAATCATTTATTTGTGCAGAGTGCCCTGTCTATTTAATTTGGGGAAGTGTAAGCATTCTTCAAGGTAGTACAGATACTACTCGACACAGAAGGTTGTCCCACGGAAGAAGGTTCCACACAGATTTCATTTCATACTTTTTCACTGTCCCCTTGTTGTTTTTTGGGAAATCTGGTGTGCTTGGAATGCAGCCGTATTTGAGGGTTGTACGGTTTTACGTGGGTAAGGTCACCCGAGCAGTAAATGTTTATCTTCCTAAACTATGCCTTAGTTTCTGTTAGTTCATCGAAAAGAAAAATTCACATTAGGATGAAATTGCAGAGGTTTATTACAACTGATCCGCGAGACCACTTCGAGGACATGAACTACGCATAACACACTGATAAACATATTACATAACTGAATTCAACGAGATCTTGATGATATACTATATAAGCTACAATATAGTTGTACACTCTCTCATCGCCGCCAATTGACGACCAGAGCAGTCACATATGCGCAATAAGAAATGCTTACAACTGAGATAATAGAAAAGACTAAAGATTAACAATTAAAGCATCTAGTTAAACATGACCAGTTCTGAGCAGTCATACAGCACACGGCAAGGCTTAAGATCCCAACTATTTAATGTGGTATCTGAAGAAATCAGAAGCAGAGTGTAATATCCGTCTCCAGAGTGAAAGAACGAGATTTATATCATAATCTCAGACTCAAAGTAGGTCAAACCATGGAGATCTTCCTATTTATGGAGACATGGTCCGAACATAACACCGCACATCAATATGGATGAGCAGCTTCTTCTGTAAACAACCAAGTATTGTACTCTTGGCATTAGCTAAAATCAGGGTCATCTACAATCTCCTTGCGCCTTCTCGGCTCCTCACTCCACTCAAATCTATCATCATTGCTCAGCCTTGGTTTTCCATATGTAATTTTCTCTACTATATCACAGACCTCTTACAAAGCTATTAGTTGCAGATGAGCATAGAGTATAATTTCTGTTTCTACTTCAGCCCTTTATATTCGTGGAAGCTGCCCATCTTAGTACGTGGTACGCTCTCTCACCACCGCCAATTGACGACTAGAGCAGTCACATATGCGCAATAAGAAATGCTTACAACTGAGATAATAGAAAAGGCTAATGATTAACAATTAACTCGTGATATTAAACAGGACCAGTTCCGAGCAGTCACAGATACTTAACAGTATCGTACCAGTAGCTTGAGAGGTTACGAATCTGCATTTGAGAAGCATAAATTCTGTAATTAGAGTACGAAAAGAGTATGAAAGAAAACGAAACTAAAACAATTCATTCATCTCATGATTGAAAATACTGACCAAGCTACAATATAAATAGTACTCTTAACCCTAACATAGACTCTTACAGGCCAAACTCAGTCTACTAACTAATTAAATAAACATCTAATTAAATAAATAAACTATTTTAAAAAATAAAATAAACAATTAATGACTAATCCTAAATAATCAATAAAGTTGATAATATGGGTGACCCGTATATTACGGTTGACCCGTATCAGTCACACAGCACACGGCAAGGCTTTAAGATCCTGACTATCTAAGGTGATATCTGAAGAAAATCAGAAGCAAAGTGTATATGTCCGTCCCTAGAGTGAAAGAACGAAATTTATTTCATATTCTTAGAGCATGTCCAGTACTAGGAGGGAAACATCATGTAAATAATTGAGAAAAATATTCTTTTAAATAATAAATAATGAAGATTTCAACCGTCTTCTCTAGTAGTGATTATGTAAAAGATATGTATTAACATTTTTTTTAATGCTAGAAATGTTGACACACGGAGAGAAAATAGTGGAAGTTAGTGTGAATTTAGAAAACATGTTATTACCCACATAAATAGGGGAGGAAAATGATTTTACATAACAAAAAATCATCGCCAAATTTGACGAAGTGGATACATAATTTGTGTTTTATCTATCAAGATACATATGCTATTGGAGTCCAATATTTACCAAATTATTTGTAATATACCTAACAAAACTGGTTTACATAATCTATTGGAGATGCTCTTGGATTCAAATGAGTTCAAACCATGGAGATCTTCCTCCTTATGGAGACATGTTCAGAACAAACACGGCGCATCAAAATATTCCTTTTATTATATGCTAAGAATGGCATGGTACGAGTTGGTTAACAGTAGAGCTCTCTGTAGACTAGATGATGCTCATTTACAGTAATGTGGCTTGGTTCGATATCTTACCAAACGCTAGAAGCACTGATTTTTATCATCCAGTTTTCATAAGAGACTTTATCTTTGCTTGTTACCTCGAGACTGTCCGTGATACGGGTCAATCCTACAATCCGGATTAACAATATAATTATAATTATTATTATTATTATCATCGTTAATTAGATAATTAATAGTTTATTTATATAGTTAGTGAACTCTCCTAAAAAAAATATAGTCAGTGAACCGGGCTTGACCCGTAAGAGTCTAGGGTTAGCTTTAGTTTTCTATTTAAACAATTGTAGTGTTCAATTATTATGATGGAATAACAAGTTATTTATTTGTTTCGTTCAGTTGTAGGGTCGCAGTAAATCAACTTCCTTCTCTTCCTTCGTTGTAGGGTCGTAGTAAATCAACTTTTTCGGGTAAGATGAACCAAACTTAAGGATTTTGCCACAGTTCATGATCTCGAACGCAGTACCATAGATTTGGCATCCGAATACTATACAATCTTGACCAGGAATCAGCAATTCCGTAATCCTTCATCACCCACACTTCAAGTCTACTTCCGGCGCCTCCAAAAAGGGCAAGCGAACCTTGGAAAGTTGTAAGTCGTTTCTGTAGTTTGCCTCCTACATAGGTGGCATACGAATCTCATATAATTTTTCTTTCATCATGTTATAACACAAGATGACATCGAGACATAATAGCCTTTTTCCGAGAAAACCAATGGGAGCTCCCTTTCACAAAGGTGTTAGGGAATTGAATGTGCTTGTCTGTTAATACTTCATAATCGGAATTGCCACCAATCCTTTTCCAAGGATAAGCTCATCTTTGGCGAGGATTTCAGCTATGAAGTGGGTTCAATTCCAGGGGGGTTCAATCCAAGTGGGTTCATTTCACGAATCGATTCACAACCCGAGATCTACCAACGAAACTCGATCGAATTCGGGCAAATCTATAAGGATATAGAAATCGGAGGAAAGAATGAAAGAATTCAAAGAGAGAAAGATGACAGAAAGAGAATGTCTTTAGCGTTTTCTGGGTTTCTAGCTCAATTTCTGTTCAGTTTTCCTGTGTTTTGTGGGTCGCTTTATTATGTTTTTGTTATCAGGTAGATGACCCGAAAATGAATCTCAGTTTTTTTTTGGTGCGTTTTTTCTGGGTTTGATTCTATGAGTTTTTCTGGGTTCGATACTTCGATTCGACTGTCTATTTGGTTGAATCGGCGGGTCAACGAGCTACTATAGTTATGTCTCAGATTGAGTTGGTGTTTTTTTGGTATAAAGTTATGGAATCCGGGGTATTGGTTTGATCTTTAAGGTCTTCCTGATGATCAGATTGTGAAATTGTGGTGGCGGGGTATTTGTATTGATCGGAATCTGGGTAAAACAGGGCGGTAGTGGCAGTGGTTGCGGCTGAGATTGTTGTAAAACGTGGTGGTATTCATATGTTACTATTAAGACTGTTTTGCCCCTAAACAAAAGGATTTATTAGTCAACTAACAGTTTATTTTGTTAAGTGATGGACGGAAAATATCTACCAGTTTCACATTGACGTTTTTACTGTGAATGGGGTACATTCTCAGCAAGTTTTAAAACTGAGTATTGCAATGTGATAGTTTCACTCACTATACTGGGAATATGCATTAAGTAATTAAGCCTATGATCTATTTGGTGCGGTCAATACGCTTGAAAGTAAAATAATGACGCTATCCTTTTACGACATTACCTAAGTTACCTTTGTGATGGATAAACACAAATCCAACAACCCCGTCATTTCTCAAAACCATTACGCTTCTTAAACCGTGCTATGTAGGACTCTCATGATAAATAAAAGATGTTATAGGGAGGATTGGGTGTGAAATATGCCAAAGATTTTGCTCATACACCGACGAATTCTGACCAACACAGTCCAATAACTCATCCCCTAAACCTATAAATAGTGAATGTGAGTCTCTTTGGATTGGCCCATTATTGCACAATGTAGGCTGCTGGCAAGTGATTTCCAGGTTTCCAGATCAAGCGAGAACATAGGAGCGCTAACAAGGCTGCTGACTATCTTGCCTGTTCTGCTATTCATGTTATTTTCCTTTTTCACTGCAAACAATTTTAATTTATGTCGAATGTTAGATGCTCCCCAGTTTATATGAGATGTTCTTGTGAAGGATTGTAGGGGTTTGTCCTCCCCCTTTGAAAGTTTTGCCCTGATTTTTCTTAATCGATTCAATTGATAATAAAAAATAAGTTGCTTACAAAGATGCGTTTCAAAGCAAAGCATCACATAAAAAAAATCCTCCTTCACATATGTCTGACATTGCAAAGATATGAGCAGGTCAACAGAAGACTCCCTCTCTCAAGTCAAAACTATGTATTGGGAAACTGGATCTTATTACAAGTATATAGGTGACACGAGAAATAAACGTTTTTGAAAAAGACATCAAACATCACGCAATGTAAATCTTCAACGTCTGGGCCATGGGCTAGGGATCCAGCTGTTTGCGTCTTTGACAGTCCTTCCATTGCTCCAAACAATAAACTCTTTCGTACTTGAAAACGCGAGTCTCTCCATGTAAGCACGATGAACTCACTGTACATCGAACAAACTTCTCCCTACTGGTTGTAGGATCATAGTAACTGAAATTTTCCGGTTCGTTTCTGGAAATCTTTAGAATCTTACCGTTCTCCATGATCTCGAACTCATAATTAAATACACACCATTCAAAGCGATACAATTTTGACCAGGAGTCTGCAATGCCATAATCCTTCATCACCCACAAATCTATTACTTCAGTTCTAATGTCTGCAAAAAGGGCAAGTGAGTCACGGAAAGTTGTAAGACGACTTAGAGACCATCTGTCCTTCAGAGGCGGCATATTAATTTCTTGGAATTCTTCTTCCAACAAGTTGAAGCACAAGACGACCTCGTGTCTCAATTTTCTTTTATTTGCAATCCAGTGGGTGCGCCCGTTCACAAAGGTGTTAGGGGATCGGTAGTTTTGTTCAACTAAGACATAATAGTCGGTTCTGCAACTAATGCTCTTCCATGAATCCGATAGCAAGCTATAAACCTCGATTTCTAAAGCCCCGAGAAAAGATGTATCGTACTCTAGCTTCACGACCTTGTAGTCACCCGTCTCGTGGACAAACCCGGATCCGAGAGCTATATGCCCACAAATGTTGTCTGAGCTCTTGATAATGTTGACTTTGTTAAGGTAAGTGTTCCAAAGAAATATATTGTATACTATATTAGATTCTTCATAAGGCTCCAAGTGTATAGTCTCAATAAAGCATGCCATCCCATTATAGTAACCCGCTAAATATCTATGCATTGACTCATAAGCTGTGAGTCCGAGTAGTTCCTTGGGCTGGATTGGAGTGTCGACACAACCGTTGAAGGTATAAAGATGTACTTCATCACTTTTATAGGACATGTACACCCTAGTTTCGGAATCTTGTACCAAGTAAAGAGTGATTGCTCCAAGGTGTTTAGTTATAAAAGAGCGCCATGTTGTACAAACCCACGTGCAATGTCGGATTTCTCTGTCCGGGAGTCTCTTGATAATGATGAAAAGTATATCTTCAGACATTCTTGGCCATCGACTTTGTTTTCCCAGAGCTTCTTGTACTCGAGAAGACCTAGTAATGTCATAAGAACACAAGTATGACATCCAAATAAATATAAGATCTCCAATTCGTTATTAATACACGAAGTAATGGACATTTGAACACTTAAGTACAAGTTCACCACTATAACTCAAAACCTCTCGTTTATAATGTTATAATGATTCGCCATTATTAATGTTCCCCTTAGGATAGTAGTAGGTTCTCACAGGTTATTGTACTTGAGAAGGCTTTATAATGTTATAATGATTCACCATTGTTAACACATAAAGCGAGAAACATCTGAACCTTGCAGTGCCCTTCCCTCAGGGTGCTAGCTCATATGGTTATGGACGACGATTATGCTCAAGTTCACCAACAGAGTTCAAGACCACCTCCCTGAGGGTAATGTAGTGTAATCATACTTCATACCATGTTATCGGAATAAATGAAGAAATACATATAAAATATTAACCTAATTCCAATATAGAACGCGCTAATAATAAAATTTTAGTAAATTTTGGCAAAAAGAAAACAATACATGGATAATACGAATATTGATCAATGTTATACGAAAGAGAGAAAAATATAAGGAGCTGAAATAGGGTACCTCCTCGAAATTTTAGCGGCGGAAGCTTGTCTTTTTCGTCGGTGGCCATGTACGGTGCTTGGAGATTATGCTTTTTGTTTCCTCGTCATGATGAACTCTCTCTGCAGAAGATTGAGGTTTTTAATGTTTCTAGTGTTCATAGTGATGGGTGTGGAGGTAAGTAATTGGCCAATCTATATAGAAACTGATGGTGGATGCTAAGGTACGGCAGGAGAGGAAGTGGCGCAACGACGGCAGAGCGGTGGTTGTCTTGTCCAAAGTATTATGACGCTTGAGGGGGAAGAAGATATATATAGATGAAGCTGAATGCTGTTTATTAGGGTTTTGGAATTGGAGCTAGTTTCGTGATTTTATATTTCTTATCGAACTCGACCTCAGGATCAAATTGAAAATCATCCCAAACATGAAAGGTGTCACTGAAAAATCAATAAAGTACTTTTCTAAACAAGCAAGGGCAGTCAACTACTCTATGTGGCGTAATTTGAGTCTTAAGTGTGTAGGTATGGGCATTGTTACTGTGGCCGTTATCCGATAAGCCTTACCGTACGTACGGCGGAAAACAATGGAAGCATATTTTGGACTTGTGCCAAGGCTAAAAGTCAACAATACAACCAATGGCGGAGACCAGTGGGGGCTATAGCCCCCGCTTAAATTTGAAATTTGCGATTTTTACTTTATATTTTGTTTATTAATTATATTAGTCCCCACTCAAGTTTTGGTATTTACAATATTTACCCTACATTCCGTTAATATAATTACATTAGCCCCCACTTGTGTTACAAATTCACCTTCGTAATCTAATAAAGTCATTATTTTGACCCTTAAATACTTCAAAAGGTATCAAAAGATCCGTCATTGAAATTAAAAATTTTTTTAGCCCCCCACTGGGCCAAATTTTGGATCCTCCCCTGAATGCAACTATTTCTACCAGGAAGATGAATTTTCGAGTTCATAATGTGCTCCAGTTCTTCAAGAACTTCAGGAGATGGTAACAACACTGAGTAGGAGACTCGAGAATGCCGAGAATGCTTCAAAACCCAACTATTTTCATGTGATACGTTGTATGTTGTTATTTTTTTCATTATCATCGTCTTAATTACAAAGTAAGCTAGTTTATGCTCTATTTATTTCTAATTTTGCTTGTGTTTAATTAAAGATTTAGGTTTTGTTAGGAATGTTATCTCACTTATTATCTTAACTAATACTATTATTATCTTTGTGATTAATCTTTTTAATTAACGTTTTATCAATGTTATCTTAAAATTCTCTTATTGTGCATCTTTTATTCTTGAGGGCCGCTATGCTTTACCCTTTTTTCACCCTTTAATTTCACCTATATGATTGTTGTTAACTATTTAATTTAAGATCTTTTTATAATCGATCAATCATAAACATCCACGTATGTGGTCAAATCAAAAGGTGAAGAAAAATGGTGACATTTAGCATTTCTCTTTATTATTAACTGTTAATAATGTTATCTAGATTAAAAACGAATCATTTCTGAGACCACCATTTTTGTCTGGGTGCGGGCAGTTTCATAATAACCAATAAACCGGCTAAGCCCGTCACCCTGGGGACGCACCGAAGTTTTTCCTATAGTTTGGGCCCACTAAACTCAACAAGGTTAATAAAAATAGGTTAAAGATTGAATTTTGTAAGAGTGGCTCGAGGACTGTAGTGTAATTTTGCAGGGACTAAACTGAGAAGAAGAAGAAAATGAACAAAAACGTATAAAATTAAATTTTGGAAATTGTATAGCCCCATTTGTACTTGTGTGCATCAGCCACTGGCCCTTGTAGTATACTCCGGGCGAAGAGCGGTCAGGGGAGTTAGAGATAAATATGACGCTTTAGTTAGTGTGTGAAGTCGACCTCATGAGCCCTTTCATGGTTTCGAAAGAAATGTTCTTTATGTGATTTACTTGTTCTTGTGAATCTGATACAACCAGTATCGTTACCAGTAGCTTGAGGCTACGAATCTCTATCAGTAGTTCGTGAGACTACGAAAAACTACGAATAAAACTGAAAAATAAACTGAATAAACTGAAAAACAATTCTCATTCCATACTTAAAGCTGAAGAATTACACTGTTTAAATAGTAAAATAGCTAACCCTAACCTTGACTGCTTGACCTAATGGGTTCGGCCCAGTCTACTAAGTAATTAAATAAACGACTAACAAAATTATTTAAATAAATAAACTAATTAACAAATAATAGCACTTAAGTAAATAAATAAATTATACGGTAATAAATAAATAATACGGTTGACCCGTATCAGAATCGGTTGTTGGTTTTAATTCACTTGCAAGTATTGAGATGAATATACGATCTATTTGGTGCGGTCGATACAGTTGAAAGTACGTATGGCAAATCATGTGAAAGGTTCGAACTCAGTAACTTCACATAAAATAACTGTGGCGATATCTTTTTACAACATTACATAATTACCTTTGTGATGAACAAACACAAATCCAACAACCCCGTCAATTCTCAAAACCATTACGCTTGTTAAACCGTGCTCTCTAGGACTTTCGTGATAAAGGATGTTATAGGGGAAAATTGCGTGTAAAATGCGCCAATGATTTTGCTCATACATCCATGAATTCTAACCAATATAGTCCAAGAACTTGGCCCGTTAACCTATAAATAGTGAATGTGAGTCTCCTCGGATTGGCCTATTATTTCAAATGTAGGCTCCTGGAAAGTGATTTCCAGGTTTCCAGATCAAGCGAGAACATATGAGTGCTAACAAGGCTGCTGACCATCTTGCCTGCAAGAGTTTCTATTTTAAAGTCTGATATTCCTGTTCTTTTCCTTTTTCGCTGCAAACAATTTTAATTTATGTTGGATGTTGAATGCTCCCCAGTTTATGGAAGATGTTCTTGCAGAGGATTGTAAGGGTTTGTCCTTCCCACTTGACTGTTTTGCCTTGATTCTTCTTAATCAATCTCTTTGATAGTAAAAAATAAGTTGCTTACAGAGATGCGTTCAAAGAAAAGCATTACATAAAAAATCCTCCTTCATATATGCCGAGATTGCAATGATATGATAGGTCAACAGAGGACTCTCTCTAGTCAAAACTACATATATGGAAACTGGATCTTATTAAGAGTATATAGACGACACGAAAAATAAACGTTTTTGAAAAAGACTTCAAAACTCATGCAAATCTTCAACCTCTGGGCCATGGGCTAGGGAACCCGCTGTTTGCGTCTTTGACAGTCCTTCCATTGCTCTAAACACCAAACTTTTTCGTGCTCAGTAACGCGAGTCTCTCCTTGTAAGCACAATGAACTTTCTGTACATCGAACAAATTTCTCCTTCCCGCTTGTAGGATCGTAGAAACTGAAATTTTCCGGGTTCTCTCTAGAAATCTTAAGAATTTTACCGTTCTCCATGATCTCGAAATCAGCACTAAATACATACCATTTGAAGCTATACAATCTTGACCAGGAGTCTGCAATACCATAATCCTTCATCACCCACACATCTAGTACTTGAGTTTTAATGTCTGCAAAAAGGGCAATTGAGTCACGGAAAGTTGTAAGACGTCTCAAAGACCAGCTATCGTTCAAAGGCGGCATATTAATTTCTTGGAATTCTTCTTCCAAGAAATTGAAGCACAAGACGACCTCGTGCCTCAATTGCCTTTTATATGCAATCCAGTGGGTGCGCCCTTTCACAAAGGCGTTGGGGGATCGGTAGTGACGTTCACCTCCAACATAATAGTCGGTTGTGCAACTAATTCTCTTCCATGAATCCGATATCAAGCTATAAACCTCAACTTCAAAAGCCTTGGGAAAAGATGTGTCGTACTCTAGTTTCACGACCTTGTAGTCGCCCGTCTCATGGACAAACCCTGATCCGAGAGCTATATGCCCACAAATGTTGTCTGAGCTCTTGATAATGCTGACTTTGTTGAGGCAAGTGTTCCAAAGAAATATATTATATACTTTATTAGATTCTTGATATGGCTGCAAGTGTATAGTCTCAATAAAGCATGCCATGCCATTAGAGTAACCTGCTAAATATCTATGACAACTTGGCTCATAAGCTGTGAGTCCGATTAGTTTCTTGGGCCGGATGGAAGCATTGACACATCCGTCGAAGGCATAAAGATGTACTTCATCACTTTTATAGGTCATGTACATCCTAGTTTGGGAATCTTGTACCAAGTAAAGAGTGATTGCTCCAAGGTGTTTCGTTATAAAAGAGCGCCATGCTCTACAAACCCACGTGCACCGTCGGATTTCTCCTACCGGGAGTCTCTTGATAATGATGAAAAGTATGTCTTCAGGCATGCTTGGCCATCGACTTTGTGCTTCCACAGCTTCTTGCACTCGAGAAGACCTAGTAATGTCATCAGAACATAAGTATCACATCCCAATTAATTAAACGAAGTACATGGCAATAGCGTTCTTCTTTTGCCATATATGATTTAATAAGCATTTCTTATATGCCAATAGTCAAGTCTATTTTCCAACGTGGCATATGTATGCCAATTAAATCTTGCCATGTAAGATTTTCAGTCACTTGACGTGTATTTTATTTAAAATTCAACTCTTTCACTTCTCTATGTCTTGAGATTTGAAACATTTCACTCAACTTTTGATTTTTCGATGGCTGTGGTGTTCAATGAAGCTTTTATTTTTTATATGGATAATGTGATATTCATTGAAACTTCTGATGTTTCTATGAAATATTTGATATTCAATGAACCACGTCTTTTCATTCTAGAAATAAATAGATATATCACAAAAGACAAAAGATTGAAACTGATGGGGAAGTTTTAGTTTTGTCACCTAATTTTCATATCAATAGAAATCCATGTTCTCATCATTCGCTAATTGTATGTAATTTGTTCTTCGTTATAGTAAATATATTTGACTAAAAAAAATTGCTGGAATGTTATTAACATGCAATTATTAACATGCTACTCTCTTATGTACGAACTTAAACTACTACCTTGGAATTTGAGAACATATATGACATGAAAAACTTTTACATTCCTCTCCTTTCTGTACCGATTTCCATGCAAAGATGTGCATTCCTCATCGTATTATACTGAAATTTGAGTCAATGTTTCACCTTCCAAGATTGAAGGAATAACACCAAAAATAAAAGAAATACAATGAATCTTAGTTTAGATATGCTTGAATTGTGCTGAGAAACATAGCTCTCTTATTTACTTTCTTTAAATGTAGGTGTTACTGTTGTGTCGAAGGCAAGCGATACTATTCTTCCTCAAGAAAAAAGAAAAATCACCATGTTGCAATATTATTCGGAATGTTTTACAGCCTTCCATTTTCTTTATTATTCCGCATTCTGCAGTAATAGAGGTACTTTCGAAATGATTTTGTCTCTATAATCAAGTATGTTGGCTTTCAGTTTCTCACTGAAACTTAGAGTATAAGGTCCATAACAGCAGAATTGAGATGTAGGTTCTCTGTTTACTTTCTTCCAATTTTCGGTGGACCGTTCGATATCTGAGTGGAGCAATATTCTTGACCAAATCAGACGACAATAAACTTTGTATGGCTCACTACTATTTGAACTTCTGTTATGATTTCCCAAAATAGCTTTATGTTCTTGTACTGTATCTTCAAGTGTGGATTCTCTATTTACTATAGTGGCATTCCTTTTATAATGGAGCTAACATAAGTGTTTATAGATGTCTCATGTTCATATATATAGTTTTCTGAATATTTGGAGGCCCTATAGGGTAAACACATTGTTGTCTTATCTCAAATATATAGTTCACATTAACCGTTCCATATCTGAAAAAAAAAAAAAAAAAAAAAAAATGCAGGTTCTTGACTTGATATCATTCTTCTACATTCTTTTTCTTTTTATTGGTGAGATCCATTGGCATTCTCGCGGTTGGAAACTATAGTTGCAACATGAGCACTAGGCCTTAATGAACTTATGGGACACAACCGATGTATGGAGTTTTCTGGTATGGACTTATAAGTAGTTAAATCAGCCTTACAAGTCTATTGAATCAATAAGGTGTGTTTTGGTTAGACATATAAACGATTTTTTGTATCTTAATTTATAAGTTCTATGATAAAAGTGGTGTAATGACCCGTGCATAGCACCGGATATTGCACTTAAAAGTTGAATATAAGTATTGAAGGCGATGAACTTATATGTTAAGTTGAAGAAGATTGCTGTGAACAATTGAATGTGGATGAAAAAAACTCATAGCATAGCATTCAACCAGTAATTTGGAACTTTGGAGAAAGTTTTAACATAGACGTGATAGATGTATTAGAGAAAAGTATCTCATAAATACTGCGGAACAGAGCATGAACACTGACGTAAAAGTTCACCACCATAATTCAAAACCTCTCGTTCACCTCCCCTTACGATAGTAGTAGGTTCTCACAAGTTTTTGTATTTAAGAAAGCTTTATATTGTTATAATGATTCGCCATTAGCAACACACAAAACGGCGAAACATTTGAACCTCGTAGTGCCCCTCCCCTCAGGGTGCTAGCTCATATGGTTAAAGACGATTATGCTCAAGGTCAAGACCCCCTCCCTAGCTCAGAGCATCTCCAATATGTTATTCATATAGCTGTTATCTTTGAAGTATAAATGAGATGAGTAAAATGTAGTATTCAAGATCTTTATATTTTTTTTAACCATGTTCATGGCGGTTATATCTTGAATTCCGTAAAATTCTCTTGCATGAATGATTGAGAAGGTGCCACGTATTATTTAACTAATCATTAAACTAATATTATTGGGACACTTACTAAAATTTTACCAATTTTAAAATAAAAATGTACTATTTTCATGAAATTTTAGATAATATTGCTCGAGATGCTCTCAGGGTAGTAGTAGTATGTTCATACCTCATACCATGTTATGGGAATAAAAGGAAAAATAAAAAAATATTAACCCAATTCAAATCTAGAACCCCCTAATAATCAAAATTTAGTAAAACTTGGCAAAGATCAATGTTATTAGAAATCGAGAAAATATAAGGAGCTCCAATATGGTACCTCTTCGATAATTTTGCGGAGGAAGCTGGTCTTCTTCGTTGGCCGCCTTGTACGGTGCTTAGAGACTCTGATTTTTGTTTCCTCGTCATGATGAACTTTTTATATAGAAACTGATGGTGGATGCTAAGGTACGGCAGGAGAGGAAGTGTCGCAACGACGGCAGCGCGGTGGTTGTCTTGTCCAAGGATTATGATGTAGTTTAGGGTTTGCTTATTGGAGCTAGTTTCGTGATTTTATATATCTTATCGAATTTGACCCCAGGATCAGATTGAAAATCACCCCAAACATGAAGGGTGTCACTGAAAAATCAATAAAGTACTTTCTCTTTACAAACTCGGTTGACGACAAAAAAAAAAAAACAAAAAACAAAAAAAAAAAAACAAACAAACAAACAAACAAACTTGTGGCGTAACTTGGAAATTATATTTTAGACTTGTTAATCTCGGAAAAAAAGGGTTAGAGGTCGTCTGATTTCAGACAATACACTCACCACACCTTGGAGCTGTAGCTAGCCTACGATGAAGAATCGGAAAAAAGGGAATAGAGGCTACCAGGCATTGAAAGCGGACATGTCTAGGGCTTACGATTCGGTCGAATGAGATTTTCTGCGAGCAGTGATGGAGAGGATGGATTTTTGAACTAGATGGACTAATCTAGTTATGCAGTGTGTGACTACATCTGAAACAACCCGGATCATACGGTTCCTGCTAGTACAACTTAACGATAATTCAAAGAATACTTTATTGAAATAAAAGGAGGAAACCTCCAACAATTTTGTACAGGAATAATAAAACATTGTTTGAATCCAAAAGAAATAACAACTAAAATATGTGTTCTAGTCAATCCTACTCTTTGACTTGTGCGCGCGTTCCACCCCAGCTAGCTTAGTAATAACCTGCTGTTTTAAAATAGCAAAAGCCGACGCAGCAAAAACGTTTATCAGTAAAAACTGAGTAAGATTATACCACAACACGTAAAGACGGAGTTTTTGGCTAACACGAGAATATACACAGTAAAAAATAAGCAGTAACCACATTTTTATTCTTTTATTTGGTTGAGGCATAACACGAGCCCCAACAGGTTCGATGTGGACAGAAAGGTCACGATGGAATAATAATAAAGTAGGGTACTTCTACGGGATATCACAGTCCATCCCGATTCTCCCTAAAAGAACTAGTGAGACCTTAAGTGTCGACACCCCTATACAGTTGTGACCTAAACATGTATAGGTAGTACTCCTAGTTTTCACAAATAATAATAGGGTACAATGCCCTAGGGAAATCACACATAGGTGTTCCCGGCCTCAGCCTTCACACGCATCCTCTGTACACCGTTCCCAATTTTATTATCGTGCATTTATTGTTCAAGATTCCACGGGAGTAATAAATCACAATTTGAAATAATGACCACATGCTTCTCAAATCGTTCAAAATAAACGCTATAAGAATTCAAAATATTGTAAAGTGGAAATTGAATTTGAAGTTTGAGACAACGCACACGAAACAACACATTTTGATATTTAAAGATGTTGTGCATATAACTTACCTGATAATGGAGAGAGATTCACACACAAGCAAGCACGTAACTAGTAGTAGGGGTCCTCAACAGATTGATTGTCTACGAACTCAGAATCTACAATAGTCAAATAGGCCTATATTAACACAAATTCGCCACACGCCAATTCACAATTAATATGTCCTATGTGGATGCAAGTGCAAATCCCCATACTCCCCCAAACAAATTATAATTTACTAGACATAAATTGCAAGTTAGGGTTTACGTTTAATAAGGGAACAGTGATTTGTAAATATAAGGACAGAAATTGACGTAATGCAAAACTTAATTTAATACTCCATATTATTTAATTTAAGAAGGTACATTTATATAAATAACAATAGCTATTTTAATTTAAGGTCTAGATTAACAAAAAGGGGAAACAATAAAAGTTAAAACTTAACTATCTTTATTATAAAATTTATATAAAAAAAACAATGTTATTAAGTGATAAGAGTACTAATTTCCGATATATACAAAACATGACTATGTAGTTGTTTTAAGAAAACATAATATATATAAAATACCGATTCAACGTTTATAAGAAAATATATTTTCAGAAAATGATTGTTAACTTATATTTAATAGTGTATGTTTATATAGAAAAATACTAGTTTTTATTATGTTAAAACAATTTAGATTTACACTTTGTTAATATATAAAGAAAACAGATTATTTTAACTACAAGAACATACCCACATAGTTTCATATCATACAATGTCACCCCACCAGTTTCACTAATAACACTTTTGGCACCCCCTTTTTACACCCACGGGTTCAGACCAAGTTCTTCCCCAAACACAACCTCCTTATCTCACTATCACTCAAACCCATTAAAATGTGATGAAGCTGATGGCACGAATTGAACCAGTGAGAGATACATGTACCAGAATAAAAGTGGTTCTTTGGATTTACCGATTGGGGACGAAACAGCGGCGAGGATGGCGGCAGGTCTCTGCCGCGTCTGCTGGGTTTGCCGGAACAGAGGAGGGCGGCGTAGAGAAGCAGAGGAGGACGACGGCGGCGCTGGGTCGACGCAGAGAGCGGGCGGCGGTGTTGGGTCTTCTCCGCCGGACCTGGGTTCGGCTTTTGCCAGCTTGGGTTCGACCGGACTTGGCTCGGCACCGCACACCGAGATAGAGAGAGACAGAGCGAGAGAGAGAGAGTGACGAGAGAGAGAGACACGAGAGAGAGGGTGCGACAGAGCGAGAGGGTAAGAGAGAGAGCTGTGTGGGTTTGTTCTTGGTGAAGACCCAATCGAGAATTGAATCCGACGAGAGAAATTTATGGGTTCAAATCGGAATGTCCATTTAGTGAAATTGATGCAAATATTCGATCTTTGACATTGATTGTCGCGAATCATGACGAAGATTGGATGAGAGGAGGTCAAGGCTTTGATTTTTGCCGTGGTGGTTGCCGAAAAAGTAGCAGAGAAAACATCTCTGCTGAAAATGAATTGGGGAAGAAGATGAAGTGAAATGTTTATGGTGTGGCGGATGCACCACACCACGCGGTGGTTTTGCTACGTAATAATCATAAAAGCTACCATTTTGGTCACGTTATAAACGTTACCCGACCCGCTACACTTTACTAGTTATTATACACAAAAGTAACTGAAAAACAGATGTCATAAAAAAATACTTTTGATAAAAATAAAATAATAATAATAATAATAGTATTAATAACAATAATAATATAACAACAATAATTATAATAATAGAAAAAAAAACTATCTAATTAAAGAAAGATACTTTTATAATATCAAACAATGACCCGAAAATTCGTTAAACTCCCAAAAATACCCCCTAAAAATACCGGGGTATTACATCACATCTCCCTTAAAACAAAGCTTCGTCCCCGAAGCTTAAGGTAAAACGGATCTTCCAATGCATGTATCAATTAGACATCCAAATGCAAACGTAAATCAACTCCGCCCGTGCAAGCATGCAGTTCTAATGTGCACATATAACAAGAGAACGCAGGTAATTAAATGCAGGGCTGTTAAATCACATCTCCCTTAAAAGGAGTGGCGTCCCCGTCACTCGAATCGTATCCGGTCGAAGAGGTGTGGGTAAGGGAGAGATCAAGTTCGACAGGCTCGAAATCAAGGATATGACTCGGGTAAGGAAAATAAGCTTTGAGTTGGGACATGAAAGACGTTATGGATTCTACCTACTACAAACGCTGAAGGATAGGATGACGTCAGCCCCTGTGTGAACGTTAGCTACTGAAGATGGAGAATTTGCCGACTATAGTGATACGTCCAAGAAAGGGTTAGGGTGTGTTTTAATGAAAAAAAGCAAAATGATTTTTTTATGATTCTAGGCAATTAAAGTCTCGAGAGGAGAATTTCCATACTAATGATTTAGAGTTGGTAGACAATGGAACGACTTGCTAGGTCTTTACAGATGGCAAGAGCCTGAAGTTCATACTCACCCAAAAGAATCTGAATATGCGACAAATGAGGTGGCTAGAGTTGTTGAAGGACTGTGACGTCAAGATCCAATACCACGAAGGAAAAGCGAATGTAGTAGCGGATGCATTGGGCCGAAAAACGAATCATGCGGTAAATGCAATGTGGGTTTTACCACGTAAACTTTGTGAAGAGTTTCGACGACTAGAGACTGGATTTTTCACGAAGGAAACCACGAGTTACATGATGTGTAATTTGACGATAGTAATGGAAATCTACGTAGATAAACGAAAGACAGAAAGAGGGTGTTGTCGAACAAAAGATCGAGGAGAAAATCAACATGGGCGAAGAACTCGATTTCAAAGTGGAGATAGATGGTAGGGTGAAATTCAAGAAAAGATGGTGTGTACTAATGAAATGCGCGGCAGTAGAAGAAGAAGATTATGAAGAGAGCTCATAACTCTGCCAAAAGGATTTGAAAGAGAACTTTTAGTGAAAAGGTATGGAGAAGGAAGTAGATGAGTTTGTCAAAAGGAACTTTCGATGTTTGACTTGTCAAAAGGTCAAGTTCGAGCACAAGAGACTAGGTGGGATGTTGCAATAATTGGAGATATCGATACGAAAATGGGATTCCACCTCAATGGACTTTGTTACAACTTTACATGTTTCGACGAATGGGTTGATCCAGTTATGGACGGTAGTCGATAGACTGAACAAGAAGGCAAGATTCATTTCTGTGGAGGACACGTGAAACATGAAAAATATGGAAGACGCATACATCAAGGATGTGGTAAGACTACACGGAGCACTTAACTCGAATATTTCCGATAGCGATTCAAACTTCATATCACATTTCAGGAAGGAGTTACAAAAGAACATGGGTACCGAGCTAAGGTTGAGCAGAACATTTCACCCAGCTACGGACTGAAAGACTAAAAAAGACGATTGAGATATCGGGAGGCATGATAAGAGTTGACATTTTGGGACTTTGGAGGTTCATGGGTGGACAAGTTACCACTTATCGAATTATCTTGTAACAAAAGCTACCATGATGGTTTAGGGATGGCATCCTACGAAACAATGCACGAGAGGAATTGTTTGACACCACTGTGTTGGAGCGACAACAGCGATATGATTATACTTTGACCAAAATTTGATCGAGGACTCGACAAACCAGATTTGGATGGTTCAGCAAGGGATGAAGGCAGTCAAGAGCCTAATGCGGATTTGAAGAAAAGACCATTTGAGTTCAAAGTTGGCGATAAAGTGTTCCCGAGGGTTCCGCTTACAAAGAGGTTATGTGTTTAATCAGAAAGGAAAGCTCAGCGCCAAGTTTATCGGACCATACAAATTACTGGATCGTATAGGAGAGGTTCGTAAGTCTTCACATCTGAGAGGGTGGTTAGGGTTGACACTATTTGGAATTTGGGTCCATTGGTTATACCCCTATAGGATAGACGTTCACCTTTTGGGTCCAGGGAATCTAACTTTTGGTTGGCACACTCTATGGTTGCTTTGTATTTGATAAACCAGTCTATTCTAAGGTGATATCTAGGTTACCAAGATCGAAAAGAATCAGATGAAAAGGTAGTTTGGCCCTTTAAACTTCTAGGTTGACTTCAAGGTAGATGGTATCAGAGCCGACGGTTCCAACGCTAGTGCGACTTTCCGATTTCCTTTAAATAAGGATTAATTATAATTGGGAGATTTTTCAAAATTTAAAATGGACATAGGACAACTAAAACCGGAAATTAAAAACTAAACAAGCCGGGGTTGTGGGTTAGCTTAGCCGTTGTTTAATATTCCTAGCGTGTTGTATGATTGCCCCGAAATCCCTGTTAATTGTGAAAGGATAAATTGCTAAGTTGATGCAACTTGTTAATTTGTTAGTTATCCCTGTTACATACTTGCTTTAATTTCTTTCAGTTTATTTATGTCGAGTAGTGAGTGTATACGTGGTTTTAGAACATTTCTGAGACTTCTCTTTTCTTCTTTCAGATGGCCAAACCACGCGCCCCTGCTCACCCTTCATACATCCAGCCTGTATTTCAGCCGGAAGACTCGCCCCTACTCATGACCTACCTGGAGGGCCAAGAGACCCTTACCGAGTACTATATCCGAGTAACGACCCGGTGTAATGACTGGAGTTTCTCTGAAACAACCCGGATCCTATGGTTCCTGCTAGTACAACTTAAAGATAATCCAAAGAATACTTTATTGAAATAAAAGGAGGAAACCTCCAACAATTTTGTACAGGAATAATAAAACATTGTTTGAATCCAAAAGAAATAACAACTAAAATATGTGTTCTAGTCAATCCTACTCTTTGACTTGTGCGCGCGTTCCACCCCAGCTAGCTTAGTAATAACCTGCGGTTTTAAAATAGCAAAAGCCGACGCAGCAAAAACGTTTATCAATAAAAACTGAGTAAGATTATACCACAACACGTAAAGACGGAGTTTTTGGCTAACACGAGAATATACACAGTAAAAAATAAGCAGTAACCACATTTTTATTCTTTTATTTGGTTGAGGCATAACACGAGCCCCAACAGGTTCGATGTGGAAAGAGAGGTCACGATGGAATAATAATAAAGTAGGGTACTTCTACGGGATATCACAGTCCATCCCGATTCTCCCTGAAAGAACTAGTGAGACCTTAAGTGTCGACACCCCTATACAGTTGTGACCTAAACATGTATAGGTAGTACTCCTAGTTTTCACAAATAATAAGAGGGTACAATGCCCTAGGGAAATCACACACAAGGGTTCCCGGCCTCAGCCTTCACACGCATCCTCTGTACACCGTTCCCAATTTTATTATCGTGCATTTATTGTTCAAGATTCCACGGGAGTAATAAATCACAATTTGAAATAATGACCACATGCTTCTCAAATCGTTCAAAATAAACGCTATAAGAATTCAAAATATTGTAAAGTGGAAATTGAATTTGAAGTTTGAGACAACGCACACGAAACAACACATTTTGATATTTAAAGATGTTGTGCATATAACTTACCTGATAATGGAGAGAGATTCACACACAAGCAAGCACGTAACTAGTAGTAGGGGTCCTCAACAGATTGATTGTCTACGAACTCAGAATCTACAATAGTCAAATAGGCCTATATTAACACAAATTCGCCACACGCCAATTCACAATTAATATGTCCTATGTGGATGCAAGTGCAAATCCCCATACTCCCCCAAACAAATTATAATTTACTAGACATAAATTGCAAGTTAGGGTTTACGTTTAATAAGGGAACAGTGATTTGTAAATATAAGGACAGAAATTGACGTAATGCAAAACTTAATTTAATACTCCATATTATTTAATTTAAGAAGGTACATTTATATAAATAACAATAGCTATTTTAATTTAAGGTCTAGATTAACAAAAAGGGGACACAATAAAAGTTAAAACTTAACTATCTTTATTATAAAATTTATATAAAATACCGATTCAACTTTTATAAGAAAATATATTTTCAGAAAATGATTGTTAACTTATATTTAATAGTGTATGTTTATATAGAAAAATACTAGTTTTTATTATCTTAAAACAATTTAGATTTACACTTTGTTAATATATAAAGAAAACAGATTATTTTAACTACAAGAACATACCCACATAGTTTCATATCATACAATGTCACCCCACCAGTTTCACTAATAACACTTTTGGCACCCCCTTTTTACACCCACGGGTTCAGACCCAGTTCTTCCCCAAACACAACCTCCTTATCTCACTATCACTCAAACCCATTAAAATGTGATGAAGCTGTTGGCACGTATTGAACCAGTGAGAGATACAAGTACCAGAATAAAAGTGGTTCTTTGGATTTACCGATTGGGGAAGAAACAGCGGCGAGGATGGCGGCAGGTCTCTGCCGCTGCTGTTGGGTTTGCCGGAACAGAGGAGGGCGGCGGAGAGAAGCAGAGGAGGACGACGGCGGCGCTGGGTCGACGCAGAGAGCGGGCGGCGGTGTTGGGTCTTCTCCGCCGGACCTGGGTTCGGCTTTTGCCGGCTTGGGTTCGGCCGGACTTGGCTCGGCACCGCACACCGAGAGAGAGAGAGAGACAGAGCGAGAGAGAGAGAGTGACGAGAGAGAGAGAGACACGAGAGAGAGGGTAAGAGAGAGAGCTGTGTGGGTTTGTTCTTGGTGAAGACCCAATCGAGAATTGAATCCGACGAGAGAAATTTATGGGTTCAAATCGGAATGTCCATTTAGTGAAATTGATGCAAATATTCGATCTTTGACATTGATTGTCGCGAATCATGACGAAGATTGGATGAGAGGAGGTCAAGGCTTTGATTTTTGCCGTGGTGTTTGCCGAAAAAGTAGCAGAGAAAACATCTCTGCTGAAAATGAATTGGGGAAGAAGATGAAGTGAAATTTTTATGGTGTGGCGGATGCACCACACCACGCGGTGGTTTTGCTACGTAATAATCATAAAAGCTACCATTTTGGTCACGTTATAAACGTTACCCGACCCGCTACACTTTACTAGTTATTATACACAAAACTAACTGAAAAATAGATGTCATAAAAAAATACTTTTGATAAAAATAAAATAAAAATAATAATAATAGTATTAATAACAATAATAATATAACAACAATAATTATAATAATAGAAAAAAAAACTATCTAATTAAAGAAAGATACTTTTATAATATCAAACAATGACCCGAAAATTCGTTAAACTCCCAAAAATACCCCCTAAAAATACCGGAGTATTACAACAGCAACCTATAACTTAAGTGTGAACGGGAAGGTCCAGGGCATATTATCCTAGAAAGAGGTCTAAGACAAGGATGTCTGCCATCGGCGTATGTTTCTTCTTGTCGGCGACACCCTTTCTGCAGTTTAACCCTTGTTGTACAAGAGGGTCGATTGACAGGTCTTGCGGCCTCTAGGAGGGACCAACAATCTCGCATCTCTTTTCGTCGACGATTGCTTATTTTTTCACTAAAGCCTCTAATGATGAAATTACTATGCGGCTATCTATTTTAAAGTGTAACGAAACTGCCTTCGGGCAAGTTCTTAATCTACAGAAATTAGCAGTAGTATTCTTAGATGATATCTGAAATGCGAAAAAGATTGCCCTAAGTCAACAACGTGGTGTTCATCTAATGGAGGAACATGATACTTATCTGGGACTTCCACGGTAGTAGGGAGAAGCAAATCAACAACCTTCAGGTATTTCACTGAGAAAAGTTGTAACAAGCCCAAGGGTTGGAAAAGCAACTCCCTTTCGGCTCCAGGGAAAGAAATTTGATCAAGGCGGTTATTCATGTCATTCTGAACTATGCTATGGGTTGTTTTCACAACAATCACTCGTGGTTTAATACCAGACGGTGAAACTAGGGCCTGCATTACATCCAAAGGCTCTCGAGTATACCTCTACGCTTTCAACAGTCTCAATGTGAAGGGCAGGAAGGATCTAACATGCTTAGATCTACAACATGAATTAAAGCGGAATATTCATGTGTTTACCTTGTCTTCCTTAGCTCCTTTGTGCAGCGGATGATCGTTGTGTTGCTTGCTTTCACGCGCCTACTCCTTGATCTTGCTCCCACCGATCGAGTGCGAATCTCGAGGACGAACACTGATTTCCACACCACGTTCCACCTCCTTGGATGAAGTTGGAGAGAGACTAGGGTTCTCTACAACTAGTATGAATCTAGATAGAGAGACTTTACTGTATGGAATAGCAATATAATATGTAGGAGGCTGCCTCCTTATATAGGCAAAACTTCTCCTAAGTTTGCACATAAACCCCTAGGGTTTGAGCCTTAGCTACTAACCCCTCTAGTTTATGTATTAGTGCAACTAACCCCATAAGGTTGTATTAATTGCATTGGGCACCCCACATGGGCGCACCAATTGCTAACATCTCCCACTCGCACAGTGGGGTTGCACAATTCATCCAGTCTCCATCAATCTCCAACTTTCTATCATCTACAAAAGAGTATTGTGTGGCCGTGGCGTGTGACCGGTGAGAGTACCTGCATTTCGGGAGATCCGTACACCAAACTCGTATAGCCAGCATGGGAAGGCACCCTCTCGGGAGATCCACATACCAAACTCGTATAGCCAGCGCAGGAAGGCACCCTTAAAACATAAAACAGTGATAATGCTCTCCGTAACTCTCGTATCCCCCAGATTCCTCCGATTGTCATCTCGTGGATCATGAGCACCTGCCTTGTCCCGAAGGCCATGCTCCAATGAGTCCACATCTCCTTTATATTTTCATATCCTACATGATCCCATAAGATCTTGCAGGTGGGCCCAATGAAAGATAATAAAGAGCGATGCAACGAGAATCTTTCCTTACATACATGTGTCACTCAGATTCGGCTCAGCTGCTTTCCCAGCAGTGTCCGGAAGGCCGAATCATCCATAGCCGTAAGGTGTCACGCCAAAGTAGCACCACCGACCCGTCTCCTCATGACACAGATGTAAGTACAAAGGGTATACCGTGTCAATCATCCTTATACGATCGACGAGGCTCACACGATGAGGAATCCCAGGGACTAATTCTACTCATCACCTCATGGTCACTCATAAGCGCGCGTTATTCAAGGGGAAATATGCGCCATAGTGTTTACACTCTGATGAGAGCGCATGTCTTATCCTTGCAAAAGGACCACTATGCAGATGTCTATCCGGTAGCCCTTATGGCCACCAGCCCGAGTGCTGCCATGTCACACTGTTGTGATCAATTATCAGCTCTCGCATCTGGCTTCTTCTACACAGACTATACATGGTTCGGGGTAGCAACCATGTTCGATTGGCCATAACCGATCTCAGCTTGGAACTCATTTCCAATGCGACATTTGAATCCGTCTGACAGGCTCCTAGCACTACTGATAGACTTCAAGCTCTTATCATAGGCCATATGCTCATATGATGAAGGCATCTCATATCGTATCACAGGCTTTCAGCGCTTATCTGGATTCTGTCTCATCTTCCGCCACACCCAGACATATCCAGGATATTGCGAAGGCAGTTGCTCGTGTGAGTGAGCCAACTTAGTGTCTGCGTGACATGCTCTATGCTAGCACAGGAAATGTAACATATCGTACATGTATCAAAATAACATGCTGCTTAAAACAAATCCATTTAAAATCCAGTCAATCAATGTCTCGTGTGCTCATCAATCATATTGCTAGTTATCGACTACCAAGTCCCAATTTTCTAAAGATATCCACAAAGGCGATTCTCATGTGGTTTAGGAATGGGATGAGCCAACATCCTGGCCCATAGTCGATCCACTCTAGGATTACTCTCTATAGGTAGTTATTTCACCTTTTGTGAAACAGTACCCTCGACTATGTGTTTGTTTTTACCGCAGTGTTATAGCCGTATGCTAACACTATTCATGGTAATAGGTTTGTTGATAGCTCATAAGCTTACAAGAAACCCTTCTCAGTCAAACACATTTCTGCCCTATGGCAGAACAGGCAATCGTGCTTCGCTTCCATGGTCAATGGAGCGGCCTAATATGATCATGCAAAACTTATATTGCATTTGTTCCATGCGATTCTATCATCGAGCATGGACGATAGCCTGAGTTGGATCCATGTGCGTCTAGGTCCCCACCCCAGTTAGCATATATGGCTAACTAGTCGAAGCATCTTCTTCGATAGTCATGGCACGTGATCCATCATATAGAGTATCCTGGTTACAATCTTGTGCCTTAAATTGGAATATCCTGAAATCCAATTCTTCCGATTGCATAGCGTTTGCTAGGTCTGAGTACACACCATAGTGCATATGAGACTCATACTGCATCAGGCACTCTGGTCACTTGGTCATTCTTTTATGGTGTCTTTTAGGGCACATGCCTAGGCTCGTAAAGTCTTGCGCTGAGCTACAGGAGTACAATTACTCCTTAGGGGACTCGAACAATCCCTAAGCTCCATTAGCCAATAGTGTGTCATCGATATTAAGTGACGTGATCTTCAACTCTCTACTAGTAAGAGTGATATACAACGGTTTCCACTTGTTATCGTAAACATATAGTAAACGATCCCTGATGAAATACCACTGTCCAGAGGACTAGCTAAGATCCCATATGGACTTAGTTAGCTTGCACACATTCTGTGCATTTGACCTTAGTCACCTCTAGGATTTCTCCATTGAGAAATTCAGTCGTTACGTCTATCGAGAATGGATCCACAACTATTGATGCTACCAAGCGAATCAATGTAATCCTTATCACCCAAAAACTTGGGAAGGATACCTTGTTGAACCAACGCAAATTCGTCGGATCAACCCAAATTCGTCGATGTCTACTCTCAGAATGAGTGTAGCCTTTTTCGCTTCTACGCAAGTCATATGCCTTACCACGCTTCCGTCTGGGTCTCTGATTGACCTTGGAAATCCATTAATCTCCAATAGTCTTCCATCCAGTTGGAAATCCAACCTAGCCTTAAACTTGGTTGGCCCTTTATAGACTCTAATTTATCCTGTAAAGCTTACTATTCATTCTTCATAATTAGGGAACGATAAGGCCTAGGATTCTATCCTATCGTTTATGCAAGATGATCCTTAAGATCATCCCTTCGATCTTAAGTAGTCGATGGGGTATGCTCCTATGAGCAATTCCTTTGCATAGGAGGATCATCATTTGCTCTTATCCCTTATGGATGGAGCACCCTGCTTGGAAAGTCACTCCCACTGTTCAAAGGATCCTTGAGGGACTAATTCCTCATAATCGATTTAATGAACGGGTATCTTCCAGCGGTATCCTCCATGCTCGTGGAGGTCATCATCTCTACGAACATATCCCTTAATTATGGTCATCTCCTATGAGAAGTCATATATCTCGTGAATCCATTTATGTTACACTACTTATCGGCTATTGTGTTTCAAATACGCAACCCCTAGGATGCTCCGAATAGCATGAGAAGATACGTTACTCCATGAAGATACGTTTCTTCCATCTAGGGTCTAACTTCCAATTCCTTCTTGCCAGGTGATGAAAGATCCTGGGACAAACATCCTAGGTTCATCATTGTCTTGCGTGGTGACCCTTATGGTCTTCCTTTCGATGTCAATTCATCGACGAGGTACGCTCCAAAGAACGTTCCTACGCAAAAGAGGGTTCCTCCATATAGTCATAATCTATGATGGGCTGTTCACTAGGCATGTTACTCCCACTGTCCTGAAGATCCGTAGGAACTATTTCCTGTTGATCATTCAGGGATGGGGTGTCATCCAGTGAAACCTTTGTTTCGTAGAGACTTATTTCTCAACGAACCTCTTCCTGACTTGAAATTTAGTTAGTACAAAAGCTGCCGATCCCCATGGCCTAAGGTGACCTCATTTAGGTTGCCTTTTGGTCCACATCTCGTAGGGTGTAGTGGCTACAGACTTGGTGGACTTATGGTTGCGTATGTTGATAGTCGTTTAGCAAAGTGTCTCCTCCAAATAGGGAACTTGTACTTTGCACGCTCTATCATACATCAGACCATCTCTTACAGTAACCTATTCCTCTTATTCTCTACAGCACCCTGCTGAGGCGTGGGAATAGCCAACTGCCTTACTATTTCTCCATCACATAGCACTTGCTCAGATAGATACTTCCAGTCTCATTCTGGCCAAGGACATATCCTTTTATCCAGACGGTTGTTCTACCTTTTGTAGAGACCTGTCTGAAGCACCCTTGTGCCTTAGACTTATGTGGCCCAAGCACACATAGTTGAGACATGGACTATAATCTACGGATGTGATGGAACAGTAAGCACCATGTCTTAGCTCTAACAAATAATGGAACACAACAACAGAATGAATAATATACAAAGACTCAGTAGTCCTTAATGCTCTACTGGATGGTTTGCGTTTCGCCTTTCTTGTCCGGCAAGAACCACACACAGGTAAGGGTACCTTGGGCATAATCCAAGCAGGCCTGCCCTAGCTAGCCTGAACATCCTCTCCTGTCAACGTGTGTCTTAATCTAGCGCGCCACATATCAGAATCTTAAGTCATACTCATAAGTTGACATCCAAGGATTCTGAGGCGTTACTCATGCTAGAATCTTAAGAACGCAAATACCATGATATAACCATATCAAAAGTTAAAACTGTGACCAAAACAAATTTTGGTGGCTACTCCCTCAAAGATAATCATATGGATCTTTAGACGAGAAGTCAGGGCCAGGTCTGGCCTTCTAGTCTTAGGAAAACATCCTTTTCCTCCTTTTCATTTGCCTGTCTTGAGATATTGGTCATGTACCAATACCTCGCCCTTATTCCCTTATCCTTGCCCCACCTGTTCCACGATCCTAATACCGGGCTAGGGACTACATCTGCCTATCATACTTCATTCACAGTCTTTTAGCAATCATATATTGCTTAGACTTCAAAAGTATCCGAACTAGTATGATTAGCAATCATATATTGCTTAGATCCTAGAACGGAGTGGTGTTTGGTCTCATCCAAACATCTTGACACTCTCAAAGTGTGTCATATAACGTTTTCATGGCATTTTCATGAAACGTGGCAGAGATAGCAACAATTGCTAATCGGATAACTTAAACATTTCATCATAAATGGCATGAATCTCAGAAGCTATAGTTGAGTACTAATCTCATAGACTATAGTCGAGTGCTAAAATTTTATGATAGTTTAAGGTGGGATTTATGAGTCATTACTCACAACTTTTAATGAGGCAAATGGCTAAGGTGGATCCAAGATTCTTCTTTGGCTCATTCCTACAATCTTTGAATCTCAAAGTGGTCTTGAACTTGCTGATGAGGTCATTTCCCCACCTTGGCATAGCACGCTCTATGACATTTATCTTGACTGCCTCCCACTATTGGTTAGCCTAAAGATAATGTTCATGTGCTGCTGTGACAACTATTCATCACAGGTTCGACCATACTTGTAGGTATTTTTGACAAACTATGTCCAACGATTTGGTTACATAGTACGATGACTTGTCATATCGTTTATTGTCACTATTTAGCCTTTACAGTTTCGATTTAGACACGATTGATAGAGACATTGTGGAAGTTAATCACTAGCATTTACTTAGCTCCAAAGTAACATGTGACATTGATTAATCTCAATAGTTCCTCACAAGGACTCCACCAAAACCTAGCGTATATCCTAGGAATCAAATCTCATCACTTGTGATTTCCTATCAATTTTAATCATGTCATCATGTGAGCTCTTTTGTTTTAGTTCTTTAGCATGCGAGGTTAAACATATATATCCAATCACACGCAGTTATAACATAAAACAAGCATAAGCATAAATAAATATGCAATGGATGTGGCCCCTAAGGTGCACTCCCACTATTGAGAGCACTTCTTGAGCAAGTCCTGAACTCCATCTCACGCCATCTCGCCTACTTGAGGACTCCAAGCTTGAGGCTCCATTAGACCGTCTAATTGCTCCATGCACCTTGCGCCATAGCTTTTGGTTTGGCCACCTCTCTTGAAGCTTCAATCTTCAATCTCTACTAACTATCTTATTTCTAATAAGAAGTAACCTCATAGAGGCGAGTGGATGAGAAGAGAAGACACTAGAGTATAGAGAGGCACGACACGCAGGCCGTATTTTGATTACATATTCAAAAACCAAAACCAAAACCAAAACCAAAATATAAAACATCTATGCCACATCCATGCACCAAACACATCCATTCAACCCACAACAGCATGTATAACAATATAATAAACATACTGTAATTTTCTGGAAATTTCCGGAATTAAGCAATAATTACTGGAAATTAATAAGCAATAATCTAATCAACTAAAAAGATCGAAAATTGCTCCCTACCACTTAGGGTCTCACCACCTATGGCAAGACGTAGGGAAAATTGACCTAAGTCTCCAGAAAAAATTTGGGCTCAAAACAGTGTGTTTAAGGTCGTCAAACTGCCTCGGGAAGTGTGCTAAACACTAATTAATTAATCTGGAAATTACTAAAATTTTCCGTCGCTCCAAAAATTATGAAAAAATACCCATAAAATAGGAAATTTAATTTGGAGTCCCTAGGAAAAAACCGGACGAAAAATGACGGCGGGAGGAGGCCGCACGCGCCGACACGCGCCGCCGCGCGTGGGCGCGTCCGCCTCCGCCACGCGCTGACGTCGGCCATGTGCCACGTCAGCATGCCACGTGGCATGCCACGTCAGCACCTATGCTGACGTCAGCTGCCACGTCAGCCCGCCACGTCATCGCCACGTCAGCTGACACGTCAGCTGACACGTGGCTGCCACGTCATCGCCACGTCAGCCACTTGCTGACGTGGCACCGCCACGTCATCTGCCACGTCAGCCCTAGGGCCACGTCAGCAGCCGCCGCCAGCCATGGGCGCGTGCGGCGCGTGGCGGCGCGTGGCCGCGCTTTGGGGCGGCGTCGGTGGCGCGTGAAGCCCACGCGCCGCCTTCCCTTGCTCCGATCGCGACGAGAAAAATTTTCCCGTGATCGTCTCTTCGTCCTGATCCCGATTATGTGGTCAAAATCCAATTTTAACAAGTTTTTGAAAACCGTGTTCTAATTATTGGATCTAGCAGTCCAGATTAATACTGTTCCGAAACTTTGAAAATTCATAACTAATTCACCGTAAATCCAAAAAATATAAAATTTATATATCTGGAATCCTCGTGAAAAACCCTACCTAACCATATAGGTTTCGTCTACTGTTTATGAAAATTCAGAAACGCGATTTTTATAACAGGTTCGGGAACGCTTATCGAGGCACGAAAAGTAAGCCTAGGGCTCTGATACCAATGAAGGGCAGGAAGGATCTAACATGCTTAGATCTAAAACATGAATTAAAGCGGAATATTCATGTGTTTACCTTGTCTTCCTTAGCTCCTTTGTGCAGCGGATGATCGTTGTGTTGCTTGCTTTCACGCGCCTACTCCTTGATCTTGCTCCCACCGATCGAGTGCGAATCTCGAGGACGAACACTGATTTCCACACCACGTTCCACCTCCTTGGATGAAGTTGGAGAGAGACTAGGGTTCTCTACAACTAGTATGAATCTAGATAGAGAGACTTTACTGTATGGAATAGCAATATAATATGTAGGAGGCTGCCTCCTTATATAGGCAAAACTTCTCCTAAGTTTGCACATAAACCCCTAGGGTTTGAGCCTTAGCTACTAACCCCTCTAGTTTATGTATTAGTGCAACTAACCCCATAAGGTTGTATTAATTGCATTGGGCACCCCACATGGGCGCACCAATTGCTAACACAATGACACTTTCATCGAGTATCGAAATTGCCGAATCTTGGTCACAAGTCCACCAGAGATATCTTGTGGGATATTCTAATGGATTAACATGCATTTAAGTTGTAGTCGTAACTTTGAAAATGGTTTGACGTGTGATATCATTTTGTGGAACCCTTTCATTGAGAAATTCGAGATTATGAAAAATTACCGCTACACTCATTCAGAACTAGTTCTTGGGTATGGGTTTGTCCCTCAGACGAAGGATTACAAGGTAGTAAAGTTAGAGGTAGAGTACTACGAAAGATGTCTGGTCGGCTATTTTCACGTTACGACATATAGCTTGTTGTCTGGTTCATGGACGACTATTAATACCAAAGCTAACTATTCATTCTCAAGGGATCAACAACGTTGTCACTCTTCGAATGCTTTTGTGAGAGAATCCGCACACTGGATCGCACATAGAAGCGGACAAGTAAAGAATGTTATCTTGTGTTTTGACATGTTTGAGGAGGAATTTCGTGAAATAAATATGCCAGCTGTGGAGAATGGCACAGCACGGACGCAAGTTACAGCTTTTAGGGACACGCTTGCCCTTTTTGCAGGCCGCTTCAACTATTCTGAAATTAAAGTGTGGGTGATGAAGGAATATGGCATTGCGGACTCATGGTCAAGAACGCATATATTCGAAGCACGTCCCTATGATTATAATTGTCAAATCATGGAAAACGGAAAAGTTCTTTTGGCGAGCAGATACGGTGTTATTTATTATGATCCTGCAACCCAAAAGAGGAAAACATTTTGTTTTAGTTCAGAAAACGAAGATAATTACATCCCGTTGTGAAAAACAAACTTGAGAGATTAAGTGTATCGAACACGAAGAAAATTTGGAAAATATATGAGATAGTGCAGCAGGGCAGGTGAAAAATCTATGAACTAGCTAGAGCAAGTACTTAGAACAACTATTCATATTGTCATATTAATTCCTAGGGTCGGTGAATTTGATTGAGTATAATTTTAGCTGAATTTTTTGTTCTCCCATTTGCTAGACACTGCATTACCTTAACAAAACTCATGTTGTGTGTTGAACTGCAATGATTGATTGTTATCAGTTCTCCGTGCAACTGCAAAGCCTCAAGAGTTTTTTTTTACCAGAATCTGAAGCTTTCGTTAATAAAGCGCTGTCTCTTGAAGAATTAGAACCCGGTACCTACGTGTAGTTTCTACTATCCTCATGGATATAAGTATCTATTCAAACCACGGTTCAAGCCCCAGTCCACCGTTGGCGATACGTGGTACTATACCCAACCTTATTTTCCTTCGCGTCGTTTTACTTTCGAGTCAACTATTTTGAGAATTTTTAATGGGGGATTGTTGTGTAAAAATTCCAAAATACTATTTGTTTGTGTTTAAATTTAAATTGTAACTTTTCTATAAAAGTTGTGTTGTTTCAAATAGTTGTAACTTTTACGACAATTGTGTTTTTTCATAGTGTCTTTTTCTAAAAGGTGCTTCAAGCACCCCTTGGTTCCTATAAATACAGGTATGTCTTTTGTGTTAAATTAAGTTTTCAGATTTGGTGTTTTTCTTCTTCAATCACTTGTTTCTTGTCCGGGTTGGGTTCTAATTTAGGAAATGGATGCAACTTTCTAACTATAATGTATGACATTGAGCAAAAATTTATTGGTAGAATCAATATTTGAACTTTTGGGTCAAAGAAGAGTCATTCCCAATGCCATATTAAATTTCAAAAATAAAATGACTCCACTTCTTAAAATTACATGTCATCCATATCTTACTTGGTAAGTTTTGATTGGCAGACTTATGCCACATGTATGCCAATTGGAAAAAAGGCTTGACAATTGGTATTCAAATATTCTTTCTAATGCCTGCTCTAAGTGGTGTTTCCCTGATGTAGATTGTATCAAGATAAATGTGGATGGATGTGTGCACTTGGACAACACTAAAGCTGGCATTGGAGGTGTTTTTAGAGACAGCAAAGGTGACTGGAAGCTGGGGTTCTATGGGAGAGCTAGGAACTGTACAAGCTTGGAATGTGAGATATGGAGTATTTACAGAGGCTTGACCATTGCCTACAGCAAAAACTGGTGTAACATTCAAGTGGAAAGTGATTGCATGGAGGCTGTGGACATTTTCAATGGCACAAAAGCAGGCCCTGCTGCTATGAATGCTCAGATTAATGATGGCTTGATCCTCAAAGACAGAATTGTTGCTACCATCAGATTCATTCCTAGAGATGCTAACGAAGTTGCTAATGCTCTTGCAAATTTGGGAGCTGAGCAAGTGGACAGATGCAAGTTGCTTTTTGAAACCCCAGATGCTGTTAAAGGGTTGATGATCACTGATAAGTTAGGGATTGGAATGTTCTTTTAGTTTGTGCTTGTTGTATTTTTCCGTTGTAGCAAAAAAAAAAAAAATATTGATTCTGAAATTACACATGGCGCAAGGAGAAGCTTATTCCCTTGCTTTTTTATATATATATATATATATATATATATATATATATATATATATATATATATATATATATATATATATATATATATATATATATATATATATATATATATATATATATATATATAGATTCTCGACAACTCCATTTGCTCGTATGGAAGATTCAGTTTACAATTTGTACCTTCGTATGGGTCTCCTTTCGTTTCATTATTGTTCTTTCTTTATCGTAATCGTGGCCTTCCAATCAAATCAAGTAGAAATTGATGATTACATTGTTAAAAAAGCTAGTGAAGATCAAATTATACAACCAAAGAAGAAAACAAAAGAATAAGAAGAAAACCGAACATGCGCAATATACATCTTATTTTGTTACTGCATGTACTCTGTAATATCATAAACGTCAGAGTATTGTCATTAAATTCCTCCAATTCTATATATACAGTCTACGGTGAGCAAGATTTTGGCTATTGCAGTAGTGATGATGCAATACACAGGAGACTGGGTGTTTCAGATTCCTTTAAAATTTCTGGCAATGAAGAGGTGGATACGTCAACGTCAATTCAAGGCGTTTTGCCTATTGGGCTGCCAAAATTATCTGGATTTCTTCTCCTGTCCTGTAATTAAAAATGAGTACTTTTTTCGGAAACACGGAAAAGAATAAAACCAAATTTGGTGTCCCCCCTTTTTATAATAGAGTAGATGAGGGACCGTTAGCTATGGAACAAGATCAATACACTTTCCGGATGTTATTCTTTTCGACATCATGATTTCAAGGTTGCAGCCGAAATCCATAGGACGGTGCAGGTGGATTTGTAGAACATGGCACTCTTTCAAAGCACCTTCGAGACATCACTTGTGGTATAGTACCCAACTGTGAAACAATGGACAACATGGCCTCGTCGATTATACCTCTATTCCTTCACTGATTGCAATGAAACTAGAATTTACAGAATTTAGTTCATTAATCCAGAGATGGCTTGTTCTAACTATAATTCATTTGGTAAATCATATCATATCATCCTATGGAACCCTTTCATCAACAAAATCAAGATTGTGAAGAAATTCAATGTAGCATGTTGGGAAGTAGTTCTCGGATTTGGGTTTGAACCTCGGACGCAATATTATAAGGTTTTTAAGCTAGAGTCCCACAGTAATTGTGCCTATTATTTCAAAGCTGAGATTTTTAGCTTGTTATCAGATTCATGGGAGACAATTAGTACGACAAGAATGTATACAACGTTAAGGGGACAACGTTGTCAATCTCCCAATACTTTTTTGTCAAAGGATCCGCCTACTGGGTAGTGTGCGGGGAGCAAATTGCGTAACAAGACAACAAGTGATATTGTCTTTCGACATGGTAGAAGAGGAGTTTTGTTAAAAAAATGCCAATTCAAAGCGCAAAGCGCAAGAGTGAGCAATGTCACTGCTTTTCGAGACACACTCGCTGGTATAAAATCAATGTGTGGGTGATGAAGGAATATGACAATCTCTTTCGTCGTACTTTTGAAATCCTGAACAATGGGAATATTATTTTGGAGAATAGAAATGGTGCAATCATCTGCTATGGTCCTGCAACGGAGAAGAGAAAGAAACTGTGTTTCGGCCCATCAAGTGAAGATAAAGGTATCTGCAGGTTTGAAGAAGAGCCGAATTCAGTAGTTCGTATTGAACTCTACGATATTTGAAGCGATTCACAAGATATATTGCGGAAAGTTCTTATTTTTGTCGACTTCAATACATAAATGAAGAAATAAGAGACTGAAGCATTATTTTACATGAAGTTTTAGAGCTGACACTTTGAACTTACTCGTGTCATAAGGTCTTAGGGCTAAAAATTGAGATGTGAAATCTGTTAACACGGTCTATTGATTGTGTAACATCCGAGCCTGCCATAGGTAAAGTTGAGACAAATCATTCAAAGCCTTCGCTTGAAAATATAATGTAGCTAGATTTTGTGAAAAAATCAAGATTATCATTCTTTTGAGTTGCTGAATTTTAATGTGAACTGTAAATTGTCGAGACATCATGGTCCGGAGACTTTATAGACAAGTGGGAAAGGATAGAAAACCCCACACTCCATCCCAGTGACAATGAAGAAGTTTTGATTCGGATTTGTACCTCAAATGTGCGCTTACAATGAGGAAAGTTCGGATTTGTATAACCCACAAGTTGAACTTTTGGGCTCAACCGAACTGATTTGGATCTGAATTTGGATCTGAGGGCAGATCCACCGGGTTTCGACCCGATCCGATCCGACATATATGTGTGCTTTACAAATATACATATATTACATCTCCCCTTAAACTTCCAAGAAGAATACAATAGTAACTCCAACCTACAAAGCTATTTCTTTTGTTCTTTACGTTTCATAACTTACGAGCATGCCTTAGCGAATGAAATAGCGTTTATTTTTTACGTTATAATTTCTATTTTATTGACACGAGCCAGATCCGATCCGACCACATACTATATGGATCTATGGATCGGATTTAGATCAGGTGAATGAAAATCCGATCCGATCTGATACGAACGGATCTGGATCCTATTTCTCTAGGTGGGATCTGGATCGGGAAGAGCCTGATCCGATCCGGATCCGACCCGTTGCCATCCCTACTTACTTGAGAGCACTTAGACGACATGTAACCCTAGTTTCATGGACGGCACGACGCTGTGACTATTAATGATCATACCAAAGTGTTTTGCGATTAAAGAGTGCATGTTTTGCAAACACACCTGCACGCTCGGACTGCTTCCTACGGTTATCGTGTAGTAACAATGTTTTAGAAAAGATCTTCCGTCACAGCTGAATAAAGCAGTTTTGTCTCAAGTTGTTGACCGTGCGTACAATAATGTATACTGGTTTAGGGTTTGTGTAGAATCGTTTTTTATCATACACCATAGTTTTCATATATTGTCTTAACAAGGGTTATTGAATTTTGCTTCTGTGTTTTTTCCTCGTTGTCTCAATTCGGTCATTTTTAATTAAAAGGTGTATCTAGAACTTCAGAAAAAATAAACTCAGAGACTTAGACAATATCGCAAAAACTAAGACCATTTTATTTTTTCGGTTAGAGGGATTTATATTCAAAATCAAGCTTCCCAAACAAAGGGCTCAGCCCCATTGCAATCCAAAAATAAACACTGTCCAGCATGCTGTAGAGGTAAAAGCAAAATATCATCCAAAACATGTTCATTGCAAGGCAAATCAAAACCAGAAACAAATTATGGAGACTGTTTATTTTGAGGATTATAGGGATATATTGTTCCTCCCCATTTGGCAGCTATGCCTTTGTTTCTTCTAATGAACCCCTTAAATAAATAAATAGAAAAACATAAATAATAGAATAGGATGTTGATGCAGCAGCGGATGATTAAGTAGATGCCGAGCTGTTAGACGCGACAATAAAATTATCAAGAGATGACAGATAAGCGCAAAGCACAGAAATGAAGATTTGAGGTCATTTTCATAGGTGCCCGCTGTTTTGGCTGTAACTTTGACTACGAATATCAGAATGACTAGTGCGATCCGACTTTAGAAAGCTCTCGTCGACGACTACGACGACCTGATCCACTTGTTTCAGCCTAGAAGAGCCTTCCTAGCAAGTTAATGAGCCACTTCTTTGGAGACACCGTAGACGCGGTTTCACTTGAGGAATTGGATCCACAATGTGATGAGAAGAGCTGCTACTAAACAGGTTAACATCAAACGTCGCAAAATTTGGTAATCGAAAGGAATTTTGAAAATGTGACTTTTTGCAGATAGGTTCTCTTCTTTGAGCAAAGCTAGACTCCTCTTGCAAGCTAAGCAAAAGAACGCACCTACTAGATAACCCAAGCCTCCATCTATTAGCTTCCTCTGATTTTTTGTTGTATAATGATACAATACGACATCTTTGTTCCTCTTATGTAGCAACAACGTTTCCCCGTCTCCCATAATCGCTAAAGGACGTCCAAGATTACCTTCAAGAGTAAACAATTTAGTCCAAGAATCTGCAACACCGTAATCTTTCATCACCCATATGTTCATAGACCCGTTATCCCAATTCTCAGCAAAACACGAAATTGAATCACAGAATCTGTCGATTTTTAACTTTCTTCCATAGTCATCGGGCAAAGGCATATCATGAAACACTTCTTCCAAGACATTAAAACATAGGACAACCTCGTACAAGTTTCCTCCTACCATCTTATCTACGATCCAATGGAGCCGTCCTTTTACTAAGGGAGGCAGAATGTGGTAGAACCAATGGTATGGGAAGTGGAGGTAATCCCTCTTTCTCCAACAATTTGTTTCACGACTGTAGATCTTGACCATAGCACAATCGTTAGAACGGTACGTATGTATCGCCACCACATTGTAATCGCACGAATGAGGCTCAAACACGAATCCTAATATGGGAAATATTTCTTCACTGTTATTAGACGGGAATAATCCAGGGTTTTCGATCTTTTCCTCCTTCCTCGTAGTAGGGTTCCAAAGAAGTATCCAAGAATTGCTTATGAGACAAACCAACCCATTACACAAACCCACAAGATAGAAAGTACATCCATAAGGAATCTGGAATCCTTCCTCCGATACAATGTTGTTGCTATTTAACCGATATACAATCGAATCGTAGTAAAGATTCCTATTCAGGATCAAGTGGTTGTCAGTTTCATCATCGGTTGATTCGTGACTCCTAAGAAGTTGTTTTCTTATGAACAAGGGTTCGGCGATAAGAGAGTTTAGGGTTTTGGAAAGGCACCTGCATCGTCCGATTGATTTTACCGGCAACTTTGCGATGATCTCCAATATGATCTCAATGGGTAAGGCAACCATCTCCATCTCCATCTCCACCTCCACCTCCACTGCCATGCTTAGGGTTTAACTGTGGTTTTAGTAATTGGTGATAATGATTGAGTAATGTGTTTTCTAATACTTAAATCATAGTTTTCTCAAAAAAAAAATAATAATACTTAAATCATAACTATGTAACCTTATTTTACTCCTAATCTAGCGGCCAGTTTGGTTTCATTCAATGGTTTGAAATTGTGATAGTTAAAATCAATTTTAATTTATTAAAGTCATATCATTCCCTCAAAAATATAAAAACGTGAAACTTATGCATCTGCTGCTTCTCTCTCTTTGACCAAGTGGAACTGTGGAACAATACAACTTTCGAAAATATTAATTTTACCCATACGTAGTTAGTTTTTTAGTTTAATCTCTGCTAAATTACACTATAGCCTTACTCAATTTTACAACAATTTAAAGTTCACCCTAATTTTATCAAACTCGCCGAGTGTAGCCCTCACTTTAGCGGACTCCTGGACCCCATCCCCCTGCATGGGCCCAAAGTATAATAAAGGAGGAGATCCTTTTCTTAGTTGTGTATAAATAGGTCCGGTTTCTTTACCCAACAGTACTACGTTTTCAAGAGCCAGACTCTTCAAGAGTATCATCGCAGAGGTAAAACCCTAGACGACGAGAATGGTGTTTTCATAGAACATATCATGTATGTCAATCGGTTTCTGCTGATCTTATACATAGTATCTGGTGTCAACAAATTTATTTATACATGTTGTTTCATATGTATGATAATATGTCTGCTTGATGAACGTAATATTAATCCAAGATTGAATCACCTTATGGTGATATTATAAATAGTCCTTTCATATGTACGAGATTAATATGTTTGCTTGATGAAACTACTATTAATTCAAGCTTCCTATGTCGTTTAATTTTTTGAACATTCTTTCACAATATCAACAGATTGTGACAGCTTCATGAATCCCCAAACAAAACCAGCTATGACACAGAATAGAGGAGCAGCTACTGCAGAAGATCAATATTCAAGCTTGCCCGAGGATCTTCTTTTCGAAATCATTATCAAAAGACTGCCAGCCGAAGCAATTCGCATGAGCAGCTGCGTTTGTAGAACATGGCGCTCTTTTATCAGAAAAAATCTCGGAGTAATCACACGTGACTCTATACGAGATCTCCAATCTAGGGATTTCATGACCTCTAAAGGCTGTGAAATACATCTCTATTCCTTTAATGGTGGGATTGATGGTTCCATTGAGCCCAAGAGACTATTAGTAGAACCAAGTGCCCTTTCGAGTAAATTAGCGGGTTACTCTAATGGGCTGGCATGCTTTCTGGAGTATCACGAATTTCCACATTCTTGGTCATCTAATGTAGAATACAATATATTTCTATTGAACCCTTACATCAACAAAGTCAAGATTTTGAAATGTTCTAACTACATTTGTGGGCGAGTAGCTCTGGGATTCGGATTTGTCCATGAGACAGGTGATTACCAGGTCATAAAGCTGGAGTACGACACATATATTCCTCATACTTTGGGAAAAGTCGAGATTTACAGCTTGATCACCGACTCATGGAAGAAAATTAGTTGCCCAACAACCAATTACGTAACGAAAGAACATCACAATAATTTCCCTAATGCCTTTGTGAGAGGGTGTGTCCACTGGATTGCATGGATAGGGCAACCGGACCACACGGTCATCTTGTGCTTCAACATGACGGAAGAGGAATTCCACGAAATAAGCATGCCACCTTTGGAGGACGGCATACGTTTGAGACGACTTTCAACTTTCCAAGACTCACTTTCCCTCTTTGCAGACGAGGGATATAGAGTTGAAGTGTGGGTGATGAAGGATTATGGCATTGCAGAATCCTGGTCAAGATTGTATAGATTCGAAAGGTGGGTTGATAATAATTTTGAGATCATGGACTGTGGCAAAATCCTTAAGATCTCAAGTGACCCGAAGAAGTTCATATACTATGACCCTACAACCGAGGAGGAGAAGATACTTGTTCAAGAATGGTCTCATCATACTATATCTCGTCTCCTCAAAGGGGAAAACAGCCCGATCCCGTCCGTAGTGATTGAAGATTATTCAACATTATTCCGCTCATGGTAAAGATGGATAATTTTGCTCAATCGGGATATCGGTGCCTCAAAGCTTCGGCAATATATCTATTCTAGAGGCGAACCTGGTATTCAAAGTATACAAGATTTTGATGCAACATCTAAAGCGTCAGCCATAATATCTAGTCTAAATAGTTTGTGGTTTGCTTTGTATTTGCTTGCAACTGATCCTGTTTAACAGCACAAACTAGTACTGTCTAAACCGTCCCTCCTCCTCCTTTTCCACCTTCTTCTTCTTTAAATGTTTCAAACAATTTTCAATAACTCTAGTAAGACAACATATTGAACTATGTGCTACAAATATAAGATTCTATACAATCCCTACACAATTAAAAGAAAACTATAATATGTATGGTTTTTTGCTAGAAGCAGCTATGGCAGACGATTATTGAAAGGCTTTGCCGGATGACAATTTTCTTCAATATATTTCGGAGTGCGATGTCAACAAAAAAAAAGCCAAAAGTTGTTATTGAATTATAAGCCTAAGCTGGCCGCATACGATTTAAATATTGTACGTTAGTATCAAAAGTTCAGAAGTATATAAACAAATATTGTTCATGTTTGCAAAAAAAATATATATATATATTGTTTATGAACATTAACAAAAAAACGAGACAAGACACACATTCGCTTGTTAATTGAGCAATTTTTGGGTTTGAGTTTATTTTTTTAAATAATGGAACCAAACAAGCTTTTGTCAAGCCGGACAAAAGTAGTACTGCTCTTCAGGCCAAACTGACGTGGTCGTATATGGAAATTTCTTCCATGCTCTCTTCATTACTAACGAAAAATATGGCGCTTCAGGAGGCCATGTATGGCCTCTGACAAACCAACATCTTACATTAGTTCACAAAGATGTTGATGACTAGTCATTCCAGGACAACACATAAAGCTCTTCACTCTCCTACGATCGTGTCTCGTGGTATTCACACTTCTATTTACCTCAATTACCATCTAGGTTGGTTTTTATGCATTGACTGATTCACGGTACTCTATGCTACGAATGATTCAATGTCTCCAAATATTGAATCATTTATTTGTGCAGAGTACCATGTCTAGTTTAATTTGGGGAAGTTTAAGCATTCTTCAAGGTATTACAGATATTACTCGACACAGAAGGTTGTCCCACAGAAGAAGGCTCCAAACAGATTTCATTTCATACTTTTTCACTGTCCCCTTAGTTGTTTTTGTTGGAAGTTGGATGTTAAATCCATAGAGAAATGGTGATGTTCTTGGTAGCTTGAAGAAGCTTGAAACCAAGAGCATTATTTGTCCCACATTGTTGCTCAAAGTGGTGGTAGGTGGGTATATTTGGTTTCACACACAAGGGTAGTGTACAACTACTAAGGTGTGTGGAGAGCCATGGGTGTTATTGTGTGCCTCGCGCGCACACACACGCGCGCGCCGCCGCCGCCTCGCCTCGACTCGCGTCGAAGGGCGATTTGGGCGAAATGTCTCGGCGTCTTGCGTACGCGAGGCGACCTGCGAGAGGTTATGCTACAGCTAATTTTTATTACTCACCAGTTTTAATGGGTGAATAATTCAAATTAATTGTTTTGACCGTTTTATTGTGGGATTAATGACCATTAAAACGAATTGATTGTCAATCAATTAGATTGATCAGTATTATGGTAAAACTGATGGATGAATCTGATTTATATGATCAATCGTTCGTTTTGATTTATGGTCGCACATACGTTTTTCTCTGGTTCATCTCTTAACAGAAACAATTCTCTCTTTCTCTGGCGAACTGAGGTGCGAGTCGAAGTTGATCTTCATCGCTGCTGTAACGAGGAGGATCAGAGCTGTTTTATCCTGGAAGGATTATCGCCGGATCCCAATACAGCGTAAGTGGGGGCGATTATTTCTTCAAGAGCAGTCAGGCCTTCTTCGCAAGACCTGGCGACTCAGCTGCGTTCGTGTTTTACCTGTTCCTTTGTGAACGGAGGTATGAACTGTTCCCACTTTTCTTTCATACAGTATCTAATTTCTGTATTATTTGCCTTCTTGATTTGCTTTCTCTATGTTCTTGGTCATACTACGTTAATCAAATTTTCCCTACTAAAATCGTTATTTTTAGTGCTTTTCACCAACAGTTTTTCCCGAAGTCAATTTTTGAAATCAATTTTAATTTATTAAAGTCATATCTTTCCCTCAAAAATATAAACGTTCAACTACTATATCTGCTTCTTCTTTCTCTTTGAGCATGATCGATCAGACTTCATATACTTTGAAAACGTCATATTTATCACCAACTCTCGTGACCTCTCTCTTGAAGTATATAACATGGGCCAGTGACGGATGCACACACAGGTACAAGTGGAATAATACAACTTTCAAAATTACTAATTTTACCCTTAGGTAGTCAGTTTTTTTAGTATAGACCCCGCTAAAGTACACTATAGTCCTTAGTCAATTTTACAAAATTTAAAATTCACCCCAATTTTATCAAACTTGTTGAGATTAGCCCTCACTTTGATGGACTCTGGACCCCATCCCCCTGCATGGGCCCATCCCTTTTCTTAGTTGTGTATAAATAGGTCCGGTTTTTTTACCTAACAACACTACGTTTTCAAGAGCCGGACTTTTTTCAAGACCATCATCGCAAAGGTAAAACCCTAGACAACGAGAATGGTGTTTTCATAGAACATATCATGTATGTAGTTTCAATCACTTTCTGATGATCTTATAAAAAGCATCCGATCACCACAATTTTATTTATATATGTTCGTGATATGTATGATAATATGTCTGCTTGATGAAACTAATATTAATCCAAGATTCAATCACCTTCTGCTGATCGTAAATAGTCCGTTCATATGTAGGCGATTAATATGTTTGCTTCATGAAACTAATACTATTAATTCAAGCTTCTTATGTCAGTTTAACTTTTTAAACATTGTTTCAGAATATCAACAGATTGTGACTGCTTCATGAATCCTCAAACAAAATCAGCTATGACAAAGAATACTGCACAAGATCAATTTTCAAGCTTGCCCCAGGATCTTGTTTTCGACATCCTTGTCAAAAGACTGCCAGCCGAAGCAATTCGCATGTGCAGGTGCGTTTGCAGAACTTGGCGCTCTTTTATCATTAAAAACCTCGGAGTGGTCACACGTGACTCTATACGAGATCCCCAAACTAGGGATTTCATGACCTCTAAACGGGGTGAAATACATCTCTATTCCTTCAACGACCGGATTGACTGTTCCATAGAGCCCAAGAGACTACTAGTACAACACAGTGCCTATTGGTGTAAGGATTTAGCTGGTTACTCTAATGGGCTGGCATGCTTTCTTGATTATCACCCTTATTGGCCATTTGTTGGGCTGCCATGCTTTCTTGAATACAATATATTTCTATGGAACCCTTACATCAACAAAGTCAAGATTTTGAAAGGTTCTAGCAACGTTTGTGATACGTAGAACGTATCGATTAATTGAAGAAACTGATAAGAGAGAGGAAGAGAGATTGAAGAGACTGATAAAGGGAGAGAGAGACTAGGGATCAGAGAATGATTTCTTTATTGACTGAATAATGATGGGGGACTACAATTGCTTAAATAGATAAACTGAACCTAACCTAGCCTAACCCTAGACATAACTGGCCAAGCCCATATTATTAAATAACCTAAATATTGATAAATAAATAAACACATAAATATTGATACGAATACCGTATCAACTCCCCCACGCTTGAAAATCGCCTTGCCCTCAAGGCGGACGTTGAAAAATTGCTTCTATTCTTGCCCGGATCGAATTGACGTCGAATGGCCTTCAAAACGCCACTCCGTAGTCTCAACTTGCCACTAATCTTGCCCGGATCAAACTGGTGTCGAACGGTCTTGAAAATATTAATCTTGAGACCAAATCTCAAAATTGTACGCTGACCCAAATTGGTTGGGTAACCCATATATCAATTAGGCTTAAACTGATGAGACCCAGTTGAATTGGATCTAACTTCATAACTTAGCCTACAAGAGAGATTAAACCCAAGTTCACAACAAGTGGAATAAGGCCCATTATCAGGCCCAAAGTTTCTTTTGAGCCCTAGCTCACATCTGGTGAGGATGAAACACAAGACCGGACGTTGCAGGTGGGTCTTGGACCGCGGTGGTGGCTCTGCCGGTGGTTGGCGCTGCGCACGGAGGTCGTCGGTTGTGGTGGTGCTTCCTGAAGACTTCTGAACCGAGGGGTTGAGCGGCGTTGGTCGTTCCGCCGGTTGAGGCGTCGGAGGAGGTAGGCGGGACGGTAGTTGGGTCGATCAAGGATCGGAGGGGTCCGATTGCTTTGATGGGAGGCCGTCGGTCGGGTGGTGGGAGCTGAGGCTGTGGGTGGGTTGACGGAGGTCGACGGAAGTTGGATTCGAATCTGGAGGTTTCTTCGATGGCTTCGGCGGCGGTTGGGACGGTGGTGGATTCGAATCCGGTGGCTTTGGCGGAATTGGCGGCGGTAACGGAGGGAGGGCCTCTGGTCCGATCGATTTGAGGTCGCCAGAGGGCTGGGCTCGTTCGGTCGAGGCCGGGGACGACGGGAGGGTCTCCTGCGACGGTGTCTGTGGCTTGGTCGCCGGATTGGCCGCGACGGCCGCCGGTTGCTGAGTTTCTGTCGGGAATTGAATTGAAGTATGGATCTGGTCGACCACTACCGTGGATTCACTCGAGGATTCGACGGAGCAGTTGGTTCTGGGCATTGGGGGCTTGTTCTCCGATGCCAACTGATTGGTGGACGGCGATGTATCCGGCTGCTTCTCTGTTTGCACAGCCGGCAGTGGTGGCGGCGGCTGTTCTTCCTCTTCTAGTTCATCGGCTCTGAGAATGTGCTGGAGACGACAGAACTCATCCGTCGAAATCAATCGGAATTCTTTCCGACTTGATTTGAGGCATTCGAGATCCGCCAAGGTGAGATACCCACTTGCGTGGAAGGTTTCTAGGTCTGCCACGGTGAGACAGTTGATTGCTTCACCCTGCTGCGCGAGCTCGTCGATTTCATCGAAAAGCACCAGTTGGACACCCTTGTGACTGAGACCGACAATAGCGTAAGGGAGATCCATGAGTTCGGGGGCGAGTGTCGCGAACAAAAGTCCGACCGACACTCTCAATGAAAGCACCAATGATACGTAGAACGTATCGATTAATTGAAGAAACTGATAAGAGAGAGGAAGAGAGATTGAAGAGACTGATAAAGGGAGAGAGAGACTAGGGATCAGAGAATGATTTCTTTATTGACTGAATAATGCTGGGGGACTACAATTGCTTAAATAGATAAACTGAACCTAACCTAGCCTAATCCTAGACATAACGGGCCAAGCCCATATTATTAAATAACCTAAATATTGATAAATAAATAAACACATAAATATTGATACGAATACCGTATCAGTTTGTCAGCGAGCAGCTCTTGGATTTGGGTATGTCCATGAGACAGGTGATTACAAGGTCATAAAGCTTGAGTACGAAGAATCTATTCCTCATACTTTGGGAAAAGTCCAGATTTACAGCTTGATCTCCGACTCATGGAAGAAAATTAGTTTCCCAAACAATTACATATCGAAAGAAAAGCACTGTCATTCCCCCAATGCCTTTGTGAGAGGGTGTGCCCACTGGATTGCATGGATAGGGCAACGAGGGGAGTCAGTCATCTTGTGCTTCAACATGATGGAAGAAGAATTTCACGAAATAAGCATGCCACCTTTGGAAAACGGCACAAGAGTGACACGACTTTCAACTTTCCAAGACTCACTTTCCCTCTTCGTGGACGACCCATATAGTGTACTACAAGTGTGGGTGATGACGGATTATGGCATTACAGAATCCTGGTCAAGACTGTATAGATTCGCATGTTGGGCCCCTAACACTGTTTTTGAGACCATGGACTGTGGTAAAATCCTTAAGATTGTTTCAAGTGGCCCCAATAAGGTCCTATACTATAACCCTACAACCAAGGAGGAGAAGGTACTTGTTTAAGAGTAGTCTCATAATACTACACCAAGCCTCCTCAAAGGGGAAAACAGCCTGATCCCGGCCCTAAGTGATTGAAGATTAATCAACATTCTTCCGTTGTGGTAAAGATGGATTATTTTGCTCAATCATGGTATCAGTGCTTCAAAGCTTCAGTAATATATCTAGTCTAGAGGCGATCCTTGCATTCTCAGTTCATGGAAAACTAGATTTTGATGCAATGATCAGAAAGTGAAGCCATGGTTCGGACTCTATGGTTTGAACTCTATCTCATCGAATATGTAATGACATAAGTACTCCGCCAAGGGAAATACTTTTCATATCTAAATAGTCGTTTTCTCTGAATGCTCTTCTGATGGTAACCTTAGAAGTGCCTTCTCCTTCTCTCTCTTCTTCTCCTCCTTCCCCTTCCTTCCTCCCTTTCTTTCTTCTTTAAATGTTTCATAAAAATTCCAATAACTCTTGTTAAGACAACATGTAGATACTACGTGCCATAAATAAAAGATTATATACAAACCTTACACAAGTAAACAAACCTATAATATGTACGGTTAGCTGGCCTGCATACGATTAAAATATTGCAGGTAGTTGAGTATCAATTTCGATAATACATGTAGCGAAGTGTCAATTTACATAAACTACAAGGTATGTTCGTATCAAAAGTTCTAAAGTATGTAAACAATTATTGTTCATGAACATTAACAAAAGAACGAGCCACGACACGCATTCGTTTGTTAATTAAACCATTTTTGGGTTTGAGTTTATTCGTTGAATAAATGGAACCAAGCGAGCTTTTGGCAAGCCGGACAAAAGGAGTACTGCTCTTCAGGCCAAACTGACGTGGTCGTATATGGAAATTTCTTCCATACTCGCTTCTTTACTAACAGAAAAATATGGCGCTTCAGGAGGTTCGATTATTTTTCCCATTTGGGAGGCAATATATGGCGGCTGATAAACTAACATCTTCCATTAGTTCACAAAAATGTGGATGGCTAGTCATTCCAAGAACTTTACTGTCTAATCAAGTAAAGCTCTTCTTCACTCTCCTACGATCGGGTCTCATGGTGCTCACACTTCTGTTTACGTCAATTACCACCGTCTAGGTGGGTTTTTATCCATTGGTTGATTCTCGGTACTCTGGCTACGAATGGTAGAATTTGGATACCACTCCGTCCCACCTCTTTTGCACCATTGGACTTTTACCAATTGGGCCACTTGACCCGGTGATTTGGATAGCAAAACTTTGCAATTTTTAGATATTTGTTCGTAGTGTTATAGAGTAACTCCTATTCTACAAGACCATAAAAAATTATCCAAAAAATATATCGTTTTGCAATTCAAATAACCCGATCAAAGTGACCCAGTTACGGGTGAAAAAGTCCAAATGTTGCATTAGAGGTGGGACAGAGTGGTATTAGATATTCTCATTTTGCCTGTTGTGTTTGTACCGTGTCTCCAAACATTGAATCATTTATTTGTGCAGAGTACCCTGTCTAGTTTAATTTGGGGAAGTGTAAGCATTCTTCAAGGTAGTACAGATACTACTCGACACAGAAGGTTGTCCCACAGAAGAAGGCTCCACACAGATTTCATTTCATACTTTTTCACAGTCCCCTTGTTTTTTTTGGGAAATCTGGTGTGCTTGGAATGCAGCGGTATTTGAGGGTCGTACGGTTTACGTGGGTAAGGTCACCCGAGCAGTAAACCAAACTATGCATTAGTTTCTGTTAATTCATCCAGTTCATCGAAAAGAAAAATTCACGTTGGGATGAAATTGCAGAGGTTTATTACAACTGATCCGCGAGACCACTTCGAGGCCATGAACTATGCATAACACACAGATAAACATATTACATAACTGAATTCAACGAGATCTTGATGATATACTATATAAGCTACTATAGTTGTACACTCTCTCATCGCCGCCAATTGACGACCAGAGCAGTCACATATGCGCAATAAGAAATGCTTACAGCTGAGATAATAGAAAAGACCGAAGATTAATAATTAAAGCATCTAGTTAAACATGACCAGTTCTGAGCAGTCATACAGCACACGGCAAGGCTTAAGATCCCCACTATTTAATGTGGTATCTGAAGAAATCAAAAGCAAAGTGTAATATCCGTCTCCAGAGTGAAAGAACGAGATTTATTTCATAATCTCAGACTCAAAGTAGGTCAAACCATGGAGATCTTCCTATTTATGGAGACATGGTCCGAACATAATGTTAGGATTCCAATACGCGAGAAAACAAGAGAAAGCAAGAAAACAAAAGCAAGATCAAGAACACAAAAATTTACGTGGTTCACTAGTTTTGAGACTACCTACATCCACGGCCAAACCAACCAATTTATTGATGAGAAGCCAATACCAATTACAAGCACACACCAAGTCATGACCTAGCATCTACTTATATACTAATACAAGACTTGGAGCCCAAGTAATGTCCAAAACTAATCCGAGACAAACTAGGAAATAATTCCTAAATTGTTTCCTGACCCAATAAGGACACTACCAAATATATTAGTCAAAGTAGACCCCTACAAGGAATCAAAGAGATTCCTTGCTGCCAAAGTAATGTAATTACTTCCAAAAACTATTAGCCTCCTTTGACCATCCCATGCTAGGATTTTGAATCAACCAAAAAACCCAACAAACCTCCTCCTTGATTCAAACTCCATAGCTACCGAACCAATTCTTCTCATCAATCCAACAAACCCAATTCGAGTGTATTCCCAATATGCGGAATTGAACACACTCCCAATGCGCCCCAACAAACGCGTCTATGCGTCTTCAACAAACACAAAGAAATGCGTCCCAATAAACGCTCCCTAATGCACCATGACTAATGCATACCCCAACGTCACTCCAATGACACTTAGTGACAAAAGTGCCTATCAAACAATGTCATGCCAATTTGCACCGCCAACCGCACCAATGCGCACAAAACCACAAAACCAATAACCAAAGCGCGCCAATCCAAGATCTAATCGCGCCACCAACCAATGCGTGCACGATAACACGCCGCCAACCCCGCGTGCCCAATAACACGCTCCCATGCTCCATGCCAGGAGCCCAAACCGCCCTCAAGGGGCTTAGAGATCATCACCAACCTTGAGCGTCCCTCCTCCTCCACCTGAAGCGAGATCTACATGTGAACGATTTTTAGGACACTCCCTCTTCCAATGACGTTTCTCCCTCAATTTGCTAGTTGATTCGAGTCGCCTCCACCTAGACTAGAATCCTCCTAGTTGCCAAATCCAGATATAGATCCAGATCACTCGCCGGGTTGAGCACGCCATATCGATTGACGCATGCCGGAACCGAAAGCGTGCAGGATGTACCATAACTAGATCCAAAATTCCAATGCTCCACAACAAGAGCCCGATAGCTCCCCCAAAAAGGAACCCGATAGCCTCCCAACAAAGGCTTGGTGTGCTTGCACCCCCTGTTTCAGAGGTCAACCAGTGGAAACCCAATCTTCCCATCAAACCTGACAGATCTTGATCATGAACTCACCAAACTCCTCTTGAATCTCAATGTAACCTGGCTCTGATACCACTTGTTAGGATTCCAATACGCGAGAAAACAAGAGAAAGAAAGAAAACAAAAGCAAGATCAAGAACACAAGAATTTACGTGGTTCACTAGTTTTGAGACTAGCTACATCCACGGCCAAACCAACCAATTTATTGATGAGAAGCCAATACCAATTACAAGCACACACCAAGTCATGACCCTAACATCTACTTATATACTAATACAAGACTTGGAGCCCAAGTAATGTCCAAAACTAATCCGAGACAAACTAGGAAATAATTCCTAAATTGTTTCCTGACCCAATAAGGACACTACCAAATATATTAGTCAAAGCAGACCCCTACAAGGAATCAAAGAGATTCCTTGCTGCCAAAGTAATGTAATTACTTCCAAAAACTATTAGCCTCCTTTGACCATCCCATGCTAGGATTTTGAATCAACCAAAAAACCCAACAAACCTCCACCTTGATTCAAACTCCATAGCTACCAAACCAATTCTTCTCATCAATCCAACAAACCCAATTCGAGTGTATTCCCAATATGCGGAATTGAACACACTCCCAATGCGCCCCAACAAACGCGTCTATGCGTCTTCAACAAACACAAAGACAATGCGTCCCAATAAACGCTCCCTAATGCACCATGACTAATGCATACCCCAACGTCACTCCAATGACACTTAGTGACAAAAGTGTCTATCAAACAATGTCATGCCAATTTGCACCGCCAACCGCACCAATGCACACAAAACCACAAAACCAATAACCAAAGCGCGCCAATCCAAGATCTAATCGCGCCACCAACCAATGCGTGCACGATAACACGCCGCCAACCCCGCGTGCCCAATAACACGCTCCCATGCTCCATGCCAGGAGCCCAAACCGCCCTCAAGGGGCTTAGAGATCATCACTAACCTTGAGCGTCCCTCCTCCTCCACCTGAAGCGAGATCTACATGTGAACGATTTTTAGGACACTCCCTCTTCCAATGACGTTTCTCCCTCAATTTGCTAGTTGATTCGAGTCGCCTCCACCTAGACTAGAATCCTCCTAGTTGCCAAATCCAGATATAGATCCAGATCACTCGCCGGGTTGAGCACGCCATATCGATTGACGCATGCCGGAACCGAAAGCGTGCAGGATGTACCATAACTAGATCCAAAATTCCAATGCTCCACAACAAGAGCCCGATAGCTCCCCCAAAAAGGAACCCGATAGCCTCCCAACAAAGGCTTGGTGTGCTTGCACCCCCTGTTTCAGAGGTCAACCAGTGGAAACCCAATCTTCCCATCAAACCTGACAGATCTTGATCATGAACTCACCAAACTCCTCTTGAATCTCAATGTAACCTGGCTCTGATACCACTTGTTAGGATTCCAATACGCGAGAAAACAAGAGAAAGAAAGAAAACAAAAGCAAGATCAAGAACACAAGAATTTACGTGGTTCACTAGTTTTGAGACTAGCTACATCCACGGCCAAACCAACCAATTTATTGATGAGAAGCCAATACCAATTACAAGCACACACCAAGTCATGACCCTAGCATCTACTTATATACTAATACAAGACTTGGAGCCCAAGTAATGTCCAAAACTAATCCGAGACAAACTAGGAAATAATTCCTAAATTGTTTCCTGACCCAATAAGGACACTACCAAATATATTAGTCAAAGCAGACCCCTACAAGGAATCAAAGAGATTCCTTGCTGCCAAAGTAATGTAATTACTTCCAAAAACTATTAGCCTCCTTTGACCATCCCATGCTAGGATTTTGAATCAACCAAAAAACCCAACAAACCTCCACCTTGATTCAAACTCCATAGCTACCGAACCAATTCTTCTCATCAATCCAACAAACCCAATTCGAGTGTATTCCCAATATGCGGAATTGAACACACTCCCAATGCGCCCCAACAAACGCGTCTATGCGTCTTCAACAAACACAAAGACAATGCGTCCCAATAAACGCTCCCTAATGCACCATGACTAATGCATACCCCAACGTCACTCCAATGACACTTAGTGACAAAAGTGTCTATCAAACAATGTCATGCCAATTTGCACCGCCAACTGCACCAATGCGCACAAAACCACAAAACCAATAACCAAAGCGCGCCAATCCAAGATCTAATCGCGCCACCAACCAATGCGTGCACGATAACACGCCGCCAACCCCGCGTGCCCAATAACACGCTCCCATGCTCCATGCCAGGAGCCCAAACCGCCCTCAAGGGGCTTAGAGATCATCACCAACCTTGAGCGTCCCTCCTCCTCCACCTGAAGCGAGATCTACATGTGAACGATTTTTAGGACACTCCCTCTTCCAATGACGTTTCTCCCTCAATTTGCTAGTTGATTCGAGTCGCCTCCACCTAGACTAGAATCCTCCTAGTTGCCAAATCCAGATATAGATCCAGATCACTCGCCGGGTTGAGCACGCCATATCGATTGACGCATGCCGGAACCGAAAGCGTGCAGGATGTACCATAACTAGATCCAAAATTCCAATGCTCCACAACAAGAGCCCGATAGCTCCCCCAAAAAGGAACCCGATAGCCTCCCAACAAAGGCTTGGTGTGCTTGCACCCCCTGTTTCAGAGGTCAACCAGTGGAAACCCAATCTTCCCATCAAACCTGACAGATCTTGATCATGAACTCACCAAACTCCTCTTGAATCTCAATGTAACCTGGCTCTGATACCACTTGTTAGGATTCCAATACGCGAGAAAACAAGAGAAAGAAAGAAAACAAAAGCAAGATCAAGAACACAAGAATTTACGTGGTTCACTAGTTTTGAGACTAGCTACATCCACGGCCAAACCAACCAATTTATTGATGAGAAGCCAATACCAATTACAAGCACACACCAAGTCATGACCCTAGCATCTACTTATATACTAATACAAGACTTGGAGCCCAAGTAATGTCCAAAACTAATCCGAGACAAACTAGGAAATAATTCCTAAATTGTTTCCTGACCCAATAAGGACACTACCAAATATATTAGTCAAAGCAGACCCCTACAAGGAATCAAAGAGATTCCTTGCTGCCAAAGTAATGTAATTACTTCCAAAAACTATTAGCCTCCTTTGACCATCCCATGCTAGGATTTTGAATCAACCAAAAAACCCAACAAACCTCCACCTTGATTCAAACTCCATAGCTACCGAACCAATTCTTCTCATCAATCCAACAAACCCAATTCGAGTGTATTCCCAATATGCGGAATTGAACACACTCCCAATGCGCCCCAACAAACGCGTCTATGCGTCTTCAACAAACACAAAGACAATGCGTCCCAATAAACGCTCCCTAATGCACCATGACTAATGCATACCCCAACGTCACTCCAATGACACTTAGTGACAAAAGTGTCTATCAAACAATGTCATGCCAATTTGCACCGCCAACCGCACCAATGCGCACAAAACCACAAAACCAATAACCAAAGCGCGCCAATCCAAGATCTAATCGCGCCACCAACCAATGCGTGCACGATAACACGCCGCCAACCCCGCGTGCCCAATAACACGCTCCCATGCTCCATGCCAGGAGCCCAAACCGCCCTCAAGGGGCTTAGAGATCATCACCAACCTTGAGCGTCCCTCCTCCTCCACCTGAAGCGAGATCTACATGTGAACGATTTTTAGGACACTCCCTCTTCCAATGACGTTTCTCCCTCAATTTGCTAGTTGATTCGAGTCGCCTCCACCTAGACTAGAATCCTCCTAGTTGCCAAATCCAGATATAGATCCAGATCACTCGCCGGGTTGAGCACGCCATATCGATTGACGCATGCCGGAACCGAAAGGGTGCAGGATGTACCATAACTAGATCCAAAATTCCAATGCTCCACAACAAGAGCCCGATAGCTCCCCAAAAAAGGAACCCGATGACAGCGTAAACCTATCTGCTTTTTCGCAAGTGTACGATCAAGTAGTATAGAGTATGTAATTGTGACTCTGGTTGTCGAACCCACGAGAACAGTTTAAGTTGTTGCTAATTAGAATTAGAATAAGGCACGAAGTTTGTAAAAAGGAGGAAGGTTTGGGATTTGACTATACTAAATTGTAATAAATAAAAACAGTAAAAAGCTTATTTTATTTTTCTATTGAATATTTTGCAGGAATTGTTGTAGTTGTAAAAGTTGATAATTCTAAAAATCTAGATTCCAGGATCCCCTAGGGTTACTTTCCAGCTTTCATGGTATATTTGATTTCAGAAACACACAGTGATTTTGTTTATGCCAGCATACCAACAGTACAATCTCCTCTCGGTCTCATGCACCTATCACTCTCCTGCAGATTTTCGGGTCCTCTCGGTCCACCTAAATCTGCAGGTTCGTTCTAAGTCTGCTAGGGTTACAGGTTCTCCTCTCGGTCTCCCCCTAAACTTCTAACAGTTGGTCTAATGCTTCTGGGCTAGTCCCCCGATTCTCTTCACCTCTCGGTCCATCAAGGCAGAGTACTAAATCCTGTCTTTTCTTCCTAACGTTCACTGGTCACTCTCGCGCACCAGATCCTGTCTGTAACACTCCTGGGTGATCAAGCCATTCATGTATGTAAATAAAATCAAAGACAGAATAATAAACAAACCATCCTGTATTAAGACTTAGCTAGCCATGCATCTGAAAATCAAAACAACCAAGTCTGCTGAATTCATAAACCCTAGGTTCACCGAGAACCTAGGCAAAAGGTCTAGCTAGCTTGCATTATTCAAAAACAATGTTTCATAAAAAGAGAAAAGATCAAACTAGTTATTTTTCTGAAGATACTGGAAAACTGCTCCAATCCTGCTCTGCTCCAACTCCTGGCTGCTGTGAAACTGGCTGCTGATGATGATAGCTGTGAGTGTGTATGTGTTCGTAACCCTAAAACAGTGCTGAGACACCTCCTTTTATATTGCCACAGTCTCCAAAACTGATGCACGAAATTCCTGTTTTACCCTCGAAAAGACCCGTCCTGGAAGCTTCTGGAACCCATGCGTTCGAACGCACACTTCCTGCGTTCAAACGCAGTGCGTATAAACGCACACCCTTCTGCGTTTGAACGCAAGACTTAGCCGTTTTTCCATTTTTCTCTTCTGGCTCCTGAACCCATGCGTTTGAACGCAGCTCCTCTGCGTTTGAACGCACCCCTTGGCCGTTTCTTCTCTTGAGTGTTGAGCCCTGCGTATGAACGCACAACGCCTGCGTTTGAACGCAGAACTTAGCTTTTCTGCACTTTTGGTCTCTGACTCCTGCGTTTGAACGCAGCCTGCCTGCGTTTGAACGCAGGACTTAGCCAAATTCTGCCATTTTTCCTGCTGCTCTTGTCTTGTGCGTTTGAACGCAGCTCCTGCGTTTGAACGCACCACTTAGCATTTTTTTCCTCTTTTTCTGCTCAACTTTCCTGACACGCTGCCTCCCATCCAAGTAAATCTCATGCATTTTTCGGCACCTGTTACCTGCACATCATAACACGCACCCGCGATCATATCCAACAAACAAAAGTATGCATAAAATTACTCAAATTTTGCAATCATGATCTACAAATCTCTGCCTCGTATCAGGTGGAAAATAAGCTGAAAATGGCCAAACTCAACTCTCACAGGGTTAAAACCAATGGTAAAAAGATGTCCCAGACTAATACATTTTCAAGCTGTCAAAATACCCCCAAACTTATCTCTGCTCATCCCGAGCAGACCCTTGCATACTGCCTTGCAGACCCATTTTTGCATACTTTAATTGCATACTTCCCCTCTTTCACAGATTCAAGACACAGACCAAAACACTCAATAGACAACTGACTCAGATACAGAATATACACAAACTGACTCAAGACACAGCTATTTTTTTTTTTTTTTTTTTTTTTTTTTATATTTTTTGAAATTGGGCAACCTCTCTATCATAAACTGAAATCATCAAATCCTCACAAGCTTATTTCGAAATTCCACAACACGCAGCAAGAAAATGATATAAACTGATCCTATGCACAAATTCACTAAAGTATCCCCAAACATCCACCAAACCAACCAAGATAAGGCACGTCTTTTGACTTTGAGGGTCCAGGCATCTATAGGCAACAAATAATTTTTCTTCGCCAAGTCATTTGAGGTTTTCAGACCCTCTTAGCCGTTATTGCGTTTGATTTGCAAATTGTCCCATTGCTGGGAGACACAACTCCTGTGTAATACGGCTTGACTTTAATTTCCCTCTTAAGCTCTAAATTGGATTGAATCCAAATTTTCCATGTGAATGGAAGCACATTATGTTGTTTCTCCTTTAAGCGCTAATTATTATTTATTTATTATTTTTTTTCTTTTTTTTCTCTTTTTTTTTTTCATAATCCCCTCTGTTTTTTACAACTGTGCAGTAGAGCGTTAAGAGTGTGGGCTTTTTAGGATTTTCTCTTGGAACCACCTTAAGGGATGGTGGTGTACATTCTCCAACTTCGCTTAGGCTACAGATTTGTACCACATAAAACCGACTCTACACGAAGGTCCACCCCAGATTCCAAGAGTCCACCAGTAGGGATGGCAATGGATCGGATTCGGATCGAATCTACCTATATCCATATCCGGATCTGATCAAAATAAGTGGATCCATATTCGATCCAAATCCGACTGGATCCTAAACGGATTCGGATCGGATTCGGACCGGATTTAATTTGCAATATCTGTATTCGATCCGACAATCCAAATCTCAAGAAACGGATCTGACTTGGATCCAAATTCGGATCTTGAACATTTTTTTAATTCTCATAAAAAATACACAACAAATTCAGAAAAATATGTAAAAAAGAGTCACCACACCAAAACAAAATCTGTCTAAAAAAAGTAAAAAATATATTAAAAATATTTTACCAATATGACAAACGTAAATCTATCAAGAAATATAAGCAAGTCATTCAAAGGTTTATGACACCAATAATGTCTAAAATTGTCTACAAATACAATTAAAATAACACTAAAATTGTCCATAACCATAGTATAATATTTTCTTCAGGCCTGAAAACATAATGTGTAGTGATTTGTGTAATGTGTTTATATATATTTTGGTAAAAGCATAATTTTTTATAACTCTAAGGGTATTTTTGTAAAATTATGTGTGTTCGGATCCTTTCGGGTCGGATATCCATCGGATATACTAATATATTCGGATCGAATCCGGATACAGATCGGATTTTGATTTTTAATATCCATATCCGATCCATTTTAATATGGATCGGATTCGGACTTGATCCATTCGGATCGAATCACTCGGATTTCGGATCGGATCGAACCGCATTGCCATCCCTATCCACCAGTTTCCACGGGAAACAGAATATTCAATTATCTAAAGACCCAATCTGCCTAGCACACTAGAGAAGTCAAAAGTATGCCTGTATCTACTTTCCACATTCCTGAATACCCGGGATAGCCTGTCGTGAAAATTGTGCACAAAATACTAAAATTTGAAGTATCCCTGCTACGGTGCTTCCTACTCTCATAAACTCTTTCATTGGACTCTCTTCAGTTTCTAGGTCCTAAGTTGCCCTTTCTCAGAAAAAATATTTATTAATTTTCCCTATTTATTTTTATTATATTTATTTTTTTTATCTTTATTTATTTATTTATTTATTTATTTATTTTTATCATCATGCAAGGTCAGAAAGGTTGGTGGGTCGACTCAACATAAAAACGTGCTGACTCAAAAAAAAAAATGAAAATAAAATGAAAAATAAAATTTGACAAAAATATGCTGACATGGCTATGCAGGAGGACACGATTCCCCACCCCCACACTAGAGGTGGCGCGTCCTCGCGACTCTACTGATCTGGTCGGTAACTCGAATCTGTGTTCTCCGGAGTAGACTGGTCAGTCGGCTCGGGAGATGGTGAAGGGGTTCGCCCTCTGGCGCGTTTCCTCGCAGCATGGCGTGCTGCGGCAGCGGTACCAGCGTGGCTGGCACCGGGATGGGCACTGCTGGCCCCTGGGTCTGCATGATCTCTCCTAGGTGGGTACTGGGTACCGGGTCTGCCGGGGTCACCTACACTGTCTGCATGTTCGGGGCTCGGTGTGGGGTCATGGCCAGAGAAGCTATCATATGGCCGGCTATCCTCCATTGTCCAGCTTGGACAATTATCACTAGAATAGCGGTCTGGAAAATTAAACCGCTTACCACGCATGTTACTCTGAATTTCAGCAAGTGCCGACTCATGAGCTCTCATGGCGGCTGTGTGAGCGTGGTAGATATGCTTCTGGGTCTTGAACAATTTGCCAAGACCCCTGGCCATTTTCTTGACAGTCCTTACCAGGTAGTTCTGTACTTTTTCTTGGGCCTTAATTTTCTTTCTGACCCATTCCTCATGCTCAGTCCTCTCCAGGCGCCCAAAAGAGCTGCGCCTGGCCCCTCTGCTAGACTGCCCCAAGTCAGGATCGGCCTGCCTGTGTTCGCTGGAACTGGCAGAACGGGGCAGTGGGAAGGGTCCTGGTAAGGCTGGAAAAACCCCATCACCGGGAGGAGGCGGTGGTGGCATGCCACCACCCCCACCCTGAGGTGGAACAACATCATCATCATCGTCCACTTGGACATATTCAGGAGGGCCGTGAATGGCCTCCTGCAGCGCACATCTCATGTTCTTGTACTTGCGTACTTGAACAGGTCGAATATCTCTCAGCTCGCGAGGAATGACCACAAGATAATCCTGCGCCATTTTTGTTAACATCCCCAGAAGACCCAAACCCTTCTTGCTATGAGTCTCCCTCCGTTCCCGGAAAAACTCACAAATAATCTCCGGGAGGCTCACAGGCTCACGGGCCATCAAACAGTACACAAGCAGGGCAATATTATAATCAATGTGGGTAAAGTGTTTTATACCCACAATTCTGTTGTTCACCCACTCTGTCCACCATTTCGCCTCTCGAATCAGGTAGGTCGATGGCAGTTTCCGGTAGGAAGGGCTCCTTTCAGGGTGGTACCAAGCAGCGCCGGGTACACCAGCACACAGGGTGGTCAGGATCTGCTCACTCAACTGCTCAGATGGATGACGTCTCAGTTCCTGGAACTGACAGTCATCCAACACCAACTCCAGACCCAGACTCTCTCGGATACTCTCTGGGGTGATTCGAATCCATCTCTTTCTGCAGTAAATCCAGTCAATTGACTGGACTTCACTGTTCATGCACTGCTGCAGATTGCTGTAAATCTCCTTAGCCAGCACAGAACTGACCTGCAGATTGGTAAACCCAGTAAACAAATCCCCAAACTGATCCTGCCCAGTAAATTCGAACAGTTCATCCCCCATGGCTACCCTATCACGGGGAAAGGTCCTCTCAGCGGGTATGTCATACCGAATCTTTTTGTCTTGCAGAAAGAAACGGTGAGCCTCCATGTTAACAAACCTATGGTCGCAGAAATGGTTAGGTCGAAGTAATCGGCAGTCTATGATATTTAAAGGTGCAATTGCCCTATCCGGCCTCATGTAAGGTTGATCCACCTCCATTTCAAGATTCAAACAGTAAAAATTGAAAATACTCAAAGAGAATGAAAAGATAGAACCTGGGTACCCGGAGTGAATCTTACGGGTACAGATCTGAAAATATCTCTCTGAAGTGGATCTGTTGGTGTTTGGATCGGCTGAGTTGGATCACCCCCACACTGTTCCTGACCTTCTGGCGGTCCTGCGGTGGTCGTCGGAGGCTGCTGGCGGCAGACTGCTCTGGCGGCTGCTAGGGCAGAGAGAATTTTCTAGAGAGAGAGTTGAAAACTGGAAGACTTGTGTGAAAATGAGTCACTGTCATCCGTACAGTATATATAGGCGAACTTTCAGAAATTGCAGAATGGCCCCAAAATTTCAAAATTTTTCAAAATTTTCCGAAATTTTTTGATCCCGCTCAAATGTGCGTTTGAACGCAGGTCCTGCGTTTGAACGCACAGCTTAGTTTTTCTGGAAAATCTGAAGATCTGATGATCTGCGTTTGAACGCACGATGTGCGTTTGAACGCAGTGCTTGAATGTTCTTGAATTTTTCTGGGTCTGATGAGTTGCGTTTGAACGCACATGAGTTGCGTTTGAACGCAATGCTTATCTTCTGCATCTCGGATGAGCTGCGTTTGAACGCACATGAGTTGCGTTTGAACGCATGCCTTTGTCTCTCTAGAAATTCTCTGTTGATTGGGTCTGCGTTTGAACGCAGGATCTACGTTTGAACGCATGCCTTAAGATTTTTTCACCTCTTCTTTGTCATCTTGCGTTTGACGCACATGAGTTGCGTTTGAACGCAACGCTTGGTGGCTGAAGATTTTTCTTTGTGATCTGCGTTTGAACGCAGGCCTTCTGTGTTTGAACGCAAAAGTGTTAACCGTTTCCAGTGCTTATTTCTCCTTTGGTGGGGCTGCGTTTGAACAAAAGGTCTCTGCGTTTGAACGCACTGCGTTTGAACACAAGTCTTCTGCGTTTGAACGCACGCCTCTGCTTCCTGAAACACTGAGTTCAACATTAAATCCCTCTTTCTCACTTTTCTCTCGAATTATGAACATTGTAAAAATTATATAAAAACAACTAATCTACGTTGGGTTGCCTCCCAACCAGCGCTTGTGATTTACAGTCGACAGCCCGACTTTGTTACCTCTGCTGTAATCACGGAATGTCGAGGTAGAGTGCCTCTACCTCCATGATTTCCTGAGGATCCCTGTATGGCTTGACTCTGTTCCCATTCACCTTGAAAACTGTATTATCCCTCGGGTTCTCCAGCTCCACCACTCCCCATGATGTAATGTCCTTCACAATAAATGGTCCAGACCATCTTGAGCGCAGCTTCCCTGGGTAGAATTTCATCCTTGAATTGTAGAGGAGAACCTTCTGCCCGATTTCTATCTTTTTTGGTAGAATGCGGTTGTCATGCCACTTCTTTGTTTTCTCTTTATAAATTTTGGCACTCTCATATGCAGTTTTACGGAATTCTTCCAGTTCGAGTAGTGCCATCTTCCGTTTATTTCCTGATAAACTGTGATCCATATTCAGCTGTTTGATTGCCCAGTAAGCTTTGTGCTCCAATTCTACTGGTAAGTGACATGCTTTTCCGAACACCAGCTGGTACGGGGACATTCCCAGTGGGGTTTTATAAGCAGTTCTGTATGCCCAAAGCGCATCATCCAGCTTTAACGACCAGTCCTTGCGTCCAGGATTCACAGTTTTTTCCAGTATGCTCTTTATCTCCCTGTTGGACACCTCTGCTTGCCCGTTTGCCTGAGGGTGATAAGGCAGTGATACCTTATGGATAGACACCCCGTACTGCTTTAGAACCTTGGCAAAGACTTTATTGATAAAATGAGAACCTTCATCACTGACCATGGCCCTCGGTGTTCCAAATCTGGTAAAGATGTTGCGTTTGAGGAACCTTTCCACAACTGACGCATCGTTCTTCTGACATGCTATTGCTTCCACCCATTTTGACACGTAATCTACTGCCAATAAGATGTAGAGATTTCCCAGAGACGAAGGAAAAGGACCCATAAAATCGATACCCCACACGTCGAAAGGCTCGACTTCCTGCCAAAGTGTCATGGGCATTTCATTCCGCTGGGAGATATTTCCTGTCCGTTGGCAACGATCACAACTCTGCGCGTAATCATGGCAGTCTTTGAAAACTGTTGGCCAGAAAAACCCTGACTGCAGCACCTTGTGAGCTGTTCTTGGTCCGCTGAAGTGTCCTCCACACTGTGCTGAGTGGCAGTGCTGAATTACCTCCAAAATTTCGTGACATGGAATGCATCGACGGAGAATATTATCTGCCCCTTGCTTGAACAGATAAGGGTCGTCCCAGAAATATTGCCTGCAATCTGAAATAAATTTCTTTTTCTGCCAAGGGGTGATATCTTTAGGGAGTGCTCCATTGACCAAATAATTGGCTATGGCATAGTACCAGGGCCGTCTATTAGTCTTGATCTTCATAATATGTTCATCCGGAAAATTTTCTTGAATGGGCACCACTTCTTCTGTAGGTTTTTCCAGACGAGATAGATGATCAGCTACTACATTTTCAACTCCCTTTTTATCCCTGATTTCGACGTCAAATTCCTGCATCAGCAGAATCCAACGCAACAGCCTTGGCTTTGCATCCTTCTTTTCCAGCAAGTATTTCAGTGCACTGTGATCTGTAAAAATAATGACTTTAGAGCCTACCAGGTACGATCTGAATTTATCCAGGGCAAAAACAACTGCCAGCAGCTCCTTCTCTGTAGTCCCATAATTAATCTGCGCCTCATTCAGGACTCTGCTGGCATAGTAGATGACGCTGCACACCTTGTCCTTCCTCTGTCCCAGTACCGCGCCCACAGCGTAATCACTGGCATCGCACATCAGCTCGAACGGGAGTGTCCAGTCCGGTGTTGTGATAATGGGTGCAGTCGTCAGCCTCTCTTTAAGCACGTCAAAAGCTTCTTTGCAGGCTTCGTCAAATACGAAGGGCACATCTTTTCCCAACAAATTGCATAGTGGCTTTGTAATTTTTGAGAAATCTTTAATAAACCTTCTGTAAAATCCTGCGTGGCCCAAAAAGCTCTTGATTGCCCTCACTGTGGTTGGATACGGCAGCTGCTTGATCACCTCTATTTTTGCTCTGTCTACTTCCAGCCCTTTACTGGAAATTCTGTGTCCCAGCACTATTCCTTCAGTAACCATGAAGTGGCATTTTTCCCAGTTGAGCACCAGGTTTGTTTTTCTGCAGCGAATCAGAACTCTGGCCAGATGGTATAAGCAATCTTCGAAGCTGTCTCCGAATAACGAAAAATCGTCCATGAAAACTTCCAAATTTTTCTCTATCATATCAGAGAAAATAGCCATCATACACCTCTGGAATGTTGCTGGAGCATTGCACAGTCCAAATGGCATTCGTCTAAAGGCGAACGTTCCATACGGGCAAGTGAACGTCGTCTTTTCTTGGTCTTCTGGATTTATGTAGATCTGATTGTAGCCCGAGTACCCGTCCAGAAAGCAGTAATAAGCATGGTGTGCTAGTCTGTCCAACATTTGGTCCATGAATGGCAGCGGAAAGTGGTCTTTCAGTGTAGCATCGTTCAGCTTCCGATAGTCCATACAGATTCGCCAGCCAGTGACAGTTCGCTGGGCGATCTGTTCCTGATCAGCATTCTGCACTACTGTAATACCCCCTTTCTTCGGTACACACTGGACAGGACTCACCCAGGTGCTGTCTGATATGGGGTATATAATTCCTGCTTCTAGCCACTTCATGACCTCCTTACGTACCACATCTTTCATAATTGGATTTAATCTCCGTTGAGGCTGGATAACTGGCTTCTTTTCGTCTTCGATTCTTATTTTGTGCATGCAATAATCATGACTGATTCCCTTTAAGTCTGCAATGGTCCATCCTATGGCTTCTTTATGCTCTCGGAGTACCTCCAGTAACTTTTGTTCCTGTTCCTGAGATAAAAGAGAAGAAACAATTACCGGCAGGGTATTATTTTCACCAATAAAAGCGTACCTGAGGTGTTCTGGCAACTGTTTTAATTCCAGGGCTGGTGGTTCCTGGAGTGACGGGACCAGTGTCATTTTTTGCTCGCCTCCTTCATCCCTGTATAGCCTGACCCAGCTTTCTGTTCCCATGATCTGCTCATCCTGTTGCTCTTCTGTTTCCTCTGGAAATATGTCTTCAAATTCCTCCCATAAATCTTCTATCTCATCGCTTTCCAGGTCATCAATTACCTCAACTGCAAAACAGTTTTCATGCCCATAATGATCGGGAAGCTGGAGAGATTTGAAAACATTAAATTTTACTTTTTCCTCATTGATTTGCATGGACAGCTCTCCACTTTTGTAGTTAATAATGGCTTCACCAGTCGCCAGGAAAGGTCTGCCCAGGATCAGCGGAACCTCTCCTGCCTCCATATCCAGTATCACAAAATCTGCTGGAAAAATAAGCTCTCCCACTTTTACCAGGATATCTTCAATTACTCCATAGGCAGGTTTCACGGATCTGTCAGCCATTTGGAGCATAATTCTTGTTGGGCGTGGCTCTCCGACTCCCAGACTTTTGAAGATGGTCAGTGGCATCAAGTTGATGCTGGCACCTAAATCGCATAAGGCTTTTCCTGTGTATGCACTGCCCAGGGTCACTGGAATAACAAAGCTGCCAGGGTCTTTCTTTTTCAGTGGTAGACCATTTTTTACACAACTGCTCGCTTCTGCCGTCAGATTCACTGTTTCGAAGTCACTCATTCGCCTTCTACCATACAAGATGTCTTTGAGAAATTTCGCATAAGTGGGCATTTTGGCAAGTGCTTCAGCAAAAGGTATGTTTATCTGTAATTGCTTGAATACCTCCAGAAATCTGGCGTAGTCTTTGCTGTCATCTCTCTTGCGTGTCTTCAGAGGGTAAGGAACCTCCTTAGAAGTTAGCACTGTCTCTGGATTACCCTCATTCGTCTGCTCTGCTTCCTGCTCGACCGAACCCCTTTTTTGAGGGTTAGCGGTTGAACTGTCTTCCCGGTCAATCACTTCCTGTTCAATAATCTTGGACTTTTCTGCGCGTGCATGACTGGGATACGGTGGATCCTGCAGTGCAATTCCACTCCGAGTTGTGATAGCATTGATTTGAGCGCGTGGATTGTTCACTGTGTTAGATGGTAAATTCCCTGGGGCTCGTTCTGCCTGGTTCTGTGCAAGCTGTCCATTCTGTACTTCCAAGTTGCGGATAGAAATCTTCATCTGGCTTACATCAGCAGTTAATGAGTCCATCTGTGCGAATCTAGTTTCCAACTGCTTATTGAATTTCTCCATATAGGACTCAAAATGTTGCTGAGACAGGTTTAGTTGTGGTGCTGCTTGTGCAGGCTGAGCTGGAGCTGTCTGTTGTGCCTGTGGCCGGTGCTGGAATCCTGGTGCATATACTGCTGCATTGGGATTTCCGTAGCGAAACCCTGGATGGTCACGTGTACCTGGTCTGTAGCGACTAGGATCCCACTGCTGTTGAACATAGTTGGCATCTTCGGCCTGAAGCTCCAGAATTGCTGCGTCAAAGTCAGGTTCGTCCACTGATGCCACTGGTTTCTTTTCTGTGTACACTTTCTTGACTAGGTCCTGTACCACTTTCGTGAGATTGTCAATCCTGTCATCAACCACTGGTTCTGCTGCTGCTGCGAGCCTGCGGTCATCAAACAGGCGAGTATCCTGTTTGGCTAATTGCTTCATCAGTTCGTATGCTCCATCTTTATCCACATGGTATAGAAAGTTACCCCCAGCTTCCCTGTCAATCCTGTCTGCATTCTCCCTGTCAAGTGCATGGTAGAATACCTGCAGAATCTTTGCGTCCCCGAAGCCGTGATTGGGGCATTTTTTCACAAGTCTCATTAGCCTGTCCCATGCATCTACCACTGTCTCCCCCATCTGCTGTTTGAAAGATAAGATCTCACTCTGCAACTTGATAACACGGGATGCAGGGTAGAATTTTGCCAAGAAATCAGCAACACACCCCTCCCAGGTAGTGATGGACCTCGGTGGTCTTGCCTCCAGCCAATCCTTTGATGTTCCGAACAAACAGTATGGGAATAAAATCAGCTTTAGCGTGTCCGCTTCGACTCCTCTATATTTAATCTTGTTGCAGTAATCCTCAAATTTTCCAAGGAAGTCGTTTGGATCTTCATCTGCTTTCCCATTAAAAGGACAATGGGTCTGGGCGGTCTGAATGGTGGATGATTTCAGGTCGAAGTGCTCTGCTGTAATGGGAGGCACTACAATAGCTGGTTGATGTCCTCCGGTTGGGACTTCAAAGTTTTCGACCAGTGCCCTTCCAGACCTGTTATAAGTCCTCTGATTGTTCCTGGCAGCAAAACCTGCTGCTATCAGCTCTTCAATGTAAAGAGCCATCTGTGCTGGAGTACGTTGCGGCTGTCCTGTGGGTGTTCCTGTTTCGGTTGTGGTGTCTTCTCCGTGCTCAGACATCGCGGCTCGGTGTCTGCGACTTTGCTCTCTGAAAAGTTTTTCGGGATCTTCAAGTGGTGATACCAGTTTGCGGGGCAATCTGGGCATAAACTAGAATAGCCTGAAAATCAGATTTCAAGAGCAGTAAGTCGAAAGAAAGTAACTGTAAAAATAAAAGAAAAACTCTGAGACTTATTCTAATGTCTCTTTAACAAAAACTGTAACCGTTCCCCGGCAACGGCGCCAAAAACTTGACAGCGTAAACCTATCTGCTTTTTCGCAAGTGTACGATCAAGTAGTATAGAGTATGTAATTGTGACTCTGGTTGTCGAACCCACGAGAACAGTTTAAGTTGTTGCTAATTAGAATTAGAATAAGGCACGAAGTTTGTAAAAAGGAGGAAGGTTTGGGATTTGACTATACTAAATTGTAATAAATAAAAACAGTAAAAAGCTTATTTTATTTTTCTTTTGAATATTTTGCAGAAATTGTTGTAGTTGTAAAAGTTGATAATTCTAAAAATCTAGATTCCAGGATCCCCTAGGGTTACTTTCCAGCTTTCATGGTATATTTGATTTCAGAAACACACAGTGGTTTTGTTTATGCCAGCATACCAACAGTACAATCTCCTCTCGGTCTCATGCACCTATCACTCTCCTGCAGATTTTCGGGTCCTCTCGGTCCACCTAAATCTGCAGGTTCGTTCTAAGTCTGCTAGGGTTACAGGTTCTCCTCTCGGTCTCCCCCTAAACTTCTAACAGTTGGTCTAATGCTTCTGGGCTAGTCCCCCGATTCTCTTCACCTCTCGGTCCATCAAGGCAGAGTACTAAATCCTGTCTTTTCTTCCTAACGTTCACTGGTCACTCTCGCGCACCAGATCCTGTCTGTAACACTCCTGGGTGATCAAGCCATTCATGTATGTAAATAAAATCAAAGACAGAATAATAAACAAACCATCCTGTATTAAGACTTAGCTAGCCATGCATCTGAAAATCAAAACAACCAAGTCTGCTGAATTCATAAACCCTAGGTTCACCGAGAACCTAGGCAAAAGGTCTAGCTAGCTTGCATTATTCAAAAACAATGTTTCATAAAAAGAGAAAAGATCAAACTAGTTATTTTTCTGAAGATACTGGAAAACTGCTCCAATCCTGCTCTGCTCCAACTCCTGGCTGCTGTGAAACTGGCTGCTGATGATGATAGCTGTGAGTGTGTATGTGTTCGTAACCCTAAAACAGTGCTGAGACACCTCCTTTTATATTGCCACAGTCTCCAAAACTGATGCACGAAATTCCTGTTTTACCCTCGAAAAGACCCGTCCTGGAAGCTTCTGGAACCCATGCGTTCGAACGCACACTTCCTGCGTTCAAACGCAGTGCGTATGAACGCACACCCTTCTGCGTTTGAACGCAAGACTTAGCCGTTTTTCCATTTTTCTCTTCTGGCTCCTGAACCCATGCGTTTGAACGCAGCTCCTCTGCGTTTCAACGCACCCCTTGGCCGTTTCTTCTCTTGAGTGTTGAGCCCTGCGTATGAACGCACAACGCCTGCGTTTGAACGCAGGACTTAGCTTTTCTGCACTTTTGGTCTCTGACTCCTGCGTTTGAACGCAGCCTGCCTGCGTTTGAACGCAGGACTTAGCCAAATTCTGCCATTTTTCCTGCTGCTCCTGTCTTGTGCGTTTGAACGCAGCTCCTGCGTTTGAACGCACCACTTAGCATTTTTTTCCTCTTTTTCTGCTCAACTTTCCTGACACGCTGCCTCCCATCCAAGTAAATCTCATGCATTTTTCGGCACCTGTTACCTGCACATCATAACACGCACCCGCGATCATATCCAACAAACAAAAGTATGCATAAAATTACTCAAATTTTGCAATCATGATCTATAAATCTCTGCCTCGTATCAGGTGGAAAATAAGCTGAAAATGGCCAAACTCAACTCTCACAGGGTTAAAACCAATGGTAAAAAGATGTCCCAGACTAATACATTTTCAAGCTGTCACCCGATAGCCTCCCAACAAAGGCTTGGTGTGCTTGCACCCCCTGTTTCAGAGGTCAACCAGTGGAAACCCAATCTTCCCATCAAACCTGACAGATCTTGATCATGAACTCACCAAACTCCTCTTGAATCACAATGTAACCTGGCTCTGATACCACTTGTTAGGATTCCAATACGCGAGAAAACAAGAGAAAGAAAGAAAACAAAAGCAAGATCAAGAACACAAGAATTTACGTGGTTCACTAGTTTTGAGACTAGCTACATCCACGGCCAAACCAACCAATTTATTGATGAGAAGCCAATACCAATTACAAGCACACACCAAGTCATGACCCTAGCATCTACTTATCTATATAATAAAATAGAACGGTGTTTCCCGCCAAAACGAATTCAACTGGGCAATCTTGATCGTTGATTTTCTCAACTTTTAATCTCGGCCGCTCTTTGTCTCTTGATATATTTTATAATCAACTATCAATCTAAACTAAACTACGATAGTGCCATTGAATATGAAACGGAAAATCCATAAATACATTCCGATCTTTATTTCACCCATCAATACATCCTTAATTATCTATTTTGAAGAGGAAGGTGCAGTATTACGTTATAGTAATATATATAAAATTTCCTTTACCAAATTGATTAGAGAAATATTCCTAAACAATCAATCATTATCTTGAAAAAGGAATGTAAGTAAAGACTATTATATAGCATGCACAATTCAAAATGGAAATCACAAGTTAAATAAATAATATGACACGATTTTTTAGCAGGTCCTTCCCGTCAATGTTGATGGAATGAATAAACAAATGGTAAGTTCTAATTTTGGCAAACTTTGTATGTAATTGTGTATGTCTTTTAATTTTATTTTCTAATTGAAAACTTTATTTAGTTGAGTTGCTACATGTAGAAGTTTCACTTGAAATTTTTGTTTTGTTAATTTACTTAGGTATTGCATACCGTGCCCTACGGGCACGGGTAATTAGCTAGTATACTAATACAAGACTTGGAGCCCAAGTAATGTCCAAAACTAATCCGAGACAAACTAGGAAATAATTCCTAAATTGTTTCCTGACCCAGTAAGGACACTACCAAATATATTAGTCAAAGTAGACCCCTACAAGGAATCAAAGAGATTCCTTGCTGCCAAAGTAATGTAATTACTTCCAAAAACTATTAGCCTCTTTTGACCATCCCATGCTAGGATTTTGAATCAACCAAAAAACCCAACACATAACACCGCGCATCAATATGGATTGAGCAGCTTCTTCAGTAAACAACCAAGAATTGTACTCTTGGCATTAGCTAAAATCAGGGTCATCTACAATCTCCGTGCGCCTTCTCGGCTCCTCACTCCACTCAAATCTATCATCAGTGCTCAGCCTTGGTTTTCCATATGTAATTTTCTCTCTACTATATCACAGACTTCTTACAAAGCTATTAGTTGCAGATGAGCATAGAGTATAATTACTGTTTCTACTTCAGCCCTTTGTATTAATGGAAGCTGCCCATCTTAGTACGTGGTACGCTCTCTCATCACCGCCAATTGACGCCTAGAGCAGTCACATTTTCACAATAAGAAATGCTTACAACTGAGATAATACAAAAGGCTAATGATTAACAATTAACTCGAGTTGTTAAACAGGGCCAGTTCCGAGCAGTCACTGATGCGTACCAGTATCGTACCAGTAGCTTGAGAGGCTACAAATCTGCAATTTGAGAAGCAGAAATTATGTAATTAGACTACGAAAAGAGTATGAAAGAAAACGAAACTAAATCAATTCATTCATCTCATGATTGAAAATTCTGACCAAACTACAATATAAATAGTACGCTTAACTCTAACCTAGACTCTTACGGGCCAAAGCCCCGTCTACTAACTAACTAAATAAGTATCTAATTAAATAAATAAACTATTTCACAAAATAAAATAAACAATTAACGACTAATCCAAAATAATCAATAAAGTTGATAATATGGGTGACCCGTATATTACGGTTGACCCGTATCAGTCACACAGCACATGGCAAGGCTTTAAGATCCCGACTATCTAATGTGATATCTGAACAAATCAGAAGAAAAGTGTAAATGTCTGTCCCTAGAGTGAAAGAACAAAATTTATTTCATATTCTTAGAGCATCTCCAGTACTAGGAGGGAAACATTATGTAAATTATTGAAAAAACTATTCTTTTAAATAACAAATAATGAAGATTTCAAGAGTCTTGTCCAGTAGTGATTATGTAAAAGATATGTAATAACATTTTTAGTTTTTTTTTAATGCTAGAAATGTTGACACACGGAGAGAAAATAGTGGAAGTTGGTGAGAATTTAGGAAACATATTATTACCCACATAAATATGGGAGGAAAATGATTTTACATAACAAAAAATCATCGCCAAATTTGGCGAAGTGGATACATAATTTGTGTTTTATCTATCAAGATACATATGCTATTGGAGTCCAATTTTTACCAAGTTATTTATCATATACCTAACAAAACTGATTTACATAATGTATTGGAGATGGGAGTTCAAACCATGGAGATCTTCCTTCTAATGGAGACATGTTCAGAACATAACACGGCGCATCAAAATATTCCTTTTTATTATATGCTAAGAATGACATGGTACGAGTTGGTTAAAACAGTAGAGCTCTCTGTAGACTAGATGATGCTCATTTACAGTAATGTGGCTTGGTTCGATATCTTACCAAATGCTAGAAGCACTGATTTTTATCATCCAGTTTTCATAAGAGACTTTATCTTTGCTGGTTACCTGGAGACTGTCCGCATCGTTCTTGATGTCACAAGACGAATAAAGAAAAAAAAAACATAAACAAAATTTCATATGGAAAACTGATCTTCACGAGTAAATATGTGTCTGAATATTAAAAAAGACATCCCAAAAGATTATAAAGCTCACGTAATCTGAAGATCTTCAATTTCAGGGGCTGGGCCGCTTAAACACTATTTCGTTCGATTGCTCTAAAAACCAAACTTTATCCTATTTAGTAATGAAGTCGGCCAACTTCCTTCTCTTCCTTTGTTGTAGGGTCGTAGTAAATCAACTTTTTCGGGTAAGATGAACCAATCTTAAGGATTTTGCCACAGTTCATGATCTCGAACGCAGTACCATAGATTTGGCATCCGAAACTATACAATCTTGACAAGGAATCAGCAATTCCGTAATCCTTCATCACCCACACTTCAAGTCTACTTCCGGCGCCTCCAAAAAGGGCAAGCGAACCTTGGAAAGTTGTAAGTCGTTTCTGTAGTTTGCCTCCTACATAGGTGGCATACGAATCTCATATAATTTTTCTTTCATCATGTTATAACACAAGATGACATCGAGACATAATAGCCTTTTTCCGAGAAAACCAATGGGAGCTCCCTTTCACAAAGGTGTTAGGGAATTGAATGTGCTTGTCTGTTAATACTTCATAATCGGAATTGCCACCAATCCTTTTCCAAGGATAAGCTCATCTTTGGCGAGGATTTCAGCTATGAAGTGGGTTCAATTCCAGGGGGGTTCAATTCCAAGTGGGTTCATTTCAGGAACCAATTCACAACCCGAGATTTACCAACGAAACTCGATCGAATTCGGGCAAACCTATAAAGATATAGAAATCAGAGGAAAGAACTGAAGAATTCAAAGAGAGAGATGACAGAAAGAGAATGTCTTTAGCGTTTTCTGGGTTTCTAGCTCAATTTCTGTTCAGTTTTCCTGTGTTTTGTGGGTCGCATTATTATGTTTTTGTTATGAGGTACATGACCCGACAATGAATCTCAGGGTTTTTTTTTTTTGTGTTTGGTTCTTTTTTTTTTTGGGTTCGATTCTATGAGTTTTTCTGGGTTCGATACTTCGATTCGACTGTCTATTTGGTTGAATCGGTGGGTCAACGAGCTACTATAGTTATGTCTCAGATTGAGTTGGGGTTTTTTTGGTATAAAGTTATGGAATCCGGGGTATTGGTTTGATCTTTAAGGTCTTCCTGATGATCAGATTGGGAAATTGTGGTGGCGGGGTATTTGTATTGATCGGAATCTGGGTAAAACAGGGCGGTAGTGGCAGTGGTTGCGGCTGAGATGGTTGTAAACCGTGGTGGTATTCATATGTTTACTATTAATACCGTTTTGCCCTTAAACAAAAGGATTTATTAGTCAACTAACGGTTTATTCCGTTATGTGATTGACGGAAAATATTTACCAGTTTCACATTGACGTTTTGATTACAAATGGGGTACATTCTCAGCAAGTTTAAAACTGGGTATTGCAATGTGATAGTTTCACTATACTAGGGATATGCATTAGGTAATTAAGATTTAAGCCTATGATCTATTTGGTGCTGTCAATACGCTTGAAACTAAAATAACGACCCTATCCTTTTACAACAACATCTAAGTTACCTTTGTGATGGACAAACACAAATCCAACAACCCCGTCATTTCTCAAAACCATTACGCTTCTTAAACCGCGCTATGTAGGACTCTCATGATAAATAAAAGATGTTATAGGGAGGATTGGGTGTGAAATATGCCAAATATTTTGCTCATACATCGACAAATTCTGACCAACACAGTCCAAGAACTCGGGCCGTTAACCTATAAATAGTGAATGTGAGTCTCTTCGGATTGGCTTATTATTGCACAATGTAGGCTGCTGTCAAGTGATTTCCAGGTTTCCAGATCAAGCGAGAACATAGGAGCGCTAACAAGGCTGCTGACTATCTTGCCTGTTCTGCTATTCCTGTTATTTTCCTTTTTCGCTGTAAACAATTTTAATTTATGTCGGATGTTGTACGCTCCCCAGTTTATAGGAGATGTTCTTGTGAAGGATTGTAGGGGTTTGTCCTCCCCCTTTGAAAGTTTTGCCTTGATTTTTCTTAATCGATTCACTTGATAATAAAAAATAAGTTGCTTACAAAGATGCGTTTCAAAGCAAAGCATCACATAAAAAAATCCTCCTTCACATATGTCGACATTGCAAAGATATGAGTAGGTCAACAGAGGACTCTCTCTCTCAAGTCAAAACTAAGTATTGGGAAACTGGATCTTATTACAAGTGTATAGGTGACACGAGAAATAAACGTTTTTGAAAAAGACATCAAACATCACGCAGTCTAAATCTTCAACCTCTGGGCCATGGGCTAGGGATCCAGCTGTTTGCGTCTTTGACAGTCCTTCCATTGCTCCAAACAATAAACTCTTTCGTACTTGAAAACGCGAGTCTCTCCATGTAAGCACGATGAACTTACTGTACATCGAACAAACTTCTCCCTACTGGTTGTAGGATCATAGTAACTGAAATTTTCCGGTTCGTTTCTGGAAATCTTTAGAATCTTACCGTTCTCCATGATCTCGAACTCATAATTAAATACACACCATTCAAAGCGATACAATTTTGACCAGGAGTCTGCAATGCCATAATCCTTCATCACCCACAAATCTATTACTTCAGTTCTAATGTCTGCAAAAAGGGCAAGTGAGTCACGGAAAGTTGTAAGACGACTTAGAGACCATCTGTCCTTCAGAGGCGGCATATTAATTTCTTGGAATTCTTCTTCCAACAAGTTGAAACACAAGACGACCTCGTGTCTCAATTTTCTTTTATTTGCAATCCAGTGGGTGCGCCCGTTCACAAAGGTGTTAGGGGATCGGTAGTTTTGTTCAACTAAGACATAATAGTCGGTTCTGCAACTAATGCTCTTCCATGAATCCGATAGCAAGCTATAAACCTCGATTTCTAAAGCCCCGAGAAAAGATGTATCGTACTCTAGCTTCACGACCTTGTAGTCACCCGTCTCGTGGACAAACCCGGATCCGAGAGCTATATGCCCACAAATGTTGTCTGAGCTCTTGATAATGTTGACTTTGTTAAGGTAAGTGTTCCAAAGAAATATATTGTATACTATATTAGATTCTTCATAAGGCTCCAAGTGTATAGTCTCAATAAAGCATGCCATCCCATTATAGTAACCCGCTAAATATCTATGCATTGACTCATAAGCTGTGAGTCCGAGTAGTTCCTTGGGCTGGATTGGAGTGTCGACACAACCGTTGAAGGTATAAAGATGTACTTCATCACTTTTATAGGACATGTACACCCTAGTTTCGGAATCTTGTACCAAGTAAAGAGTGATTGCTCCAAGGTGTTTAGTTATAAAAGAGCGCCATGTTGTACAAACCCACGTGCAATGTCGGATTTCTCTGTCCGGGAGTCTCTTGATAATGATGAAAAGTATATCTTCAGACATTCTTGGCCATCGACTTTGTTTTCCCAGAGCTTCTTGTACTCGAGAAGACCTAGTAATGTCATAAGAACACAAGTATGACATCCAAATAAATATAAGATCTCCAATTCGTTATTAATACACGAAGTAATGGACATTTGAACACTTAAGTACAAGTTCACCACTATAACTCAAAACCTCTCGTTTATAATGTTATAATGATTCGCCATTATTAATGTTCCCCTTAGGATAGTAGTAGGTTCTCACAGGTTATTGTACTTGAGAAGGCTTTATAATGTTATAATGATTCACCATTGTTAACACATAAAGCGAGAAACATCTGAACCTTGCAGTGCCCTTCCCTCAGGGTGCTAGCTCATATGGTTATGGACGACGATTATGCTCAAGTTCACCAGCAGAGTTCAAGACCACCTCCCTAGTGTGTTCATACTTCATACCATGTTATCGGAATAAATGAAGAAATACATATAAAATATTAACCCAATTCCAATATAGAACGCTCTAATAACAAAATTTTAGTAAAATTTGGCAAAAAGAAAACAATACATGGATGATACGAATATTGATCAATGTTATACGAAAGAGAGAAAATATAAGGAGCTGAAATAGGGTACCTCTTCGAAATTTTTGCGGCGGAAGCTTGTCTTCATCGTCGGTGGCCGTGTACGGTGCTTGGAGATTCTGCCTTTTGTTTCCGCGTCATGATGAACTCTCTCTGCAGAAGATTGAGGCTTTTCATGTTTCTAGTGTTCATAGTGATGGGTGTGGAGGTAAGTAATTGGCCAATCTATATAGAAACTGATGGTGGATGCTGAAGTACGGCAGGAGAGGAATTGGCGCAACGACGGCAGCGCGGTGGTTTTCTTGTCCAAGTATTATGACGCTGAGGGGGGAGAAGCTAGATGAAGCTGAATGCAAGTTTAGGGTAGGGTTTGGAATTGGAGCTAGCTTCGTTATTTTATATATCTTATTGAATTTGACCTCAGGATCGAATTGAAAATCATCCCAAACATGAAAGGTGTCACTGAAAAATCAATAAAGTACTTTTCTAAACAAACAAGGGCAGTCAACTACTCTATGTGGCGTAATTTGAGTCTTAAGTGTGTAGGTATGGGCATTGTTACTGTGGCCCTTATCCGATAAGCCTTACCGTACGTACGGCGGAAAACAATGGAAGCATATTTTGAACTTGTGCCAAGGCTAAAAGTCAACAATACAACCAATGGCGGAGACCAGTGGGGGCTATAGCCCCCGCTCAAATTTGAAATTTGCGATTTTTACTTTATATTTTGTTTATTAATTATATTAGTCCCCACTCAAGTTTTGGTATTTACAATATTTACCCTACATTCCGTTAATATAACTACATTAGCCCCCACTTGTGTTACAAATTCACCTTCGTAATCTAATAAAGTCATTATTTTGACCCTTAAATACTTCAAAATGTATCAAAAGATCCGTCATTGAAATTAAAATTTTTTCTAGCCCCCCACTGGGCCAAATTTTGGATCCTCCCCTGAATGCAACTATTTCTACCGGGAAGATGAATTTTCGAGTTCATAGTGTGCTCCAGTTCTTCAAGAACTTCAGGAGATGGTAACAACACTGAGTAGGAGACTCGAGAAGGCCGAGAATGCTTCAAAACCCAACTATTTTCATGTGATACGTTGTATGTTGTTATTTTTTTCATTATCATCGTCTTAATTACAAAGTAAGCTAGTTTATGCTCTATTTATTTCTAATGTTGCTTGTGTTTAATTAAGGATTTAGGTTTTGTTAGGAATGTTATCTCACTTATTATCTTAACTAATACTATTATTATCTTTGTGATTAATCTTTTTAATTAACGTTTTATCAATGTTATCTTAAAATTCTCTTATTGTGCATCTTTTATTCTTGAGGGCCGCTATGCTTCACCCTTTTTTCACCCTTTAATTTCACCTCCTATGTGTCAAGATATGATTGTTGTTAACTATTTAATTTAAGATCTTTTTATAATCGACCAATCATAAACATCCACGTATGTGGTCAAATCAAAAGGTGAAGAAAAATGGTGACATTTAGCATTTCTCTTTATTATTAACTGTTAATTATGTTATCTAGATTAAAAATGAATCATTTCTGAGACCACCATTTTTGTCTGGGTGCGGGCAGTTTCATAATAACCAGTAAACCGGCTAAGCCCGTCACCCTGGGGACGCACCGAAGTTTTTCCTATAGTTTGGGCCCACTAAACTCAACAAGGTTAATAAAAATAGGTTAAAGATTGAATTTTGTAAAAGTGGCTTGAGGACTGTAGTGTAATTTTGCAGGGACTAAACTGAGAAGAAGAAGAAAATGAACAAAAACGTATAAAATTAAATTTTGGAAGTTGTATAGCCCCATTTGTACTTGTGTGCATCAGCCACTGGCCCTTGTAGTATACTCCGGGCGAAGAGCGGTCAGGGGAGTTAGAGATAAATATGACGCTTTAGTTAGTATGTGAAGTCGACCTCATGAGCCCTTTCATGGTTTCGAAAGAAATGTTCTTTATGTGATTTACTTGTTCTTGTGAATCTGATACAACCAGTATCGTTACCAGTAGCTTGAGGCTACGAATCTCTATCAGTAGTTCGTGAGACTACGAAAAACTACGAATAAAACTGAAAATAAACTGAATAAACTGAAAAACAATTCTCATTCCATGCTTAAAGCTGAAGAATTACACTGTTTAAATAGTAAAATAGCTAACCCTAACCTTGACTGCTTGACCTAATGGGCTCGGCCCAGTCTACTAAGTAATTAAATAAACGACTAACAAAATCATTTAAATAAATAAACTAATTAACAAATAATATTAAGTAAATAAATAAATTATACGGTAATAAATAAATAATACGGTTGACCCGTATCAGAATCGGTTGTTGGTTTTAATTCACTTGCAAGTATTGAGATGAATATACGATCTATTTGGTGCGGTCGATACAGTTGAAAGTAAGTATGGCAAATCATGTGAAAGGTTCGAACTCAGTAACTTCACATAAAATAACTGTGGCGATATCTTTTTACAACATTACAAAATTACCTTTGTGATGAACAAACACAAAAACAACCCCGTCAATTCTCAAAACCATTACGCTTGTTAAACCGTGCTCTCTAGGACTTTCGTGATAAAGGATGTTATAGGGGAAAATTGCGTGTAAAATGCGCCAATGATTTTGCTCATACATCCACGAATTCTAGCCAATCTAGTCCAAGAACTCAGCCCGTTAACCTATAGGTAGTGAATGTGAGTCTCTTCGGATTGGCCTTTTATTGGACAATGTAGGCTGCTGGCAAGTGATTTCCTGGTTTCCAGATCAAGAGAGAACATAGGAGTGCTAACAATGCTGCTGACCATCTTGCCTGCAAGAGTTTCTGTTTTAAAGTCTGATATTCCTGTTCTTTTCCTTTTTCGCTGCAAACAATTTTAATTTATGTCGGATGTTGGATGCTCCCCAGTTTATAGGAGATGTTCTTGTGAAGGATTGTAGGGGTTAGTCCTTCCCCCTTGAAAGTTTTGCCTTGATTTTTCTTAATCGATCCCTTTGATAATAAAACTAAGTTGCGTACAAAGATGCGTTTCAAAGCAAAGCATCACATAAAAACTCCTCCTTCATATATGTCGACATTGCAATGATATGAGCAGGTCAATAGAGGACTCTCTCTCAAGTCAAAGCTACGTATTGGGAAACTGGATCTTAGTACAGGTATATAGGCGACACGAGAAATAAACGTTTTTGAAAAAGACTTCAAAACTCACGCAATCTAAATCTTCAACCTCTGGTCATGGGCTAGAGAACCAGCTGTTTGCGTCTTTGACAGTCCTTCCATTGCTCCAAACACGAAACTCTTTCGTACTTGAAAACGTGAGTCTCTCCCTGTTAACACAGTGAACTTTCTGTACATCCAACAAACTTCTCCTTCCCGCTGGTGGGATCATAGTAACTGAAATTTTCCGGGTCCTTTCTAGAAATCTTTAGAATTTTACCATTCTCCATGATCTCGAAGTCATAACTATATACACAACATTCGAAGCGATACAATTTTGACCAGGAGTCTGCAATGCCATAATCCTTCATCACCCACACACCTAGTGCCTTAGTTCTAACGTCTGCAAAAAGAGCAAGTGAATCACGAAAAGTTGTAAGACGACTCAGATACAAGCTGTCCTTCAGAGGTGGCATATCAATTTCTTGGAATTCTTCTTTCAAAAAATTGAAGCACAAGACGACATAGTGTCTCAATTGCCTTTTATATGCAATCCAGTGGGTGCGCCCATTCACAAAGGCGTTAGGGGATCGATTGTTTGGTTCAACTAAGACATAGTAGTCGCTTGCGCAAGTAATGCTCTTCCATGAATCTGATATCAAGCGATAAACCTCAACATCAAAAGCCCGGGGAAAAGATGTGTGGTACTCTAGCTTCACCACCTTGTAGTCACCCGTCTCTTGGACAAACCCGGATCCAAGAGCTATATGCCCACAAATGTTGTCTGAGCTCTTGATAATGTTGAATTGATTGAGGTGAGTGTTCCAAAGAAATATATTGTACACTATATTACATTCTTGATAAGGCTGCAAGTGTATAGTCTCAATAAAGCATGCCATCCCATTAGAGTAATCCGCTAAATATCTATGACATGGCTGATAAACTGTGAGTCCGAGTAGTTTCTTGGGCCGGATAGAAGCATTGACGCAACCATTGAAGGCATAGAGACATACTTCATCACTTTTAGAGGACATGTACACCCTAGTTTTGGAATCTTGTATTAAGTAAAGAGTAATTGCTCCAAGGTGTTTCGTTATAAAAGAGCGCCATGCGTTACAAACCCACGTGCGCTATCTTTTTACAACATTACATAATTACCTTTGTGATGGACAAACACAAATCCAACAACCCCGTCAATTCTCATAACCATTACGCTTCTTAAACCGTGCTCTGTAGGACTTTCGTGATAAAGGATGTGATAGAGAAAATTGCGTGTGAAATGCGCCAATGATTTTGCTCATACATCCACGAATTCTAACCAATATAGTCCAAAAACTCGGCCCATTAACCTATAAATAGTGAATGTGAGTCTCTTCGGATTGGCCTATTATTGCACAATGTAGGCTCCTGGAAAGTGATTTCCAGATTTCCAGATCAAGCGAGAACATAGGAGTGCTAAGAAGGCTGCTGACCATCTTGCCTGCAAGAGTTCCTATATTTAATTCTGATATTCCTGTTATTTACCTTTTTCTCTGCAAACAATTTTAATTTATGTTGGATGTTGAATGCTCCCCCGTTTATGGAAGATGTTCTTGTGGAGATTGTAGGGGTTTGTCCTTCCCACTTGACTGTTTTGCCTTCATTCTTCTTAATCGTAAAAAATAAATTGCATACAGAGATGCGTTCAAAGCAAAGCATTACATAAAAAATCCTCCTTCATATATGCCGAGATTGCAATGATATGATAGGTCAACAGAGGACTCTCTCTAGACAAAACTACATATATGGAAAGTGGATCTTATTAAGAGTATATAGACGACACGAAAAATAAACGTTTTTGAAAAAGACTTCAAAACTCATGCAAATCTTCAACCTCTGGGCCATGGGCTAGGGAACCCGCTGTTTGCGTCTTTGACAGTCCTTCCATTGCTCTAAACACCAAACTTTTTCGTGCTCAGTAACGCGAGTCTCTCCTTGTAAGCACAATGAACTTTCTGTACATCGAACAAATTTTTCCTTCCCGCTTGTAGGATCGTAGAAACTGAAAGTTCCCGGGTTCTCTCTAGAAATCTTAAGAATTTTACCGTTCTCCATGATCTCGAAATCAGCACTAAATACATACCAATTGAAGCGATACAATCTTGACCAGGAGTCTGCAATGCCATAATCCTTCATCACCCACACATCTAGTACTTGAGTTTTAATGTCTGCAAAAAGGGCAATTGAGTCACGGAAAGTTGTAAGACGTCTCAGAGACCAGCTATCGTTCAAAGGCGGCATATTAATTTCTTCGAATTCTTCTTCCAAGAAATTGAAGCACAAGACGACCTCGTGTCTCAATTGCCTTTTATATGCAATCCAGTGGGTGCGCCCTTTCACAAAGGCGTTAGGGGATCGGTAGTGACGTTCACCTGCGACATAATAGTCGGTTGTGCAACTAATTCTCTTCCATGAATCCGATATCAAGCTATAAACCTCGACTTCAAAAGCCTTGGGAAAAGATCTGTCGTACTCTAGCTTCACGACCTTGTAGTCACCCGTCTCTTGGACAAACCCGGATCCGAGAGCTATATGCCCACATATGTTGTCTGAGCTCTTGATAATGTTGACTTTGTTGAGGCAAGTGTTCCAAAGAAATATATTGTATACTATATTAGATTCTTGATATGGCTGCAAGTGTATAGTCTCAATAAAGCATGCCATGCCATTAGAGTAACCTGCTAAATATCTATGACAACTTGGCTCATAAGCTGTGAGTCCGATTAGTTTCTTGGGCCGGATAGAAGCATTGACACATCCATCGAAGGCATAAAGATGTACTTCATCACTTTTATAGGTCATGTACATCCTAGTTTGGGAATCTTGTACCAAGTAAAGAGTGATTGCTCCAAGGTGTTTCGTTATAAAAGTGCGCCATGCTCTACAAACCCACGTGCACCGTCGGATTTCTCCTACCGGAAGTCTCTTGATAATGATGAAAAGTATATCTTCAGGCATGCTTGCCCATCGACTTTGTGCTCCCACAGCTTCTTTCACTCGAGAAAACCTAATAATGTCATCAGAATATAAGTATCACATCCCAATTAATTAAACGAATTACATGGCAATAGCGTTCTTCTTTTGCCATATGTGATTTAATTAGCATTTCTTATATGCCATTAGTCAAGTCTATTTTCCAACGTGGCATATCTGTGTAAGATTTCAGTCACTTAACGTGTATTTTATCTAAAATTCAGCTCTTTCACTTCTCTATGTCTTGAGATTTGAAACATTTCACTCAACTTTTGATTTTTCAATGGAATCTGTGGTGTTCAATGAAGCTTTTATTTTTATATGAATTATGTGATATTCATTGAAACTTCTGATGTTTCTATGATATATTTGATATTCAATGAACCACGTCTTTTCATTCAAGAAATAAATAGATATATCAAAAAAGACAAAAGATTGAAACTGATGGGAAAGCTTTAGTTTTGTCACCTAATTGTCATATCAATGGAAATCCATGTTCGCATCCTTCGCTAATTGTATGTAATTTGTTCTTCGTTATGGTAAATATATTTGACTAAAAAAATTAGCTAGAATGTTATTTACATGCAATTATTAACATCTCTAATGTACGAACTTAAACTACTACCTTGGAATTTGAGAATCTATATGACATGAAAAACTTTTACATTCCTCTCCTTTCTGTACCGATTTCCATGCAAAGATGTGCATTCCTCATCGTATTATACTGGAATTTGAGTCAATGTTTCACCTTCCAAGATTGAAGGAATAACACCAAAAATAAAAGAAATACAATCAACCTTAGTTTAGATATGCTTGAATTGTGCTGAGAAACATAGCTCTCTTATTTACTTTCTTAAAATGTAGGTGTTACTGTTGTGTCGAAGGCAAGCGATACAATTCTTCCTCAAGAAAAACGAAAAATCACCATGTTGCAATATTATTCGGAATGTTTTACAGCCTTCCATTTCCTTTATTATTCAGCATTCTGCAGTCATAGAGGTACTTCCGAAATGATTTTGTCTCTATAATCAAGTATGTTGGCTTTCAGTTTCTCACTGAAACTTAGAGTATAAGGTCCATAACAGCAGAATTGAGATGTAGGTTCTCTGTTTACTTTCTTCCAATTTTCGGTGGACCGTTCGATTATCTGAGTGGAGCAATATTCTTGACCAAATCAGACGACAATAAATTTTACATGGCTCACTACTATTTGAACTTCTGTTATGATTTCCCAAAATAGATTTATGTTCTTGTACTGTATCTTCAAGTGTGGATTCTCTATTTACTATAGTGGCATTCCTTTTATAATGGAGCTAACATAACTGTTTATAGAAGTCTCATGTTCATATATATAGTTTTCTGAATATTTTGATGCCCTATAGGGTAAACACATTGTTGTCTTATCTCAAATATATAGTTCACATTAACCCTTCCATATCTGAAAAAAAAAAATAGGTTCTTGACTTGATATCCTTCTTCTACATTCTTTTTCTTTTTACTGGTGAGATCCATTGGCATTCTTGCGGTTGGAAACTATAGTTGCAACATGAGCACTAGGCCTTAATGAACTTATGGGACACAACCGATGTATGGAGTTTTCTGGTATGGACTTATAAGTAGTTAAATCAGCCTTACAAGTCTATTGAATCAATAAGGTGTGTTTTGGTTAGACATCTAAACGATTTTTTGTATCTTATTTTATAAGTTCTATGATAAAAGTGGTGTAATGACCCGTGCATAGCACCCGATATTGCACCTAAAAGTTGAATATAAGTATTGAAGGTGATGAATTTATATGTTAAGTTGAAGAAGATTGCTGTGAACAATTGAATGTGAACCAAAAAAACTCATAGCATAGCATTCAACCAGTAATTTGGAACTTAGGAGAAAGTATTAACATAGATGTGATAGATATATTAGAGAAAAGTATCTCATAAATACTGCGGAACAAAGCATGAACACGGACGTACAAGTTCACCACCATAATTCAAAACCTCTCGTTCACCTCCCCTTACGATAGTAGTAGGTTCTCACAAGTTTTTGTATTTAAGAAAGCTTTATATTGTTATAATGATTCGCCATTATCAACACACAAAACGGCGAAACATTTGAACCTCGTAGTGCCCCTCCCCTCAGGGTGCTAGCACATATGGTTAAAGACGATTATGCTCAAGGTCAAGACCCCCTCCCTAGCTCAAAACATCTCCAATATGTTATTCATATAGCTGTTATGTTTAAAGTATAAACGAGATGAGTAAATTGTAGTATTCAATATCTTTATATTTTTTTTAACCATGTTCATGGCGGTTATGTCTTGAATTCCGTAAAATTTTCTTGCCGGAATGATTGAGAAGGTGCCACGTATTATTTAACTAATCATTTAACTAACATTATTGGGACACTTACTAAAATTTTACGATCTTTAAAATAAAAATGTACTATTTTCATCAAATTATGTATAAATTTTAGATAATATTGCTCGAGATGCTCTCAGGGTAGTAGTAGTATGTTCATACCTCATACCATGTTATGTGAATAAAAGGAAAAATAAAAAATATTAACCCAATTCAAATCTAGAACCCCCTAATAATCAAAATTTAGTAAAATTTGGCAAAGATCAATGTTATTAGAAATCGAGAAAATATAAGGAGTTCCTGTATGGTACCTCTTCGAAAATTTTGCGGCGGAAGCTGGTCTTCTTCGTTGGCTGCCTTGTACGGTGCTTAGAGACTCTGATTTTTGTTTCCTCGTCATGATGAACTCTCTCTGCACTCGTAGTGTTCCTTTGTGATGGGTGTGGAGGTAAGTAATTGGCCAATCTATATAGAAACTGATGGTGGATGCTCAGGTACGGCAGGAGACGAAGTGGCGCAACGACGGCAGCGCGCAAGGATTATGATGTAGTTTAGGGTTTGCTTATTGGAGCTAGTTTCGTGATTTTATATATCTTATCGAATTTGACCCCAGGATCAGATTGAAAATCATCCCAAACATGAAGGGTGTCACTGAAAAATCAATAAAGTACTTTTTCTTTACAAATCCGGTTGACGACAAAACAATTTCTCAAAAAAAAAAAAAAAAAAAAAAAAACTTGTGGCGTAACTTGGGAATTATATTTTGGACTTGTTGATCTCGGAAAAGCTAAGTACATTGGTTACAGGTCAGGTCGTCTGATTACAGGTCAGGTCGTCCGGAAATTCTCTTGGAAATGATGGTAAAGTACTTCATGACTTGAGCTTTCTTTCTTCTTTAACCAACTCCACAAATTTGGAATATTTATCTTTGCGGAAAAATACTTTTGGAGGAGAGTTGCCGGGTTTCATCGGAAACTTTTCGAGTAATAATCTCAGAATACTGCTTTTAAACAACAATAGTTTCTCCGGAAGTATCCCTGACCAGATAGGAAATCTGATGAGTCTTAACACGCTCAATTTATGGGGAAACAAATTCACCGGAAACATTCATTCAACTATTGGGAAGTTGAAAAACTTAAAAAGACTCGGTCTCTCTTCAAACAAGCTGAAAGGTACTATCCCGCTATCGTTCGGAAACTTGAGCATTTTAATTGAACTTTATTTAGGACAATACATTCTTCATGGTAACATCCCTTCCAGTCTCGGGAGATGCACGAATTTGCAGCAACTTTATTTGTTCTCAAACAATCTTCAAGGCCACATACCAAAGGAAATCTTCTCTAATCCATCATTATACTCTTTAGACCTTTCGAACAATCGTTTGACAGGGAGGCTCCCAAAAGAAGTCGGAACGTTGATAAACCTTGTGTCTTTTGATATTTCTCAAAATATTATCACCGGGAAAATTCCGGGCGCTCTTCGTCTGTGTGTGACTATAGCATTTCTGGACATGCATGCCAACAAATTTGATGGGATTATTTCCCCTACTTTGTCTTCGCTGAGAGGTCTAGAGAAAGTTGATCTCTCCCAGAATAATTTCTCTGGCGAAATTCCCCCCGATCTGGAACACTTCATCTTCTTACGAAATTTAAATATTTCGTTCAACCGTTTCGAGGGTGAGGTTCCTGAAAAAGGTGTATTTAAGAATGTCACAAACTTCCATATGGAAGGGAACACCAAGCTTTGTGGAGGCGTACCTGAACTCCGACTGCCTCGTTGCTAATAGTTATAGGACTCTTATGTAAATAATTAGAGGACTAGTTGTATAATTTAGCGATTGTATTTTAACTATTTAAGGGTGTAAATAATCAATCAAAGGTACGGAAGATTTTACCCACTTTCATGGTATCAGAGCTTTGACCTAGGTCTCTGTTTTCATACCTTCCCGTCACCGGCCTCACGCCACCGCAGACCGCCGTCGTCCTCCCTCTCGGACGACCGCCGCCACTGCAACTTCTTCAGCTTCCGCTCCTCCGGCCACATTCTGAAACGTTGCCTCTTTCTCCGGTCGATTCCATCTCCGGTAGGCTCTGCTCCGGTCGCCTCCGTCTCCGGTAGGCTCTGCTCCGGTCGCCTCCGTCTCCGGTAGGATCTGGTCCGTTCGCCTCCACCGCTTCGCTGCTCACCTCTCGCCATACGAGTATCTCCTCAGTGAGATCTGTTAAAACACGTTTTTATCACCACGCGTTCAGCTAGGCTCGGCTCACGCGTTTTCAGCTGCGGCTTGGCTTCCTTCCGGCTCGGCTACTGCGTGGACTGCTCCGGCTCGGCTTCTGACTAGTCTTCGGCTCGGCTTCAGCAGTTGCAGCTCGCTCACTTCTCCTCTCCAAGCAGCAGCCTTCTTTCAAAAACAAAAAAAAAACATATATACAAGCAGCAGCTTACCTTCTCCTACGACGCCATGTCTTCCACCACCAACACAGCCTCCTCTAGCAGCCCCAAGGAGCCCCTCCACCCCGTGTTCCTTGTTAACAACATTGAGAAGCGTGTTCGTTTCACCCTGGACAATGACAAAGTCCAGTATGATCACTGGGCTACGTTTTTCCGCATCCAAACGCACTCCTTTGGCGTCTCGGATCATCTCGACAAAAACCCGCCACCTGCTGACAGTGATCCCCTCTGGAGCTCTATTGATTCGGTAATCCTGTCTTGGATTTACCAAACGATTAGCGATGACTTGGCACTCGCTATCCTCACCCGTGGTCAGACTGCTCGAGACGCCTGGTTGAAGTTAGAGAACCTCTTTCATGACAATCAGGGATCCCGACTAGCAGAACTGGAATTGGAGTTCGTCAATCTGCGCATGGACCAGTGTACGTCCCTCGATGACTACTGTACCAGATTGAAGAACTTAGCGGATCGTATTGGGAATGTCGGGTCTCCAGTCACAAATCAGCGGTTGGTCATTCAGCTCACCAACGGTCTCACTCCTGCCTACACTGGGGTTGCTATGATCATTCAGCAGACTCGTCCCACTTTAGAGTATCTCTCAGCTGTTTCCATGATCCGGCTACACGAGCGTCTCCTTGCTCGTCAGGAGTCGGTCCATCCTAGCCCGCATCAGGTGTTGGTTTCGACTCCCTCGAACCGACAGCCGAATGCCACTTCTCCTAAGTCCGGCAGTCACTCCAGTGGCGGGAATGGAAATCATGGCGGCGGACAGCGTCGGAATGGGAATGGCAGGAACGGTCGTCGCAAATCCGGGACAGGAGGTGGTCAACCAGCTGCTCCGACACCCCCTGATGCACCCTCGGGCTCCCATGGTTCGTGGGTTTGGTGCCCCTGCCCCACAGGGCCCGTGCCTCCCTGCCCTTATCCGACTACGGGTTGGAGTACTCCACGGCCCAGTCATGCTGGCCTTCTCGGTCCACCACCGGCCGCACGTCATCAGGCTCTCACAGCTGCTTCTGGCCATCCAACTGCTACTGATTTGGGTTCTCAGCTCTTAGGCAGGACACTCAGCGTCCCGGATCAGACTTGATACCTTGATTCCGGCGCATCTGCTCATCTCACTCCGCAGTCAGGTATCCTCTCCTCTCTCTCTTCATCTTCTCATTTTCCTAACATACTTGTGGGAAACGGCAATAGCATTCCAGTGAAAGGATCTGGCAATCACACCCTCACCACCAACACCCGTTCCCTTCACCTTAGGAACGTCTTACTCACCCCAAATGTTATTAAAAACCTAGTATATGTTCGTCAATTCACCACTGACAATCAGGTTTCTGTTGAGTTTGGCCCTTTTGGTTTTTCTGTGAAGGACCTACGTTCAGGAGCTCTTTTGAAGAGGAGCAACAGTACAGGTGATCTCTATCCTTTCCAGCCTGGCCCACCACAGTCGTCTGCTGTCTCGTTAGCTGCTCTTCCTGCTTCAGTTTGGCACAACCGCCTCGGTCACCCCGGGCTTCCAGTTTTAGATTTGCTTCGTAGTAGTCATTTCATAGATTGTAGTAGGAATAAAACAGACACTCTGTGTCATGCTTGTCAGATAAGTAAACATGTGCGTTTGCCTTTCTTAGCTTCTACTTCTTCCACTGTCAGTCCATTTGACATTATTCACAGTGATTTATGGACATCTCCGGTTTTAAGCAAATCGCACTACAAATACTACCTACTACTCTTAGATGATTACACGCATTTTCTCTGGGTGTTCCCACTCAAACAGAAGAGCGAAGCAATTTTGAAATTCAAACAATTCTCTACTTTTGTCCAAACCCAGTTTCAGCGACCCATCAAAAGTTTTCAATGTGACCTCGGTGGAGAATTTAATAATGGCTCCTTTCACTTCCACGCCATTCATCATGGACTCGTCTTTCGGTTTGCCTGTCCTCAGACGTCATCTCAAAATGGCGAAGCCGAACATATGATTCGTAGAATCAATGACATTATGCGTACTCTTCTAGCTCAGGCTTCCCTACCAGCCTCTTTCTGGGTTGAGTCTCTTCTCACTGCTGTCTACCTCCATAACATCCTTCCCACCAAAGTCCTTGGAAACATTATCCCTACTTTTTCCCCCTATCATCGCTCACCCTCGTATGCGCATCTTCGCACGTTCGGATGCTTGTGTTACCCGAACCTCTCTGCCACCTCCCCTCACAAGCTTGCACCCTGCTCTGTTCGCTGTGTCTTTTTGGGGTACCCTCTTAGTCATCGTGGGTATAGGTGTCTCGACTTGCGCACTGGTCGGGTTCACATTTCCCGTCACGTCTTTTTTGATGAGACGGTGTTTCCTTTCTCGTCTCCTGGGTTAGTGTCTCCCTCTGTTCACATGACATCTGATCCCGATGACAGTCTTCCGTCTCCCCTCTTCACTTCTCCTGCCCTCCGCCCTGTGGCTCCCCCACCCTCCCCCCACACCTCTTAAGGTACCCACATCCCCCCCCCCACATACCTGCTCGGGTACCCACACCTCCTACGGCACCTACACAGCTTACCCCGTCCAGGACCCTTGTGAATCCTTTTCCTCACCACTACGTCCGACGGTCTGTGTCGACTCGCCCTCCTACTGCACCATCTGTGCCGGTGTCGCCTGACCCTCCTGAGTCACCAACACCAAGCCCAGTGGCTACTTCTCCTCTTCCTACATCTCCTCAGATGACCACCCGATCCATGCACGGCATTGTCAAACCAGTCACCCGTCTCACTTTAGCGGCCCAGCCCCCAGATCCCATCTCGCCCATTCCCAAATCCCCAATCCTCGCCTTTTCAGATCCTCACTGGAAAGCGGCCATGGATGATGAGTTTGGAGCTATGGTTACGAACCACACTTGGGATCTGGTTCCTCGCTCGGCAGGGGCTAATGTTCTGCGGTCTATGTGGCTCTTTCGACACAAGTTTCGCGCTGATGGCAGTCTGCAGCGCTATAAGGCGCGATTGGTAGCTAATGGGAAGTCCCAGATGATTGGGATCGATTGTGAGGAGACTTTCAGCTCGGTTGTCAAACCGACCACCATCCGTACAGTTCTCAGTATTGCTGTCACGCGCAATTGGCCTATCCGCCAGCTGGATGTCAAGAACGCTTTTCTTCATGGTGATCTCTCCGAGACGGTATACATGCATCAGCCCCCTGGCTACCGTGGCCCGCGTCATCCTGACTTTGTTTGCCGGCTACGCAAATCCTTATATGGTCTGAAGCAGGCTCCCCGTGCTTGGTTTCAGCGATTTGCCACCATCCTCACACAGACCATCGGTTTCTCTGGTTGCTCCTGCGATGAGTCTCTCTTCGTCTACAGTCGTGGCTCCGACATCGTCTACCTCCTGCTCTATGTGGATGATATCGTCATCACTGGGTCGTCTCCGGTTGTCTTGGATCAGATTATCTCCCATCTCTCTAGAGAGTTTGCTATGACTGACCTGGGCCATCTGCATCATTTTTTGGGCATCGCTGTCACCCGTGATTCGTCTGGCTTGTTCCTGTCTCAGCATCAGAATGCGACCGAGATTCTTCGTCGTGCCTCTATGTCGACCTGTAAGTCTACTGCCACCCCTGTTGAGGTCGGGAGTAAACTTACAGCTACATCTGGCCCACCGGTTGCTGATCCTACACTATACCGCAGCCTTGCTGGGGCCTTGCAGTACCTCACGTTCACTCGACCAGACATCCAGTTTGCCGTTCAGCAGGTCTGTCTCTTCATGCACGATCCTCGTGAGTCGCAATTTCATGCCCTGAAGCGTATCTTGCGCTACATCAGTTGTAACACCCCGTATTTTTCTGAAAATTTTGACGTATTTTTCGTAAAATTTAAACAAGTATTTTTGAATTATATGACGAGTAGGGGAGGTAATTGTAATTTCGGATAATATTATATAGTTGTTGTAGGGGGGTATATTTTGTCTTTTATAAAACTTTTAGTACTTGTATTTTTGTATTTATACTATACGTAGTGTATACCGTATACATACTTATACCTATACGTATTAATACCGTATTTTATACCCACATATTTTATATTATATTTTATAATACTTTTATGTAATAATAATAATAATAATAATAATAATAATAATAATAATAATAATAAAATAACCAACACCCTCTCCTGACTTCTCCCAATCCCCAACAAATTCTCAAACCCCAACACCCTCATCTCTCACCCTCTCTCACGTCTCTCTCTCTCTCCCCGTCTCTAACTCTCTGCAACACCCCCAAATAGTACGGCCGGCCGAACCGTACATTTGGAAAGATGTCTCCGCCCGAGGTGATGAGCCTCATTGGGAACGGATAAGGATCGTCGGTTCACAGCTAGTACAACCATCGATAACATTTCAAAACATAATTTATTACAATTTTCCAAGACAAACAAGTGACACCCTTTGAAAATTCAAGAATACAATTTTCTGTGAAGTCATATACTATGTGATGTTCCAAGCTTCTCTATCCTGCTGTGTCGTGAACGTTTCCCCCACCTCGATAGCCAACCTGCGGGTTTTGAAATAGCGAAAGCCGACCGCAGAAAAACATTTTAAGTCAGTAAAAACTGAGTAAGAATCATACTACGACATGTAAAACGAGTTTTTGGCTCAACAATTACATAATTCAACGTATGGAGTAAACCCACATCAATTGTAAACAATAACTGATTTCAAATCTTTAGTCATTAGTTTGGCCGAGACGTATTATAGCCCAGCGGGTAACGATGTCTACAGAGAGGTCACGATGCAATATATCACAATAAGGGTACCTCTTGGGATGTCACGATCCCAATTCACCCAAGCGTTGTGGGAGCCCATACGTCAATCCCCGTCTCTAACTCTCTCACCCTCCTCTATATCTTCCCCTTCTCCTTCGGCACAACACCAACCCACCCGACACCACCATCTACTTATCTCCTCTCTGCCTCCATCTCTTTCCCTCTGTCTCACCCCTCTCTGCCCAGAAACAACGGCAACAACAGCAGCGGCAGCAGCTGCAAGAAGGCAGCCCGCCACCACCACCATTACCGGCGACCCACCACCACCAAGAACACCCAAACACGACCGCCACCACCTCCAGCTAGCTCTCTCTCTCTCTCTCCCTGTCAGAACACCCGCAGCAGCAGGCGAAGCAGCAGCAGCAGCGGCAACAACGTCGCTGCCTTTCCGACGAGAACCCGCCGGCAAACATGGCAGCCACCTTCACGGCCACCCATCTCTCCCACTTCCCTTTGTTCTCTCGTTCTCTCCCCTCTCTACCTTGCTCGACAAACCCACTAGAAGGAGACACAGCAGCAGCCAACAACGCCGCCGCCACCTCCATTTTTTCCGGCGAGCTTTGAGCCCGCTCAACACCGAGGCACCCAGCCTCCTCCACCTATCCCCCTGGCCTCCTGGAGGTCCGACTAAGCTGATGGAGGCCTCAACCGAAGCCAAGAAAATCCGGAGAATCCACGGCGAAAGCTCCACTTCCGGCGACCTGACGGCGATCTTGACCCGTGCGAATTCTTGACCGTTTCTCGCAAAATTTGATATGGGTATGCTCGAAATCTTCCCCTGAGTTGATTTTATTAATCAAAACCAAGTTTTAAAGCCTTAAATCCAAGATTTGATTTGTTAGTTTGAATGTTCATGTTTAGGGGGTTAAAGTGTCTTTTTCAGAAAGTTTTCAGGGGGTTATAATGTCGTTTCAGAAACTTTGGGGGAGGCAGTTGTCATTTCAGAAACTTTTGGGTACTAAATGCAGTCTTTAATTTCAGATTTATTTATAACATTAGTTTTTATTTAATTTGATTAGATTATTATTTATAAATTAATAAGTATATTTTTGGGGGTATATATTATTGAAAGAAAATATATTTTGGGTTTGTAAATTAGATTAAAATGAATATTTTATTGAGAAAAATAAAACGAGCTAGAAATATATATAGGATGTATCTTGTTGAGATTATATTAAGTTAGAACTCCGATTTGTAGGTGACGGTTTCGTAGGCGAGACGACTTATATGACGTGCTTGGATTTTGGTAAGTTAATATGCCTAGTCTTGCGAGCCTTTCATTTCTTTCGTGTTATCGCGTGCGTTATTTTTGAAATACCACAATACGTGCTTTATGTGAATTATTTACTCGCTTCGGAATATTCTATATTGAAGTACACATGAATAACGCGTCTAGGATAAGAGTCCGAACGAGGCCGCTAGAAGAACAGCTAAATCCTATGTTCGAAATGAAGTACCGATCAAAACACGACCACCATATATGAAAGAAATTATACTTGAGTATATCCCCCCTAAGTGGGGCAGTATTATGGGAGTATACCCCCCAAAGTGGGGCAGAATTATTGATATATCCCCCTTAATGGGGCAGTTTTATGAGAGTATACCCCCTTAAGTGGGGCAGAATTTATGGAACTATTTCCCCTTAATTGGGCAGTATTATGGGAGTATACCCCCCTAAGCGGGGCAGAATTATTGATTCATAAATGTCGGATTTTAAATGATAATTGGTTGAGAATGTCAAATAAAGAGTTGGAAAATTTATACTGTCTCGTTCTTGGTCGCGTTAGTGTAAGTTAATATGCCTAGTCTTGCGAGCCTTTCATTTCTTTCGTGTTATCGCGTGAGTTATTTGTGAAATTACTACCGTGCTTTATTTATTTGAGTTGTTTATTTGTTTTGAAATACTCCTCTTTGAAGTCTCGTTTGAAATCGGAATCCAAATCTAAATAACAATCCGAAAGAAGAACATCTAAAATAAATCTTGTAAAAGTGATACCGCAAGACGGACCACGTCATTGGGTTGGAAGTACGAAATTTCAAATTTGTTGCCTCGGTTACCAAGAGTAGCACACCGCTCACTTTTTGGTCGAATCTGAATATCTCTCAATCATACATCGATTACTTTATTTTTTTTTGCCACACCGGCCTTTTGTTCGGAGCTCCTTACACGATTCCACACTTTGAATGAAAATTCGTAATTACGTAAAGTGGAAAGCCGTTGTGCGTGGGTTTGTGCCATATCCCTGATACGATACATTTCTGACATATTGTGTTGGTTACTGTTATGAGATTATGAGATTATGAGGCTCTGACCTCCTGTGATTGAGTTATGGTTATGAGGCGCTGTGATGCGAACCTCCTGTGTTTGAGTTATGGTTGTGGTAGCGCTTTTGCACATATGAGAAAGAGGTTGTGGATTGGATATGGTCACGCCCCGTATCAACTCGTTGCTAAAATGAATTTCTGGACTGGCTATGAGATATCTTGAGATTTAAAGTAATATTGTGAATGGCTATTATCAGTGAGTTCCCGAGATGGACCACATCTTCAGGTTGGAACACGAATTTCGAGAACGTTACGGAGTTGGACACACCGAATCAGTTGTGAACGCTTTTCTTGCGAGTATTTGATATTTATTTATCAGCGAATTGGTTATTCCTGTCACATGTCTCATCATCTGTTTACGTGCTATGGGTGTTAGCTTACTCAGCCGTTTGCTGACTATTTTCTGTAAAAACTGCGTCGGCTTTTGCTATTTTAAAACCGCAGGTTGGCTATCGAGGTGGGGGAAACGTTCACGACACTATGGACAGGAAAGCTTGCTAGTTGGAAGATCACATAGTATATCATCTCACCTAAAAGTGTATTCCTCTTTTTTCAAAAGATTATCATTGTTTGTATTTATGGAAACTGTAAAAGTTATAATTTGAAGTTTTGAAATGTTATCGATGGTTGTACTAGCTGTGAACCGACGATCCTTATCCGTTCCCAATGAGGCTCATTACCTCGGGCGGAGACACCTCTTCCGAACGTGGGGCCCGGCCGGCCTTGCGCCTCGGTGGGGTGTTGCAGATGGTATCAGAGCCGACGGTTCTAAGTTAGTACGACCTTTCGAATTAAACTAAATAAGGTTTTTCGAAATTAAAATGAATATAGGGAAACTAAAACCGGTAATAAAATTGAACCAGCCGGGGATTGCGGGCTAATCTTAGTCTTTTAAGTTAGTTGTGCTGATTAGCTATTTGCTGTGATTACCTTGATATTTGGTACATGCTTATTTTGTTTTGTCTGTCGAGACGTTAGTGACGCGCGTTGACTTTAGAACCTTTCCGAGACTTAGCGACCCTAGCTTCGAGGACGAAGCTTTTCTTTAAGGGGGGAAGGATGTAACACCCCGTATTTTTCTGAAAATTTTGACGTATTTTTCGTAAAATTTAAACAAGTATTTTTGAATTATATGACGAGTAGGGGAGGTAATTGTAATTTCGGATAATATTATATAGTTGTTGTAGGGGGTATATTTTGTCTTTTATAAAACTTTTAGTAATTGTATTTTTGTATCTATACTATACGTAGTGTATACCGTATATATACTTATACCTATACGTATTAATACCGTATTTTATACCCACATATTTTATATTATATTTTATAATACTTTTATATAATAATAATAATAATAATAATAATAATAATAATAATAATAATAATAATAATAATAAAATAACCAACACCCTCTCCTGACTTCTCCCAATCCCCAACAAATTCTCAAACCCCAACACCCTCATCTCTCACCCTCTCTCACGTCTCTCTCTCTCCCCGTCTCTAACTCTCTCACCCTCCTCTATATCTTCCCCTTCTCCTTCGGCACAACACCAACCCACCCAACACCACCATCTACCTATCTCCTCTCTGCCTCCATCTCTTTCCCTCTGTCTCACCCCTCTCTGCCCAGAAACAACGGCAACAACAGCAGCGGCAGCAGCTGCAAGAAGGCAGCCCGCCACCACCACCAAGAACACCCAAACACGACCGCCACCACCTCCAGCTAGCTCTCTCTCTCCCTCTCAGAACACCCGCAGCAGCAGGCGAAGCAGCAGCAGCAGCGGCAACAACGCCGCTGCCTTTCCGACGAGAACCCGCCGGCAAACATGGCAGCCACCTTCACGGCCACCCATCTCTCCCACTTCCCTTTGTTCTCTCGTTCTCTCCCCTCTCTACCTTGCTCGACAAACCGACCAGAAGGAGACACAGCAGCAGAAATCGCAGCAGCAGCCAACAACGCCGCCGCCACCTCCATTTTTTCCGGCGAGCTTTGAGCCCGCTCAACACCGAGGCACCCAGCCTCCTCCACCTATCCCCCTGGCCTCCTGGAGGTCCGACTAAGCTGATGGAGGCCTCAACCGAAGCCAAGAACAGCCGGAGAAGCCACGGCGAAAGCTCCACTTCCGGCGACCCGACGGCGATCTTGACCCGTGCGAATTCTTGACCGTTTCTCACGAAATTTGATATGGGTATGCTCGAAATCTTCCCCTGAGTTGATTTTAGTAATCAAAACCAAGTTTTAAAGCCTTAAATCCAAGATTTGATTTGTTAGTTTGAATGTTCATGTTTAGGGGTTTAAAGTGTCTTTTTCAGAAAATTTTCAGGGGGTTATAATGTCGTTTCAGAAACTTTGGGGGAGGCAGTTGTCATTTCAGAAACTTTTGGGTACTAAATGCAGTCTTTAATTTCAGATTTATTTATAAAATTAGTTTTTATTTAATTTGATTAGATTATTATTTATAAATTAATAAGTATATTTTTGGGGGTATATATTATTGAAAGAAAATATATTTTGGGTTTGTAAATTAGATTAAAATGAATATTTTATTGAGAAAAATAAAACGAGCTAGAAATATATATAGGATGTATGTTGTTGAGATTATATTAAGTTAGAAACTCCGATTTGTAGGTGACGGTTTCGTAGGCGAGACGACTTATATGACGTGCTTGGATTTTGGTAAGTTAATATGCCTAGTCTTGCGAGCCTTTCATTTCTTTCGTGTTATCGCGTGCGTTATTTTTGAAATACCACAATACGTGCTTTATGTGAATTATTTACTCGCTTCGGAATATTCTATATTGAAGTACACATGAATAACGCGTCTAGGATAAGAGTCCGAACGAGGCCGCTAGAAGAACAGCTAAATCCTATGTTCGAAATGAAGTACCGATCAAAACACGACCACCATATATGAAAGAAATTATACTTGAGTATATCCCCCCTAAGTGGGGCAGTATTATGGGAGTATACCCCCCAAAGTGGGGCAGAATTATTGATATATCCCCCTTAATGGGGCAATTTTATGAGAGTATACCCCCTTAAGTGGGGCAGAATTTATGGAACTATTTCCCCTTAATTGGGCAGTATTATGGGAGTATACCCCCCTAAGCGGGGCAGAATTATTGATTCATAAATGTCGGATTTTAAATGATAATTGGTTGAGAATGTCAAATAAAGAGTTGGAAAATTTATACTGTCTCGTTCTTGGTCGCGTTAGTGTAAGTTAATATGCCTAGTCTTGCGAGCCTTTCATTTCTTTCGTGTTATCGCGTGAGTTATTTGTGAAATTACTACCGTGCTTTATTTATTTGAGTTGTTTATTTTTTTGAAATACTCCTCTTTGAAGTCTCGTTTGAAATCGGAATCCAAATCTAAATAACAATCCGAAAGAAGAACATCTAAAATAAATCTTGTAAAAGTGATACCGCAAGACGGACCACGTCATTGGGTTGGAAGTACGAAATTTCAAATTTGTTGCCTCGGTTACCAAGAGTAGCACACCGCTCACTTTTTGGTCGAATCTGAATATCTCTCAATCATACATCGATTACTTTATTTTTTTTTGCCACACCGGCCTTTTGTTCGGAGCTCCTTACACGATTCCACACTTTGAATGAAAATTCGTAATTACGTAAAGTGGAAAGCCGTTGTGCGTGGGTTTGTGCCATATCCCTGATACGATACATTTCTGACATATTGTGTTGGTTACTGTTATGAGATTATGAGATTATGAGGCTCTGACCTCCTGTGATTGAGTTATGGTTATGAGGCGCTGTGATGCGAACCTCCTGTGTTTGAGTTATGGTTGTGGTAGCGCTTTTGCACATATGAGAAAGAGGTTGTGGATTGGATATGGTCACGCCCCGTATCAACTCGTTGCTAAAATGAATTTCTGGACTGGCTATGAGATATCTTGAGATTTAAAGTAATATTGTGAATGGCTATTATCAGTGAGTTCCCGAGATGGACCACATCTTCAGGTTGGAACACGAATTTCGAGAACGTTACGGAGTTGGACACACCGAATCAGTTGTGAACGCTTTTCTTGCGAGTATTTGATATTTATTTATCAGCGAATTGGTTATTCCTGTCACATGTCTCATCATCTGTTTACGTGCTATGGGTGTTAGCTTACTCAGCCGTTTGCTGACTATTTTCTGTAAAAACTGCGTCGGCTTTTGCTATTTTAAAACCGCAGGTTGGCTATCGAGGTGGGGGAAACGTTCACGACACTATGGACAGGAAAGCTTGCTAGTTGGAAGATCACATAGTATATCATCTCACCTAAAAGTGTATTCCTCTTTTTTCAAAAGATTATCATTGTTTGTATTTATGGAAACTGTAAAAGTTATAATTTGAAGTTTTGAAATGTTATCGATGGTTGTACTAGCTGTGAACCGACGATCCTTATCCGTTCCCAATGAGGCTCATTACCTCGGGCGGAGACACCTCTTCCGAACGTGGGGCCCGGCCGGCCTTGCGCCTCGGTGGGGTGTTGCAGATGGTATCAGAGCCGACGGTTCTAAGTTAGTACGACCTTTCGAATTAAACTAAATAAGGTTTTTCGAAATTAAAATGAATATAGGGAAACTAAAACCGGTAATAAAATTGAACCAGCCGGGGATTGCGGGCTAATCTTAGTCTTTTAAGTTAGTTGTGCTGATTAGCTATTTGCTGTGATTACCTTGATATTTGGTACATGCTTATTTTGTTTTGTCTGTCGAGACGTTAGTGACGCGCGTTGACTTTAGAACCTTTCCGAGACTTAGCGACCCTAGCTTCGAGGACGAAGCTTTTCTTTAAGGGGGGAAGGATGTAACACCCCGTATTTTTCTGAAAATTTTGACGTATTTTTCGTAAAATTTAAACAAGTATTTTTGAATTATATGACGAGTAGGGGAGGTAATTGTAATTTCGGATAATATTATATAGTTGTTGTAGGGGGTATATTTTGTCTTTTATAAAACTTTTAGTAATTGTATTTTTGTATCTATACTATACGTAGTGTATACCGTATATATACTTATACCTATACGTATTAATACCGTATTTTATACCCACATATTTTATATTATATTTTATAATACTTTTATATAATAATAATAATAATAATAATAATAATAATAATAATAATAATAATAAAATAACCAACACCCTCTCCTGACTTCTCCCAATCCCCAACAAATTCTCAAACCCCAACACCCTCATCTCTCACCCTCTCTCACGTCTCTCTCTCTCCCCGTCTCTAACTCTCTCACCCTCCTCTATATCTTCCCCTTCTCCTTCGGCACAACACCAACCCACCCAACACCACCATCTACCTATCTCCTCTCTGCCTCCATCTCTTTCCCTCTGTCTCACCCCTCTCTGCCCAGAAACAACGGCAACAACAGCAGCGGCAGCAGCTGCAAGAAGGCAGCCCGCCACCACCACCAAGAACACCCAAACACGACCGCCACCACCTCCAGCTAGCTCTCTCTCTCCCTCTCAGAACACCCGCAGCAGCAGGCGAAGCAGCAGCAGCAGCGGCAACAACGCCGCTGCCTTTCCGACGAGAACCCGCCGGCAAACATGGCAGCCACCTTCACGGCCACCCATCTCTCCCACTTCCCTTTGTTCTCTCGTTCTCTCCCCTCTCTACCTTGCTCGACAAACCGACCAGAAGGAGACACAGCAGCAGAAATCGCAGCAGCAGCCAACAACGCCGCCGCCACCTCCATTTTTTCCGGCGAGCTTTGAGCCCGCTCAACACCGAGGCACCCAGCCTCCTCCACCTATCCCCCTGGCCTCCTGGAGGTCCGACTAAGCTGATGGAGGCCTCAACCGAAGCCAAGAACAGCCGGAGAAGCCACGGCGAAAGCTCCACTTCCGGCGACCCGACGGCGATCTTGACCCGTGCGAATTCTTGACCGTTTCTCACGAAATTTGATATGGGTATGCTCGAAATCTTCCCCTGAGTTGATTTTAGTAATCAAAACCAAGTTTTAAAGCCTTAAATCCAAGATTTGATTTGTTAGTTTGAATGTTCATGTTTAGGGGTTTAAAGTGTCTTTTTCAGAAAATTTTCAGGGGGTTATAATGTCGTTTCAGAAACTTTGGGGGAGGCAGTTGTCATTTCAGAAACTTTTGGGTACTAAATGCAGTCTTTAATTTCAGATTTATTTATAAAATTAGTTTTTATTTAATTTGATTAGATTATTATTTATAAATTAATAAGTATATTTTTGGGGGTATATATTATTGAAAGAAAATATATTTTGGGTTTGTAAATTAGATTAAAATGAATATTTTATTGAGAAAAATAAAACGAGCTAGAAATATATATAGGATGTATGTTGTTGAGATTATATTAAGTTAGAAACTCCGATTTGTAGGTGACGGTTTCGTAGGCGAGACGACTTATATGACGTGCTTGGATTTTGGTAAGTTAATATGCCTAGTCTTGCGAGCCTTTCATTTCTTTCGTGTTATCGCGTGCGTTATTTTTGAAATACCACAATACGTGCTTTATGTGAATTATTTACTCGCTTCGGAATATTCTATATTGAAGTACACATGAATAACGCGTCTAGGATAAGAGTCCGAACGAGGCCGCTAGAAGAACAGCTAAATCCTATGTTCGAAATGAAGTACCGATCAAAACACGACCACCATATATGAAAGAAATTATACTTGAGTATATCCCCCCTAAGTGGGGCAGTATTATGGGAGTATACCCCCCAAAGTGGGGCAGAATTATTGATATATCCCCCTTAATGGGGCAATTTTATGAGAGTATACCCCCTTAAGTGGGGCAGAATTTATGGAACTATTTCCCCTTAATTGGGCAGTATTATGGGAGTATACCCCCCTAAGCGGGGCAGAATTATTGATTCATAAATGTCGGATTTTAAATGATAATTGGTTGAGAATGTCAAATAAAGAGTTGGAAAATTTATACTGTCTCGTTCTTGGTCGCGTTAGTGTAAGTTAATATGCCTAGTCTTGCGAGCCTTTCATTTCTTTCGTGTTATCGCGTGAGTTATTTGTGAAATTACTACCGTGCTTTATTTATTTGAGTTGTTTATTTGTTTTGAAATACTCCTCTTTGAAGTCTCGTTTGAAATCGGAATCCAAATCTAAATAACAATCCGAAAGAAGAACATCTAAAATAAATCTTGTAAAAGTGATACCGCAAGACGGACCACGTCATTGGGTTGGAAGTACGAAATTTCAAATTTGTTGCCTCGGTTACCAAGAGTAGCACACCGCTCACTTTTTGGTCGAATCTGAATATCTCTCAATCATACATCGATTACTTTATTTTTTTTTTGCCACACCGGCCTTTTGTTCGGAGCTCCTTACACGATTCCACACTTTGAATGAAAATTCGTAATTACGTAAAGTGGAAAGCCGTTGTGCGTGGGTTTGTGCCATATCCCTGATACGATACATTTCTGACATATTGTGTTGGTTACTGTTATGAGATTATGAGATTATGAGGCTCTGACCTCCTGTGATTGAGTTATGGTTATGAGGCGCTGTGATGCGAACCTCCTGTGTTTGAGTTATGGTTGTGGTAGCGCTTTTTCACATATGAGAAAGAGGTTGTGGATTGGATATGGTCACGCCCCGTATCAACTCGTTGCTAAAATGAATTTCTGGACTGGCTATGAGATATCTTGAGATTTAAAGTAATATTGTGAATGGCTATTATCAGTGAGTTCCCGAGATGGACCACATCTTCAGGTTGGAACACGAATTTCGAGAACGTTACGGAGTTGGACACACCGAATCAGTTGTGAACGCTTTTCTTGCGAGTATTTGATATTTATTTATCAGCGAATTGGTTATTCCTGTCACATGTCTCATCATCTGTTTACGTGCTATGGGTGTTAGCTTACTCAGCCGTTTGCTGACTATTTTCTGTAAAAACTGCGTCGGCTTTTGCTATTTTAAAACCGCAGGTTGGCTATCGAGGTGGGGGAAACGTTCACGACACTATGGACAGGAAAGCTTGCTAGTTGGAAGATCACATAGTATATCATCTCACCTAAAAGTGTATTCCTCTTTTTTCAAAAGATTATCATTGTTTGTATTTATGGAAACTGTAAAAGTTATAATTTGAAGTTTTGAAATGTTATCGATGGTTGTACTAGCTGTGAACCGACGATCCTTATCCGTTCCCAATGAGGCTCATTACCTCGGGCGGAGACACCTCTTCCGAACGTGGGGCCCGGCCGGCCTTGCGCCTCGGTGGGGTGTTGCAGATGGTATCAGAGCCGACGGTTCTAAGTTAGTACGACCTTTCGAATTAAACTAAATAAGGTTTTTCGAAATTAAAATGAATCTAGGGAAACTAAAACCGGTAATAAAATTGAACCAGCCGGGGATTGCGGGCTAATCTTAGTCTTTTAAGTTAGTTGTGCTGATTAGCTATTTGCTGTGATTACCTTGATATTTGGTACATGCTTATTTTGTTTTGTCTGTCGAGACGTTAGTGACGCGCGTTGACTTTAGAACCTTTCCGAGACTTAGCGACCCTAGCTTCGAGGACGAAGCTTTTCTTTAAGGGGGGAAGGATGTAACACCCCGTATTTTTCTGAAAATTTTGACGTATTTTTCGTAAAATTTAAACAAGTATTTTTGAATTATATGACGAGTAGGGGAGGTAATTGTAATTTCGGATAATATTATATAGTTGTTGTAGGGGGTATATTTTGTCTTTTATAAAACTTTTAGTAATTGTATTTTTGTATTTATACTATACGTAGTGTATACCGTATATATACTTATACCTATACGTATTAATACCGTATTTTATACCCACATATTTTATATTATATTTTATAATACTTTTATATAATAATAATAATAATAATAATAATAATAATAATAATAATAATAATAATAATAATAATAAAATAACCAACACCCTCTCCTGACTTCTCCCAATCCCCAACAAATTCTCAAACCCCAACACCCTCATCTCTCACCCTCTCTCACGTCTCTCTCTCTCCCCGTCTCTAACTCTCTCACCCTCCTCTATATCTTCCCCTTCTCCTTCGGCACAACACCAACCCACCCAACACCACCATCTACCTATCTCCTCTCTGCCTCCATCTCTTTCCCTCTGTCTCACCCCTCTCTGCCCAGAAACAACGGCAACAACAGCAGCGGCAGCAGCTGCAAGAAGGCAGCCCGCCACCACCACCAAGAACACCCAAACACGACCGCCACCACCTCCAGCTAGCTCTCTCTCTCCCTCTCAGAACACCCGCAGCAGCAGGCGAAGCAGCAGCAGCAGCGGCAACAACGCCGCTGCCTTTCCGACGAGAACCCGCCGGCAAACATGGCAGCCACCTTCACGGCCACCCATCTCTCCCACTTCCCTTTGTTCTCTCGTTCTCTCCCCTCTCTACCTTGCTCGACAAACCGACCAGAAGGAGACACAGCAGCAGAAATCGCAGCAGCAGCCAACAACGCCGCCGCCACCTCCATTTTTTCCGGCGAGCTTTGAGCCCGCTCAACACCGAGGCACCCAGCCTCCTCCACCTATCCCCCTGGCCTCCTGGAGGTCCGACTAAGCTGATGGAGGCCTCAACCGAAGCCAAGAACAGCCGGAGAAGCCACGGCGAAAGCTCCACTTCCGGCGACCCGACGGCGATCTTGACCCGTGCGAATTCTTGACCGTTTCTCACGAAATTTGATATGGGTATGCTCGAAATCTTCCCCTGAGTTGATTTTAGTAATCAAAACCAAGTTTTAAAGCCTTAAATCCAAGATTTGATTTGTTAGTTTGAATGTTCATGTTTAGGGGTTTAAAGTGTCTTTTTCAGAAAATTTTCAGGGGGTTATAATGTCGTTTCAGAAACTTTGGGGGAGGCAGTTGTCATTTCAGAAACTTTTGGGTACTAAATGCAGTCTTTAATTTCAGATTTATTTATAAAATTAGTTTTTATTTAATTTGATTAGATTATTATTTATAAATTAATAAGTATATTTTTGGGGGTATATATTATTGAAAGAAAATATATTTTGGGTTTGTAAATTAGATTAAAATGAATATTTTATTGAGAAAAATAAAACGAGCTAGAAATATATATAGGATGTATGTTGTTGAGATTATATTAAGTTAGAAACTCCGATTTGTAGGTGACGGTTTCGTAGGCGAGACGACTTATATGACGTGCTTGGATTTTGGTAAGTTAATATGCCTAGTCTTGCGAGCCTTTCATTTCTTTCGTGTTATCGCGTGCGTTATTTTTGAAATACCACAATACGTGCTTTATGTGAATTATTTACTCGCTTCGGAATATTCTATATTGAAGTACACATGAATAACGCGTCTAGGATAAGAGTCCGAACGAGGCCGCTAGAAGAACAGCTAAATCCTATGTTCGAAATGAAGTACCGATCAAAACACGACCACCATATATGAAAGAAATTATACTTGAGTATATCCCCCCTAAGTGGGGCAGTATTATGGGAGTATACCCCCCAAAGTGGGGCAGAATTATTGATATATCCCCCTTAATGGGGCAGTTTTATGAGAGTATACCCCCTTAAGTGGGGCAGAATTTATGGAACTATTTCCCCTTAATTGGGCAGTATTATGGGAGTATACCCCCCTAAGCGGGGCAGAATTATTGATTCATAAATGTCGGATTTTAAATGATAATTGGTTGAGAATGTCAAATAAAGAGTTGGAAAATTTATACTGTCTCGTTCTTGGTCGCGTTAGTGTAAGTTAATATGCCTAGTCTTGCGAGCCTTTCATTTCTTTCGTGTTATCGCGTGAGTTATTTGTGAAATTACTACCGTGCTTTATTTATTTGAGTTGTTTATTTGTTTTGAAATACTCCTCTTTGAAGTCTCGTTTGAAATCGGAATCCAAATCTAAATAACAATCCGAAAGAAGAACATCTAAAATAAATCTTGTAAAAGTGATACCGCAAGACGGACCACGTCATTGGGTTGGAAGTACGAAATTTCAAATTTGTTGCCTCGGTTACCAAGAGTAGCACACCGCTCACTTTTTGGTCGAATCTGAATATCTCTCAATCATACATCGATTACTTTATTTTTTTTTGCCACACCGGCCTTTTGTTCGGAGCTCCTTACACGATTCCACACTTTGAATGAAAATTCGTAATTATGTAAAGTGGAAAGCCGTTGTGCGTGGGTTTGTGCCATATCCCTGATACGATACATTTCTGACATATTGTGTTGGTTACTGTTATGAGATTATGAGATTATGAGGCTCTGACCTCCTGTGATTGAGTTATGGTTATGAGGCGCTGTGATGCGAACCTCCTGTGTTTGAGTTATGGTTGTGGTAGTGCTTTTGCACATATGAGAAAGAGGTTGTGGATTGGATATGGTCACGCCCCGTATCAACTCGTTGCTAATGAATTTCTGGACTGGCTATGAGATATCTTGAGATTTAAATTAATATTGTGAATGGCTATTATCAGTGAGTTCCCGAGATGGACCACAGCTTCGGGTTGGAACACGAATTTCGAGAACGTTACGGAGTTGGACACACCGAATCAGTTGTGAACGCTTTTCCCGCGAGTATTTGATATTTATTTATCAGCGAATTGGTTATTCCTGTCACATGTCTCATCATCTGTTTACGTGCTATGGGTGTTAGCTTACTCAGCCGTTTGCTGACTATTTTCTGTAAAAACTGCGTCGGCTTTTGCTATTTTAAAACCGCAGGTTGGCTATCGAGGTGGGGGAAACGTTCACGACACTATGGACAGGAAAGCTTGCTAGTTGGAAGATCACATAGTATATCATCTCACCTAAAAGTGTATTCCTCGTTTTTCAAAAGATTATCACTGTTTGTATTTATGGAAACTGTAAAAGTTATAATTTGAAGTTTTGAAATGTTATCGATGGTTGTACTAGCTGTGAACCGACGATCCTTATCCGTTCCCAATGAGGCTCATCACCTCGGGCGGAGACATCTCTTCCAAACGTGGGGCCCGGCCGGCCTTGCGCCTCGGTGGGGTGTTGCATCAGTGGGACACTAGAGTATGGTCTTCGGCTCTCTGCCTCTGCTGCTGATTCCCTCACCGCCTACACTGACGCAGATTGGGCTGGTTGTCCGGACACGCGCCGCTCCACTTCTGGTTAATGTGTCTTCTACGGGCGACAATCTTCTGAGTTGGTCGTCCAAGCGACAGGCCACGGTATCTCGTTCTAGTGCTGAGGCTGAGTATCGCGGTGTTGCTAACGCCGTCTCCGAACTCTGATGGGTTCGGAATTTGCTTCTTCAGCTTCGTGTTGCCCCGCCTCGGGCCACCGTCGTGTATTGCGACAACGTGAGTGCTGTCTATCTCTCTGGTAATCATGTTCAGCACCAGGGCACTAAGCATGTTGAGATTGATCTCCACTTCGTTCGTGAGAAGGTTCGTTTGGGTCAGCTTCGCGTGTTGCACATTCCAGCAGATTATCAGTACGCCGACATCTTCAACAAGGGTCTTCCTCGGCCATTGTTCCATCACTTCCGTTCCAGTCTCAGTGTTGGCACGCCTACAGTTTTGACTGCGGGGGAGTAATAGTTATAGGACTCTTATGTAAATAATTAAAGGACTAGTTGTATAATTTATCGATTGTATTTTACCTATTTAAGGGTGTAAATAATCAATTAAAGGTACAGAAGATTTTACCCACTTCCAGTTGCAACTCCAAGGTTTCTTAAAATGTAAACAAGAATTTAATACTGGTTGTATTATTTGGTGTCATTGGAGTTATTTTGATGCTTTCTTTCCTCTTCTTTTGTTTGTCTAAGAAGATCATACAACAACCATCTCCAATTATTCCGTTGAACTCTACGTTGAAATTGTCATATCAAAATCTATATGAAGCCACTAACGGGTTATTAGACACCAATTTGATTTGAGTGGGTAGTTTTGGTTCGGTGTACAAAGGAATTCTTCATCAAAGTGAGAAAATTGTGGCAGTAAAGGTTTTAAACCTTCAACACCTAAGAGGCACTAGAAGTTTTCTGGCAGAGTGCAAGGCATGGAGAAGAATAAGGCATCGAAACCTCCTTAGAGTTCTCACAGCATGTTCAACTATTGACCATCACGGAAACGATTTCAAAGCTAACGTTTACGAGTTCATGCCAAATGGAAGCCTGGATGATTGGCTGCATTCGCGTGAAAATAAAGACGAGTTGCACGCCGATTCTAGAACTTTAGATCTTTCTCAAAGGTTAGATGTGGCCATTGATGTGGCTTCTGCGCTTGAATATCTTCATCATAGTTGCACTAAGCCGATTGTGCACTGTGACATGAAACCAAGTAACATTCTTCTGGATGGTGATATGGTTGGACACGTTGGTGATTTTGGATTAGCAAAGTTTCTTCAAGAACACACGGACGAATCTTCTGAGAACCAATCAAGTACCATAGGTGTAAGAGGGACAGTTGGTTATGTTGCTCCAGGTATTCTATTCCCTTGAACTTTTTAGATAGTATATGCTCTTTGTGATATGGAACTTAATAAAGATGCCTCTTTACTACTTCCATATTTTTTTATACGTGGTTTAATCATCATTAACACTTGCAGAATATGGCATTGGGAATCAGGTTTCGACCTTTGGTGATATCTATAGCTATGGCATCACCTTACTAGAGCTGTTCTCCGGGAAAAGGCCTACTGACCACTATTTGTTCAAAGACTGTCAGAATCTTTCCGACTTTGTTGAGATGGCCTTGCCTCACAAGGTTGAGAATGTAGCCGATCCAAGGCTTTTAGTCGTCAAGAAAGTGTCTGAATTGGTGAATGCGAACACCTTAAGAAGCAATACCCATAAGACTTCACTGCTAGCAGCCAAACAATCAAACAGTGCTTGGTTTCACTATTTAGGATTGGAATTGCGTGTGCCCACGAGCAACCCAAGGACCGAATGTCCATTAAATATGCTATTGTTCGGCTGCATGACATTAAGAAGGCTCTCCTCAAGACTGGTGTTGTGCGCGAAGGTGGAAGAGCCGCGGCTGAACTACAGTCTCATGTGCCATAATAAGTAGGTATGGATTATAACTATATACCACTTACGTATTATGATATCGTTAGTCCATTTCAATGATGTACGTATACTTAGAGAGATTGAACATGGATGGAATTAAACATATCAGGATAAGTTATTGTTTTTTATTACAATATATTTTTATTACTATATATTTGTTTCCATTCACAAGAAAACAATTTCGACAATGTTTTACCAGGAGAACATGAACGCTGACTGTGACATATCAGCATATTTTGTTCTTGTGTGACATACTATTAAAGAAATGTTTATTCCACGTAACATTTATCTTCCAAGAAATAGCAAGATACAACGTTAAGACTTAAGACCATTGTTGCAGTGTAGGTTATCTTCCAGACAGTGAGCTCAGGCTAGGAAACTAATTCTTAAGCAATAGCAAGAAATATTGAAATTTGATACATCCATAAATACGATTTGGAAACAGAAGATCAGCTCTCATAATTGCAGGCAATATCATCCCTGTATTTACTATTGGGAACAAATTACTTCTGAATTAAAAAAAAAAAAAGAAAAAAATAGAAAATCTAGATTACGGGCAATGTCGGAAGACATATTTTTGTTTTTATCAGATTAAACTATAAAAAATTGCAAAATACCGTCATTTAAAAGATGTCAAAGCATGCTATGAATCAGAAATTTTAAAAACAAGTTATTTTGACATTAGAAATCCGAGTCTGCTACCAGAGGTCAACATCCGAGTTCAGTCAAGTTAACTTGTCCATCGCCAAGTCAACTGTAGTTGTGTATGTACATTTGAAGTCGTCAATAACAAGTAAATTACCATGTCCAAGTCAGTTTGCGATTTGAAACTTCACCCAATACTTGTAACTTGATTTTAATATGTTAAATAATTGATAATTTAACCATTTGAGTACGAAAAACGCTACTCCCTCCATCATAAATTGTTTGTTATGTTTGTTATGTTGAATTATTCTCGTCATGGAGGTAGCTAGCAACATCACTAGTGAACCACGTTAATTATGTGTCTCGTTCTTGATTATTTGCTTACCATTCTTGCTCGATGCCTCCGTTATATCATGGGTATACTCATCTGGGAAGGTGGTTTCTGCTGCTGACTGAAAATCCATGGAGTGTGATATTTCTTGCTGTCCATCTTGGGGGAAATTCATACCTGCAAAACAGAGTACAAGAAAGGGAGGGAGGGGGAACACTCTTATTCAGCTAAATGGAATTTAATTACGAGCTTCTCATCCAACACTTCCAACAATTTATTAAAGTAGGGTTTGAGATAGTTGGATGAAATCTAATTGAGTTTCTCATGGATCACTTCCAATCATTGATTGAAGCAGAGTTTGAGATAGCTTAATGAAATTTAATCAATAGTTATTCCAGTTTAAGAAAAAAATGAAATTTAATTAATAGTTTCTCATGGACCACTTCCACATACTTTAAAAAAAAATTGACCACTTCCAACTTAAATACATATGCATGCATTATTATGTTTGGCAGGTTGTCAAGTTGGAACACTCCAAGTCTCCTTCTTTTCTTTATGTAGTCCATCAGAGTAACTGTCAGTGCACTGCATTTGGTCTCTTCAAGAAAATGGATGAATATGACTAGTCCGTACACACCACTAGGAAGGTTTTTGTCCTTGTGGTGATAGTGGGTTTTTTTCTATTTTCATAGTAGCCTTTTAGATGTGGAATTTGCATAACAAAATTGGAGTTTCTAGCAAACAGTGAGTGCCAAAGTCAACAAAGGCAGCAAAAAAAAAAGACTTGGACAGAAGATGATGAGCATTCTAAAATAATAGGAGTTTCTTCCTTCAAATGTCTCTGGATGCATAAATGTGATGGCAAAAGATGTGAAATTAAGGAAAACCCCTCAATTGTTCCTAAACATTACGATGATTTCGTCATCCACTCCATTTTCTTTCTTCTTGCTTTGTTCTCTTTTTCTCATCCTTCACAATTTCGAATTTCCTCGTTCTGTTTGCGGTTCTTTCGCTGTAACGGGGAATGAAACTGATATGCAAGCATTGCTCGCATTCAAGGATGGAATTACCAGTAATCCTTTTGAGACACTTAAATCATGGAACCATTCCATCCACTTCTGTCACTGGTTTGGCGTCACGTGTGGCGGCCTACACAGTCACAGGGTCACGAAGTTGAACTTGGATCATCAACAATTAAGGGGTTCCATTACCCCTCACATTGGAAATCTCAGCTTTCTAAAGGAGTTGTGGTTGCGCAACAACAGTTTGGGTTCGAAAATTCCTCCAGAAATCGGGCGTTTGCGCAGACTACGAATCATGACACTGCGGAATAATTCTATTCGTGGAGAAATTCCGGTCAACTTATCAATGTGCTCTAACCTTGTTGTCCTTCACTACTAGAAAAACTGTTATAAACTACGGTTTTTTTTAAGACGGAAACAAAAACCGTAGTTAAAAAATTAAAAACTACGGTATAAATAAACTGTTGTAAAAACTTTATTGAAACAACAGTTTTTAATAGAACCGTAGTTTTTGGTTGTTTAATAATACGGTATAATTTTTACCGTCGGGAATTAGGTTATTTTAACCTACGGTTGTTTCACAAACCGTAGGTAAAAGAAATATTTAATATATTAATAATTAAAAATACATTGTTTTATACACGCCAATTGACGGTTTCTTCGTTTCATATCGATCGTTCTAGGTTTCTCTCTTCCAGGCGGCACAGCGCGGAGAACCAATCGAACGGCCGGCTTCTTCACAGTCACCAGTGAAGCGGCCGGCTTCTTCTCAGTCGCCGTGCGATTCCGAGACGTTTGAGTTGGAGTACAGTAGGTTCTTGGGTGTCAAGCGGCCGCATCCCAGGATTTCTTCTCAGTCACCAGTCAAGCGGCCGCTTCTTCTCAGTCACCAATCGAACGGCCGGCTTCTTCACAGTCACCAGTGATTTTGCAGGTACGTCGTTGCTTCCATCGTTTGACTTAGTTTTCCTTCTTCTGACCTCTTCTTATTGTCTGTGTTCTTCAATTGTCGATTGCCGATTTCTGAAATTGAGTTTCGTTTTGGACTCAATGGGTGTTTATATATAGCAATTGATTGTCGATTGTGAGGATACTGTGTTTAGTTTGGTTCGTATTTAGGGTTAATGGGTTTATAGAGGTTGTTGGCCTAAAATATATCAATTCCGGTTGCACAAACTTTCTGACGGGTAAACAGAGTGAAAAGGGAACTAAGTAGGCTATAAACAGGTTTCTTGCCCCTTCCAGATGACTTCAATATGCGCAATTAGAACCAGAAGAGTGAAAAGGAACCTGTTTAGAACCTGTTTAGAATTGCTCTCCAACTTCTTCTGGTTAAATGAATTACAAGAATTCTTAACTGTGAGCACACATGACTTCAATACCCTTCAGTTAATCATGCAATGTCATCTGTTTATGTTTCTCATCAAGTTTGACCACTCTAGGATGAGGTAGATAGAACTACATAGCACTGTCCTTACATCATCTAATGCAGACTCCGGACACTTGACAAAGATTAACTAACACTACGCTCCACTCTACGATGATGGAATTATTTTCTATAATATTTTCACGAGGTTTTATAGTAAAAATTGGTCTATAACACGGTGGTAAAATTATCAAAAAATCGTATCGTTATGCGATACAAAATACCCGGTCAAATAGATTATGATACGAGTTAAGATAGGGAGAAACAGAGTGACACTACGGCATTTACATGTATCTTTTTATCTATTTTTTTGAAAGGACTCTACTTTTCTGTTTACTCTTGAGAATTTAATTTTAAGTTGATCAAAATTGAAGAAATCTTCCCATTGAATGATCCATCATCATATTAGTGAAGCTTAGTTGTACATATTGGTTCAAGAATTCATCTAGGAACCAACTACTACTGTAATTCAAGTATATGCGTAGCAAGAACACGCGTGGGTAGTGTTTTTCTTTGGTGTTCCATTCGTTTAGTTTAAACATGTACATGCATACAACATGGAATATGAAGAGTCTGGTTAGAATCCGTTTGTGATAAAATGTTTTGCCATCACTTCTAAATATGGAGGAAATAAAAACCTTTGGAAAACACCAAGGAAAACGGGACATAAGTTTTCTTTTTTATAGAATAGATGCTTGACTATAAATTAATAATACCTAACTTTTCTTTCATAATAGATCAGTGATGAAGCTTGACTATAAATAATACCTAACTTTTCTTTTGTAATAGATCAGTGATGCTTGACTTGACTTGATTGATGCTTGACGACATGGTAACTTGTCACATATTAGTGAAATAATAAATATTAGTTTTAAGACACTTATTTTCTCTTAATTGTTAAATATTGTGTTATTTACCGTTCATATTCTCATTTCAATAGTATTGAATATGTGTGATTTGGCAATATGTGTGATTTGGCTTATATAGGATTAACCAATCAATATGGATAAGAGTTGGATTCAGTCAGGAAAAGTTTCTTCAGCTCCTTTCTTAAGAGGTCTGTTGGAGTTCTTGGATTTTGCATTCGCTCATAACAACGGTGGGACTAATATAACTTGTCCGTGCAAGAAGTGTTTGAACCGTTACTACGGAGATCGAAACTCGGTTTTGAAGCATGTCATATGCGATGGATTTGATAATGGCTACGTAGTTTGGACAAATCATGGCGAGTCACTCGACGGTACGAATGTTGGTGGACATGAGGGATATAACATAGGGGATGATATGGTTAATATGGTTTACGATGGATTTGGGGTTCCAACTGTTAGACCTTTTTAAGGCATTCTTCCTCTGTGTAGCATTATTTGCAACTTGGACATGACTTCATTAGCTCTTGTGCAACCTGCTGTATTGCTCTATTGACATGAGTATGTAAGCCACTGCTGGTATACTTAGCAAACTGGAGATGCCTAATGACATGAGTATGTTTCTGAATTCACCCTATGCATGAACATATTTCCTTTAGGCAAATACATGCACTAAAGCTAATTCTTTGTTGGATTTCCAACAGGCCAATATAGATGGAGATGTGCCGGAAGAGTACAAAGAGATTTGTCTCAAAACCATGGACGAAATGTGGAGAGATTGGAAGGCCACGGTAAAAAGAAATCACTACTCACGTCATGACACCGACGAGGAGCGTCTAGCTGATTGTCCGGATAGAGTTCTTCCCGAACATTGGCCAACCTTAGTTGAATGGTTTGGTGATGAGGAAGCAAAGGTAAAGTTTTGCATATCCTGTCAACTAGACTGATATTCCACATAGACTGATATTCCACTATTTCATAATATATAGGAGAAGAGCGAGACCAATAAGCAAAATCGACAAAAATTAGTTGATGCCCCAAGAAGTGGTAGGACACCGTTTCAACAAATTGAGCAACAGGTATTAATTCAGTTTGTTTGTATTTATTTGAGACCCTTCTATATCAGTATGTGATTAATAATTGTAGTACTAACGATGCAGTTAAAGGAAAAGGGATTGCCACATGATCGTCCGGCAATTTATTTGAGGACACGGGAGGATGCGAACGGACAACCTAGAGATCCTGCTGCTGCTCCATATCTGGTGAAATACTAAAATATGTTATTTAGTGGTGTTTAGTTATTTACAATTCTTATGCCAACTATATGCTGTAATATATGTTCAATTATTTCAGGCGACGCTGAGGGAACATTTGAAGATTGGCACACCAGAGGAAGAACAAGACCTAGAGGTTCGTGAGCATCGTTTTGTTGAAACATTTGGGCCAGACAATCACGGTCGCGTCCGCTGTATGGGTTCTAGCCTACGTCCAACGAAGGTGCTAGGGTCCTCGTCAATCCGCTCCAACAAACAAGTGGCTGACTTGGAGGTAAAAGTAGCCCAATTGGAAGCTGAAAACGCAGAGAGGCAAGCTCGGGAAGCTGAAATGCAAAATGTATTTAAAACATGGGAAGCTCAGATGAAACATCTTGCAGGTGTAGTATGTTCGCTGACTGGAACATCATTGGATGCATTGGCCATGCCATCTTTTCCACCGCTGGTTGTGCCGTCATCTACTCCTTCAGAACCTACTGCCAGGCCTACGCACCCGACACTGGGTGGACAATCCAATCGACCTGCACGACCTACCAACTTTAATCCTCCCGCACAAGTGGCTCCGCCAAACATACAGCCCACAACTGGTACCGATGAGAGCCATGCCTCATCTTCATGTCGCGTGCGACATGATAACCTTCAGGTAAATTTTAATTAACAATTTATAAGATCATATGTTTAGTTTTTTAGAGCATTAAACTGATTTTAGTTGTGCCTGACATACGATATATTGGTTTCTTCTGAAAAGGTTAGAGTAGGCGATATGGTAGAGCTAATCTCAATAGACAAGCCACGAACAGTTGCAGCACGTGGTCTCGTCTTGTCGATGAACCCCAATAAGATTGTACAGGGAGCTGCATTGGGTCCAGAGTTCTGTGAGGTGCAAATCTCTCAGGTCGTGAAGTCAAATTTTCTAATGTTCCGACAGACTGGGAAGGAAACAAATTTGAAGAACATGACAGGAAAATCTGTTGCGTGGTCTGTGACAAATGTATGTGAGACATGTTTAGCTTGGCTTTTATTACAACTTCATTAATTTTTCGTAATCTGAGTTAATTATTTGTTTCACATTTGCAGGTCAAACGCGTCACTGCAAACAAGAAAAAGTAACGTCTAGCTGAAAAAGAAGGTAAGAAATTAATGTTGATTTACATTTGAATTCATTGCATCCAAATTTCTCCTTCTGCAAGCTTTATTTTATGTGTTTTTGCACAGAGTAGTTTACTAGCATTCCAAGCACGTGTATACTAATCTTGTTGTTTTAGTTTTAAATTCCCCTTAATCCACATGCACAAGAGGTTCCTAGTGGTAATAGCATAGTTAGTCAAAACCCCTCATTTTACAGAGAGGCAGTAATTGGTTTCAGTTGAGTCACTTAATGGTCCCATATTGTGTGTTAGGGATTAGTACCATATTGGATTCCAGATGACATGAACATGTGAATTGCTGCATTTTATCATAACACCAACATGCATTGGTAAATGACTTGTACTGCTGATGTAGGCTGAAGGATGGTTGCTATAACAATTAATACAAGTTCACCTGAATAGGACAATTGTGTTTTACCAATCTTTCGCTGTGTTTCCGGTGGCACCTTATTTTTTTGCATTAATAAGTGAGCAAGTTAAGGTAATTCTGTATTGAATTATGTGATTGTTGAGTAGTGACCAGTAAGTAAAGAGTATGCATACCCCGTTGTGCAATTGTGTTCAATCTTGATTTAACTAGCATGTTAAATCTTAATCACAAAAAAGAATGATAATGTTTTCCTATGAGGCGCTTCTCCATAAGATTTCGGGTACAATAGGACTGGTATGTTATACTATACGAGTCTAAATGTCTAATGAACAAAATGATTAAGTAGCACTTCGGTAGAGTACTGAAGAGCAATCATGCATGCTGCTTCACTATATTTCAATTCATTCTAAACAATTCGTCTTCTGTCTTCACTGAAACCTCCTTTTTTCGTTTAAATCCAGAAGCTTTTCGCTAAAGAATTGTCTTCGTTCAAGCTATTTGGGTGCCCTTATGTCACATCAGGCACAAGGGTGTGGCACATGATGGATCACATTAGGATAATACCTGAAATAGTGACAGGTCTTCAGTTTTGAATCTTGATAGCCGTGTTCTCTTGCATATTTGTGTTACCACTTTTCACCAAAAACATGCCGCAGAAGTATTTGGTTGATCATCCAAGTCCCTTAGCTTCATGAATCATTCATAGTTTTTGCTTTGAATCTTATCAGATACTACTACATAAATGGATATTATATGTGCCTAAAATTATATAAAAAAGTCATGGTTGTAATATAAATTGTACAGTATAAACTTTATAGAGGTTGTGGTTTATTTCAAAAAAACCGTGGGTCATATTATAACTTTTACAAATTTTAACGACGAAACTGATGGCTCTGCTGAGAATTTCAGTGGGTAACAGGAGGTAAAAAATCTGCTCATTATGGTGTTTAATTTATTGAATATTATTTGGTTGATTTTCTATTCTGTTTACATGAATGCTGTTATTATTTGATCCTCATTGCATTAAATTAAAATCATTATTTCTTTTGGTTATTAATACCTCCCGGTGTTATTTCCATTTATGGACCAGTAGTAGGAACATAGCTTTCTTTGAATCTATTGTTTCATGACAGATTTTAATGTATGTATCCTAGTTGAATATGTTCTTGTTACACCCCTTGCTCGGCGTTATCCCTTATTTACTCAATATGTTAAATGAATGGGGAGTAAATCTGGTTTATTTTAATGGGATAAGTTTCTTTAGTGGATTGCTAGAAAAGGTGTACTAATTCCTAAATTTAAAGTCCATAACAGGACATATATCTATAAGGTCTTCAGGTATAATTTCTTCCAATGCTCATATCTTAGAAGATTTAACTTCGAATTCCCCCTTTGCTGGAGACATGGTTAATAGATTTTGGATGGTCTAATTATCTGTATCATTTACTCATTAAAGAACATTCCTTTTTTTTCATATACGTTTATGGTGTGAAAGTGAATTTGAAGGATATAATGTGTATAGTGCATGAGAAATAACCTGAAATTAGAAGATAAGTAGTCTAATTGATGTGTTATGGTTGCAACTACAAGCCCTTTGAAGTGACTATGATATTAATCTTCCACTACTTATATTGTTGTTCACTGTTCACATCTATGTATGAGACCAGAATTCTACTCCATTATTTATTTTGTTAGTTAGAAGATATCTGGAACAATTTGCTATTGGTATTGGTTCTGATTTTCTGTAGTGAAGAATCATGTCCTCTGAACCTTTATAATTTCTCTTGCCAATTGAGTTGATTTGGTGGGGTTGTCAGACTTTGAGGCCCAAGGGATGTGAGGCTTCTTGTTTCCTTCAAGTTAATGTTACTAGTTGCTACTGCAATAAGGACACGTAAGGAGATTGGTCCAGATGTTGATGGAGCCCTATTAATGGATAATACTTATTTCTATTGATTGTTTAGTCTGCTTGTCTGTGGCATGATATTGACTAAAGAGTCGTACTTGTCCTAGTTGAAACAGTCGTGGTAACCATTTTCTTGGACCAGCTGGGATATGAGAACAACTGTGTTTTGTAGATAGTTCTGAATCAACAAAATTGATATACATGGTTAGCAAAGGCACCTACACCAGATGCCTTTGCTGGTGTTTGATTTGTAGGGAGTTTGATAAATCACTCCATCCACATCCCCCAATCACATATTTTGATCGTGTGCTTTAGATCTATTCGTATATGGGTTGTGCATTGATAATGCTGTGGTTGTATGCAGGAGTTGATGTTGCGGCTGCGATCCTTCTTGCCGTATATTTTTGCTGCTGCTGCTGATTTTGAACAAATGCTGCTGCTGCTGCTGATTTTGAACAAATGCTGCTGCTGCTGCTGATTTTGAACAAATGCTGCTGTGTACAACTTTGAAGTTTTGTTAAACTTAGTATTTTGCTATTTGGACGAACACTGTTTTGTATTACCCGAACTAAAAAAATTTTCATCTCTGTGTTGACTGATGTTTAATGCTTGAATCAGTAGGTTTCATGTCCACATAATGGTTAATTAGATAGATGGTTGTTTAAGAATTCAGCATCTTTTCATTACATGTCCAGGTTTCATTACAGGTCCAGGTACCAAAAAAAAAAAAAAAAACATTAACGACGGTTTTTTTCCGCCGTTTTAATCATTGCCTACGGTAAAAAATAAAAAACGCCCTAACAAAAATACCGTCGTTTAACGTTTTACCGGCAGTAAAGTTCACCGCCGTGAATGTATTTACGACGGTACCTACTGTCGCTTTAAATATATACTACGGTTGGCAATAACCGTAGTTTTTGGTAAAACTACGGAAAAATTACCGTCTCTTAAGACGAAATCCGACGGAAATATAAACTGTCGTTTATATTCATATACGACGGTATATTATCTACTGTCGTATATTTGTTCATATCCTACGGACTATTGTGAACCGTCGTTTAAAATGTTTTTGCTACGGTAAAATCCGTCGTTTAAGTATAACCGACGCCTTTCTTAAGGACGGAATATAAAACCGTCGTATATGGTATAAACTACGGATTTTTTACTTTTTCCTACGGTTAAATACCGTCGTTTATTACAATTTTTCCAGTAGTGCTTGAACTTAGCAGCAACAATCTTGAAGGTGTCATTCCTACAGAGATGGGAATGCTTTCCAAGCTAGAGGCGCTGGCAATTGGTCATAACTTCAAAATAGCTGGAGCTATTCCTACTAGTTTTGCGAATCTGTCGTCTCTCCGAGTTTTCTTCGCAACGAAGAATATCCTCTCCGGGAGTATACCAGACCAATTGGGCCGTTTGAACAAGTTGGAGTTATTTGAAGTAAGTTTTAATGAGCTGGTTGGTACAATTCCACCATCAATGTGGAATATCTCTTCTATGCAATCTTTTGATGTGGCCAATAATCATATTGGTGGAAGACTTCCTTTGGAACTTGGAGGAATCATCTTTCCACGTCTCTCCAAACTCTACATTTATGACAATTTGTTTACTGGAGCCATTCCTGGCTCAATATCAAATGCCTCCTATATGGAGGACCTAAATATGAGTGATAACAAGTTGACTGGAGATGTCCCTGCAATGGAGAAACTTGTACATCTTCGTAAGCTCATCATCGGTCATAATTTTCTCGGAACTGCAGGTGAAGTTCATGACTTGAGCTTTCTTTCTTCACTAACAAACGCCTCCAACTTGGGGAGTTTATATATTTCCAGCAACAGTTTTGGAGGGGAGTTGCCTAACTCAATTGGCAATCTTTCAAGTAATAGTCTGAAGCAGCTATCCTTGGGGTCTAATAAAGTATCTGGAATCATTCCTTCAACTATTGGCAATCTAGCCAGTCTAGAGGTACTTATTTTCAGTGACAACAAATTAACAGGTAACGTTCCCTCAACTATTGGCAACTTGAATAATCTACGTGTACTTGCTCTAAACGACAATGATCTGAATGGGATCATTCCGCCCTATTTAGGGAACTTAAGCGTTCTGTTGTACCTTTATATGTATAGAAACAATCTTCATGGTACAATTCCTTCAAGTCTTGGGAAATGTACTAATTTGTTGCAACTCCTAATTTACTCAAACAATCTTCAAGGTAACATACCGGGGGAAATTTTCTCTTCTTCATCGTTACTCAGCCTAGACCTTAGTGGCAACCATCTGACTGGAAACCTTCCAACGGAAGTTGGAAACTCGGTACATCTTTTTGAACTTCATATTTCTGTAAATGTGTTGTCAGGTAAAATACCAAACACACTTGCCAAGTGTCTACAACTAAGAGCACTAAACATGGGAGTCAACAACTTCTCGGGTATGCTTCCTTCATCCTTAAGTTCATTAAGAGGTCTAGAGAATTTTAATCTTCTCAGAATAATTTCTCTGGAAATATTCCTAAGTATCTGGAGGTCTTCCCCTTTTTTCAATCTTTAGATCTTTCTGGGAATGATTTTGAGGGTGCGGTTCCTGAACAAGGTGTTTTTAAGAATATAACAGCTTTTAATGTCGGGGGAAACATCAAGCTCTGTGGAGGTATTTCTGAAATCCGCTTGCCTAGTTGCAACTCCAAGCTTCCCAAAAAGAAACTAAGGGTGAAGCTAATAATTGGCTTAGCTTTTGGGGTGACTGGAGCTATCCTGTTTTTGTTGTCATTTTTCCTTTGTCGCTCCTGGTCTAAGCAGCCCAAAAAGCTACCATCACTTCATTCTCCATTGAAATCATTATTGAGTTTGTCATACCAAAATCTATATGAAGCCACTGATGGGTTCTCTGATGCCAATCTAATCGGTGGGGGGAGTTTTGGCTTAGTGTACAGAGGACTTCTTCATCAACGCCAAGGAATTGTTGCAGTAAAGGTTTTAAACCTTCAACACCAAGGAGCCTCGAGAAGCTTTGAAGCAGAGTGTGAGGCGTTGAGAAGAATCAGGCATCGAAATCTCCTGAAAGTTCTCACAGCATGTTCAAGTATCGACCATCAAGGTAATGATTTCAAAGCCGTCGTCTACGAGTTCATGCCAAATGGGAGCATAGATGATTGGCTGCATTTGCATGAAAGCCAAGACGAGATGGAAGGTGATGGTAAAAATTTAAGTCTTTCCCAACGGCTAGATGTATCCATTGATATTGCTTGTGCTGTTGAATACCTTCATCATCGCTGCGAAGAACAAATTGTTCACTGTGATCTGAAGCCAAACAATATTCTTCTGGACAGCGATATGGTTGCACATGTTGGTGACTTTGGATTGGCGAAGTTAATTCAAGAAGGCACGGCTAATCAATCTTTCGATAATCAATCCAGCACCATTGGTCTAAGAGGGTCAGTTGGTTATGTTGCTCCAGGTATGGTATATGCTTTTTTACGGGTTTCATACTTCCGTATAGTTCAATTCCTTTCTTTGCTCCAATATGGTTATGTAATCATGTGCACTTGCAGAATATGGGATGGGGAACGAGGTTTCAACCTTTGGTGATGTCTACAGCTTTGGCATCATTGTACTCGAGCTCTGTACTGGCAAGAGGCCAACTTCCCATGATTTGTTCAATGGCTCTTTGAATCTCCGTGACTACGTCGAGAAGGCCTTACCCAAAGAAATAGAAGTTGTTGCTGACTCGAGGTTACTTGTTGACAACAATGGGGACACTTCAAGAAACAATACTGAATCCACTTGTAGCAGTGAAAAGATCAGAGAGTGCTTGCTTTCATTGTTCAAGGTTGGAATAGCATGTTCCCAAGAGCTTCAAAGGGATCGAATGTCGATTAAAGATGCTATCGTCCAGCTCCGTGCGATCAAGAAGGCGCTCCTCAGGACTGGTGGCTCTGTTCACGTAGGTGGAAGCACTACACAGGCAATACCGTCTCAAGTTCCATAAAAAGGAGGTACAGTTTCGTACAACATTGTGTTAACATAATTTTCTTATTGTGGAATCTTTAGTCAATCAGGATGTTTTGTTATGGCGTTCTTCTTATAACTGCTCTTATTGTAAATCTGACTGAATTTGTAGTCTCTGGGGCAATCGAATCTCCTTAAAGATAAAAAGTGAAACGCCAACATTCAGATCATTATTCTATGATTTTATTATGCTTTGATTTGATCTAATCTCTTGTTGTAGTTATTTTCATTCAATTATGTTTTTCTTCATGTGGGTGCTTGATGTCTGATTGCTCCTGAAGACAAATGTAACTACCACTGTATGCTGGATATGCTTGCTTTTGATGATTCTGGCACACACAGCTTGTGCTTTTATTTGCGTAGTTCCTTTTTTTTTCACTTTGATGTTCCTTTCCAGCTTGTGCTTTTATGTTTCTAGCAGAAATATCTCTTATGTTTTATTTGTGTGGTTATTTCTGTACACACCTTGTGCTCTTATGGTCAAAATCTTCTATTATTGTGGAGCAATTCATAAATCAGAAATGTCGCCAGACTTGAAAATGTTGTTGAGTCAAGAAATCCCACAAGTTCTGTATATATCTGCATTTAATCTTCTTCCAAACCTTTTCACCCCACCTTAGCTGCTACCATAGCCACTAATTTGACTATAACATCTTAACGAGTAGAGACTGATGCGGAGTCAGGACTTGAGTTGAAAGGAAGCACTAGAAGATACAATACCCCATCCAAAAGGTTGAAAAATGCATGGTTTCATCCCTTAAGGTTGAAGTAGCTAGCTAGCTGGTTCAGAAGAGCTACCATGAGACTTAATGGCCGTTAGTGATGATATTCCTTCAGTTGTATGCAACATATCAAGCTTTTGTTGGGATTGGTTTGCATTTCAGTTGTACATTTCGTCATAAGCTGGTTGAATGACATCTTATATTTTCCCGTTTGTAGGTTTTTCTTACCAAACCAGAAAATTAAGTGTAAGAAAGTTCGCTAAACAGATAAGGGTAAAAATGTACTTTAAAATGTTGACTGGGGCCTTTGAGATGGGCCATGGGGTTGGGCCTTAGTTTTAATGGAGTGAATGGCCTACTTAGCTTGAGGTATATTTGAGCTAGATGCAGTTAGGCCCATGTTATACTTTTTTGTTTTGTTTGGATCTAGGTTCTTAGCCTCAAACTGCTAGTACTTAAATTGTTTGGCCTGTCACATTTAATGGGTTAGTCTCTTTCAAGTGTTTCTTATATGGGCTTTGGGATTACAGATAATTTTGTGAACCTGCTGAATTCGGTTGTGGAAGCTCCTGGATGCCCAAAAAAACTCGATTTGAGCTTCATTTGTGTACATTTCTACAATTTTGTCCTCACGATATATAAAAAATGTAATTCAAAGTTTCTCATTGACCACTTCCAGTAACTATATAATGTCATCGGCCACTATTCGAATTCTAAGACAAGTCAACTGGTCCCATATTGTAGAGCAATAAATGTATAATCTTTGTTAGGTTATCGGTATGTCCACTCTATTTGCTAGGTCATTCAGTAAATGTGTTGAATTTTCTTTTTCTTTTTTTTAGAAGTTGTTGAATTTTCTTGCTTAACTTCCAACTGCAATGTGGAGTAATACACAGTGTCATACCTTGGCGGCTACTTCTCAAAGGTTAAGTAATCCAAAACACAATCTTGTGGACTAAATCATACTACTAAAAGCTTCCAGCTGATAATTGATTGCCTTCTAGCCCAAATTTGAAACATTTCCAATAGTATTACGAATGCCTACTAGCAAGCACATACCAGTCCGTCTCTGCTCTTTGTTCCCATTTGACTTTTTTGACTCGTATCTGGATCACTTTGACCGGGTGATTTGGATAGCAAAATAAAACGATTTTTTGATTATTTTGTCACTGTATTATAAGCAACTTTTACTCTACAACACTATGAAAAAATTATCAAAAAATTACATCGGTTTGCTATTAAAATCACCGGGTCAAAGTGACCCAGTGAATAGTGACAAAAGTCAAATTGGGAACAAAGAGGAGAGACAAACTGGTTGATACGCCATCAAGATGTGTAATAGTTACCTAGTTACCCCCAGTCGCCCAGTCGATGAAATTTACTTTCAAAGGAACAGCTAACAATTCTGGGGCACTACTATTCATTTTTACCATCTGCAAACTTTTGTTGTCGCGAGAAACCAATTTCACGGAAATTTGAATAACGAATTCATAAAATATGAATTTTGAAAAACAAAAACAAAATTCATCTGAAATTTGAATACCAACTAGCCAGTCCCTGATATACTTTGACAAAATCAGGGAAAGTTCTCTTTCCAACCCAGTCTGATCTCAGTGTTCTGAAACTTTCAAAACAATAGTACCTTTACTTCAATGATCAACCCCAAGTCAAGTCAAGTTAAGGTTATCTTTTGCAACTTCCATAGTTTTGGTTCTCTTCTGGGATGATCCCACCACCACACCAGTCGCATTCTCTTATGCATTTTTTTTTCATAATGGTTGTACATAATTGGAGTTTGCTTACACAATTGGAGTTTTTAGCTAACAGTGACAGTGAGTTCTTAATTAACAAAGTCAACAACAAGAAAAGTCCTAAATGCAACAGTGACAGTGATTAATTACCTAAAGACTTTGACTGAAGATGATCAGCATTCTGAATATACTTTACATTCTCTGGAGCCGGCGTGGATCAAAGGAAAACACCTCAATTGTTCCTAACCATCCCACCAGTCATATTCTATGGGCTGCATGGAGATGATTTCATCAACACCTCAATTGTTTATGTTCTCGCTTTGTTTCATCGTTCTTTTTAGTTTCAAGTTGCCTCCTTCTGTATCGGCTGCAAGAGGAAATGAAACTGATATGCTATCATTGCTCGCATTCAAGGATGGAATAACCAGTGATCCTTTTGGGGCACTTAATTCATGGAATCACTCCCTCCACTTATGTCAGTGGTTTGGTGTCACATGTGGCAGCCTTCACCGCCAGAGAGTCACAAAACTGAAGCTCGATAATCTTGACTTGAAGGGTTCCATTCCCCCTCAAATTGGAAATCTCAGCTTCCTGCGGGTATTGTTTTTGCGCAACAATAGCTTGGGTCCTGTAATTCCCCCACAAATTGGCCATTTGCGAAGATTGCAAGTGATGTCTCTGCTGAGCAATTCGATTGGTGGAGAAATTCCAGTCAACATATCAAGTTGCTCTAACCTTGTTATGTTGGAATTAAGCGGCAACAATTTGGGAGGTATAATTCCTCCAGAGATTCGTATGCTTTCAAGGCTTGAAGGATTGTATCTAGGTTGGAACCTAAGAATAGCAGGGTCTATCCCTGCTAGTTTGGGAAATCTATCATCGCTTCGTGTTTTCTATGCATCTGGAAACAATATTGCAGGAATTATACCAGACCACTTGGGCCGAGGCCTAAGAAAGTTGGAGTTTTTTGGAGTTGGTTTCAACAAGTTGGTTGGAACAATTCCTTCGTCAATCTGGAACATTACTTCTATGAAAACTTTCTTTGTGCCTAACAATCGAATTGGCGGAATCCTTCCTTCAGGACTTGGAGGAATCATCTTTCCACGCCTCTCCACGCTCCACATCTATGAAAACTTGTTTACTGGAACCATTCCAGTTTCTATATCTAACGCCTCCTACCTGGAGGTGCTGCAGATATATTCAAACAAGCTGACTGGACATGTCCCTCCGATGGAGAAACTTGTGCATCTTCGCGACCTCGAGTTTAGTGGTAATTTTCTCGGAACTGGTGGAGAAATTCAAGACTTGAGCTTTTTGTCTTCACTAACAAACGCCTCCAACTTGGAGACTTTATCTATTTTCAACAACAGATTTGGAGGGGAGTTGCCTAGCTCGATTGGAAATCTTTCGAGTAATAGTCTAAGGATTCTACAATTGGGGTCTAATAAAGTATCTGGAATCATTCCCCACGAAGTAGGTAATATTGTCAATTTAGAGAGACTTAACTTCAGGGACAACAAATTAACAGGTAACATTCCTTCAACCATTGGCAATTTGAATAAACTACAAGTACTTGCTTTCCACAAGAATGATCTGTCTGGTATCATTCCACCCTCTATCGGAAACTTGAGCCTTTTGTTGTACCTTTACACGAATGGAAATAATCTTCATGGTACAATTCCTTCAAGTCTTGGGAAGTGCACTCGGTTGCTGGAAATCCTTATTTCTTCAAACAATCTTCACGGTAACATACCAAAGGAGATCTTCTCAGCTTCATCCTTAAATATTCTAGACCTCAGTGGAAACCGTGTGATTGGAAATCTTCCAATAGAAATCGGTACTTTAGTAAATCTTTTCGAACTTGATATTTCAGAAAATATGTTGTCTGGTGAGATACCAAACGCACTAGCGAGCTGTGTACAACTAAAAACACTGGACATGGGAGTTAACAACTTCTCGGGTATTCTTCCTCCTTCTTTAAGTTCATTAAGGGGTCTAGAAAATTTTAATATGTCTCATAATAATTTCTCGGGCATGGTACCAAAGTATCTGGAGACATTCCCCTTTTTAAAATCTTTAGATCTTTCCTTCAATGATTTTGAGGGTGCTATCCTAGACAAAGGAGTTTTCAAAAATACTACAGCTTTTCATGTCGGAGGAAACATCAAGCTATGTGGAGGTCTTCCTCAACTTGGATTACCTAGCTGCAACTCCAAGCCTCCCGATAAGAAACTCATGGTGAAGCTAATAGTCGGCTTGGCTTTTGGAATCACTGGGGCTTTCCTTTTTTTGTTTTTCATCTACCTCTACTGCTCGAAGAAGCCCAGAAAAATACCATCACCTCAATCTCCGTGGAACTCAATATTGAAGTTGTCGTACCAAAATCTATATGAAGCAACTAATGGGTTCTCTGATACAAATTTAGTCGGAGTGGGGAGCTTTGGTTCGGTGTACAAAGGACTTCTTCCTCAATGTCAACAAACAGTGGCAGTGAAGGTTCTAAACATTCACCACCAAGGAGCCTCAAGAAGTTTCCAAGCAGAGTGTGAGGCATTGAGAAGAATTAGGCATCGAAATGTCCTCAAAGTTCTCACAGCATGTTCGAGTATTGACAATCAAGGTAATGATTTCAAAGCCATCGTCTATGAATTCATGCCCAACGGAAGCCTAGAAGACTGGCTGCATTCGCATGAAATCCAAGTTGAGAGGCAAATGAATGTCAGAAATCTAAATCTTTGTCAAAGGTTAGATATTGCTATTGATGTGGCTTATGCGGTTGAATACCTTCATCATCGATGCGAAGAGCCAATTGTTCACTGTGATCTGAAGCCAAACAACATTCTTCTGGACGATGATATGGTTGCACATGTTGGTGATTTCGGATTGGCAAAGCTAATTCATGACGGCACAGCTAATCAATCTTTAGACACTCAATCCAACACCATTGGTCTAAGAGGGTCTGTTGGTTATGTTGCACCAGGTATTATATCTACCTTAATACTTAGATATTATATGCTTCTTGTGCGAGTTTCATGTCTCCTTATAGTTCAATTCCTTTGTTTTCTCCAATACGGATAAGTAATCATGTAAACTTGCAGAATATGGGATGGGGAACGAGGTTACAACCTTTGGTGATGTCTACAGCTTTGGCATCATCGTACTCGAGCTGTGTACCGGTAAGAGGCCTACTTCTCATGATTTGTTCAATGGCTCTTTGAATCTTCGTGACTACGTCGAGAAGGCCTTGCCTGAAGAAATACAAGTTGTTGCTGACTCATGGTTATTTGCTGACAACAATAGTAGCAGTGAAAAGATTAGAGAGTGCTTGCTTTCGTTGCTAAAGGTTGGCATTGTCTGTGCCGAGGAGATTCCAAGGGATCGAATGGCAATTAACGATGCTATCGCCCAGCTGCATGCGATTAAGAAGGCTTTCCTAAGGACTGGAAGCGTTACACAGGCAATACCGTCACAAGTTCCTTAATAAGTATGGTTTCTTACAACATTGTGGTAACGTAATGGTCATGTAGTCATATCTTTAGTCAATCAGGATGTCTGGTTTTGGCTTTACATAGTATATGTGTTATAGCTGCTGCTAGTGTAAATAAGAACAAATGTGTTTAAGTCTTTGTAAAAATCGCACCTCCTCCAAAATAAAAAGTGAAATGCCAAAATTTAGATCATTATAATATGATTTTATTATGCTTAAATATCATCTGATATCTGTTGTTGTAGTTACTTATCATTTATAGTTACAAAATTTAGAGCTCCCGAACTAGTTTATGTTTTTTTTTTCATGTGGGTACTCTGATGTCTGGTTGCTCCTGAAGATAAATGATACGCTATCCCGTAAATGCCCTTACAACTGTTTGCCGCATATGGCTTCTTTTGATGGTTCTTTTTCTTTCAGTTTGATGTTCCTTTCCAGCTTGTGGTTTCATGCTCTAGCATAAACATTAGGGGTGCACAAGAATCCGTCAATCCGTACCGATCCGCAAATCCGTCCGATCCGTGACGGATTGGGTCCGAACCGATCCGTGATGGATCGGACTAGGATCGAAAAATATAAATCCGATCCGATCCGTCAATCCGTTCGATCCGTTTATGCTTATTATTATGCTAATTTTTACTAATTTCATCAATAGTATTTGTTCTAATGCTAACTTTAACTTAGTAATGTCATTACTTATCAATGTTGTGTTGATTAATTTTGGTTTTTGATGATATAAAGAGTAAGATATTTCGTAAGTTAATTAAAAACTATACTAAATGATAATTGTATATTAGTGTCTATGCTGTTAGTTGAACATATTCGAAAATATTTTGAAATATTTGCGATCCGCGGATTAATCCGGTCCGATCCGCGAAACCGTTGATCCGATTGGATCCGATCCGTTTCGATCCGTAAACCGGCGGATCGGATTACCTCAACCTCAATCCGGACCGATCCGATCCGTGTATGCTCATTTATGTACGAAGCTTGTGATTTAATAGTGAAAATCTTGATTATTGTGGACAAAATTGTTCATGACTGTTGTTAAACTAGAAAACGTTATTTAGGCCTGAAAGCCCACAAGTTCTTTATATATCTTCCTTAACTTCAAACCTTTTCACCCCACCTTATAGCTACCACCATCACCACAAATAATGTTCCCAATTGATTCTAGCATCTTAAGAAGTAGAGATGGCCTTGGCTAAATGAGTAGACACAGTTGTGGAATCAAGACTTAAGGTTGAAATAGCTTATTCAGAACAGCTACCGCGAGACTGATAATAGCAATTAATGATGATAGCCCTACTTAGCATGAGGTTTATTTGAGCTAGAAGCAGCTAGACCTGATGTTGTACTTTTGTCTGTTTGGAGGTAGGTGATACCGAATAGGTATCGGGGTTGACAATTTTGTGAAAATAGTCGAAAATTGTCCGTGTAGCTTGTAGCCTACGGCGCTATTCTAACAACTAATGAGTGGCCGAAAAAAGATTTCTGCTCAATTCATTTCATAAATAATACTCAGAGACTACAACTTGTTACATAGGCCTAGTTTGGCTAAGCTAGATTTTTAGATAGATAGATTTTCTTTAATCTGAACTACCATCCAGATTTTTGTGTGAAATAAACTTACCTGATGTATAAAACCGGATCCGGATTGAAGACAACAGGGACCGGCCAACTCGTAACCGGGACCGGGTCAGCAATAAAGGGACATATTTTTTTCAGACACGCCGCCACGTGGCGAATTGTCATTGGATGTTTGACCGAAGCCGGACCCTGCTCCTCATTAACAGGTCCCGGCTGACTAAAAGTAATGATGTTCCTTAGTTTGCTACTGAAAGTGTGAATGGGACCAGTATGGATGGAACCATTTTATAGGCAGTGAAAAAGAATAGCCGGATCCGGTTCCGATCAATCCGGACCCGAATGAAGACCAGCCGGATCCGCATGTCTGTTACCCGGGCCCGGTTGGCTTCGGCGGCCGCAACAAATGAATAAAAAACAATCAGGATCCGGATATATTTTGTCCCGGATCCGACTATTACCAATTTTTCCTTAATCTATCTAGCTTTGTCAAACAGGTCAGATTTTTTTTCAAATTTTCATTAATCTATCCTAAAATCTAGCTTAGCCAAACATGGCCATAGACAGAAATGGCCCCCTCCACCGTCAACCCGTGCACAGCCCGCCCCCATCATACCCAGCCCGTGGCACGTACGTGTTTAGTTCTTTCACCCTCCGACCCGGCCTGTACCCGGCCCGCTCCACACGGGTGCACATCCCCGCCCCCGGCCCGCTCTCACCTTGAGTTAGACCCAACCCGCAGCCAGACGGGTTGACCCGAATTGCCAGGCCTAGTTTTGTGCTTTGAAAATGGGTTGTGGTATTGAGTAGGGATGAAAACGGTTTGATTCGGTCCGGTTTTTGGCACCCATCTGAACCGAACCACATGTAACGGTTTGGGCAAAACCCAAACATAATCCGGACCGTTCATGGATCCAAGCTGAACCGAACCGTAAATGATCAGTTTGGTTCGGTTTTAAACCGCGGTTTCTGGAAATATATTATTTCATTTAAAATTTCTCAATAGTTCATTCAACAATCAAATGATTGCTAAAATTTCTATGTCAAGCAATTAAAAAATAAAGTGGAAACATTACATTATTTCCAGAACCATTTAATGTGTTTGGTTAGTTTTGAGGTACAAGTTGTATATGATATATATGTAGAAGTTATCAAGTTTGGTAGATTTATACCCTAATATGCTACAAAAACGGTTCGGTTCAGATTTTACGGCTATGTGGTATCTCAAACCTAAACCGAACCGTATTATACTGTAACACCCTCATTTTTCAAACCAGAAATTTTGAGTCTTAATTACATTATAAAATAAAATTACGGAGTTTTAAAATGCCAAAAGAAACAGAAATCGTGTAGTTAAACAAAAATACGTTTTCTAAAGGGAAATAAATATAAACTTATTGAAGTCGCCTAAAATCAGAAGCGTGCGCGTCCCAATCCCATCCAGCTCTAACCTGTGGTAGTTTTTGAAAACAGAAACAACAGAACCACAGTTTCAAAGTCAGTGAAAACTGAGTAAACAAGAACCTCAATATGTTAACAGAGTAAGGGCACATTTTAAAAGACAAATTTTTTTATTAAAAGAACATTGATCAAAACGTCATGTTGATCCAAGTAACATTTAGGAAAACATTTCCCGTTATTAATATGCAAAGTCTGTGATATCCAAAATAAGATTATTACCAATGTATCGGAGAGCCAAAATCCAATCCAATCCAACCCAATAACATAATAAGGGCATTCCAGGGGGTCTGTTTAACCCGCCCTGCCAGGTGTTCAGGAAAGGCAGCCGAGTCCGCGCCTCCCTCCAACCACCTCAGCCAACTAGATCTTAAGTGCCGGGACAACCTCTAAGGGAGAACATCAACCCAGAGGGTGAGTACTAGATGCCTTAACCCTAGCCAATGGGACGTAGGGCGAAAATAAGCCATCATGGGCAATAAATATATATAAGGAACCATCAAGGGTTCATAACCAAAATAATCATCCCCGATACATTGTTCTTTCACTTTACATAATTAATCGATTAGGTTCATTATCTAGTTCAAAGAGTTTCCATAAATCAGCTGTCAAAGAGATTGTTCATTTCATTTCGAGTTCGCAAAATCTTTTAAATGATAACATGTAAAACAGTTGAAACATATAAAGGCACACTCAAGAAATACATTTTGAGGCATTAAAGTTTGAGCATTCAAGCTTACCTACGAAAGCAATGCAATCCAAGAAAACATGCACGTAATGTAACAAATCTCTGAAGTCGTGGTACCCTTAGTCTATGAGCTGAGAATCTACAATTACCGGAGAACATCTTATCAATACACTTCCAAGTCCACACATGTGCAGGGGCGGACCTATATAGAGGCAGAGGGGGCAGTTGAAACCCCCCCCCCCCTGAAATTTGAAAAACTTCTACTAGTACCCCTAATTTTATAGATTTATTATGACTAAATTGAAAGGAATATAATATTTTGCCACCCCCCCCCCCCTAAAATTCTGAATTGTCCAGTTGCCCAAGTGCTTAGTTGTTGTAGTTGACAAATCCCACTACACTGGTTCGATTCTCCTCCCAATCAATAATTATTTTTCATTCATTTTCTTGCCATTTACCATTAAAAACTCATTTTCTCCTAAAAAAAGAACAAATTGTGACTTGTGAGACTGTGTTCATTATAATTTACCATTTACCATTAAAAGGTCGTAGTCTCCTCGAAAAAACAAGAACAAATTGTGACTTGTGAGTATTGTGTTCATTATTAATTTGATGTTTGTGTATGATTGCTTATGAAATATAACGAGTTTTGAATGTTGACTTTGACTTTTAACTTTGACTTTTGACTTCGCGAATCTTGCCCCGGCTGACTTGATTTCCTCGCTCCGCCACTGCACAAGTGTGCATACAAAATACCCCCATATGATAAGATAACAAGAAAAATACTGTACTAGTTTCACAAGTCCGATAATTAAATACCATACAATAGATATTATATATATAATATATAATTGAAATTTTTTTAACCGTGTAAATAAATAGCATAAAATAATTTGTGTAAATTTAGTAAAAACATATTTCAATAATATGATAATATACTCTTTAAATAAAAGTGATAATTTAATTACTGCATAGTATATACATAGCTAAATAATACTAACAAGTTATTTTATTAGTAAAAATAATACACACTAGAATTATTCATGTGTACAGAAGCATCTAATAAGGCAACCATACAAGTATCATATAAAAATTCATAATACACAGGGTATGTGTATACTTATTTATATGTAAACATAACATATTACTATACTGTATTTATATATATATATAATATGAATATATATTTTTTCATGACATGGGAACCCGCAGCCATTACCCTTCGGGTGCGTACTGGGTAAACCCCCGTTCTAGTGCAATAGCCTTCAAACCACACTAGAAAGGCAAACCAGCCTGAGAAAATTCGGGATGACAGGCTCGCAGTTGAGAAGGTCAATATGCTACCCTTGGATTGTCCTAAGGTTTGAACTCAAGACCTCAAAGCAAATGCCCAAAGTCTTAAAAATGCTCATCCGACCAACTCAACATCACCCCGAAGCGTAATATGAACATATCTATTTGTGTACATAAGCGTAGAGAGAGAGATAATGAGAACCAAAAAGAGAAGAAAAGAAAGCTGACCCGCATGAGCAGAATGATACGGGTCAACCCTACGATTCGGGTCAACAATATTATAATAATAATTATTATAATAGTTAATTAGAGAATAGTAGTTTATTTATTTAATTAGTCGTTAATTGTTTATTTTATTTTATTAATTAGTTTATTTAATTAGTTAGTGAATCGGGCTTGGCAAAAGTCTAGGGTTAGGGTTAGTTTTATATTTAAACAGTTGTAGTCCTCAGTTATAGTCAGGGAATGAGAATTGTTTTTCAGTTTATTCAGCTTATTTTGAGTTTTATTTCGTATTCGTAGTGTTTCGTAGCCTCACGAACTACTGGTAGAGATTCGTAGCCTCTCTCAAGCTACTGGTACGATACTGGGTGTATCACAGAAGGTCGAATAACAGAGGGGAAGTGCCAATTGGGCGACGGTGACTGCCGTAGAAGAAGTCGTCGGCTGGGATGAGGCGACGGCGGTTCGATTTGACGACGACGGGGAAGCGAGGCGGCAAAGGTGGAACTGGTCTGGGTCTCGATTGAAATCGATTTGGTGAGTGAACGGAAATGGGGCAGGGAAAGAAGTATGAGGATTTAAACCCATTGATCACTGAGTGAAATCGTGGGTGAATTTGTGGGTCAATTTGAGGGGGAAATGGGGAATTCAGTTTTGGGTTTGTTACTGCAACAGAGGAGTGGTGGAGAAGATGATGGGAGGGATGCTAAGGTGCGGCTGGTGCACGGTAGTGTGTGATTAGGTGTGAGTGGGACTCTCATGTGTAGGGGTACACACGGATCAGATTGGTCTGGATTGAGGTTGAGTTAATCTGATCCGCCGGTTTACAGATCGAAACGGATCAGATTCAATTGGATCCACGGTTTCGCGAATCGGACCGAATTATCCGCAGACCGCAAATATTTCAAAATATTTTTGAACTAGGGGATTGCCCGTGCCCGAGGGCACTACCCCAAAAAACACGTTTCACCTATTGTAATGTCGTAAATAAAATGAGTAATTTCATCAACAAACACGGGCACAAAACGAAGACAACATAAATAATTGTATTAAATAGTCCAGAACAAAGAAAGTCCCTTTTTTATAATTAGGATAAAATGAGTGGTTGTTATAAAAAAAGGATAAAATGAGTGGTTAGTTAAGTGGGTAGTTAAGTAGTGGGTAGTTAATGGGTGGTAAGTGAGATCTAATGGTTAATGTTAATTCAGTCTAATGGTTAATGTTAAAAGACATTTTAAAGTCAACCGTCATAATTTATAATATAGATATGTTCAACTTGCAAAGTAAACAGTGATAAACAACTATCATTTAGTATATTTTTAGTTAACGTATAAAATATATTCCTCTTTATATCTTCAAAAATTAAACTTATTAACCAAACATTGATAAGTAATGACGTTTTTTTTTTCAGAAAAATAAACCTTCCATTAAAGGCTATCCCAGCCACAAGTACAATGAGGAAAGACCTCAAGAAGAAACAGAGAGATCAACGACTGCTCTTGCACAATTGTGCGCAGCAACATTAGAATCTCTTCTGATAAAGTTAACATTAGAACGTTGCTAAGTTAAAGTTAACATTAGAAGAAAACATATTGATCGAACTAGTAAAAATTACATAATAATAACTATAAACGGATCGACGGATAACGGATCGGATCGAATTTATATTTATTAATCCTAGTCCAATCCGTCACGGATCGGTCCGGACTCAATTCGTCACGGATCGGACGAATTTGCGGATCGGTACGGATTGACGGACACGTGTGCACCCCTAATCATGTGTGTACAAGTGCATGAGGAAAAAAATATAATGTGTGCGTTGCGCAGGTGATATACGAAGAAGTGAACGTAAAATAACTACATATCTATATATATACACATACTTTTTACTGCAGTATATGCACATACTTACATACACATACACCAGCAATAAATTTATTTTTTTGTTAAATATAATAAAACATAAATATTTGGAAAATAAATGTCCTTAGACTTATAAAAATTAATATAACAACCCAAGAAATTCCCGAGTATTTCATATACGGTTTGTGATTTTACAAACCTGCAGAGAACCGTAATAACTTCCAAACTGAACCGAACCTAACCAAACCGTCCGGTTCGGCTCGGATTGCAGTTTTTCCGGTTTGAACTTTGCATCCCAGAGTATTGGGTTACATGTTTAAAGGGAGCTAGTGGGCTGCTTAGCCATATTGGGCTTCAATGTTCTCTATTGGATTCGTTTCTTGAAGCTAGCTCTTGGATTTGGGCCCAAGCTATCTCCAACACGCAGCGATGTCACTCTCTGCGTTTTACCGGCACCGACGCCGGCGATGTTAGCGTGGTTCTCTGGAGAAAGTCCGATTGCCGAGAAGTGATAACCCCGATGGAAGTCTTGGTCAACTCCGAACTTCTCTCTCTCCCGGCGACGTTGACCACCTCCAACTTGTCCCCTGTCCTCCGCCGGAGGCGTTGGTGGTGTTCACAGCGATTTGACTTCACCAATTTGAGGCGTACGGAAGAAGATTCACAAGGGTATTCTCTCGAACTAATTCACAATTGAAAGGTCAGTATTTGAATTGCTTCAGGGTACGTTTGGTTTATTATGATTAGCGGTATTAGCTGGGATTGGACTAAATACAGTCCAAATATTAGTTAATATTGTGTTTGTTTGTTCTCGACTAATTTTAATAATGGTACTAAATAGTGAAAAGATGGGTTTAATACCCCAAATTAGTACCCTCTCATATGAGGGTATTAAGCAGGATAGAACTATTTGTATCTTAATGTTAATTAATACTACACAAAACTAAACACATTATTAATTATAATTCATCTAATTCAATCCAATCCTATCCGGAAAATTTAATCCAGTTCAGTCCCATCCGGATAGTCCGGAAAACCAAACGTGCCATGAGGGTATTAGCAGGATAGGACTATTTGTATCTTAATGCTAAATTAATACTACACGAAAATCAAACACAGTATTAATTATAATTCATCTAATCCAATCCAATCCTATCTGAAAAATTTAATCCCGTCCAATCCAATCCGAATAGTCCGGAAAACCAAATGTGTCGTCAAGTTTATAAAAACCCTAACATCATTCGATTCCCAAATCACAACCCAATACCCTATCATCAATCAATTCCCTAATCACAACCAAAACCCAGTCATCAATCAAGCCCATAATCACAACCCATTTCAGTTTTTTTGTCTAATTAACTTGAGTATGGCATTAGAAGTCAAACCATCTTCTTTATCTCTATTGTTGTTGTTCATGAGAGTTGTTGCTGCATTCATTCTTGCCAGTTCAGGATATGCAAATGCAGGAAATGAGACTGATCATCAAGCATTGCTGGCATTCAAGGCCGCAATCACCGGCGATCCTTTTCGGGTGTTGGATTCATGGAACCACTCCGTCCACTTTTGTAACTGGCACGGCGTTACGTGTGGCCTCCTTCACAAGAGGGTGGTGAAGCTTAACCTAAACGGCCGAGCACTCACCGGCCGCATTTCCCCTTACATTGGGAACTTGAGCTTTCTTAGGGAACTATGGTTGATCAATAACAGCTTCACCCAACACATCCCGTCTGAGCTTGGAAGGTTGCGGAGATTGCAGCGCGTTTCGGTTTTCAACAATTCGATTAGCGGAGAGATCCCGGTTAATATATCGGCTTGCTCTAAGCTTGTATACCTTGAGTTGAGTATAAACAAGTTGGAAGGGGAGGTGCCTGTGGAGATTGGCTCACTTTCTAAACTCGAAAAACTCTATTTTGGCCTGAACCATCTAGTAGGAGTTATCCCTGCTAGTTTGGGAAACCTAACATCTCTTCGAGTTTTCTTTGCTTCCCAAAACAGCTTTCATGGGAATATACCGGACCAATTTGGAAGGTGGGAGAAGTTGGAGATATTCGGAGTTGGTATCAACAAGTTGGTTGGTTCTATTCCTCCCACAATGTTCAACATCTCTTCTATCAGAATGTTTGATGTGAGCGATAACCAACTTGGTCCCCAAAGGCTTCCGTCAGAACTAGGAGGAATTTGTTTTCCTCGTCTACAAGACTTTGACGTTTCGCTGAACTTTTTCGATGGAACTATTCCTCCGTCGTTATCTAATGCCTCCAACCTGGGGTTCTTAGACATGGGTAGCAATAAGTTCACTGGACATGTCCCTTCTATGGAGAAACTGATGAATCTTTGGTGGTTGAACTTGGAAAAGAATGCTCTCGGAACTGGAGGAGAAAATGATGACTTGGGCTTTCTGTCTTCTTTAACTAATGCCACCTATTTGGAACTTCTATCTTTGCGGCTCAACAATTTTGGTGGGGGGATTCCACACTCTTTTACCAATGTTTCCAATAGTTATCTCAGATCCCTATACCTGTCCGATAATAAAATATCTGGAAGCATCCCTGAAGGGATAGGGAATCTGATCAATTTGGAGACCTTCGAATTAGACGTCAACAAGTTCACAGGTAATATTCCTTCAACCATTGGTAACCTTAAGAAATTGCAAGAAATAGAGCTATCAGTTAATAAGTTGAACGGCACCATTCCCTCGTCTTTTGGAAATTTAAGCTTGTTGATCCACCTTCGCTTAGGCGAGAATAGTCTTCATGGTACCATCCCTTCAAGCCTTGAAAAATGTACACACTTGTTGATTCTTACTTCTTACCTAAACAATTTGCATGGTATTATACCAAGAGGAATTTTCTCTCTCCCATCGTTAGTATTTCTTGGCATGGGTGGCAACCGTTTCACTGGTTCCCTTCCTGCAGAAGTTGGAAGTTTGTTGAATCTTGAAGTCCTAGACGTGTCTCAAAATATGTTGTCGGGTAAGGTTCCGAGCACTCTTGGTAGCTCTGTGAGACTAAGAATTCTATATTTGGGGAGCAATAACTTTAGAGGAAAATTTCCTTCTTTATCTTCTCTGAAAGGTCTCGAAGAATTAGATGTCTCTCAAAATCATTTCTCTGGGGAAATCCCACAATATTTGGAGGGGTTCAAATTTTTATGGTATTTAAATCTTTCCTTCAATGATTTCGAGGGTGCGGTTCCTGAAAGAGGTGTATTTAAGAATGCATCAGCTCTCAGTGTTGAAGGGAACATCAAGCTTTGTGGGGGTTTACCTGACCTAGGATTTAGAAGTTGCAAGTCCAAGACATCCAAAAAACTGAACTTGAAGTTAATAATTTTTACGTGTCTTGGGGTCATCGGAATTGTTCTGCTTCTGTCCGTCATCTATCATTGTCGATTTAAGAAGGGTAAAAAAGTGATGGGAGTCATACTTCCGTGGGACTCCATCTTGAAACTGTCCTACCAAAATCTAGATGAAGCTACTAACGGATTCTCCGCAGCTAATTTGATTGGCATGGGTAGTTTCGGTTCAGTGTACAGAGGACTTCTTGATCAAGATCAGAAAGTTGTTGCAGTTAAGGTTCTAAACCTTCAATACAGAGGAGCTTCCAGAAGTTTTATGGCAGAGTGCGAGACGCTGAGAGGAATCAGGCATCGAAATCTTCTCAAAGTTATCACAGCGTGTTCAAGTATCGACCATCAGGGTAATGATTTCAAAGCTTTGGTGTATGAATTCATGGCTAATGGAAGCTTAGACGACTGGTTGCATTCGGATGAGAAGAACGGAGAGGGGGTGCGTGGAAACTCGAGGAATCTGAATCTTTCTCAAAGATTAGATATTGCCATTGACGTGGCTTGTGCGCTTGAGTATCTTCATCATCGCAGCCCAGAGCAAATTGTCCATTGTGATCTGAAGCCAAGCAATATTCTTCTGGACAGTGACATGATCGGACACGTTGGTGATTTCGGATTAGCGAAATTTCTTGAAGAACGCACCAATGAATCTTCTGAGAATCAATCAAGTACCATTGGTGTAAGAGGGACAGTTGGTTATGTTGCTCCAGGTACCTTTTCCTCATTTTGTTTTCACTTTCAAACTTTCCTTCTCAAATTTCTAGTCTTTAGTTTCATTTTGTTAGGTAACCTCAACTTGGTGGTTCTTTTTATCTCATGTTTCTCCTATTCAACAGTTTAGCTAATAACCAACCCCGTCCTTTGAAATACGAAAATTATTAAGTTTCATCACTTTTGAAAGACAAAATGTAGCAAATCATCACTTAGATTTCGCTTTCTTTACTAATGTAAGGTGACTTTTTATTCTTTAAGAAAATGTGAAAAGCTTAGTTACTTTGAAATGTTGAATTCTCTCATAAGTTATATTTATCTTTTTAGTAAAGTGGGTTGCTTACTTTACTCCTATTTCATCTCCTAAAAGTCAATTTTAGGCTAAGTAAGAAATGAAGTTAGAAAAAACCTGCTCGTTTTAGTCTTATAAAAGATCAAAGGTACCTCGAAAAAGATGCGACTTAAAAAAAAAAAGAGATTAAAGGTCGGGTAAAATACACTTTCATGCCCTTAAGTTTTGTGCAAAGACACTTTCAACCCTTCCAGTTTGGGAAATGACACTTTCACCCCTTTTGTCTGTCAAAATTCATAATATTTACACTCCCCAATTTTGACATCGTCAGTTTGGGAGTGGTTGTCCGTCACTACAGTAGTTTCGTGGAAAAATTCGCTCTCTTAAAGTATGACATGACACAGTCACAAGGTGTAAGTGTCCTGAAGTTTGGAACACAGAAGGGGTGAAAGTGTCATTTCCCGAACAGGAAGGGGTGAACGTATCTTTACATCAAACCTGAGGGGGTGAAAGTGTCTTTTTTTCCTGTACGTTTCCTGAAGTTCGGCACTCTGAAGGGGTGAAAGTGTCCTTTTCTAAACTGGAAGGGTTGAAAGTGTTCTTCAATCAAACTAGCGGGGGGGGGGGGGGTGTTGAAAGTTTCTTTTACCGTAAAGTCCTAAAAAATGCAGTGCCTGAAGGAAATGAAACATGGGTAGTAAGCTAAGTTAAAAACAACTGTGTAACTCTATCTTGGTTCATAACTTGTCGGAATTGTGAATTTGCAGAGTATGGCATGGGAAATGAAGTGTCAACATGTGGTGATGTCTATAGCTATGGCATCCTCTTACTGGAGATGTTCACCGGAAAAAGGCCTACTGATCATGAAATCTCCAACATCTCTATGAATCTCCATAACTATGTTGAGATGGCTTTGCCTAAAGAAGTGTCCACAGTTGCTGATCCGAGTCTACTCTTCCAACAACATGATGATGCGAGTGCAAGCCCAGGAAGCAGCAGCAGTTCACTGAACCACGCTTCCATGGGCATCCAAATAATGGAAGAGTGTTTGGTTTCACTGCTTAAAGTTGGAATCGCTTGTTCACAAGAGCTACCAGAAGATCGAATGGCCATTAATGATGCTCTAGTTCAGTTGCATGGAATCAAGAAGGATCTCCTCGCGACTGCTGGAGTGCACGAACGTGGAAAAGCTAAAGTTGCAATTCAGTCTTGAGGTGATGATAACTAGGTATACACTTTACCATAAAAAGATTCAAAATTTAGTCAAATAGTTCATTCACAAATGCCAAGAAAAATCAAATATTGAATTCAAAAGTTGTATCCGAATGCATTTGATGTGGGTCACCCGTATGGTACGGGTCCTTACTATTGCTAATTAGTATTGTTTATTCATTTATTTAAATATTGTTAGTAGTTAGTTTATTTATTTAGTTAACTAATATCGTTATTTAATTAGTCAAATCGGATTTTCTTGTCGGTTCTTTTCTGGGCCCGTTAGGTCGAACCGTGTAGGTTAGGGTTGCATATTTTTTTCTATTTAAACAGTTGTAATTGCTCTGTTTTATCAATCAAGAAGAAAGTTAAAGTGTCGTGTTTTATTTTTTCGTGGGTGTTCGTGTCATGTGGAGACATCTCGAATCCCTCCAATTATCGATACTTTATGTATCAGCATTACATGGCAATCAAATACTACTTGGCAACTTTTAATTGGCACACATATGCCATGTAAATGACACTTGAAAAATATTCTTGACAAATGACATAAAAAAGAATAGTTTTGAAATCCTATGTGACATAAGAGGAAGGCTATCCCCTTACTTATATATATAGAGAGAGATTTGTTAGAACACCTACACGTACTACGTACCAAAGTGGCATTCTCACATTACTCGGCTAGCTACAAAAAAGTATCCAAAAATGCCGAATTGAAAACACACTTGTGTTCTATGAAGTATGAAGTGCTAACTGCACACAGACACAGTACTGGCTTTCCTTCAGGTGTGACTTCAAGGAAATCAGCCGGTGGCCTGAGGGGGTGAAAGTGTCTTCTATGATTGATTACTTCAAAAACCAATTTCAGTTTTACTTCAGTGAGTTTTCTCTCAGGGGTCAACCCCAAAGTCTAAGTCAAGTCGATTTGTCTTTTGCAATTTCATAGTTGTGGTTCTCCGCGGAGATGATCCCACCACTGTTGTGATTTTCTTAAAGCCCACCAAGAAAATTCATCGAACATTAAAAGGCAACACATAGTACCCATCAGACATTGGACATGACACATGAGGGGTGGTTAGTTTCTTTTACTCGATAGGTTAGAAATTTACTTTTACATCAAGAATTAGGAATTCTCTGGAACTGCTATTCATTTCTACCAACTGGATAGCTTCTGTTGTCGTGGGGAAAACAGAGTGTTTGAAAGAAGCTTGGGGATCAAATTTTGTGAAATTTGAATACCACCAACTTGAAAATTTGAATAACTTCTGTTCCAGTTAATACTGTTTCTCGCTGCTTGGCTGGCTTTCGATAAGAAAATCAGCCAGCCGCGTTGTATATTTTTTGCAACCGAATCTGCTCTCAGGGATCCTAAGCTTCATGAAAATGAGAATTACTTTTGTTTCAGTGAGTCTTCTTCTCTCAGGGGTCAACCCCCCAAGTCTAAGTCAAGTCAATTTGTCTTTTGCAGCTTTCAATCTGTTTCAGAGGTTTGATTTTCTTCTTCTTCTTTTGTCCTCTGCACCACCACCACACCTGTCACCATCTCTTATTCTTGTTCATCATCAATAGTCTCCTTAGAGATGTGCTTTGATGAGTTTATTTCCTGGTGGACAAATATCTCTCTGCATGTATAAATATGATGCCAAAGATGTGAAATTAAGCATAACACCTCAATTTCTTCTATTCATTCCAGCTTCTTCTTTGATCCCACCACTAGCTTATTATATATGACCTTGGAGATGATTTCACCATCACCTCAACACTTTCTATTCTTGCTTAGTGCTTGTTTCCTTATCCTTTACAGTTTCCAATTTCTTCCTCCTGTATGTGGTTCTTTCACTGAACCTGCATCAGCTGCAACAGGGAACGAAACTGATATGCAAGCATTGCTGGCATTCAAGGATGGAATTACCAGTGATCCTTTTGGGGCGTTCAAGTCATGGAACCATTCCGTCCACTTCTGCCAGTGGTCTGGTGTCACGTGTGGCCGCCGACACCGCTGGAGAGTCACTAAGTTGGTCTTGGATCATCAGAAATTGGAGGGTTCCATTACCCCTCACATCGGAAATCTCAGCTTCCTGCGGGTGTTGTCGTTGCGTAACAACACCTTGGGTCAGATAATTCCACCAGAAATCGGCCATTTGCAGAGATTGCAAATATTTTCACTTTTGAATAATTCTATTGGAGGAGAAATTCCTGTCAATTTATCAAGGTGCTCTAACCTTGTTGCCCTTGACTTAAGCTTCAACAATCTTGAAGGTGAGATACCTGTGGAGGTCGGTATGCTTTCTAAGCTGCAGACGTTGTATATTGGCGTGAACTACAGAATTTTTGGAGCTATCCCTACTAGTTTGGCAAATCTATCGTCTCTTCGAATTTTCTTTGCAACAGAGAATATCATCAGTGGGAGTATACCAGACCAATTGGGCCGTCTAAGTAAATTGGAGTATTTTGGAGTTGGTTTCAACAAGTTGTTTGGCATAATTCCACAATCAATCTGGAATATCTCTTCTATGGAAACTTTTTCGGTGGAACATAATAAATTTGAAGGAAGCCTTCCTTCAGAACTTGGAGGAATCATCTTTCCACGTCTCTCCATACTCTACATTTACGAAAACTTGTTTACCGGAACCATTCCTGTTTCAATATCTAATGCCTCGTACCTAGGAATGCTACAGATGGCTACAAATAAGCTGTCTGGAGATATCCCACCAATGGAGAAACTTGTGCATCTTCGCAACATGGACTGCAGTAATAATTTTCTTGGAACTGCAGGTGAAGTTCATGACTTGAGATTTCTATCTTCACTAATAAATGCCTCCAAGTTGGAGGTTATATCAATTGTCAACAACAGTTTTGGAGGGGAGTTGCCTAGCTCGATCGGAAATCTTTCAAGTAATAGTCTAAGGGTTATCTACTTGGGGTCCAACCAAGTATCTGGAATCATTCCCCATGAAGTAGGCAATCTTGTCAGTTTAGAGCGACTTAATTTCAGGAACAACAAATTAACAGGTAACATTCCCTCAACTATTGGTAATCTGATTAAACTGCGAGTACTTGCTCTCCACGATAATGATTTGTCTGGTATCATTCCACCCGATGTCGGAAACTTGAGCATTTTGCTGTACCTGTATATGTTTGGAAACAATCTGCATGGTACAATTCCTTCAAGTCTTGGGAACTGCACTAATTTGCTGCACCTCATGATTTATTCAAACAATCTTCGAGGTAACATACCAAGGGAGATTTTTTCTGCTTCATCGTTAATCAGCCTTGACCTTGATGGCAACCGTTTGACAGGAAACCTTCCAACAGAAGTTGGAACTTTGGTAAATCTTATAGAACTTTATATTTCAGGAAATATGTTGTCCGGTAAAATACCAAGCACTCTATCCAGCTGTGTGCAACTAAAAACACTATACATTGGAGTCAACGACTTCTCGGGTATTCTTCCTCCTTCCTTAAGTTCACTAAGGGGTCTAGAGGATTTTAATCTTTCTCATAACAATTTCTCGGGCACAGTGCCAAAGTATTTGGAGGAGTTCCCATTTTTACAATCTTTAGATCTGTCCTTCAATGATTTCGAGGGTGCGGTTCCTGACCAAGGTGTTTTTAAGAATATTACAACTTTAAATGTCAAAGGAAACAACATGTTGTGTGGAGGTCTTCCTAAACTTGGATTGCCAAGATGCAACACCAAGCCTCCCAAGAAGAAACTCACGGTGAAGTTAATAATAATTTTCTTAGCTTTTGGGGTCTCTGCAGTTGTCCTGTTTTTGTTGTTCCTCTACTTCTGCTGGTCTAAGAAGCCCAGAAAACTACCATCACTTCATTTTCCATGGAACTCTCTCTTGAAGTTGTCGTACCAAAGTCTACATGAAGCTACAAATGGGTTTTCTACGACTAATATCATCGGTGTGGGTAGCTTTGGTTCGGTGTACAAAGGACTTCTTCATCAAGGTCAAAAAGTGGTGGCAGTCAAGGTTCTAAATCTTCAACACCGAGGAGCAACCCGAAGTTTTCTGGCAGAGTGTGAGGCACTGAGAAGAATCAGACATCGAAACCTTCTCAAAGTTCTCACAGCATGTTCGAGTATCGACCGTCAAGGCAATGATTTCAAAGCTCTTGTATACGAGTTCATGCCCAACGGGAGCCTAGATGATTGGCTGCATTTGAAGAAAATCCAAGACGAGATGCAAGCCAACTCAAGTAATCTAGATCTTCTTCGAAGACTCAATATATCCATTGATGTGGCTTCTGCTGTTGAATACCTTCATCATCGCTGCGAAGACCAAATTGTTCACTGTGATCTGAAACCAAGCAACATTCTTCTGGACAATGATATGGTTGCACATGTTGGTGATTTTGGATTGGCAAAGTTAATTCAAGAAGACACAACTATTCAATCTTCTGACAATCAATCCAGTACCATTGGTCTAAGGGGGTCTGTTGGTTATGTTGCTCCAGGTATATTCTCATTTGTTGTGTTCCATCTAACATTTCTTAAAGATCATGAATCGATTATGTGTTATAAACCTTGAATGATGCTTCTTTTACGGGTTTTTGTTTTCATATAGCTTAATACCTTAGTTTGCTCCAATATGGTTCAATAATCCCGTACACTTGCAGAATACGGGATGGGAAACGAGATTTCAACATTTGGTGATGTCTACAGCTATGGCATCATCGTACTAGATATTTTTACCGGGAAGAAGCCAACCGACCATCATTTGTTTAATGGCTGTTTGAATCTCCGAGACCACGTTGAGATGGCCTTGCATCAACAAGTGGAGATGGTCGTTGATCCAAGGCTACTACTGTTTGATCAAATCGGGAACAACAAAAGAAATACTCAGGACAAAGATTCCACTATTGGCAGTGAAAAGATGAAAGAGTGTCTGCTTTCATTGTTCAGGGTTGGAATTGCTTGTGCTCAGGAGCTACCAAGGGATCGAATGGCTATTAATGATGCTTTAGCTCAGCTAAACGCAATCAAGAAGGCTCTTCTCAGGAGTGGTGTAGTGCGTGGTGGTGGAAGAGCTACACCTGCAACCGGGTCTTCAGTACCATAATAAATAGGTATAGTTTCTATATTGTGTAAAATTGTCAATTATCGACCAAGTTACAGAAATTTATTTACTGAAACTTTGCAGTTTATAATGATTGTTTAAATTTTATTTGTTTTCTCGCAGGTGATGTCAGAATGGCTTGCTACATATTGCTTTGGATGCATGCATCTAGTGTACACAGCTTGTGTTTTCATTTGTGTGCTCATTTTCCTTTTATGTTTGCTGTAACTTACTTTGAAGTCTGAAGACAATGTTTCTGTTCTTGGGTGTATCCAAATTAAATGATGTTTCATTATTCCTGTTGTTTGTATCAGTTAACAGAGGTCATCTGGCTTCCAAGAAAACATTCAAAATTCGGCCACCAGCAGCCGCCACCCTCATATCAGTTCCTCCATTTTCATAATACTGGTGGGAGACATTTGGTTTACAAAATAATGGAGAACTCTTAGTGTCTATAGTGTCTAGAAGAACTATTAGAGTCTCGGCTCCTTTCGTGTGAACCCAAATAGGATACTAGTGAATGCAGATATTTTTTTATGTTGAGAAGTTTGTGGAGAGTTTATCTTTGCTCATAGGAAAGGGGTATCGAGGGATAACATTCCTCGTGTGTTTTGTAGTTTGTTCAGCTACTTTGGATATTGAGGATGGACTGGACATCGCCGACATAAGGGCCAAACTGAAATCATCCGCGATAAAATGATTTTTTACTAATGCTTTCTCGTCTTTTTTTCTTTTTTTTCTTTCTCTCATCTTTTAGCTTTTCTCTAAGTTTAAGTGTTGGGTAGTGTCTTCTAGGCCCAATTGCTAATTTTTTGTCATTCTTGTTTAGTCATATGTTTCCTAGTAAGAATTGCTATTATAACTTCTCTCACACGCGCATGGACTTTCCTAATATATCCAGGACTTTGGTTTATGGTTTTGTTTGTGTTTCCAAATCAAACTCAGAAATCAACATACATGGAAATGAAGAATATATCTGTGTTGAGAAGTATGTGGAGAATTTATCTTTGCTCGCTGTGGGCGGTGGATATTTGAAACACCGAGATGAAGGTCAAAGTCAGAAAGAAAACTAAAGCAGACAAAACTCCTACCTCAAAACTTCGTTAAGTCTGGTTTGAGAATTCTATGATGCTATTGATAGTCCTGCTTGCTTGATCTTTATCTCGGTAACTCAACTTATCCGTCGTTTATGTCAGTGAATTTAGATCTCGAAGATTGTCCGATTTTGTCTATTTGTTGGGCGGGTATTCTTTTCATAAGTTTTCAGGTACAGACTCTTTGAGGAGTATTTGTATGTGATGCTTCTTTATTGCTACTTTTGGTAAATTTGTGTCATCAATATATTCTACTAGTATGAGATCAGGGTTAACAGTTTCAAAAAATCTGTCTGGATTAGAAACATGCTAGTATTCCAATGCAGAAGAGCTTTGTTTCTCTCTCTGACACAGAAGCAATTGGGACTTTTTCCAATGGTAAGAATTTGTATATCTAGAGTTTGAATTTGTAAATCCAAAGCTGTGTATTTAAAGTTTGAATTTGTCTCAATTACCTTTTTTTCAGATTGGGCGATATGTTTGTCTCGCACATATGAGAATCAATGTCTTGGTAAGAATTGCTACCCACAAAATTTTGGATGTTAAACTGTGATTTCTTTTAGCATAAGCATTGTTGGCATTCGGTTGCTAAAGTGAGCACAAACAGTGGAAGAGTGTTTGATTTCACTGCTTAAAGTTGGAATCGCATGTTCACAGGAGCTACCAGAAGATCGAATTCCATTAATGATGATATAGTTCAGTTGCATGGAATCAAGAAGATCTCCTCCTGACTGCTGGAGGTGGAAAAGCTAAACTCGCAATTCAGTCTTGAGGTGATGATAACTAGGTATAGTTTCTTTGTTCTACGAGGTGCTACCTCCGTTTCGTTTGCTTCTTCATGTTTGACTTTTTAGGGTCACTTTGACCCGGTGATACCTACGTTTCTTTATTATTGCGTCCTTTTGCTAACCAAATCACCGGGAGACCCTCAAAAGTCTAACAGGAAGAACCCTCAAAAGTCAAAAAGGAAGAAGCAAACGAAACGTATGTAGTAGTTTGGATTGTTGGTTTTTGGTTTATAGTTTTTTTTAGAATGAGTGGTTACAGATGGAAAGAGATAGTCTACAATTTATTCTATCTCCGCACTTCAACCCCCCATTTCTCCTGGTCGGAGCTGGATCGGGAAAGGTCTGATCCGATCCGGATCTGACCCGTTGCCATCCCTACTTCCGAGGTCGAAGTTTATGAGGTGGGTCAACTTGGTTGGCGAAGAATTCAAACCACGATTCCGTATCCCATAGTGGAACAGTGGAACATTTCTGGTGTCATGCCATTTGATTTGTCTTTAAAGGTTGTGTCCATCAAAATGTTTGGAAGTTCACTTTCGGATTTCCAGTATGATCGGCAACAACCCCAAACCCAAAGACAAAAACCTCAACAACACCACTGTTCTCACTTCTACTGCATTGTCCTGGAACACTCAAGTACCTCATAATTGAAGGGTTGCACAGGATTACACTATTGATGTTACCAAACATGTCATCATTAGATAAACATAGAATAATACCCTTACAGAATCCCACATCCCTAAAGCAATATCTCTTCAAATTTGGGTATAGAATTACCTTCCCCTCTAGGCTACCTGTGGGTAAGTGCGTGTCCCAATTCACATTTCGACATCTTTTGGGTACAGAATTGCTACTCTTGGTAAATTTATTTAGTAAATTAATTCTACAGTTTGGAAAAAACTGTTTAGTATAAAGTGTGGATGCAGTTATGGAGGATACTTGTTAGTATTGGGTGTCTCATTTCGGTGTGATGAGGAATTGGACTATTCCAATGCAGAAGAGCTTTGTTTCCCTCTCGACATAGAAGGAATGGACTTTTCTTAATGGAGCTTTCCATTGGGTTGGGATCAGCCTTTAACTGATTCCCAATTCCTCTGTTTTGATTGTGCAATTTATGAAGAATTAGAGCTGTCAAACGGCTGAACCGGCCCGGACCCGAACTGCGGGCTGCTGGCCAATCCTAGAGGCAAGAACCCCAGGACCAGACCTGTACTCGGGCAGTCGGGCCCTTTAAGGGTGGGCCGTGCCAGCCCATCAGTTTTAAGAAATATATCATATATTACGTATATCTATTTAGTATAAAGCATTTACATATTATATATTTTTTGAAAATTACAATATCATAATATTAAAAAAAAAATGGCATAGAAATTGGTCCTTGAAGCAAGCTGGGCCGCGTCGAGTGGGCCGTGTCGAGGGGTCGGTTCTGGGCTGGTTCCAGTTCTGTGGCGGGCTGGACCGGTTTCGGTATCTTGGATTGGCTCAGACCCCGGGGAGGGAGTGCTGGGGGCAGTTCAGCCTTGGAATGGTCCGGGCGGGTTTGGCGGTCCTCCGGCCCACTTGACAACTGTTTGAAAGTGAGGTGTTAGTTGTCATAAAGGGGCCTGATAGTTTAGTCGGATCGGGCATGTTTAATGAGATCTCTTGGAATCGTATAACTGTAGCATATGGGTGATGCAACATTGTTATTATTATTTTGCTCTTACTGGTAGGATAATCGAGGGATAACCTTCCCAGATTACAGTTTAAGATATTCTAGATTAATATATATTATATATACTATATAATATACTAAAACCTCCCCCGGTTTCAGTTATGACCTGCAAGTATCCTATTAGGATTGCAGATTATATTATAGTCAAGGTAAATAATGGGATATTTCTAATTGCGTTTGCTCCCTAGTCAATGTGTCCATCCCAAGTCAATAGTTGTTCAAATTTGGTATGCCGCAACTGAAGCAAAAATAAATAAATAAATGATAAAATAATTATTAATTACGATATAATAAATTGATGCTCCATATGAGCCCTACTGTTTCAACTTATTTTACACTTGCATCTGACCATAAATGGCAGACTATTGCTGCTGAATGCTGAGTCTCAACAACTTAAGTAAAGTCTTCTCTGACTTTGCTATTTAATTTATTACAGTCATGTAATTGTTTATCAATCACTCCCTAAACATAACTGGTGTAATTGCAGTTTCATTCTTCTCAGAGGTGCTTGAGGTTTGATATCCCTGAATATGAATGCACCAATGGTTGAAACAACACGGACACAAGATGATCATTATGCTAACTCAAATTACACCGCTTTCTCTGAAGAAAACGAAGAATGTTTTGGTCATGGTGGTGACAGCGGGTAAGTACCTTTTTCTATTCTTCTTACTAGAAGCTCTTCAGGCATGGCATTTGCATAACATAATTGGAGTTTTTAGTTACGGTGAGTACCAAAGTCAACAAGAATGTCCTAATAAAGGAAATATCTACAGTATATTTGTGGGACACTACTTTGATCAATAATGGGAAAAATGATTAGCAATTCTAAAGGTGCATCTGGGAACTCTTGTTTCTTCCTTCATATGTCTCTACATGTATAAATGTGATGCCATAGATGTGAAACTAAGGAAAACACCTCCATTGTTCCTAACCATGGAGATGATTTCATCATCCTCTCAATTTTCTTTCTTCTTGCTCTGTGCTCTTTTCCTCATCCTTTACAGTTTCGAATTTCCTCGTTTTGCTTGTGGTTCTTTCGCTGCAACGGGGAATGAAACTGATATGCAAGCATTGCTGGCATTCAAGGATGGAATTACCAGCGACCCTTTTGGGACACTTAATTCATGGAACCATTCTGTCCACTTCTGTCAGTGGTTTGGTGTCACGTGTGGCCGCCTACACAGTCAAAGGGTCACTAAGTTGAACTTAGATCATCAGAAATTAAGGGGTTCCATTTCCCCTTACATTGGAAATCTAAGCTTCCTACGGGAGTTGTGGTTACGCAACAACAGCTTGGGTTTGAAAATTCCACCAGAAATCGGGCGTTTGAGAAGAGTGCAAAAGATTTCACTGCGGAATAATTCTATTGGTGGGGAAATTCCGGTCAATGTATCAAGGTGCTCTAATCTTGTTGGACTTGAATTGAGCGGCAATAATTTTGAAGGGAAGATCCCTGCGGAGGTCGGTATGCTTTCTAAGCTAGAGCGACTAGATATTGGGCGAAACTTCAAAATTGGTGGAACTATACCTACTAGTTTAGCAAATTTGTCCTCTCTTCGAATTTTCTATGCATCAGAGAATATCTTCGAAGGGAGTATACCGGACCAATTGGGCCGTTTGAGTAACTTGGAGTTTATTGGAGTAGGTGTCAACAACTTGGTTGGCACAATTCCTCATTCAATCTGGAATATCTCTTCTATGGAAACCTTTGATGTGGCGAGTAATCAAATAGGAGGAAGACTCCCTTCAGACCTCGGAGGCATCATCTTTCCACGTCTCTCCATATTCTACATTAATGACAACTTGTTTACAGGGCCCATTCCAGCTTCAATATCTAATGCGTCATACCTAGGAGAGGTAGAGATGAGTGATAACAAACTGGTTGGAGATGTCCCTCCAATGGAGAAACTTGTGCAACTTCGCGAGCTCCACGTCAATAATAATCTTCTCGGAACTGCAGGTGACATTCATGACTTGGGCTTTCTGTCTTCACTAACAAACGCCTCCAACTTGGAGATTTTATCTTTTTTCAACAATAGTTTTGGAGGGGAGTTCCCAAGCGCGATCGGCAATCTTTCCATTAATAGTCTTAGGCTTATATCCTTTGGGTCTAATAAAATATCTGAAATCATTCCCCAAGAAGTTGGCAATCTAGTCAGTTTAGAGGTACTTGATTTCATGGATAACAGATTAACCGGTGGCATTCCTTCAACTATTAGAAATTTGAATAAACTACAGATACTTGCTATCAGCGGTAATGATTTGATCGGGATCATTCCTCCCGTGTTCGGGAACATGAGCGTTTTGATGTACCTTTATTTGAGTGGAAATAATCTTCATGGTACAATTCCTTCAGTTCTTGGGAAATGCACTAATTTGCAGCAACTCCTGTTTTCGTCAAACAAACTTCAAGGTAGCATACCGAGGGAGATTTTCTCTACTTCTTCTTTATACATACTAGACCTTGGTGGCAACCGTTTGACAGGAAACCTTCCAACAGAAGTTGGAACTTTGGTAAATCTTGTAGAACTTTATATTACTGGAAATATGTTGTCTGGTAAAATACCAAGCACTCTAGCCAGCTGTGTGCAACTAAAAACACTATACATGGGAGTCAACGACTTCTCGGGTGTTCTTCCTTCTTCCTTAAGTTCATTGAGGGGTCTAGAGATATTTGATCTTTCTCAGAATAATTTCTCCGGGACAATTCCAAAGTATCTGGAAAATTTCCCATTTTTACAATCTTTAGATCTTTCCTTCAATGATTTTGAGGGTTCGGTTCCTGAACTAGGTGTTTTTAAGAATATTACATCTTTCAATGTCAGAGGAAACATCAAACTCTGTGGAGGTCTTCCTGAACTTCGCTTACCCGGTTGCAACACAAAGCTTTCAGAGAAATCTTCTCTGAGGATGAAGCTCATAATTGGATTAGCTGTTGGGCTCACTGCAGTTGTCCTGGTTTTGCCTATCCTATACCTCTACTGGTCCAAGAAGCCCAGAAAACTACCATCACTTACTTTTCCTTGGAACTCATTATTGAGGTTGTCATACCAAAATCTATATGAAGCCACTGATGGGTTCTCTGATGCGAATTTGATCGGTGGGGGGAGCTTTAGTACTGTGTACAAAGGACTCCTTCCACAAGGTCAACACATTGTGGCAGTAAAGGTTCTAAACCTTCAACACCAAGGAGCTTCAAGAAGCTTTGAAGCAGAGTGTGAGGCTCTGAGAAGAATTAGGCATCGAAATCTCCTGAAAGTTCTCACAGCATGTTCGAGTATCGACCATCAAGGCAATGATTTCAAAGCCATTGTATACGAATTCATGCCCAATGGGAGCATAGATGACTGGCTGTATTTGAATGAAATCCAAGATGAGATGAAGGCTGATGGTAGGAATTTTGATCTTTCTCAAAGGCTAGATGTATGCATCGATGTGGCTTATGCGGTTGAATACCTTCATCATCGCTGCGAAGAGCAAATTGTTCACTGTGATCTGAAGCCAAGCAACATTCTTCTAGACAGTGATATGGTTGCACATGTTGGTGATTTTGGATTGGCAAAGCTAATTCAAGACGGCACAGCTAATCAATCTTCAGACAGTCAATCCAGCACCATTGGTCTAAGAGGATCTGTTGGTTATGTTGCTCCAGGTATTATATCCACCTTCGTCTCATGCTTCCATGTAGTTCACTTACTTTGTTTCCTCCAATATAGTTAAGTAATCATGTACACTTGCAGAATATGGGATGGGGAACGAGGTTTCAACCTCTGGTGATGTCTACAGCTTTGGCATCATCATACTCGAGATGTTTACTGGAAAAAAGGCCAACTTCCCATGATGTGTTCAATGGTTGTCTGACTCTCCGTGACTTTGTTGACAAGGCCTTGCCTGGAGAAGTAGAGGTTTGTCGCTGATTCTAGGTTACTAGGTGGCAGTGAAAAGATCGGAGAGTGCTTGCATTCGTTGTTCAAGGTTGGAATTGCCTGTTCGCAGGAGCTACCAAGGGATCGAATGGCGATTAATGATGCTATCGTCCAGCTGGAAGCGATCAAGAAGGCTTTCCTCAGAACTAGTTCTGTGCACACAGGGAAGATTGCTACGCCGTTCAACACCTGTTAGAGTTGCTGCTATTGTAAATCAGAATGAATTTGTTAATTTTGAGGAAATCACATCTCCTTCAAGATGAAAAGTGAAATGCCAAAATTCAGATTATTATAATATGATTTTTTTTTTACTTTAACTTGATATGATATCTCTTGTTGCAGTTACTTATAACTTATAATTACAACATTTGAGCTTTAAAACTAGTTTTTGCTTTTCTTCCTCTGGGTGCTCGATGTCTGATTGCTCCTGAAGCTAAATGCCATTACTACTGTTTGCTGGATATGTCGCTTTCTTTTGATGATTATGGCACACACAGGTTCCTTTCTTTCACTTTGGTTTTTCTTTTCAGCTTGTGCTTTTGATGATGCTATTCCTTCATTTGTACGCAACCTATGAGGTTTTTTTTGGTACTTGTGGAGTGCATGGTGGTGAATGTTCAGTTTTATGTTTAATTAAGATGTTTACGTACCTGCTGCTGCTGCAACATTCCCCATATGAATTCACCGCTGTTTGTGTTACCCGAATGTTGTATATGCTATTATTTATACTGTTGTTTGTGTTACCCAAATGGATTCTGTGAAGTGAGCTCTTGGCATTTGTCTGTGTGTCTGTTGATGAGGGTCAAATTAGAAAAATTCGTTATGTGACGTTGCTATTGTTCTGGACCATGAATTAGTAATTAGCTTTCAAAACTGTTAGTTGATTTGAGCCTGAGACCTGTCTATAGTGTATAACATAGATAAAAAACTTGAGAAGTCCATGCCTAAACCCCAACATAAGGGTTTTAGATTGTGTGAAATGTGCTTCCACTCTGCTCGCTTATGTGTGGTTCTAACTAATGTTATATTGCGATCTGCATATATGATGGACAGAGAAAAGCCACAGGTAAGATTGGTTAGCCTTTCTGGAGGTATCCTGCTCTACTGACACCGGATCATTCGTGTTTGATCTTCCCTTTCATGCCGGTGTGCGTGCGTGTGTGTTTTCTCTAGACCCTTTTGATTTACATGAGTAAGTACGTCTATTAACACACGTATTAGAATGTTTTTGTGGAATCCAAAGGATGCAGGTATTCATGGGCTATTTGTCATTGTTTTAATCGTTTAGTTATGAATGTAAAAGTGCAAGTGTTTGGCGATGAGGGGCGGCAGTTTCAGATCCAATGTGACGGCGGGTCTTTCGTTCTCACCGGTGACACAATCGCTCAGCTCCAACAGCGGCGTAAGAAGAAGAAGAAGAAGAAGAAGAAGAAGAAGAAGAAGAAGAAGAAGAAGAAGAAGAAGAAGAAGAAGAAGAAGAAGAAGAAGAAGAAGAAAGAAGAAAGAAGAAGAAGAAGAAGAAGAAGAAGAAGAAGAAGAAGAAGAAGAAGAAGAAGAAGAAGAAGAAGAAGAAGAAGAAGAAGAAGAAGAAGAAGAAGAAGAAGAAGAAGAATGAAGAAGAAGAAGAAGAAGAAGAAGAAGAAGAAGAAGAAGAAGAAGAAGAAGAAGAAGAAGAAGAAGAAGAAGAGAAGAAGAAGAAGAAGAAGAAGAAGAAGAAGAAGAAGAAGAAGAAGAAGAAGAAGAAGAAGAAGAAGAAGAAGAAGAAGAAGAAGAAGAAGAAGAAGAAGAAGAAGAAGAAGAAGAAGAAGAAGAAGAAGAAGAAGAAGAAGAAGAAGAAGAAGAAGAAGAAGAAGAAGAAGAAGAAGAAGAAGAAGAAGAAGAAGAAGAAGAAGAAGAAGAAGAAGAAGAGAAGAAGAAGAAGAAGAAGAAGAAGAAGAAGAAGAAGAAGAAGAAGAAGAAGAAGAAGAAGAAGAAGAAGAAGAAGAAGAAGAAGAAGAAGAAGAAGAAGAAGAAGAAGAAGAAGAAGAAGAAGAGAAGAAGAAGAAGAAGAAGAAGAAGAAGAAGAAGAAGAAGAAGAAGAAGAAGAAGAAGAAGAAGAAGAAGAAGAAGAAGAAGAGAAGAAGAAGAAGAAGAAGAAGAAGAAGAAGAAGAAGAAGAGAAGAAGAAGAAGAAGAAGAAAGAAAGAATGCAGGTCATATACTTTACTATCCTTTTCTGCATCTGTGAATTCATGTATGTATATTTGTGGTTTGAGATGATGTATTATGCCCATTTGGTGAAATCCTGATCAGTGATCTGGTTATCTTGAGTCAACCTATCAAGGGTCAGTCGAGATATTGCTTTGGGATTGTGGGTTTCTGTAATGGTATCCTCTATTTGTCTAATAATGACAAGTTTGGTTACACCTATAGAGTAATCCTATGGAACCTATCAAATAGGAGATACTTGAGTGTTCCAGGACAATCCAGTAAAAGTGAGAACAATGGTGTTGTTGAGGTTTTTATTTTTGGGTTTGGGGTTGTTGCCGAGACTGATGACTTCAAAATTGTGAAAATGAGGTAGAAATCACCAAGCAGATGATAAAATATGCCATGTGTCATGTGTTTTTTTTTTCTATTTCATACACATGAAAGTTTGGTTAGCATTTCTGAAGGTGTTCTGCTCTGCTGATACTGGGTCATTTCTGTTTGATCTTCCATTTCATGTTGTTGCTGTTGTTATGTGTGTTTTCTCTAGGTCCTTCATAAATTTTCGCGCATAGCCCCCTTTTAACTTACACGAGGAAAGTGCATCTATTACTGCATGCGTAATGTTTTAGTTGAATCCAGAGGATGGAGATACTCTATGTTTTCTCCTTTTTCTGGGTTTTTGGGTTCATCCCCAAATCGAACTGTACTCTTCCAGGTCAAGTTCTCCTGAGTCTGTATCCCTTTCGCGAGCCATATCTATGATCTTCTATTAGTAAAACAAATCTCTCCATAAAACTATTGAGATAGAATGAATTTGTAGTCCATCTCTTATATCTTGTCAGGTTTAACCGTTTAAGTAGCTCCAAGCTTACAAGTAAATGGGTGGTAAGAAGTAATTGGCAATCCTTATGTAGGCATTTTCAAAGTACTCACTCGAGTTGAAGTGACGGTTAGGGTCGAGTTGATACCTTTTTTTTAGAAGAGATACCCTTATTTTCAATATTTTGATGACGCTCTCAAATACAACTTTTTAAAAATTTGTCGCTTTCGAGCTCCCGCTCCTGCTCCAGGTCACTTAGACAATAAAGTAAGAGAAGTTGAAGTTAGAAAAAAACTGCTCTTTTTAGTCTTATAAAAGATAAAAGTTACCTTAAAAAGAACTAACAAAGATTATCATACTTTAAAATAAGATAAAAAAATCACCTAAAAAAAGCATAGCCTAAAAGGAAATGAAGCATGGGTAGTATGCTAAGTGAAAATCAACCCTGTAACTCTATCTTGGTTCATAACTTGTCAGAATTGTGAATATTGCAGAGCATGGCATGGGAAATTAAGTGTTAACATCTGGTGATGTTTCCAGCTATGGCGTCCTCTTACTGGAGATGTTTGCCAGGAAAAGGCATACTTATCATGCAGTCTCCAACATCTCCATGAATCTCCATACCTATGTTGAGATGGCTTTGCCTAAAGAAGTGTCCACAGTCGCTGATCCGAGTCTACTCTTTCAACAACATCAGTTGAGTTTGGTATTTGCATACTTCAAACTGGATAGCTTGAAGCGGTACTTCTTTCCTGTGTAGTTGTGTTTACCATATCACTTTTAGACCTAGTGGAGTTTTTCTAATTGTTCTCTTTTTGGCTTCTCATATATACCGATATCTGGTTGATGTTGATGAAGACAATGTGCCAATGGCCGGGTAGTTACAGAGACCGAGAGAGATCAATCCAACACACTTCTCAGGATAATGACAATTTTCTGGAGTGATTTCATGTATACAGTAGTTGTGAAAACCTGTTTTAGCATTTATTTTGGTTCTAGTTCAGGTTTTGTACCTTACTGTTGAAATAATATTGCACGAAATCAAACACATTATTAATTATAGTTCAGCTAATCCAATCCAATCTTATCCGAAAGATCAAATCCAGTCCAATCTACGTCTTTGTTTTTTCACATCCAGAGTTATACAATCTACAAGAAGTTGTGTTATTAAAAAAAAAAAAAAAGTAGTATGAACGAAAAGATGAAAAAACATATATCATTATAAAAAAAAAAATTAACAAGTTCTCCTTTTACTACTCAAATCACATAATACAATATATTAGAAACTGAGATAAAAGAGTGTTTGAATTGGTGAACTGGAATGATCACACTTGGAGATCTGATTTACTAGCCAGATGGTTCACAGAAGAAGAGCAGGAAGCTATCAAAGGCATTAAGATTCCTATTTCTCAAGTAGGAGATGTTTGGAGCTGGAGTAAGGAGCCTACTGGGAAAGATACAACCAAAGCAGCTTATAAAGATGCAGTGTCAAGAATCCAACCAAGATCAAGACAATAAATTATTAAATTTTGGAGCTGGATTTGGAAAGACAAACTACACAATAGACTCAAATTTATGTTATGGAGAACTGCAGTAGATATACTTATTCCCCATCTACAAAGCAAAGGTAGCCCACTTCTGCTCTTTATGTGAAGATAAGATTGAGTCAGCACCACATCTTTTCTTTGAATGCCCAGTGGCCAGATGTATCTTGTTTGAAGTTGACAATATTAGAATATATTTACTTCCAGGAGGAGATATTAAAAGTTGGCTGAAAATATTCCTTGATCCAAGAAGTGAGCTGCAAAAAGATCAAAATCCACTCATTGACTGGAAATATATGTGTGCATTAATCTTGGAAAAAAATTGGATGGTAAGGAACAAAGTGATTTTTCAAAATGAGCCAATTATGTATTATGTTACAGAAGCTTATCTCAGATTGTAAGAGAGCATGTATAGAGTTCTCTTCCAACAATATTCAACCCAGTACCATGCCTATAAAGGAGAAAGTCTGTTGGTCTCCTCCAAATGAAGGTGTGCTCAAAATTAATTGTGATGTTGGGTTCCAAAGGGGTAAAGTCAGTGCAGCTTAGGTGGTGAGGAATTCAGCAGCTTATGTGGTCACAGCAGAAGCTTTTTGAAGGCCATTGTGAATCTCTGGTGGAAGCTGAATTTGCAGCGGTAGAGAAGGCTATTTACAGACTGCAGCTGGAGAAATGGAGCAAAACTATAATTGAAACTGACTCTCAGATAGTTGTAAAGCTCTTTGAAGACAAGAAGAAGGGTTACTGGTCCCTAAATGCTAGAGTTAAGGCTTGCTCTAAGATAGTCAGATGGTGAAGTTAAATGGGGGTATCATTGCTTTCATTCCCAAATTGGTAAATGTCTCTGCTCATAATCTGGCTAAAAGGGCAAAAGAGAACATTTTTCTGGTATTTTAGATAGCACAACTTTGTTTCACATCTCTGATCTTCTTGTAGGGACTGATCATCCCAGTTTTAACCCCGGTGGTTCTGTTTTTTTTCTTAATATATATCATTTCCATAAAAAAATAAAAGGTAAAAGACATTTTGCCCGACCTCAGGTTTGACACGAATTACTTTCACCCCTTATGTGTGCCAAACTCAGTCAATCATATCTCTGATTGTGTTATTCTATATTCTAAGGGGTCTAAGGGGCAAACGTGTCCCCAAAGCTGACTAACAGTGACTCATTCCCATTAAAGTCGAATGGTGTCACAATTAGGGAGTGTAAGAGCATCTCCAACAATGAGGAGCAAAAAAATGTCTTTGGACAATTTGGTCATGGAGCAAAACTTGCTCCTCCAATTTGTCTTGAGCTCCATCAGTGAGGAGCAAAATAACTCAATTATGGTTATTTTATTATTTTCTTGTTATTACTATTAAATAATACATATTTTTATATTAATTAATCTAATGGAAATTAATAGATTTTATTTAAATAAAATATAGTTTTTTAACATAAATGTAGTTTTAAAAAAACTTATTTTTTATTAAATTGCCATATCCTTCGGCAACTCTTCAACGATCATATATCAAAATCTATATTCCAACTATATATTTCACCAGCTATATTACAACGAGTTGTTTGAAATTGAAGAATCAACTTTTCATTAAAATTTATTTTTATATGTTTGCTCCTTAGCAGAATTGTCACAAGTTTGCTCACCAAAAAAATTGTCTTTGCTTTTGCTCCTCCAAATACTCCATCTCCATTTGTTGGAGCTATTCTTTTGCCATTTAGACCAATTTTTTTGCTCCAAAAAATGTTTGTGCTCATTCTCTTGGAGATGCTCTAATTATACTTAAATTTTTGGCACAATGAAGGGGAAGTATCATTTCTCACTAGAAGGGGGTGAAAGTAGGTAAAAGACACTTTCACCCCTATGTGTTCCAAACTTCGGAACACTTGCGACCCTGATAGTGTCATATCATGCTCTAAGAGAGAGAAAATATCCCTGAAACTATTGTAGCGACCGACAACTGCCCTCAGACTAACAATGTCGCTATTGGCAAGTGTAAATATTTTGAAATTTGACAGATATAAAGGGTGAACGTGTCCTTTCTCAAACTAGAAGGTGTGAAAGTGTCTTTGCTTCAAAATTGTTTGATGGGTGAAAGTGTCTTTTACCCAAAGTGCAAGTATCCTGTTTACTAGGAGTGCACGAGAATCCGTCAATCCGCACCGATCCACAAATCCGTTCGATCCGTGACGGATTGGGTCTGAACCGATCCGTGATGGATCGGACTAGGATCCAAAAATATAAATCTGATCCGTCAATCCGTTCGATCCGTTTATACTTATTATTATGTTAATTTTTACTAATTTCATCAATATGATTTGTTCTAATGCTAACTTTAACTTAGTAATGTCATTATTTATCAATGTTGTGTTAAATAATTTTGATTTTTGATGATATAAAGAATAAGATATTTCATAAGTTAACAAAAACTATACTAAATGACAATTGTATATTAGTGTTTATGTTGTTAGTTGAACATATTCAAAAATATTTTGAAATAGTTGCGATCCGCGGATTAATCCGGTCCGATCCGCGAAACCGTGGATCCGATTGGATCCGATTCGTTTCGATCCTTAAACCGGCTGATCGGATTAACTCATCCTCAATCCGGACCGATCCGATCCGTGTGCACCCATACTGTTTACCTTAGAAACTGAGTATGTTAAACTGATTGAATAGACGGAGTTGTCCGAGTGAGACTGACTATAGACGAGCATCATTTTATCCAAGGGGGTGTCCCTTGCATATAACCAAACCTTGCGGGGCGTAAATGCCATATTGTCGGTGCCCAATTCCAACTTTCCCTTCTGTACTACTCGAAAGACATCATTATGAACTTTAGGTAAAGAGTGAGTGAGAGAGGACTGAGAACAAGCACACACCATAGATTTGATCAACCACTCATCACACCACCTCGAGCTCGTCTCCAATCGAATCCTGCAATTTCAGCCCCGCAATCAACAGAATTCGTCGCCTGTCGGTGGTCGGAGGTTCGTTCTCCGGTCACTATTCCATTCAATTAGGGTTCAATAGATTCCATTTCCGGCCTGTTCTTCGCGTTTTACTATCTGGGTATTCTTAGTTCAGTCGTTTTACTATCTGGGTGTTCTTTAGTTTCAGTGGGATCGCTCTGATTTGATTCTATTTGCTTAACCCCCTTTTGCATTGCATTGTGTAATCAATCGATTTGATCTTGAATCAGTCATTGCTTGTCCATTTTTTAGCTTAATTTCTTTATGCAGGTGATTAAAGATTTACCCATTTGAAGAGAAATTGGGATATTGGGTATTTGCGGGTTTTGTGTTTTAGAGCTGTTGTGCAGTGATAGGGAGATAGAAGGGTAGTCATTGCTTGCTTAAAGTTCCAATTTCTATTTTTTCTTTAGCTTAATCTCTTGGTGCAGGTGATTAAAGAATACCCATTTGAAGAGAAGGTGGGATATTGGGTATTTGTGGGTGTTTTTGTTTTAGAGCTGTTGTGCTGTGATAGGGAGATAGAAGGGTAAAGATGATGTCCAAATCGATTCGCGTTTTTTATTATCTGGGTGTTTTTAGTTCAGCCGTTTTTCTACTCTCTTCATGTGGGGATTGACTCTGATTTAATTTCATTTGCTTAACCCCTTTTGCATTGCATGTGTAATCGGTTTGATCTTGAATCAGTCATTGCTTGGTTTAAGTCCCAATTTCTATTTTCTTTAGCTTAATTACTTTGTGCAGGTGATTAAAGATTTACCCATTTGAAGAGAAGGTGTGATATTGGGTATTTGTGGGTGTTTTTGTGCAGGTGATTAAAGATTTACCCATTTGAAGAGAAAGTGGAATATTTGGTATTTCTTGGTGTTTTTGTGCATGTGTAAAGATTTACCCAATTGAAGAGAAAGTGAGATATTGGGTATTTCTGGGTTTTGTGTTTTTAGAGCTGTTGTGCAGTGATAGGGAGATAGAAGGGCGAAAAGATGATGTCCAGGTCGTATACCAACTTGTTGGATTTGGCTGCGGGTAATTTTCCGGTAATGGGTAGGGAGCGGGATAGAAGGCGGCTTCCTAGGGTTATGACAGTTCCCGGGAGTATTGCTGAGCTTGATGATGATCAAGCTGTGAGTGTGTCGTCCGATAATGTTTCGTCTTCTGCCTCTGATAGAATGATTATCGTGGCCAATCAGTTGCCTTTGAAAGCAAAGCGAAGACAGGATAATAAGGGATGGAATTTTAGTTGGGATGAGGATTCTTTGATTTTTCAACTCAAGGATGGTTTGCCGGAAGAAACAGTCGTGTTGTATGTCGGGTCTCTGAGGGTTGATGTCGATCCTATTGAGCAGGACGATGTCGCGCAAGTTCTGTTGGACAGGTTCAGATGTGTTCCTACCTTTTTACCTCCCAATATTTTGGAGAAGTTCTATGACGGATTCTGCAAGAAGCAATTGTGGCCCCTTTTTCACTACATGTTGCCATTTTCTTCTGACCATGGACCGAGGTTCGAACGATCTATGTGGGAGGCGTACGTGTCGGCTAACAAGTTGTTTTCGCAGAAAGTTACTGAGGTGCTTAATCCAGAAGATGATTTTGTCTGGATTCATGACTATCATTTGATGGTGTTGCCGACCTTCTTGAGAAGGCGATTCAATCGCTTGAGAATGGGGTTCTTTCTTCACAGCCCATGGCCATCTTCTGAGATTTACAGGACCATTCCTGTTAGAGAAGAGATCCTCAAGTCTTTGCTCAACGCCGACCTCATTGGATTTCACACTTTTGATTATGCTCGGCATTTTCTTTCGTGCTGCAGTCGGATGTTAGGTTTAGAATATCAGTCAAAACGGGGATACATAGGGTTGGAGTATTTCGGGAGGACAGTTGGGGTAAAGATCATGCCGGTTGGAATTCATATGGATCAGATCCACTCGGTGATGAAAGTTGCTGACAAGGAAGGAAAGGTTGAGGAGCTGAGGAAAAAGTTTGAAGGAAAAACTGTGTTGCTGGGAGTCGATGACATGGATGTTTTCAAGGGCATCAACCTGAAACTTTTGGCCATGGAACAGATGCTTAAGATACATCCTAAATGGCAGGGAAATGCTGTGCTGGTTCAGATTGCTAATCCTGCCAGAGGTAAAGGGATAGGTTTGGGGGAAATTCAGGCTGAGATACAGGAAAGTTGCCAGAGAATCAATAGAGAATATGGAAAGCCTGGTTATGAACCTGTAATATTGATCGACAAGTCCGTCCCTGTGAGTGAAAAAATTGCGTACTACAGTATTGCAGAGTGTGTTGTTGTCACAGCCGTTAGAGATGGGATGAACTTGACTCCATATGAGTACATTGTTTGCAGACAGAGCTTTTCGGACACAGAATCAGGTTCTGAGTTGATTAGGCCAAAGAAGAGCATGTTGGTTGTATCAGAATTTATCGGATGTTCTCCTTCACTAAGTGGAGCTATCCGTGTCAACCCATGGAATGTTGAGTCTACTGCAGAGGCAATGAACGAAGCTATATCAATGCAAGACTTAGAGAAGCAGTTGAGGCATGAGAAGCATTATCATTATGTTTCTACCCATGACGTGGCTTATTGGGCTCGGAGCTTTTTGCAAGATATGGAAAGAACTTGTGCAGATCATTTTAGGAAAATGTGTTGGGGTATTGGTTTGGGCTTCGGATTCAGAGTTGTGGCTCTTGATCCAAATTTTAGAAAGCTTTCAGTGGATAATATTGTGTCAGATTATGGTAGGTCGAAGACTAGAGCCATACTGTTGGACTATGATGGCACCATGATGCCCCAAAACTCCATGAATAAGGCCCCAAGTGCAGAGGTTATCTCAATCCTCAACAGGCTTTGTGGGGACCCGAAAAATAAAGTATTCATCGTCAGCGGAAGAGGAAGAGACAGCTTAACCGAGTGGTTTTCTCCCTGCCAGAAACTTGGAATTGCTGCTGAACATGGATACTTTTTGAGGTTTTTTTTTCTTTCTCTTGACTAATAATATTTTCAGAAGACCTTTACTGTTTAATATACTGCACATTCTGTTTTTCCTTGAGAGTTCTAAATGATTTTATGTTGGAGGTAACTTGGTTCCATGGTTTCCCAATACCTTGACTAGAGCAGTCTTTATTTCCTGTCAATTTAAAGAAATCTTGGCACATGGCATCTCACTTGAACATTTTTGGTTCCTTTTAGAACACCCAGGAAAGTGTATTTAATGAAAGGCTGAACATTTGAACTTTCGTGCAGTTCATATATAAAATTCTTAATCCAATGATTATTTAAGCCTAGGATATTAAAAGCTGTCCAAGGACTAAGATCTGTTGGTTTTATTTCTTTTGATAAGCAAATGTTGTATTATAAACACAAACAGTTGTAGTACAAGATTGATTAATTCATTTGTTGATCACATCACAAAAGTCCATGACTGCAGAAGTAGAATTTCAGAATTCCCCTCACACATGAAATGGAAGGTACTGAGAAATATAGTCTTAAATATGGGCATATGCCGATCATAGAAAGTAGGCCGATTGCCCTCTCGCCAGATTTGCGAAATGAAACACAACGGTGAATCGGTGATACGCCCCAAATCTTTGTCGGAGTTGAGACCTGTCAACCAACACTGTAACTGCGTCTTCATGTCTTCTGGTTGTACCTAGTGGATTCTGAAGAAGCCCCAAATAATCTCCCATAAACCCTTAGCCACTGAGCAATGCAGGAAGAGGTGTGATACTGTTTCCTCATCACATTTACACATCACACACCTGTTTGCAAATTGGAATCATCTATTTTTTAGATTACCAGTGGTGAGGATAGAACTCTGAACTACAGTCCAAGAAAAAAACCTCACCTCTCTGGTAGCTTCAGACTTCCAGGCTGTACCATGAGGGAAGTACTTTGGAACGCACGCAATCTGTTGTGAAACCCTTTCACAGTAACTTATCTCCGGCCTCTATCCAGAAGATTTTCTTATCTCTTCCAATATGCACACGAATGGGATACAGTCCGTGAGTAAACCGATGCACAACGTCGACTGCCCAGTCATGGACATTCCGAATGAACAAAGAGTCCGATATCGGCATATCACTATTCTTTCAATAACAGCATCCCATATCGGCATATCACTATTGACTTAAATGAAGCACCTCGTGGAAGTCCTAGATGCTTCACCGTTAAAGACCCAATTTGAAATCCCATTTCCCTTTCAAACTGCTCCATCTTGCAACATTTCCAACGGGGATCAGTTTGCTTTTCGAAATTTTAACCTTCAAGCCGGAAAGTTTAACCACTGTAATTGCTCTTGATGGGGAGACAGGGTGATGGGGAGACAGGGTGTAACACTATAGGTTTCACTGTTGGAATTATTGTACACCGAACTGTTACCTTTCATTGCTTCAATGTTATACCAAAGGTGTTGCAACTATCACAACTGTTGAATGAACAAAGAGATTCTACTACCCATGGTTAGAATAGAAACCTGCTCAGAATCTTAAAGCGTCCATATCTTGGGTTGAGAAAATATGACAACACGGAAGGTCTCAAGTCGTCTTTGGACTTTGTGGAATTTCAGATCTAGTTGCAGTAGGTATGTTACATTTCCACCTTACACATCATGTGAATTTATGAGGATTGGGACTTGACCTAGACTCCTAGAGTAGCGAATATATTAGACTTGATAGTCCTATTAAGTTAATGACTTTTAAGTTGTTATGTAGAACATGTTCTCTTCTAAAACATTATGCATTCCATCTCAAAGGATTGGTGTTCAGTGTGGAGTTGATGAGTTCACTGTGTTTCATGTTCAATCTTGTGTTGGTGTCCTTTAACTTTCTAGTTCTGATTTGGAGACAGCTATAGTGAACTGGGCTGCTAGTGTTTTAGAATTTTAGTAGTTGATTATGGCAAAACCCTTTGGGCTTTACGCATTGGCGATATTCCTCTTTGAGCCTATTGATAGTTTTCTTTTACTTAAATAAGTGTTCGGAAGCTGTTCTCTCTCTCTCAGCTTTTCCCCCTCCATCCACAAGAAATGCCAATACCATTATCAATACCCACTACAACCAAACATTCAAATCCCTGTAGCCACCACATACAAAACTAACCATCATCTTGGTGGAATTCCCTCCCATAACGACCATCCCGTTGCTGCTATCACAATCACAGCTAATTCAAATCTACTTGCCATCCCTAACCATCCTTCACGGGTTCACCACAACAGATTAATCTTTTTTAATCCCTGGAACTAGAATCAACCTTATTGCCACCCCTGCCATTCTCTTTCTCTGATGCCACTGGACTTGGAAGTTGGTTGGATTAAGAGGTGATGATGCCTAGGCGCCTACCATGAGTTGGTTGAGGTGACAAAGTAACTAGGGTAATGAGTCCATGGACATGAGATTTACATTTGGTTTCCTTGTCAGCCATATGGTATCTCCTAGATATGGATTTGTATCCTTGGTCCCAATTGTTAAATTTTGTTTCGGTCAGATGGAGTCCCTTCCCCTCATCCCTTAATACGTCTGAACTCAGAAAAATGGGGTTTGGTACTGATTGGACCTTCCTTTTTCATATCTTTGCTCCTCGTCTTATTATCTTTTGTTTGTGCTATTAATTGTATGAGGTTGAGTCAGTATAGGTTGTTTGGAAAGACGAGGATGAAAAGGACGATTTTGATATTTTACTTGGTGGAATATTCTCCAAAAAGGTACTAAAATATAATGGGGTAGTTTGGATTGTTGGTTTTCTGGTTTTTGGTTTTTAGTTTTTTAGGAATGATTGGTTAAGATGAGGAGAGATAGTATATAAATTATTCTCTCTCCTCACTTCAACCACTCATTCTCAAAAACTGAAAACCAAAAAACCATCTATCCAAACTACCTCAATGTAAAAGGTAACCAAATATATAGTGAGACTTTACTCAAAAGTATTCATAAAAACGAATATTTAATTAATATGTTAAGACGAGAAGGCAAAGTAATAAAAGAGGAAGTTAACATTTTGGGCCACTCAAATACCACAATATTAATTAATGTTTCATATGCTTTCTATTACCGGATGACATTATTGTGCTTTTGGGATTTGTATGTCTTATGAACATTAGAAGATGATTCTCAGACTTGGAGAAACATGGTGGATTGTTATGTGCACTTTTTTTTGGCAGCATTGATATAACTATGGAGATGCAAATTGTTCATGCATTTATTTACTATAATAATGACAGGAATTACGTTTATATTCATGAGAAGCATTGAAAAAAGATGGACTGAAGTTATAAGAAATTTTTAAGGGGTATTGAAGCCAACTGCTGAGGCCAAAGTTGGTTATCCTACCAAATCTCTTATGCGCTTCGTTGTTGTAAATCACTGCCTTATCATTTAGTTGGAAAAGCTAATAAAGTCTTTGGGGTTAGTCTGTCACAAATTCAATACTCCTTGAATGTAAGAACAACTCTAGAATGTCACTAATACAGTGTGACCATGCAAAATTTTGTGTAGTTTCAACTAATTTGGATAAAGGCTTGATGATATGAGTTGAGTTTGTTATAAACTTTAGGGTAAGACCCATGTGTTTCCTCTATTTCAGAGTGTTTATGTAAAATCTGTTTACTGGTTCCCCTATAAGATAAATGCAACTTTAAGTTGCTTGGTAAATTGATCCTTGGGAACTGGGTAAGGGAACTCCTGTCCCATTAATTGAATTGGGAGATAAAATTGGTTAATCAGTATCTTTTATCCTCTACACACTAGTACTGCAGCAATAAGGTGGCAATATATACTCTGCATATCGTGGAGCTCCTTGTAATGTGCATACTGTTAAGCTCATTTTAATGTGTATATGATCTATCTTTCTTTGTCTAAAGTTACTCTATATTTTGCATGATTTGAGATAGAAATCTAAATTGTGCAATATTGCAGGTGGCCAGAAAAGGAAGAATGGGAGATCTGTTGCCCAAGTTCCGACTTCGGGTGGATGCAAATTGCTGAGCCAGTAATGAAATTATATACGGAAACTACCGATGGTTCGTCAATTGAAACCAAGGAAAGTGCTCTAGTCTGGCGGTACAGTGATGCAGACCCAGGGTTTGGATATTCTCAGGCAAAGGAGATGTTAGATCATCTAGAAAGTGTTTTGGCAAATGAGCCTGTTGCTGTGAAGAGTGGCCAGTTCATTGTGGAAGTTAAACCCCAGGTATGTGTAGCACTTTAACCTAATTTTCAGCACTTACATATAACTTTTGGGTGTATAGTTGTGTTGTTGCTTGTCAGAGTATATAAACATAGATGATGAAATTGTGGTTAATGTAATTAACCTGCCTGCCCTTCTTCTCGTCCACCAATAGCTGGCTAACTGCTACTGAAATCCCCAAAAGCTAAAACCATGCATTTCTCACAATTTCCCAATCTTGATCGAATCATGCTCCTAGTCCTCTGTTCACTCAGCTTCTCTTCTATATGTAGTGACAGTTATTCGCAAATGAAACACCGACGAAAACTTCAACATTGTGCGAATTATGTGAAACAAAGACAAAAGGTACATTGAAAGGGAGATGAAAAAAAAAAGTAGTACATTCATATCTTGCTTCTCTATTACATAAATTCACAGGAGAAAGAGGATTTAAAAGTAGAATCAAGTTGGTGATGGGGAGAACGAGCGAGAGTGTAATAGAGAAGCAAGATACCATCGAACCCTTATTCCCAAAACTCTGTATGTCCGTACTGGTCGTGATTCGGTTGCTGGTGAGGTACACAGATTGTCCTTAGTCTTGTACTCTTGTTCAATGTTGTCTGGATCCCGGATTGATCAGGTTCATGGAACTGAACACTCTACCGTATGAATTTGGTACGCGAGGATAGGCTTCTTTGGATATTTTCGGTAGGAACTTAGTAGTGTTTCCGGATTAAAAAACACTACTAAGTTTCTGAAGTTTTTTTGGAGTAAAATTATAGTAATGTAATTAGCAGATTGAACTTCAATATTCCTTCATACATCAATTTCTAAGGTGAAAAAGTGATATATATCTGGATCACCAATTCTTAACTCATGGAGAACAAATAAAAACAACCAAAAGGAAAAACTTTGTTCAAGGATCAAGTATCTTATATAATTCAATCCTTTTCAAACCTTCTTTTTTAACTTTTTAAAAATTCTCATTGTCTGGCCATACAAGGACAACGGCTTTTATTACGTATCAAAAGAACTATCTTATATTGCTCATTGATATCTTATCAAGTGGTGCCAGTGAGTCAGTGATGGTTGCACATGTGAAGCATTTATAAAATAATAAGACGACATGCTGTGATGTTACATGTTCACTTTTCTTGTAAGATAAAATATGAAGAGGAACATTTTTTTTATACATGTAAAAGAAATAACTACATCCTTTGGTAAATTGGAAAGAAAAAAAACACGGTTGCACTGTTATAGTATTGGGCGTGTGGGATCAGATAGTGGAGTGTCATCAATGTAGGTTGGCTGGCTGGAAGAGGCAGTATCTTTTGAAGGGTTAACAAGTTACTCTGATTAATAGCACTTTGTGGAGCTTTCCGACCTTATTGAAGTCTCTCTTCATTTTTCCTGTGTCCATGGCTCGTTGGTTGGAGAAGATACAACACGAGTTTTTGTGGGGAGGTTTGGGTGAGGAGCTTAAGTATTATTTAGTTGATTGGGGTATGGTGTGTGTCCTCTATAATGGAGACTGGGGGTTTGGAAGAGGTTTGGGCTAGAGCGGGAATGTCTTTGGAGAAGAGTGGTTGGTGCTGGGTTTGGTTCCGAGCGTGGCGGTTGGCGTATAAATGCAGTGGTGGGTCCCTTTGAGTGTGTGCTGTGGAAGGATATCAGGCAGGGTGGGATTCCTTTGCAGCAAGAGAACTCAGTTTCGAATTGATTTAGGGGACCCGGTTCTTTTTTTGGGAGGATTGGTGGATGGGTGAGGAGTCCTTGAAACGCAGTTTCCTTCTCTTTTTCATTAGTCTCTGGATCCTTTTGCTCTAGTGAGAAACTGTGTTCATGTGGGAGGAGGTGATTGCGAGGCGAGTGGTATTGTCGTGTTGGATGTTCAATTTGGGCGAGACCTAAATGACTCAGAGGTGCCATATTTCTTGAATATTTTCTTAACTCCGTGACACGCCATGTTTGGATGTTCTTTCTGATTTCTCACCCAAACGACCAGTTGACCACCTCTTCCTTACCACGCCTTCCAAACATGGCATATGTCACGGAATTGAGTAAATCCTTATTTTTGGTAATGACGTGATGATATGCATGTGATTGAGAGTGTGAATGGACAAAATAGCCCTATGAATAAAAAGTCGTCCGACGATCCTCTCCTATTCTCTCTATACGTCGTCTTGTTTTCTCGGACCTCTTGCATCCCTTTACTCAAATCCATAACCCTTCTCTGACCACCCCTTCCCACCACCTCAGAACTCTGGGTCTTGGTGCTCATTCTCCATTCAAGATAGTGAAGAAATCTGAAGAAGAAACATCTACGAATGTCAGAGGGTAGGTAACGCTAAGAGCTCAGAGCCTAATGAATAGTGATAATCTCTCATTCACTATGAATTTTGACATTTCGATTTCACTTTTTGGGACATATTATTTTGAGATCTCGGTATGGAGATCAAAGAAGCATCAAGGTTTGTGAAATCCCTCATTATTGGTGGAGGATATTGATGTCCATTTCGGATGTAATTTTTCCAATTTATCTATACTAAGCCTGCTGAGAGGCATGAATGGCCTTGGTTTGTGGGCTGAACTTGGTTATGGAGGTTTCTGAATCCAATTGTGATATTGTCTGTGGCCGCTTGAGAGAGAAGGAGCGCTATGATAGTGTCGAACAATGGCAGAGGGGCAGTGGTGGTGGTTGTGTGGATGAAGTGAGGGCATAGGCGTACATTGACAAACTGACAGTTACTCTTGAAGCGTCGAGTGTCAGTCACTTTTGGAAAAAGAGGAGGCGTAAACATTCCCTGGGGCGTCCGTCCGTTTTTATATCATTTTTCACAAAATCCAGATTCAAAATTCAGACCTTAGGGATACAAATTGAAGGAGAAACCATGTACACAACACTTTGGATGGTCGATTCTACTGTTCTCGAAACCTAGTACTTCCTCTGTTCCACTGGTTGGGTATTGCAGTCTTTATGAAACAAAGTGAAATGGCAATTTTGCCCTTGGATCATCTCCCTAATTACACCCTCTCCCTCTCTCTCTGGTTTCTTGCAAACACATCATCAACAAGCACAACAACAACAAGATAAACAACAGATCTAAAACCTATTTTTACACAAGCTTACACAAGAACAAGATGTACCGCAGAAGAACAAGAAGAGAAGCAACAGAAGAAAAGAAGAGAAGAGGCAGAAAAGTTGAAGAAGCAGAACCGAAAATCCTCACCACCGCCATAGATCCTCACCAGTCCGCTGCCGCCTACCACCGTTGAAGTCACAGCCACCACCTACTCGTCCTTGAAGGTCACCAGGCCCTGGATCTTGCAATCTAATGGTCTTTCTTGACCTGAAAACCCAAATCGAACCACAAATCCATAAAAAAGTCAGATCTAGGTTGGGAGGGAGGGAGAGAGAGGGTGAGAAGAGAAGAATCAGAAGAAGAACACAGATCCTTACCAGTCCTCCACCGCCGCCCACAACAGTCCAAGCCGCCTCCGCCTACAACAGTCGAACACAGTTCCTCACCACCACTGTCGAAACCACCGCAGAATATGAATATGTCCTCTCTCTCTCTATCTCTTTCTCTTTCTCTCGGCGAATCAGAATATGTCGTCTTCCTCTTTCTCTCTTCATCTTTCTCTCTCTCACTGTCTCGGCGAATAGAAGCGACCATAGGTGATGAACAGTCTGATCTACCATACGAGGACTTCGATCTTCTGAGAGATGATGGTGATGATGATGAAGCGTGAGAGAGAGATTAGGCCAGAAAGGTGAAGACGAAGAGAGAAGGCGGTGTAGGCCCTGAAGTGATAAGGTGGAGATAGAATAAGAGAGAGATAGAGATAAACGGGGGTAGTTGGGTAGATTAAAGGGTGGTAGTGTTTGGAGGGTGTTTACCTCAATTAGTATATAAACTTGTCAAAAATAGAAAGTAGGAAGAACCAGGCGGAACGGCCCAATAAGGTAAGTAGGAAGAACATGACATAACGGAGGAAGTAATAGACTAGTAGCTGATTATAGTAGCAACAATTCTGCTTTCATTGGTTCTATTGATGTCGTTCCTGGCTTTTGTGTTCATAGTCTCCAATGTGCTCAATCTGGCAACGTGTTCTGTTTTCTCTGCAATATATCAGTGTTTTAACTTGTATCCGCCTCTATTTCTGTACAGTTTTTCTTCTGGTAGGTTGAGTTTAATTTGGTTCCTTTTGTTTTCCCCAGGGAGTCAGCAAAGGCTTGGTTGCAAAGAAAGTTTTCACATCAATGGCTGAGAACGGAAAACGTGCAGATTTCGTGCTTTGCATCGGTGATGACAGATCTGACGAGGACATGTTTGAGATAATTGGCAATTCTGTCTCGAGCAATGTGCTTTCTGCCTACACATCAGTATTTGCATGCACGGTTGGGCAGAAGCCCAGCAAAGCCAAGTACTATTTGGACGACTCTGTTGAAGTGATAACCATGCTTGAATCTCTTGCTGAAGCTACCAATTCTCCGCTGTCCTCTGAAGAGGATACCGATGATGACTCTCCTTAATTAATCAGGTGTCTCTCTTCACTAAACTTTGGTGGTTTATATATATCCATTAGCTAGCTGATAATTATCTGCTATGTATGTGGTAGGTTTAGGTCTTCATTTCAGTTTTTAATGTCCTCCCTTCTCTGTACCCCTCGTCGCACTTTGGTTTGGGATTTTTGGTTGTTGAGAGGCATTGAGATTAGGGATGGCAACAGATCCGATTTGGTCGCATCAGCCTATATCCAAATCTGATCCACAAGTGTTCGGACCGGATCAGATCCGGATTCAGGTTTCACCCGATTCGAATTGGATTATACATCAGATCATAGCGGACGATATTTTTATTCAATCTAACATAAAATAATCATGAATTATAATCAAAATTAGATTATTTTTCGCTATACAAGTATAATTTCATCAATTTTATCATAAAAAACCATATATATGCAAAACTTATGATGTTATTTAAAGAAAAGATAATAAATAATATATTTATATGAACTTATTAGGTATAATGACCTAGTAAGATCGGGTCGGGTTTCATACAGTTCTTTCAAACTCCAGATGATAGTTAGGGGTGCATCAGTTCGCGAATTCTAGATGAAAGCTATGGGTAAAATAAGTTACCTGGAACGTGGATCGTTCCGGTTCGTGGAACGGGATCGCGGAACGCCATACCCTATGGAATTTGGTACGCCAAGGGTAGGCTTCTTTGGATACCTTTATAGGAGTTTTACCATTTTCCACAAATCATGAAGTATAAAACTGCTCAACTTATATAATATTTAAAAGTCAATACTGCATCAGTTGCTCAGAATGCTCAGAATGTATAAATTGAGCTCAATATGTAATTACTGTTTGCTAAGGATAAAGCCAAATAGGCAAATTGAATGATTCCTTGTTGAAATAGACTAACACTAAAAGATAAGCAAAATGGATATATAATAACCACAAATGCATCTGAAAATTCTCTGAAAAAGAACTCGATTTGAAAATCTTTCTTCTATTTTCTAATTCACCCATTTTTAATCCCCGTGAGCTAAGGGACAAAAGCCACTACACTTTTTAAGTGCAATGGTGGGAGGAAATCAAAATGCCTTCGAGAATCACGCTATCTTCTAAGTGATGCTTGAAAACTATAACCCATTTTGGATAACATAGTTACTTTCCCCCTGTTGTCTCTAAACAGGCAAGATGCAAGAAAACTAATTCATGTGTCTCTCTGTTTCGAGTTTCAAATGGTAGAAAATAATGTAGTGGGAGTTCCAAACATAGTACTTAATTTGTTACTCATGATGGTCATGTCTGAATCAAAATTGTTCTCAACTTCTGAAAGTTACTGATGATTCTCTAGATATAGTTTTGAATGTTGAATTGGCTTCCCAAATACGGTAGTTTGAATTCAAACCTCAATTTGGTGGTCATGTTGATGCCATTTTAACATATTGATCTCAGCCGTGCAGGTCCTTTGGAGAAATCGAGTAATTTTGCCAGGCATTGTGTTTGTTTGTATGTACATGGAGCTGCAGCACAGAAAGCTAGCACAAGCAAGACAGTTACATGAACTAGACCTGAAGCCAAGCGAGTGAAGAGGCTCTCAAGCTTTCGTGTAGTCGTTCCGTCGTTCGTGGAGGAAGCCCCGTGTACTGTCCCTATCAATGTGAACTCCGTCGTCAACTGCGTAATGAGTCTATGATAATAGCCCTAGTTGCGCTTGCGTTGTCATGATGATCGGCATATCACATCGTATTTGTACATATCATGGAAATTGAATTTATCTACTTATCGTTATTACAGCTTTAACCGTTGTTGTAAAGATTGGGTTTGTATTTACCTTGTTCCCCTGTGAGCAAAACTATGAATATTGCTGTTGTTGAGATAAATAAACTTGGTTCTGAACATGTATTTGAGCAAAGGTGTGCTAGCTCAGTAATAGAGCAATAATAGCCCTTGCATGTTGTTACTGGGTAAACCCACTAGTTGTTGGATAGAAATTTGAAAAATTGTGGACTGTTCTCTGTATATGGCAAAAGGAAACCCCATGTATTTGAGCTTCTTTTGCTTTTCATTGGCTAGTAGCCTAGTACAAGGGCAATGCCAAAACATAAACTGTGAACGGATTACTGCCCGAGCAATTTCTTTATCCGTACCATCGGGTAAAAATGCTCAAGCCTGAAGGTGCTAGTAGTAACCTGCAAAATTTAATATATACCACAAATTTAATCCACGAAATCTCGATGTGTTACAGGATTTTACAATCCCCCACCTTATATGATCGACATCCTCGTCAACTGTGCCCAGTCACGTATGGCGGTCGGCGCACCGCCACGGAGCCCTTGCGGAATCAGGCTCTGATACTACTAGCACCTTCAAGGCTAAAAACATTTTTATTCGGTGGTACGGGTAAAGAAGACGTTAGGACAATGATCTGCTCGGGTAGTTACATAAACCCTAGCTATCCTCTCGTCCTGATGCTATTATCTAGGGCTAGGTTTGGTTTGCTCGAGTTCAGCGAGTCCAAGTTGCACCCCTAGCTGTCATCTAGGGTTTGAAAGAACCGATGCTTGGGGTGCAGTCGAAACGACTAGCGTAGCAGCCGCCGGAGTTGTCATCGCGTAAAGGAAACTGAATTTTCCATCACTCCTTTCAAAACCTTTAACACCGTCGATATAAGAGGCCTTCTTGTCGGATCATTCTGCAAACACCACACCGCAATTCTGATCATCCGCTCCATTTCAACCCTAACTTCTTCAACTTCCTCCTCCAGATTCTCCACAATGTCGAGTATCTAATTCCCCAAAATATGATATGTTAGCACCCATAGCGCCTATGATATGTAAGCATCAAAAGCATATGTTCTGTCTTCGTGGGGTAAATGAAATGTGTTCTTTTTTTTTTTCATTATTGTGTAACTTTACTAAGGGGCAATACGATATATTTAAATATATTCAATTTGGTATTAAAATGTGTAGACATGGATTTTTAAACTTGGTCTTGTTTGGTTATTTGATAAAATTCAATCCATCCAACAAGTAACGTGTTTAAATGGTCTAGACCAATTAGACCTTATATTTATTAAATAGATAGGTCCCAAACTATATATATATACAGTTAAATGGTTAAGCCATTGGATTAAAGACCATTTTATGAGTTCTAGCTGAAACAATACCTGCTATAACCGTAGGAAGATGCTTTAGCTTCCTTTCGGCGGTTACTAACCTGCCCGTGTTAGAGCTGCGATTCGGTTCCGGTTAACCGGAGGTTCCGGTTAAAACCGGACCGAATTAACCGGTTTTACCGAACCGAGAACCGAACCGGGAACCGGCGGACCGAAACCGGTAATAGTCGGTCTCGGTTCGGTTTCACGGATCCGCGGGAACCGGAACCGATAGGAACCGGAACTGGCCCGGAACCGAACCGGAACCGATGCAAAACCAATGGCTACATGTTCAAAATTGTGAACGTTAGGAGAGGTCACATCAATTCAGTGGCCGTTTGGGGCATTTTTTTGCAGTTTTTTTACTTTTGATTAATTACAATTACCTCCCCCTTCCCTTCAACTCCTATAAATACCCAACCACTTCTATCATTTTTTTCACACTTCCTCATCAAACACTCTCCATATTTCTCACACTTCTTCACTCAAAATTCATCAAACACTCTCCAACTTCTTCAGCCTTCCTCTCTAAAAATCATCAAACACTCTCAAGTTTCCTCAATTCCTCAAACTTCCTTGGTTTTCGACGGCGAATTTCTCACATTCCTCCTCGACAAGCAACACATCTTCAATCTTCGACATTTCTCTTCCAAGAATTATTCTTGGAGTTTGTAAGTTTTATTTTTTGTTGTTTACTATTTGATTGTGCTCTTATTTGTTCATTAGTTGTTAAACTTATTTTTTTTCATCCAATTTTTCTAAGAAAAAATGGCTTCCTCTTCTCATAACCAAAACTTTAATGTAGACATGACTATTGATGACGAAATTGATGAATTATTTGACGAAGGTGCCGCTAATGATTTTGGTGGTTTAGAGGAAAATGATCCGAATTTAGGTGCTAGAAAAAGAACTCGTAAGGAAAATAAAAATAAAATAAGCCTCGTTTGGGATCATATGGAAAAAACACCCGATGGTTTAGACGACAAAGGTAGACCGAAATTTAGGGCCGTTTGCAATCATTGTAAAAAATCATTTGTATATCATCACACCGGTGGATTAGGATTCTTGAGAAAACATTTACAAAATGCACACGGACTTTTGAAAGATACACCCGCCGTAGGTGACCCGATGCTCCAAACCCAACTAGGATACGACGCACACGGTAACGAAGTTACTTTTGTTTACGATGAACCTAGGGCAAGAAAAGCATTAGCTCATTATATCACCGCCACCGAAAAACCTATCAATATGACCGACGACGTAGAGTTTGACACATTAATACAAACCGCGTTTTGTCCTAGTTATAGGCATATTAGTAGACATACTACTAGGAAAGATATAATTGATCTACATAGTGAGAGGAAAGCGGAATTATGCAAAAAATAAATAAATTCTAATTTTACAATTGCTTGCACTTCCAATAAGTGGTCCAATAGAAATGATAAAGGGTATATTTGTGTCACCGCACACTACATTGACCAGATTGGACTTTATAAAAATGTGTAATTGGAATTCGAGAAGTTCCATATCCTCACAACGGTGTAAATATGGGAGAAGCTATAGTCGATGTTTTTGAAGAGTTGGGTATTAGTGAACGAATTACATCAAACACTTTTGACAATGCATCGGCATGTGATAGTGCGATAGACCATATGCAAACTTTGATACAAACACCATTTCACGAAGAAATTGACCATGTTCGTTGTGTATGTCACATTATCAATTTAATTGTACAAGATGGTTTGAAACAACTAGATGAACATATTAGTCCCATTCGTGATGCTATTCTCTTTATTGCGTCTTCAAACAAAAGAACCAAACAATTTGTGGATTATTGTGTTACAAACGGCAAGAAAAAAAAAAGTTTGGGGAAGATTGTAGGGCAAGATGGAACTCGACTTACTTGATGTTGAAAAGTGTTAAAGGTTACGAGACCACAATCACACGTTTTTTGAATGAATCAAACAATCCCGTTTCCGTTTCACTTCAAGATTGGAAGGCCGCCATCGTCTTAAGAGATTTTCTTGAACCATTTATACCGCAACTAATCTTCTTTCGGGTGTCTATTATCCATCTACTAACAACGTTATTCCTCAATTAATGTTTATAAGTGAAGCTTTTAAAAATAATAGGAATAACCCAATTTTATACGACGCAATTGTGGAAATGGAAGAAAAATTTCTCAAATATTTTGAAAAAATCCCTATGATTTTTGTTTGACAAGTATTTTAGACCCAAGGTGTAAGGATGAAGCCGCAAGATTTATGACAGAAACAATTTCGGAAAACATGAGTACCTGATATCACCAACTTTTGAAGAAATTAAACAAACTCTTAATGCTTTGTATGAAAAATATGTTGTTAAGTTTGGTATTGGTAATCAAGGTTCTCAAGCACCATCGAGTTCTAGGGATCCAAGGGGTAAGGTAAAAATGGGGTCTTTATATAAGAGTAGACAAACCACCCCCACCGGGTCGGATTGCGTCTCAGAATTATTGTTGTACATTAACCAAAATTATTTCTTACAACAAACGGATGAAGAAATAGAGAATGTAGATGTACTTGCTTGGTGAAAAGATCAAGAAAGTATCTATCCGATTGTTTTTAAAATGGCACGTGATTTACTAACCCCTCCCGCTTCTACAGTCCCTTCGGAATCAACTTTTAGTGCAGGTAAACGAGTATTTTCAGAGAAAAGATCGTGTCTTACTTCAGAGATGTTGAAGGTACTCATATGCTCAAAGGATTGGAGCGATGCCAACAAACGCACACAAGACCTACACCCTTTGGACGTGGCCGTGAGCGAACTTTACCAAGAATTGGGAATAGGCGAGGACACTCCGCTAGATCTAGACGAATAGTTAGAAAAATAAGTTCTTATTTCAATAAGTTCATTTCAATAAGTTTGTATGTAAGTTAGAAAAAATGCAGATGATTGGTAGTTGAGTGGGTGTCAACCTAGTTGGGATGTACTTAAACTATAGTGATGCAATTTTTTCTAACATTTTATATTTTAATTAATAATACAAGTTTGTGTCTTTTTTTATTATTTTTCTAGTTTTATGTTTTACATTTATTATTTGCCACACAAAAAAAAAATCAAACTGTCTCCGGAACCGGTTAGGAACCGGAACCGAACTGGTAAACCCAACCGGTTTCGGTCCACGGTTACGGTCCGGTTCCGGATATACACTTATACCAGTTCCAGTTTAACCGAACCGAAAATTGGAAAATAACCGGCCAACCGAACCGTAACCGACCGGTTTTGCTTCAACCGGTTCGGTTCCGGTTCGGTTCTAACCGAAATCGCAGCTCTAGTCCGTGTTATTACTACCAAATGACTGCGAAACTGCATTCCTTTTGCTATCGAAGAGCACCAAGTTTCCATATTCAGTCATGTTCATGCCAGCCACGGATTTACCCATCGTGTTGGTAGCCCACACGTCGGATCCATCTGTATCTTTCAGGACTAAATTACCATCTTTGGAAAGCTCAATCTTCGCGTCTTCTCCGACGATTGGGTATCCATTCGGAGTCCACACGAAAGATGGCTTGACTCCATTGGTGAGGAAAACTGAGAACAAGTGTGAGGATGAACTGTTGTTGATGGTGTAGAATCCACAAGCATAGACAAGAGCTAGTTCTCTTACAAGGATTTCTCTGACTTTGGATCCATTAGTGGTGGTGAGGTTCATGTTGAGGGAGTTGTTGTTGGACCATGTTGATGGGAGGGTTGAGTTGAGGTAGTATATGGAGGTGAATGATGATGAAGTTGTGGTGAAGGGAGATGATTTGGAGAGGGTTATTAGAAGAAACCAGAAGAAGAAATCCCATTTTCAATTGGGTGTTTCTGGTGGTTGTTGTGGTGATGGTGGTGGTGGTGACTTGAGGCTGTGGAAAGTTTAGTGGAAATTCCAATACTTAGGTTTAAGATAAGACAGAATTCAAGGATGATTTTAATAGTCCTAACTGCTCATCCTTAGATAAAGAACTCTTTATCAATAATCTTGACATTGTCACTCATGAGTGCATAGGAAAATATTTGGGAGTCTCTTTAGACAAGAAATGCACTAACCAGGACCTTGTTAGAAACACAGTTGCTAAAGTTGTTAGCAAATGTGCAGGATGGCAAGGACTTTTACTTAACTCCCTGGGTAGAGCCACTTTAATTAAGTATGTGCTTAACAGTTACCTTGTGTATCCCATGTCTATCTGCCAATTTCCTAAGAAAGATTGTGATACCATTAAATCTGTTTTTTCTAGATTCTTTTGGGCTGGTGACTGTAATAAGAGACGTATTCATTGGCTCTCTTAGAATTTTCTGTGTAACAGAACCAAAATGGGGGATTGGGTTTCAAAAATTTGAATTGCTTTAACAATGCACTACTTGCTAAAAGCAGTTGGAGAATTCTCCATGAAAAAATCTCCTTTTTCAGTAATTATTTCACTTCAAAATATTGTCAAAGGAAAAACTTTCTTAGCCTCAAGCCTGCTACCACTTCCTCTTGTGCTTGGAAGAATATATGCAAAGGTAGGAGTACTCTCAATCTTGGCATACAGTGGAAGATTGGTACAGGTAATTCCATCTGGCTTAGAACAGATTGATGGATAAAAGATGTCCCAGGTGCTTCCATAATGGACTGCTTAAGCCAAACGAATCCTTCTAGTAATCTTAAGAAGGTTGATCAGCTCATTAACCAGCAGGAAAAAACTTGGGATCTTAATGTCCTAAACCAATACTTTCCCAGATGGTTGAGTGTAACAATTGCCTGTACTCTCATTGGAATCTTGGACAACACGGATACCCCTATCTGGAAAGCCACCTCCAATGGAATTTTCACAATTCAATCAGCCTACTTCCTTCAGACTTATAACAATTCCTCTCCTCTTTCTAATTCTGCTCATATCCAATTTAACCCAAACTCCTATAATTACAACTGGAAAAGACTATGGTCCTCCGGCCTACCTTCGAATATTATTCATCTATTTTGGATAATTTGCACGAACTCTTTGCCATGTCTTTATAATACTCACTCTAGACTTCGATCTATTATCCCTTTATGTCCAGATTGTCCTCACCAAATTGAAAATTCTAACCATATCTTCATCTCCTGTAATAAGGCTCGAGAGCTTTGGGATAGAGTGCCACTCCCCCCCTCTCAAAAACCTAGCCATAGTTGCCGTAATGTTCAAAATTGGATCATGTTTTGGATCAAAAAAAAAAAAAAACTTCATAAACTCAATAATTGGCATTGGATTCCAGCTATTTTCTGGATTCTTTGGATCACCAGAAATAAGAGATTAATTTGAAAAACAAATAACACCTATACTCAAATGTATCACCAGGCAGAGACTTTTGCTAACACTTTTTTGATCTCCTAATAATAGTTGTGAGTTTTCATTCAGCTAGTGAAGGTTACGTTGAAGTTGAAGTCAAAAAGGGAAGATCAGAGTGGATGCCAGGACACATGCAGTTCTATCCCCAGGCTCTGGTGGAGGTCTCTCAAGCTCTCCCTCTAGTTGTCTTGCCTCCAGCTCACTACTCCTGTGCCTTCAAAGGCCCCATTAATGCTGAAGTTGCAGTGAAAGCTCCCTTTTCTGGGGAGGGAAGTTCAGGCGTGTCTCTTTCTGTGAATGCTTCTCCTAATGTCACTGCGGTGCCTTCTCTTGATGTTTCAAGTGCTAGTGGTCCAGTTTGTGTTGCTCGGGGTGAGCTTCCACCCATTCCAGATGATGATCTTATGTCGGCTGTCATCCCCTTCATTGATGCTTAGATGACTTTGCTGTGGATATGTATTCTGTTTAGTTTTGTTTGTTTATGGTTTGATCTTTATCTAGCTCAGGTTGATCTTTGGGTTTGTTTTTTGGTTCCTCCCTATCTTGATTGTGTTGTCAAGAAGCTTGCTTGTTGGTTTAGCTTCTGTTTTAGTTAGTTAAGTTATCAGTTTGCTTGGGATGGTAGTTTTCATCATGGTACTCTTTTTCTTCTATGTATTGCCTATGTACTTGTGGTGTTTTTATCAATGAAGTTCTTTCGTTCCCGCAAAAAAAAAAGATAAGACAGAATTGGACCCATTTGGTTATTTTAATCCCCCACGCCTCTGCCTCTCTAACTCCTCGTGTCTCTTTCTTTGACTATGTTTGTTGCTATAAGGAAAGAGATGGGAGATAATACCACTCTGTTCTCTCTCTTTCTATCCAAATTGACTTTTACACTGTTATGTTTTCTCTTTTTCTATCTAAATTAACTTTTACCACTATTCATCGGGTCACTTTGATCCGGTGATTTAAATAGCAAAATGATGCAATTTTCGATAATCTTTTCATGGTGTTGTATAGTAAACGTTGATCTATCACACGTTGAAAAAATTATCAAAAAATCGCATCGTTTTGTGATCCAAATCACCCGGTCAAAGTGACCCAGATACGAGTCAAAAAAGTCGAATGAATAGAAAGAAAGGGAGCAGAGTGATACTTTTAATTGTTGGGCCAAATAAATAAGGATTAGAGTTGAAGGCCCATCTTCGCAAATTCATGCTCCACTTTGTTGCTAACCCCCCGAACCTCGGTGAACTATTGGTGTAGTGGGGAGACAGAAACAACAAATTCTTCCATCTATCCACCATCAAAAGAAGAAATTTCAACAAGATAAGGGGACTTAAAAATGAGTCCAATATTTGGGTGGATGAACAAGAGCGACTTCAAGATCTGGTAATGCAGCATTTCCAAAAGTGAAGGCTGCAAGAACTATGATCCTATTATCAGTCTTGTCCCTATTAGCTTCACTTTCCATATTAATGACTATCTTCTTGTTCCAAATGAAGACCCTCAAATTAAAACGGCAGTTTTCTCTTTGGGGGATGAGAAAGCTCCAGGGTGGGATGGTATGCATTCACATCTATTAATCCTATTGGCATATAGTGGGAAAGGATATTTGTGATCTAATCAAGAGCTTCTTCAGTACTGGTTCAGTGGTTCTCTCCCTATTGGACTTAACAAAGCCATTATAGCTCTGATTCCCAAAGTTCTGGTCCTGGGGCTTTCAAACCCACACACACAACTGGGCCGGTCCAACAGTTACAAAAGTGCTAAAGCAGCCTGGACCACTACCTAAGCGGGCTGGGCTGGTCCCAGACAATCCCTGTTCAACCCGGTTCACGGATTCGCACTTGTCATCCTAACTCTAAAATAGCTTAAGCCTGCACTATGTTGTGAAGAGGCGAAAAAGAGGAAATTATATCTCATCACCCTTTCCTGGGAAGTACTGGTTTTGCAGGAAAGAGGAGCTGAAGGCGGAGCTCCTAGGTTTTCTTCTTCAAATATAACCATTCATTGTGGTGTGGAGTCTGAAAGGCAACACTTTTCTGGTGGCCGTATTATTCAGTCGCTATTTGAACAAATCATCTAATGAATGAACTCAATCATGAAATGGAAAATTGAACTAGTACAAGATGAATATGAAATAATCATTCATAATGCTATTATCTAGGGTTTGAAAGAACCGATGCTTGGGGTGCAGCTGAAACGGCTGGCGTAGAAGCCGATTGAGCTGTCATAGCATAAATGAAACGGAATTTGATATCTGGATTCACCTCCATCACTCCTTCCAAAACCTTCACCACCGTCGACATAAGAGGCCTTTTTGTGGGATCGTTCTGCAGACACCACGCCGCGATTCTGATCATCCGCTCCATTTCAACCCTAACTTCTTCAACTTCCTCCTCCAGATTCTCCACAATATCGAGTATCTCATTCTCCACCGCCTTCTTCTGTAGCAAATAGAGCAAGTGTTTGCTCGACTCTGACTTCGTCGTATCCAAGTTCCTCCTACCGGCAACTATCTCAAGAAGAACAATCCCGAAACTGTAAATGTCAACTTTCACCGTAATATTCGAGTTCCCACATTCAGGGGCGATGTACCCCGGCGTTCCCCTCATCGTCGTCAAAACTTGGCTATCGTCTCTGTCGACAAGCTTAGAAAGACCGAAATCGGAGATCTTGGCGTTGAACTGCTCATCCAAGAGAATGTTCTGTGGCTTTATATCGAGATGGATGATTCTCTGCCTGCATTCTTCGTGTAAATAAGCTAAACCCTTAGCTATGTCCAGAACAATCTTCTTCCGTTTCTCCCAATCAAGGACATGTCTCTGATCCGAATATATCCAATTCTCTAGCGAGCCATTGAACATGAATTCATACACCAGAAGGCATGAAGATTTCTCTGCGCAGAATCCGATCAGTCTCACCAGATTGAAATGGTGTATGCTTCCAATTGTGTCAACTTCAGCTAAGAACTCCTTCATTGATTGCCCCACTTTATCCAGCATCTTCACCGCGATCAGAGTCCCGTCTAGCATCGTTCCTTTGTAAACAGTCCCGAATCCGCCCCCGCCAAGCCTCTCCCTGAAATTGCTCGTTGCAGTTTGCAGTTCTTTGAAAGAAAACCTCACCGGCATTCCTGGGACTTGCCTTATGTACGTCCTTTCCTCATCCGCCTTCGCCTTTCTTCGTTTCACCACGCACCAAAGAACAATAGAAATGAGGACGAGAGTGGCTATAAGGACACCTGCGATGATCCCAGCAAGATGCTTTCGCCCCCTTTTAGGTGGAAACGGATCGTTATTACCTTCTTTCGGTACCACATCCACCTTGATGAATGCGGCTGATGAGAAATTGTATCCTGGAATTCCCCCTTCTCTAATGGACAACACATTGGAAGGGATATAACACGACCCTTTCGACGTGTTCCTTTCGTACTTGAAGAAGGCAGCTTCGCACGAACATCGCGCCTGACAAGCTCTCTTGCATCCTTCTACGTCCGTGATGTTCGGAACAGTAGTATCCGTCTCAATGAGGTTGAAATAGCTCCCGTTTTTCACTTCGACCAGTCTTTCCTCGCTCGTCTTGCATGACAACGGGACTGTCCTTGCACAACCCTGAGCCCGTGCCGGCCCGAAGTAGGGCCCGCCTGGGCAGCTACACTGCCCGTCTTTACAAATGCCGTAATCTCCGCACGACCGCGGGTGCTGGCACTCGCCGAGGTCCCGGGTCACCATATCGGTCACTTCCTCGGTTCGCGTGCCGTTACCGTACCTGTACAGCTTCAGGTGCCCGTCGCTGGTGATCTTAACGTACTCCACCAATGAATCGGACCGGGACGACGCGAGTAAATATCCCAAGTTGACCATAAATCCCCCACTCTGGAGCTCCGGGTAGTTCGCCCCGTCGTTCGAGGTTACATTTTCGTTCATCAGAAGGCGGCACCGCCCTCTTAAGGCAGCATCGCCGACCGAGCTTCTCAGCATTGGTTTCAGCTGGTAGTACATCTGCGGCAAACCTCCCGGCACCAAAGTATAAGCCGAAAAGCCTGAAGTCATACCCAGTGTGGCATAGTACAATCCCTGGCTCCAATTCGAATCAGAAGAGCTCGAAAAAAGCTTCTGCCCCTCGTATAGCCGCTGACCGGCTAACAACGTGTCGGTGGGTGAATCAAACGACTGCCAAATTACATTCCCATTCTTATCAAAAAGAACCAAATTCCCCGATTCGGTCATGTTCATGCCAGAAACAGATTTACCCGTCGTGTTGGTGGCCCACACGTCGGATCCATCCGCGTCTTTCAGGACTAAGTTCCCGTCTTTGGAAAGTTCGATCCTCGCGTCTTCTCCGACGGGTTGGTTTCTGTTAGCTGACCAGACAACCACAGGGTTTCCAGCACCAATGAGAGCAATTGAGAAGAAGAATGAGGAGGATGTGGTGTTAATGCTATAGAAACCACAGGCAAAGCCAAGGGTCTTTTTTTGTGTTACCAGGATTGGTCTCAGATGTGATCCATCAGTGGTGGTGGTGGTGATGTTCATGGTGAGGGAATTGTTGTTGGACCATGTTGATGGAAGGGTTGAGTTGAGGTAGTATGTGGAGGCGAATGCTGCTGAAATGGAGGTAAATGAATTGGACAGGATTAGAAGAAACCAGAAGAAAATTGCCATATGCAACTGATGGTGTTTTCTCATTGTTCTCTGGTGGTGGTGTTGTGCTGAGAGAGAGAGAGAGAGGGCTATTCAGAAAATTGACTCATGTTTCAGTCCAAGTCTTCCCAAGATGGTTGGACATTATTGAAGAGGAACAGCAACATGAGGCTGGGAAAAGATTACCTTTTGTCAATTTAGTTGAATCTAGAAAATACCTCTAGGGGTAAAAAAAAATGACAGTTAAGCATAATTTTAGTATGTGCATGTTTGGGAACTCAGTATTGTAATCCGTTTTGATTAAAATGGGTCATTAACCTGAAAATCTGCTGATTAAAATAATCCCAGTGAAATTGTAGAATATCTAAAATTGGGGATTACCCAACTGAAAATTTTAGAAAAAATAATAATTTTAATGGGTTTTTACATTAGCATGATCATAGTTCATTGATAAGTGGGTGTATTTAAGTAATTGACTATATATGTCTTTAAATTGTGTCAAATAGATCAAATTAATTATCTAAAATTTCAGCCCATACCGACCAAACGGATTTGTATTTTCAGTTCAACTGGATTTTTCACCCAAATTTTTTTCCAACCGATTCTTCAGATTTTCAGCTGATACCAAACAGGGCCTATATGAAAAGATTAGGGCTTCATTTCACGTTTAAAAAAAAAAAGTATAATTAAACCCTAATCTCACAATAAACATTACTTGGATGTGGTTCTTTGATTTATATATGTTCAATATCAGTCATTATTTCAGAAAATTTCTTCTAGGAAGAAATGGTAAGGACTCAAGACTTCAGAGTATTTCCAAGTGCTTTTGGTAGTTGGAATAGCTTACTCCGGGGATTAAGATCTTATTATGTACTACTAGGTTTGTTTCATTTTAACTGCATATGGTAATTTACAAAAAAGTTGACACGTTAAGTTCACAGATTTCTTTAAAATTATAAATGATTTTGCGTGAGAAACTTCTTTTCTCATTCCGTGTTTCCATGAGGTGTGGACTAATTGAAATATTGAAGTATGTTGTTGTAGTTAAATAGAGAAGCAGCTGGTATTTGACTTGTTGATAAGGAGTAATTTGGAACCTTCATCCTCAAAGACATAACTATCACCTTCAACATAGTGCCCATTCGGATGAGCTAGATTATTATTAAGATAAACTTAATATGATTTACAAAAATCTGGTAATATGATATTATGGAGCCCAAAAACCTGACCCGGAATTTATACAACCGGGCCGGCCACAAAGCAACCGGATCTGGTTTAAATAAGGTCGGTCTCTGACATTAAAGTCGTACACAGCATTTTCAGCCCTTCCAGACCCGGATCTGGAATTCTGATGCCCCAAGCCTGTTCAACCTGGATCTGGCCATTAGAGACCTGGATTCGGCCTTTCTGGGTCCCGCACACCTTTATTGACTTATTTTTAATCTACAATTAGAAATAAATTATAAAAAATGCCGGATCCTTGCCTTTACCAATACCAGGATCCGGCTCCATAAAGCTCACAATTAATCCATTATTTACAGCAATCCAGCTCATCTAAACATGCTCATAAAGTTATTCTATTCGCTTCAGGAATACCAGGCGTAAGCATAAGGAGAACATAGTTATAAGTACTTTTTGGTGTATGAATAACTGTACGAGGGATTCAAGACCGTGATTTTGACACATATCCCCCAAATATGGTAATTCATATCCTGCATCATATCCAGACCCATATCCTACAACAATCAAACACTGTAAGCCACCATACATATCCCACGTCCCATATCCGGCATATCTTATCCGCTACCCAAACGAGGGCTTGTACTATTAAGGAGGAGTCCTCAAAGTACAGTAGGACCCTATGTACCCCGGATTTCAATTAATCTGTGTCCTTAGAAATACTCAGTAAAAGGAATTAAATATAATTTTCTAAAAAAGTTTGTAGAGACAAATAAACAATAAATCCAATTATGAAGTCTTGAGTTTCTCATGAGACCAACATCAAAATGCATCAATTTTCTTCATTTCATGGGTTAACACAAACTTCATCATGTTAATAGTAAAATAAGCTCATTGCTCAAGAACAAGGAAATGAATAAAAAGCTGTAAATCAGGAAAACATACCCTTCAGCAATCACCACAAGAACATCTCCCATTCTTGAAATAGTGAAACCTACTAATGTCTTGTACAACGATCTCAAGATTCTTGATCTCCTACGTGTCCTTTATAGCGATATGGCAGTCACCACAAATACGCAAATTCTTGATTATCCTGATTGGGAGTGTTCATTAGAGCAAAAAAAAAAAGCCAAATATTTGCTACGATGCGCCAAGTTATGTAACTTCTCCTCAGCATCCATAAGCGGCGGAGCTACACATGGGCACTGGGTGTCACGTGCACCCCCCCCCCCCCCCCCCCCCAGTTTGAAATAAATACAGGTATGCTCCCTAAAATAGATAAAGTTTTCAAGAGTGCCCTTCAATGATTTGCATTTGTTGCACTCCAGCAAAACTTTTCTCTAGTGCCCACTAGCAGTGTGCCACCCCACTAATCAAATCCTGGCTCCGTCTATGTCATGCAATATAGAAGCTGTATCGGATACATAACCTCCTAACTCCATTTGATAAGTTAGTTCTTTCAAACACGCACCAATCTGCGTCGCCTGTGGATGCGATACATCACCCATGATGAACTGGTGAACTTGATTCTTGAACTCTAACCAGCTCACACAAGGCTCTTTCTTCACCATCCTATTATCCTTCACTTCTGATACATATTTCCTTCTTTTAGCCGAGGCATGTGAATTTGAAAACAGTGCATAAGAAGCTGAATCCTTGTGATCAAGCCTAAGTTCGTCTTCAGCAATTCTTTTGGCCATATCCCACTTTTTATGAGTCTTACAAGAAGATAACAAAGTCTTCCAAATGAAAGCATCCGCCTTCACGGGCATGGCTCTTATAAGAGCTTCTGCCTCTTCCAAGCAGCCAGATTTCCCAAGGAAGTCAACAACGCAAGTATAGTGTCGTAGTTGGGGATGAAGCTTGTACTTGTTCACCATCAAATCGAAGAATTCCATTCCTTGATCCTTCAATCCACAATGACTGCAAGCAGAGAGCAAGCTCAAGAAAGTGACTTCACTCGGCTCCAAGTATTTCTCCTCCATTTGATGAAACAGCTTGATTGCTTCATGTGCCTTGCCATGTGAACCATATGCGGTGATCATTGAGGTCCACACCAAAACATTCTCTTCTTCTTCTTCTCTTTCTGAAAACAGTTTTATGGATTCATTCAAACAACCACATCTAGAGTAGACACTAATCAGCGAACTAGTCACGCCAGCGGATGCAAGTGCGCCGGTTTTTATAGCCTCTGCGTGAAGCTGTTCGCCTAGGTTAAGCATTTCCATCTCTGAGCATGAACTGAGGACACTCATAAGTGTTATCTCAGTTGATCTAAAACCAGCCGCTTTCATTTTCTTGTAATGTTCCAAAGCTTCCTCAGGATACCCATTTCGAGCTTTCCCCGCAATGAGTGCATTACAAGCGGCGACATTCAAAACCGGCAATGCCTTCATCACTCTCTCACCATCTTCTAAACCTCCGGATTTCGCATACATATGAGCCAAAGAACTCCCAACAATTGTACTAAACTCCCAACCAGACTTCACCACATAACCATGAATCTGTCTCCCAGAATTCAAATCTCTCAGTCCAGCACAGCCTTTAAGAACACTAGCAAGAGTGTACTCATCAGGCATGAAACCAAGACTACCCATTTCACAAAACAATCTCAAACCCTCCTCAAAAAAGTCCAACTGAATCATACCCACAACCATAGCATTCCAAGTTGCTAAATTTCTCTCAGGCATTTCATCAAACACCTTCTTTGCACTCTCTATGTCACCATTTCTCATGAACCCACCAATCAAAATGTTGCAAGACATGATATTCTTCCTAGGCATTGTATCAAACAGCTTGGCTGCAGTACCCAGATCACCCAATTTGGTGTATGAACTGATTAAGTGGTTGGTGATGAATCTGTTTCTGGAGCACCCACATGTTGTGATTAGAGAATGGAGCTGTTTGAGGAGAGGAAGAGAGTGGGTTTTGACGCAGCCTTGAAGGAGATGAGAGAAAAGATGTGGGTCTGAATATATTTGTGATCTGAAATTGTTAAAAGCTTCTTTGAGGCTACCTTTGGTGCAGAGATCGGCGAATTTGATCGGAATAGGGGTAGGAGTTGATGAGAAAAATCGAAGCTTTTTTGGAGTCTGCATTTTCTTTGGCTTGGCTAGTGATGAAGGAAGAAGGAACTCTAGAGAGTAAAGAAAGGACACCTTAAAAGGCTTAAACTACCACTATGACTTTTCACTTGTAACCATGTCATTTTGACGGTAGTGGTAAAAGTTAAAGTAGGGTAAAAGTTGGCGAAACAGAATAAAGTAGTATGTTTGATCATTCCGACCTTGGGATCCGAACGTAGTTAATAGTCCTAACTCCGGAGTCTCAATCACTCACCTCACTCTACATTGAAAGAGCGAGTTCGATGTTCGAGTTTCGAGTTTCGAGTTTCGAGAGAGAAGGCACACCAGGGCGGGGCTAGGAACTAACAAATACTGGGGTATAATTGTACATTTCAAATAAAGATAGGGCATTTTTATAGTTTTATCAGGGCATTGTTGAAAATTTCTGTAAAATTTAAATGGAGTAGTGTTGTTTATTGAAATGAGGGTGCGGCAAGTGGCTTACCGTGCCGCGCTCTAGCTCCGCCCCTGTAGCACACAACAACCCGTGGCAGAGTCAAAATTTAAGAAAACAAAATTCTATGTAAAGTCAATAACAGGAGCACCAACATAAAGGTTCATAATCAATCGAGGCATTTGTTTGATAAATAAAATGATACCAACATAAAAATACACAAAATTAAGAGTGCTAGTGGACCTTTTGAAAACTTAAGGGACAAGTGCCAACCCTGATCCTTGGATACTTTCGGCCCTGACAACAATGGTCAGCAGTGGCGGAGGCACATGGGGGCAAGTGCACCCCTAGACTTTTTGGTTACTACAATTACATCCCCTATTTTATGTGTTTTTCCATTTTTTTCCTTTAATAATTGGCATAAGTGCACCCCGAAAAAATTAATTTGGCATAAATGCACCCCAACAATTCTGGCATGCACTTTTGTACCACCCCACTAGTGAAATCCTAGCTCCGCCACTGATGGTCAGGAAGAAATGGTATATGGCGTAGAAGACAACCCCCTCGCACAACCTAGCTACTACAAGGTACAAATTTCTACAAGAGAACTTGCAATGGAATTTCGAAACATACGGCTGACAACAGAACCCAGACAGGTCCCGGGTCGACGTAGCATTAGTCTCAGAGTTCAAGAGGCTTTCCCTGGAGTAGAATAACAACCTCGACGATGAACAGGGTCGGGCCGAGACACTTGAGGGCCGAAACCGAGTAATAAGATTGAGGCTCCAAAAAAATGTACACAATGAACGGCTTTTATAGAAAAAAAAATAGAATTGCAATACTTATGTGTAATATAATATGTTATTCATGTAGAGAATATATGGTGTTGATAACCTTACAATTTTTCCTCAAAAAGGGAATTGTATATTAAAATATCTAATGTACCTATATTCAATGTGATGAACATAACTACAATTATAAATACGAGGCCCAGCCGGCACGAGGGCCTAAAGCGGCCGCACCGGCTGCTTGCCCTTAAGGCCGGCCCTGACGATGAAAAGAATAACGACCAAGGTTAGAGTTGTGGCCTGACATTTTGGTGAATGAAACTCTGGGGAGGGAGGTACAAGGATATATTATAAATATTTTCTCATTTTACAGGCATTTGGGTGTATGAACATTATGTAAATTTTACGTCAAAAGCCAGTATGAAGAAGGAATGAGTGGTAACAAAAGACTATAACGCCCTTAAACAAATTTAAAAGTGTCATCAGTAATCTCATTTGATCAGACACTTCATAATTCACATATCGCATTTTATCGTGCCTCATGCGCTGAGAAATAAAATATTCATATGCTATTATCCCAATACAATTACATCCAATCTCATATCTCAATATGCCTTGTACACCCATCTTTCTTATACCTTGCCCAAATGAGGCCTACAAGTACAACAAGGCTCATAATGGATGTGCAAGATCAAATAGTAGATTAGAGCCTGAATTTACTTGCTGATTACAATGATTGTATAGGAATTACATTTGAACAACAGAACCATGTACTAAGAAAATAGTGTACATTGCATTTTCAGTATGATCTATAGTGCTATTTATACAGAAACAGGCGTCGGCAAGGCCGCAGCAACCCTGTTTTCAACTGGGATCTCAACGAATTCGGAGAGAATTGCACGGAACTCGTCGCCGGTCATGGTTTCCTTCTCTATGAGGACTTCCACGATCTTGTCGATAGCTTCCCGGTTGTTCCTAATGTGAGTCAAAGCAATCTCGTACGCCTTGTCCGATAGACCCTTCACGGCGGAATCGATGTCCTCGGCGAGCCTCTCCGACATGGAGTTCCTAGCCATCATTCTCATAATCACGTCGCTCTGAGTTGAAGCGTCCATCAGTGACCACGGACCGATATCAGACATGCCAAATGTGGTAACCATCTGCACACACCGATCAAATAAAACTCAGTCAGATATCGAGTTCTAGACCAACAAGGGTTGGCACAACTGGTAGATGGTTGGGTCCCTTAAGCCTGTGGTCTAGGGTTCGAGTTCGAATCATGGTGCTTGCATATCGAAAATGCCTTTATTGGGAGAGGCGATACCCACTTAGGTGATCCCTAAGCCTCGGGTGGATCAGTCTCTAGCTACCAACCGGAGGACACCGCCTGATTCACACCAAAAAAAATATAGAGTTCTAGGGTTCTGAAGAATGATGTCTCGTGTTTCAGCAAATTTGGAACTAAAACCTAGAGCCGTCAAACGGGCGAGTTGGGCCGTTTATGGGTTCAACACGCCCAACCCGTTTAAGATACATCCTTTAACTGGGCGGGTTATAACGGTCAATAGAAACCCAAACCCGCCCGTTTAGCCTGTTTAGGAAGCAAAACCCATTAGCGTCAATTACAGTGTAATGAGACAGGTGAGTGATTTATGTTAATTTCTAGCAACGAATCTAAGGCTTCTCTTGGTAGTAAAACTTGAAATACTCAATTTTTTACCTGTCTGGCCAAACCGGTGATCTGTTGCAAGTCGCCTGCTGCACCTGTGGTCACCTCAGGCTCGCCGAATATCACTTCCTCGGCGGCTCTTCCACCAAGTCCTCCAACGATTCTTGCAAACAGTTGCTGCCTTGAGATCAAGGTGGGATCGTCAGCAGGAATAAACCATGTGAGACCCCGAGCCTGACCACGTGGAACTAGGGTTACTTTTTGAACTGCGTCGTGCCCTGGAGTTAGAGTTCTGCAAGAAAAACAGCACAGCAAAGAAGTTCAATTATGAAGTACCAGTTATCTACAGAGTTCTGCTATGGGAATTCCCACAACATCGTAATGAGAAGGCAGAGCCTAGCAAAGTGATAAATGGTTTTCTTCCTTGTCTTCGAGACTTTGGATTCATTACGCAACCAGAAGAAAGAACATTCCAATAGATGAATACCGTTAACACAAGTAACATGGGTCTCTGTTTGATACTAACACTTCTAGATGGAGTGCAAAAACCACTTTTTCGACTTTCCTTTTCCGGGAAAAAAACCATTTTTTGACTATGGAGCTTTTGGATTTTACGGTTTTGGTTTCGTGTCACATTTGGTGTCTAGCCCCATTCCCAAAACTACGCAAAAAGTTTTGAAAACCCAAAACCACAAAAAAAATGACGTAGCCAAACACCCCTTGTATGCTTTTTACTTTTTCGGGAAAAAGCCATGGTTTTTTTTACTATGGGGCTGTTTGGACTTTACGGCTTTGATTTTAGTAAAAGCTGAGGCGTTTGGATAGATAACTTTTCTTCTTGGTTTATCGTCAAATTCGGTGTCCAGGCCCCATTCCCAAAACTACGAAAAAAAAGTTCTGCAAACCCAAAACCGCAGAAAAAAGAAACGCGGTAGCCAAACACCCCCTATTTGCCTAAATTTAGATCATCCAAACAGAAGAAAACTATAGGCAAGGACAAGGCTTATGTAGAAGAAGGACAAAAAGCACAATGCCATTCGAGTCTTCTGCATCACTAAGGACTCTTAAGAACAAAGCACGCAAATGAATGAAAGATTACATGATAAGTTGATACTTACCCGCAAATTGCATGTCCGACTTCATGGTATGCGACCAAGCTTTTGCTCTTTCCGTCTGTCATAACAGTTCCTTCCATTCCGGCCACAATCCGATCGATAGAATCATCAATCTCTTTGGAGGAGATAGCTGTTTTCCCACGGCGACCGGCTAATATAGCTGCCTCGTTTAAGAGGTTTGCAAGATCAGCTCCACTAAAGCCAGGGGTTCGCATGGCTACCACTTCGAGAGACACGTCAGGAAGGAACTTTTTGTTGCCGCCATGAACCTTCAAGATCTCTGTTCTTCCTCGTACATCTGGGACATCAACACTCACCTGTAGCAGAACTACCAATTAAGCATTCCTTGAAAGAAAATCTGATGTGGAACTAATTAAGGGCATTTAGGCGATATACTACGACGCCATGGTGAATAGAGCCATGAAGCTCCAATTCAGTCAACTTTATGGAAGATTGCTGTATCATGATATTTTACTGAATGATACTTTATGCGGAGTAAAAGACACTTTCACCCCTTTAGAGCATCTCCAACAGAAAAGCGTTCCTTGGATTGTTTTATTAATATCTAGTTTTCATCGTTAAACGATCAACAGCTCTGGATTAAAGTTGATTTTTTTAATATTATTCCCCCATGAATAGTAGGGAGTGTCTTGGCATCAAACTTGAGGGGGTGAACGTGTCTTTTACCCTTAAGTTGATGGTGAACTTTGACTAGCGTTTTACGATCAAACGACCAGTATTAACATCTACACCAACATAGCAATCTCAGTCAAGTATCGCAGATATCTTAAACTAGAATTAATAGATATAGTATTTCAAAGTATGATGATCGAAACCATAGTTAACAGTTATTTGCAGTTATTTACCTGTCTGTCGAATCTTCCAGGTCTCAACAAAGCAGAGTCAAGAATATCTGCACGGTTAGTTGCCGCAACCACAATGATACCAGTGTTCCCTTCAAAACCATCCATTTCTGTCAAAAGCTGGTTAAGGGTCTGTTCCCTTTCATCATTCCCTCCTCCAATTCCAGTCCCTCTTTGCCTCCCAACAGCATCAATCTCATCAACGAAGACAATGCAAGGTGCATTCTCCTTAGCCTTCTTGAAAAGATCACGAACTCGCGAAGCACCAACACCAACAAACATCTCTACAAACTCAGAACCTGAGATGGAGAAAAATGGCACGCCGGCTTCACCAGCAATTGCCTTGGCAAGTAGGGTCTTTCCAGTACCTGGAGGGCCCACAAGAAGTACTCCTTTTGGGATACGAGCCCCAACAGCAGTGAACCTTTCAGGCTTCTTGAGAAACTCCACCACCTCCATGAAATCTTGCTTTGCTTCATCTACTCCGGCGACGTCGTCGAAAGTGACACCAGTGTTGGGTTCCATCTGAAACTTGGCTTTGGATTGACCAAAGGTGAGAGGAAACCCGGGCCCACCTGGGCCTCCCATCCCCCCGGAGGATCGCCTTGAGAGAAGGAATAGACCTCCAATCAAGAGAATTGGGAAGGCTAGGTTTCCAAGCACATTAAACAATAGAGAACCTGAGTCCTCTTGGGCATTGTGGGCCGCGAAGTCTATGTTCTTCTCTCTGAACTTTTGAAGAAGCTCCTGGCTCAGTCCAGGGAGTTGCACTCTGACGCGTTGGACACGGTTCCCTAGTTCCGGAGAAACAGCTTCAACGATTGCGATAGTTCCGTTCTCATAAAGATCTACCTTTGATACTCTATCCTTGTCCAAGTACTCCAAAAACCTAGAGTAGGACATCCTTGAGGAAGAAACCCCTTGATCATCAGCGGCGAGTGCATTGCCTGCACCTAGTAATGCAGGTGCACCTAGTAAAAGCTTCAAGAAGCCTCTTCTTTCTTCGTGACTCCTTTGGTCTAGAGACGCTGCCACGAAACCAGATTTTGAGACTCTTCCCAATGATAGAACGCTGGAGGATGGGAAAATGCGTCTTCCGTAGATATCTTTGACTAAACTTGATTCAGGTCTGCAGGTAGACAACCCATTTCCGACTAGGCATGCTGATGATGCAGCCATCTAGAGTATAATTGTTGGGAAACAATGTGCTGCAAGAGGACGTCGCGGACAAAAGTTAGTTATAAGTATGTAATTATGTAGAGTGCATAAACACACCCAATGAATTCCAAAAGGCTACAATGAGATAAACTTCTGAAAGTATACCTAAACCGTGATAGCATACAAAAGGTGACCTAAGAAATCCAAACTTCTGAAACTAGTGTCGATAATTAATTAAAGATTTTAGCGATTATGATCTTTTCAATTGATTTCTTTTCGGAATAGGAACAAGCATACAACGAAAGACCAAAATCAGTAGTTACATTCTACTACTTCTTTATTGGCTCTTTTCATCTCCTCTTACTACATGGTATATCATTGCCTCTGGAGTGCCGAGGGTTTTCGCAAATCAAAATATAATTATAGGTCATTGCACCAGACAACAATCTTGTGGAAGACCAACTCAGAGTACCAAACCAGTTTAAAGACCAGGATTTGAAATAAATAGCATTAACGCTGGCTGATTGACAATAATCGACCAAACCAAGTATACTACAACGATACAATAGACTTCAAAATTCGGAAAAACTACAGAAAAATCCATTTATTCTGAATTTCTTGAAAACATTTGTTGAGAATTTGGATATACACAGCAAAACAAAAGGCAATCATAAGCCTAATTGTGTAGTTTACTTTAATTACTCAGATGAGTTTCCTCTTAGATCCATTTGGAAGTTTCAGAAGTTGATTATTCTGTCTGGCTTCAATACTAATTCTGAAACTTCTCACACCCAAAACCCTTAAATATGAGCCAAACAAGTTCAATTGCATATAAACAAACACTATACCAATGCAAATCCACTGAGCTAACAGTAAAATTAGACCAATTCAGCTTGAAATATTTAAAATTACGAAACTGGGTAGGAAAATCAAGATTTTTACAAGAACCAAAAAAGGTTACACCTTTTAGAGTTTTTACAACATCATATGAACAATCCAACACCACAATCGCATAAAGACCCTTAACCAAAACAAACCCAATCACTGAATTACAAAACCCAAAAAAACCAGAAAAGGAAAACAACCAATCCGTCTCAAACCCAAGAAACAAGATCCATCAAACTCCAAACCCAAAAGGGGTTTGTGAAATTGGGAGTAAGACGGTAACCAGCAAAGAAAAAGAGAGTGAAGAAGAAGAAATACCTTGGATTTGGAAGATGGGTTCAGAGCTATGGTGGATAAGGAGAGTGCTGTGATATGGGGTTTGGAGTGGTGCAGAGAAGTTGAGAGAGAGAGGGACAAAGGGGGGGTGGAAGTGCAATTTATGGGAAATGAGGTGTGGCTTAGAAAAGCATACGTGGTCAACTGTGGTTGGGTGATTGGTACTTTTGCTTTGCTTGTTTGATTTTTCTTCAATTTTGGCCTTTTGTAGAAATTCACTTTCACTTGGAAATTTGGGCAATGTGTCACATGCATTACCACCTAATTTAAAGTGTAAGATTTTTATCTCAAAAAAAAAATGTGAAAGATTTTTCTTCTTCCAACTCCCCCCGTGTTCATCTTTTATTCGGGAGAAATTTTTTAGTGCTCCAAAAAGCACCACGTGGTGCAGTACAATCAATGAGTGTGTGTTAACTACCGACTGTCTGAACAAGTGGTGTCCCGTTATTAGTTCTAAAACACCACGCGGTGCTCTTTTGGAGCAGTGTTGGCAGAGTGGTGTAGTCAGATAGATATTTTCATAATAAAATTCTAAACAATCGAATATTGAGAAAATTATACACCAAAGTAATTGTCATTGTTATGCTTTTTGAATCCATATATCTTTAATAATCTGCTGAAAAAAATAGTGTACTTTTATGGATCATATTTTGTACTTTTTAGGGATACTTTTTGTACCTTTTTTTAGATAACGTGGAAAATTTCATTAATAAAAGCGGACCGAGCCGAGGTTACATACAAGTACAGCATCCCAGGAGGACAGGACTAACCAGTAGCTAATTACAAACAACTCCGACAAAAACAGCAGCGCAGCTTATGTACGTCGTGAAGCCAAAAACGCCTAGCTAGATGGAGGCTGAAGCAGAGATAGAGGACAGAGCCTCTCTGGCTAGGGGAATGCGCGCTTGAAACTTCCGCTCTGGGAACTTCCTGGAGCTGACAAAAAGATAACTTAGTGGCCTCCTGGTAGATAAGAGCAGCGACCGGATCGTCTCCATATGCAAAGCTCTCACGTCTCTGTAATTGAATAAGAGCAGTGAGACAATCTGTGTGAATAGTAATAGGTGTATATTTTGGACAGGTATGGTAATGGCATAGCAAATAGCAAGTATTCAGTCTGGAAAGGAGAACTGGTTTTCCTTCTAAATAAAGGATTGAGAGACTCCCTGATCATCATGAAGATAGACACCCAAACCAGCAAATGGTAATTGCAGTTTCCATGCTCCGTCAACTTGAATCGTGCCTTTGCTCGGGGATGCTGGAGGTTGTTGTTGCTGATGCAAAATGCAAAAGTGATTTGTATTGATTGAAGTCGATTGAGATACTCCTGAATTAGCTACTCTTGCTTGGGCAAGAAACAATTCTTGGTAGTGTTGGCGATGGAGAACGTGCACCAGCGGGATGTTCCACGAGTTAGAGCCGAAAACTATAGCATTCTGAACCTTCCATATGGCCCATAGGAAAGTCGTGAGGTGCCATAGATGCTAGGGTTGGTGCTCGTAAGAAAGCAGAGTCTTACGCAACCAGGAATGTGGCGGCAAGTTTTCAATGCGTTGAAGAATTTCCAGAATTAGATTAGGGGCCTGATGCCATACCCTTCTGACTTTTTGTACTTTCAGTTACTCTAAAATTTTAATTATAAGTTTTTCTTTAATTGATAAATTTAACGCATTGTACATAAATGGTATTTCCTATAATTTTGAAAAGACTCCCATTTATTGTGGATGTTATTTACTTTTATTATTTTTGTTATAGTGACACATTCATTTATTTTATTGTAAGTAAAATAATTTTAAAATAATTCGTTCTATTCATAAATAAATTTAATCAAGTGAGGAGAATATTCTGAGTTGTAGACGATGAATAGTTTGAGAAAGGGGAGGGAGTGCGAGTTGGTGCATACCGAATACCACACTACATAATGGATTGATAGGAAATGTTTCAACGATGTATTACAGCAATACATTTTACAAAAATACATAACTACCACAACTTGGCTCATATGTTCCCACTAATGTCCATTACAAATATGACATTTGAAGTTAGACTTTACACTTTTCTTCTCAATCTGTTAACACCCCAACATATACTTGTATCAGTTATGATCAAACGTGCCCCACTGGCCACCGGTTGAACTTTCCGTCTCCACAGTACAAGGTTTTAAGATCAAACTCCAAGTTTTCATGTACAGAAAGCCTTTGTTCTCTGAGAGGCGACACCCACTTCGGTGATCTTGGCTTCCTCATAAGGAATAGTCTATGGTTATTAGCTACGTGCAAAACCAACAAAGGAAACATAGAGAAACGTAGAGGATGTCCGCGAAACATATCTTTGAATAGGTGCAGGCTTTACTTCTCTTCTCACGCCATGCAACAACATTAACAAAATATACAGCAGACATATATAGTACTATGTTTGCAGAAGCCAGAGGCTTGAATGCTTTACCTCATGAACTAAATTCTTATTGAGAAAACATTCATTGAGATTAAACTCGCCATTGTAGCATGTCTGCGTGGTGGAACACGCAAATCAGAATTTAACAAATATGTTTTCCTCATATAATAGAATCCAATAAAGTCCAATGGTTGTCAAAAATTGATTTGTGTGTCCCAACACAACACATACATGCCACAGTTATGGGACTAGCCCCAATGAATACTTTCTCTAGCAATGTCCATTTACATCGGTTATTCCATGGTTCGTATAAATGTTATGAGCTCCTCGAGCAAATCTGCCCCGGGGCCCTCTGTGGGCCCACTATTCAGAGTGGAACCCCTCTGTTCTCTCGTTCTCTCGTAAATCACGAACCTGCAAACCGGGCATTTCCCGTTGCTCCTTACCCACGGGAGAATGCAGTCTTCATGGAACATATGGTTACATGGAGTGACCATCACCAACTGTTTAGCCTCGAAATCATCCAAGCAAATTGCACAGCTCTTTCCTTCATCGTGTTCTTCTTCTTTTCCCTTTCCGCGGACGCTATTTCGGGGGCCGTCTCTATAGTATAAGCTTACTCTCCTAGTTAATCTCTTTGGAGCGGGATTGTAAATCTCTTTTCGGAGATTCATTGTTGGGTTTCTCTGCTCGGCTTGCCTTGGGCTCGGATCATGGGTTGGTTCGGGTATGTTGATCCTCCTTTGTTGTTCTGTGGGCCCGGGAGGGGGGCTGGGGATGGGGCCTGTCGTCCTGGGATCGAGGACTAAGATTTGTAGGGGCAGGCGGTGTGGGTTTGGGAACCTGCAAAACAAAATCTATTTATAAATATAGATATACTAGAGAATGACCCGTGCTCGTAGGGCACTACAGAAAGCTAGAAACAATATTCGTCATATATTACATATTTACATTTAAAAAAAATCAAAACTACAAATGAATACTGGTTCAATTAGATACAGATTATATATGAGATAATTTTTGACATGTATTTAATTACCAATTTATTTATACATATATAATTTTTGCGCACAAAAATAGACTATTCTCTATCCTAAAAAAATTATTATTTTCAAAATGTATGAACAAATAAATAGCGGTGAATAGATTGAATAACTAATTAGATAATAGACAGATTTTCGAAGATTAAAAATATTATCCTTTATTTGCTCACCTCAATCAATTTTTTAATTATTTTTATTAATAAAAAAGAATTGTTAATCAATGGATCAAAATGTCTCAAGACATTCTTATATTTTTTTTGAAAGGGATATCTCATAATTGAACGGCTAGGATGTTCCCGTTAATATTTATTATACAGATATTTGGAAAAATGTTTTTGCTTATAATTCGAACTTGCCTGGATAAGCTCAACGATCGTGCTATTATTCTTTCGTCCATCGGTAACCATGGCTCGAACAAACCACCACTAGCACTCTGCCCAGAAAACACGAAACTTAGCAAGTTAATGTTCAAGAAGAATGCTTTCATTCAATATACATTTTAACTTTGAACGAGGACGCTTACCAGAGGAATCCCCGTAGGAAACTGTGGGAACAAGCTCGGAACTCCGTCTCCATCACCTCGGCCTCCGTGTCCGGGACCCGTCCACCGGCTGCCGGACACCCAAACCGGCGGCGCCGTGGCATTGCCGGTGTTCCTGCTCATATCTTTTCTGGTTTGCAGAACTTCTGGATACTGTCTAGGAAGAGACTAGTACTACTGTGGTTTGAAGCTTTTGGTGTCTTTTAAGGTTTTATTCCTTTCTTTTCCAGTAAGGACTTTACAACATCTGTGTCTTCTTGTTAACTTCAATTTTATACGATGGCATGAAGTTTTCTTCTTAAAGGTCACGGAATCATATTCGTTTAACCGTTGATAGTGCGAAGCTGAGAATTCAGTAAGTTCAGACTAGAAGAAAAGCATCCGATTCTTTGAAATTGACAGTGACATTTAGAATTTACCTGTTACTATTATCTTTCCCAGATTCTGCACTATACAAAGCAACACTATGATCTTCAAATTTCACGAGTGGTATTTCACGGGAAGAGTAAAATATTTTTCTCAGGGAGGATACCAGAAGTTTTAGGTTACCAGGGCTCGTTTTCACCAAATAAAAGCAACAGTTATTGTACTTCATCAATACGAAATCTCCAAATGAGGAATGGATATTTCAACCTTTCATGGGGCTGTTTGGATAACCTGGTTTTTAGTCTTTCGTTAACTAAAAAACAAGGGGTTTGGAAAGTTACTTTCTTTATGTTTTATGGTTACCAGGGGACCTAGCTTTTCCTATGTTCGTATGTCTAATTTTTGTTTTTACACAAAAAAAAAAAAAAAAAAAAAAAAAAAAAAAAAAAAACTAAAAAATAAAGCACTATATCTAAACAAGGCCACGATAAGCACAAAAGTTCATACTACCTCTGTTTCTTCTGAATTAGCTTAGAGAAAAATGACATGTCATTTACAACTCTCCCTCTAAAATCAGTGTGAACACACACATAATCATGAGTCGTTAAATAGAAAAGCAGTGTGAACACACAAAATGTGAGGGCAGAATAGTTATTTCATAACAAAAAATTGCTAAATAAGGGAAGTAAGCTGAAAGACGGCCCAATAAGGGAAGTAGACTGATTCAGAAGAAACCGAGGCAGTACATAATTAAAACGCAAATAAGAAACATCATTCATAAACGTTCTTCAAATCATGTGCTAGCACAAGTTCATTTCCACTCTTACAACTAGCAACAAGCCTAGTAACCTAAGCTTGTACGGAAAAAAAAAACAGGTAAGCAGAAACCCATAGTTCGCCCAATCAAAGGTTTCGGAAACCTACCCTTGCTCAAAATGTAACTCGTTTTACTCGGTATGAATCCATTAGCTGATCTGAGGGAGTTACTTGCTCATAGTTGAAGACAAGCAGAAGTTCCAGAATATGGAGCCCATCGACATGAAGCCAACACGGGCTTGAAGAGGAACAATCCTATAAACGTGTTAGATGATAAGTGTCAGACCGTGCTGATGAAGAAATATTGTCAGATAAAGCAGCACAGCCAAACTTAATTATTCTTTTTATTTAACTATAATTTATATATCTATTAAAACTTGTTTATTATTTTTATTTGTTAATACTTTATATATTTATTATTGAGATTTTTTGGTAACAACCAGCGCGTCCCAACTTCTTTATTCGTACCACCGGATAAAAATGCTTAAGCCCGAAGGTGCTAGTAGCCTAGTAGCAATCCACAAGGTTTACTATATACCAGACATGTAATCCACAATATCTCGATGTGGGACGGGATATTATAATCCCTCCACCTTATACACATCTAATCTACAATATCTCACGGGATATTACATTTTTATTTTCTTTTATAGAGTGTCCGCTTTAACATTGAAAAAACAGAAAAGAAAAGATTCCTAGAGTGCAGCACATAGTTGAGTAAGGAGGTGATTACTCCAGAGTCCAGAATAGTTACTACCACCTGTGGTTGACTCCTAATAAGGACTTTTTGTTTCAGCTTGTGAGTTTAAAGCATATTTATAAGATTTTTTCACGGTCATACTTATGGATAAGACATTACTGACCAAATAAGCAGGGCATTCTGTTGATCTAAACGTAACTCACTATCGAAAGTTGACAAACCACAGTTTCTTAAACAAACTTCCAGGAAGTTCATCCTAATGGGATGAGAGTTCAAATTGGATACATTAGGCCCCGTTTGGTAGACAGTAAAATGTTTTACAAAGGAAAAACTCTACACTTAAATTTTTTTGTGAATAAATTTTCGGTGCAATTATTTTCTTGTGTTTGGTTGACACTTAAAAAATATTTTGCTTGTACATTATATTTTTTGTGGTTGGTAGCAGTAGAGGTGGTGGTGTAGTGGCGGCAGTGAGGGTGGTGGCAGTGGGGGTGGAAGTGGGTGGCGACAGTGGTGGTTCTTGGTGGCGGAGGTGTTAGTATGTGTAGTTGTCACGCTTCTTCATTCTCCGGACAATGGCTTACAGATTTTAGACATATAAGTCATTTTACATCATTCAAGGAAAAACATTTTACTTGGTAAAAGATTTTATGAGACAAATTGCGAACCAAACACCAAAACAAGGGAATACATTTTACAGGAAAATATATACCACCAACCAAACGGAGCCTAGACACTATAAATTCACTCATGAGAACTGCCTCACCCTCCTAAACTGAGAAGGACAGCCATTTGAAACCAGCATCTAAATGCCTCTGCTCTACAAACTCACATCCATGCCAAGACACCGTATAAAGACGCTATTCACCTTATTTCTAACACTTTTGAGCAAAGCTGACGATTTTTTTTTTTTTTGCCTCTATTTGGACGAAACAAACTGACTACTTTAAAACTTAATTAATGTCGTGTAGTGTAAAGGTCATTCAAACTCTTCCATGTGAGAACCATTTTGGATCTTTCTAAACTACTAAGTTACCAAGAATTCGGAGGGACCATGGTAAGCTTCTTACATGTAAAGTATCACAATTAAATGTTCCTACTTCGTAGTCAAAGTAATCATAAATCTCAAACGGAGTAATGCACTGCACTTGCAATTAAATACTACTACTAAATGCTAAGGTTAACTTCACTTTTGCGCACCAAACTACCAACATCAAGCAAAGTTCACCAACTTTTAACAACCAAAAACACTACAGACTGCTGAGTTTTTGCAATGGCCCTCTTAGTTTTTGATTTACTTTCACATGCATTGCACATGACAAAATGATGTCAGGAGCTGATTTTACCCATCCGTATAAAAGATATAGCCTTTCTTCTTCAATCTCTAACACGGCAAGAAAGATGTCAAGAGTTAATTTTACCCATCCGTATAAAAGATATAGCCTTCCTCCCTCCCTCCGCGCACGTGTGTGTTGCAGAGTATGTTTGTTGGTTTATCTACGCAGACCCAAAAAGCTGTAAATCGGCCTTCTTTGTTGAAGCCCGTATTGTTGATTTGGGTGTTTTGGGTTGTGTTTCAGTTTGGACAGGGGTCTGTCGAGAGGAAGATTGCGTTGGGGGAGTACAATTAGAGGTTGGTTGTATTTGATTTGGGTATGGTTGCCGGTTTTTGGAATTAGGTGGTGAAGTGATACAGGCCAGGACACGACTATAGTACGACGGTCTGACCGGATTCATCGTCAACCAAGTTATCTCAAGGATTATGCTACGTAATTAGTTAATTTTTGTCATTATTTTAATTAGTAAATGTTTAGGAAGTTTATCTATTATTTTGGAGTTTTTAGGTAATTTCAGGATAGGAGTCCTAGTATGAGTCGGACAAGGAAACGTTTCCAAGTCCAGGATTATCTAAGTAGTATTTATAGGATTGTCAGGTCAGTTTATTTTTTATGAATGAAGAAGAACTAAGTTAATTTCGTAGAAACTCTAGTTTTGGAGATTTCAGCGTCTCGAATTGCTGAGCCAGAGATCGTAGCTTCTCAAACTGCTACAATATCGATAGGTGAACCCTATCATGAAGCTGGTGGTGTTGTGGCGGTAGAGATCTCGGGTGTTTCTGGGTTATTTTTCGGTCTTGGCATCGGGTGTGGGAAGGGAGAGGATATGTTGGTGGAGTCCGAATAGGGGCCGGAAGGTCTTTGATTTGAGTTTGACTAGAGTTTGTAGTCGCCGGAATATGGGTTTATTGTGGCGGCGGTGGTGGTGGTGCGGCGGTGGAGATGATTGTGTTCGTATGTTCATATTTTTAATAATATGAACAATTTACCCCTAAAATATCATTTATCTAACAGAAATTTTGGAAAATTGCCCAAGTTGTCGATTGCTTGCAATCAACATTGGAGATGGCAAGATTATGGTTACGGAACTGGGGGTGGTAAGTGGATTATTACCCCAAACTGGAAATGGTTAGTATGTAATTGACACTTTATTATATCAATCGCTAGACTTCCTCAGATTATTCCCCTATTTTCTTTGTCAGTCACAAGCCAAGTGCACAGCCATATGGATTATGTTACCACCTAAGAATTGTGCATCCAAAATCCAAATGGATGATTTTAACAGTTGCCAATATGCCAGTATAGATTATCTCAAAAAAGAGAGCTTCAGGTTTATGCAACATTGGTTTTATTGTTATTCATGACTCATGAGGGCATGACTACAGAGGTTTCTCTGTTATCTCCTTTGCTTATTTTGTCTCTTATTTTATTTTATTTTAATCATTTTGGTTCTTTTTCACATAATGGCCTTCTCTGGGTTTAGGGTATATGAAACAACGGGATATGATGTTTGATGGGATATGATGTTTGGGGGAAAGAGTGGGATATGAAATTTAGAGTTCATGTGTTTGGATGATGCAGGATATGAGGTAGGATGTACTCTTAGGCTCTGTTTGGTTCGCAGTAAAATGTTTTACAAGGGAAAATATTTTACGCGTAAAATGTTTTGTGTGAAAAAGTTTTTCTTACAATTTTTTTCTCGTGTTTGGTTGACTCTTACCAAAACAGTGGGCCGTGACGGAAATGGCGGTGAAGGTGGGTGACGGTGATGGGTGGTGATGGAGGTAGGTGGTAGTGGTGGTGGAGGTGTTAGTACAAGTTGTTGTGCTCCTTCACTCTTCGGAAAATGGCTTACGAATTTGAAATGTGTAAATCATTTTACATCATTTGAGGGAAAACATTTTACAGGAAATATTTTACTTCCAACCAAACAGCACCAAAACACCAAAACAAGGGAAAACATTTTACAGGAAAATATTTTACCACCAACCAAACGGAGCCTTAATCTTATTTCTAGTGTATCCCACCCCCTGTCTGGGATCTGATTTTAGGCAAAAATGAGGGAGGGGAAAATGAGTTTAACTCATCTATTCTTGGGATTGCATCCCCTGCGGGATTATAATAATTTCCATCACATAAACAAGAAGATAAAACAATAAAAAAATTCCAAATTTCCCAGACAGGGAGTATATTCTAAATGCTTTAAGGAAAATGAATACGTACCAGAAATTCAAGATGCTGACTGGAATCCAGAACCTAAATCCTGCAATGGAATGAAAAAGATACAAAGTGAGTATACACATAACATAGTATAACAAACCACCTTAGCAAACATAATCAGATAATCACAGAACTTAAATTACCAGAAAACAATGTGGGAAGGGCATCCTTCTGATACTTATTTGGAAGCTCTGCAATTCTCCCTAGCCACAAGTTGTTCCACGCGAATATAACGGCAATGACACAAGGACCAAGTACAATCTGGTTTAGCAGAACCTGCAAAAGGAAGTTATGTGGTCAGATAATGTATAACGAAATTGGACTAATGCGCACACTGGCTTACATAAGTTATCAAAACCTGAGAAGATTATAAAATACCTTAAGTAATATAGTCTTTGTTGATTGCTTCGGCATGCAATGATCAAGATACTGGTACCACGCATAAGAACCAGGGCCATACAAAAGAAACCCATATGAGGCCATCCGAAGAGATCGAAGCCAATCGTGATCAGAAATGAGGGTCGACACGACATCCTAAGGGATGAATGTTATAGAACAAATTAAACTTCATAACTCCAACACTAGAACTAGAAATTTAGAATTAAAGAGCTAAATGGTAAAAATGTTAAGAAATCAAGACTCTACATTACATATTAAGTATTCTTAGGATTATAGGGTTGTTTTAGTTTTTGTTTTTTATAAAATGGTTGTTGAGATGAGGAGAGAGTATGTAGTATATTCTCTCTCCTCACCTCAACCACTCAATTCTAAATACCCAAAAATCAAAAACCAATTATCCAAACAACCTCTACAAGTCCAGTTACCAGTACAAGTTTGACAATTCGCATCAATGAACATAAAAGATCTGAGAGTGCCAATATCACCACACGAAACATATTATTGAGAATTCAGTAACTAACATCCAAATGTTTTAGCACATCTTAGTTACAAGCAAATAATGTGTTCTGGAATCCGACATATAATGTTTCCGGTCCAAAGGCTTCATAAGCATACACATAGGGAAACGTCGGTGTTACCAACAAAGGCATCCTACTAACAAGTAAATTTCACTATGAAGGTTTAACCATTTACATTTAAGGTAATATACATTGAAAACTGGGTATAAAGAACTGAAAGCCTTTCTCCTAAATTACTACCAGATGTATGGTTTACACATTTCATCTAACACTCTAAGAAAATAATCAAACTGGAGGTTTGGAGGAGACTCGGATAGTTAACTTCGTTAACAAATCGAGAAGTTGTTATTTCAGGAAAGAGACTTAGGCTAAAAGGAACCATTGCTTCAAGATATGTCACTTCAACAATGACAATGTCACTTTAAGCTGAAAAAAGATGAAAAAAATAAACTTTGAATCATTGCAGTGATACCCTGTTGTTGTTTCACAAGGTAACCTGACACTGTATGCAAGTTCCACCATCCATGAACAAATGGTGGGTTTCTATTTTAAAAATCGCTATTTTCCTAACCATCATTTTCTTAACACTACCACTCGTTCTAGTGACAGCCCCCTTTGGAAATACCTAGTAAAACTTAAAGATCAAATTATAGTTCCAAATGTCGTCAAAACTTTCGGCAATGGTATGTCTATTTTACTTTGGACTACTTTTGGCTTCCTATAGGTCCTCTAGGGAAAATTATAGCTGGTCCTTTGCCGCGTAATTTTGAAAATTGTAACGTTACTCAATTTCTAAATTGCATTCCAATGGGGTTGCGATTTTGACCGGATTCCCTTTCCCCTCCCCGACGACATTATCTCCCAATTTCAACTCATACATCTCCCCATAACTTCCCAAAATGATGGCTTTGTGTGGAACTCCAATCATGGACATTGTACCATTAAACAGATTTATAATCTCTTATCTTGTGACTCCCAAACTGACTTTAAATGTATTTGGAAAGTTCGTACAGCACCCAAACTTCAAGCTTTCATTTGGAGGATTTGTTGTGGCCGATTACCTATTAATTCGAACCTTGGTCCTTACCATTGCCCAAACTGTCCGCTTTGTGATAACGGCATAGAAACTACTATGCACCTTCTCCGAGACTGTACCCACACTACACAAATTTGGAAACAACTTCTACCTACATGGAACTACACTTTCTGGACTCATTCTTCTCCTCTGGATTGGATCTACTCACAAACCAAGTTTGTTCAGCATAATACTTTTCCTAATTCCTTGGATTTGTCTCTTTAGTTATACTTTATGGGCTATTTGGATTTCTCGTAACAAACTTATTGTTGAACACAAAAGTTTTGATATTCATGCTATTGTTACTCTTGCTCATCATTTAGCTACTGAATTTACTATTTTCCATGATCCTCACACTACCACTACAAATAGAACTACTTTTCATCATTGGATAAAACCCCTCTTGGGAGAATTTAAACTTAATACTGATGGTAGCTCGGATCTTCACTCCAAATCCGCAGGGTCTGGTGGCCTCTTTAGAAATTACCTCGGTCAATGGGTTCGGGGTTTCTCCAGGAAACTTCCTTTTGTCAGCCCTATAGTTGCTGAACTTTACGCCATTCGTGATGGCTTATACTTGACTCATAAGTTGCACCTTCATACTCTCACTATTGAAACAGACTCCATGACAGCTATTGCATATATTACTAGGAAGGGATCAGTTTCTCCATGGCTCACATCTATTGTTCTTGATTGCAGGCAGCTGCTGCAGCACCACTCCGCATGGACACTTCGCCACACGGTTCGGGAATCCAACCAACCAGCGGATCACCTTGCTAAACATGGCAGACTCCAACCCCTGTTTTTTGAATATCATGAACACCCCCCTGACTCTCTGGTTCCCCTTTTGGATGTCGATAACTCTACTGTGATACATGCCCGTGTTGCGAGATAGTGAGTTTTTTGGGTATCTCAGCTGTGCTGTGGTTCACTTCCTTCTTCTCACTGGGTCTCACCATGCGTTTTTGGTATATAGGCAATGTATCATCTTTGTACTTTTGTCTCTTCCCTACGTCGTACGGAAGATTGTATATAGTAGGTCTCCTGTGGCTTTTGTACTTTTGTTTCCTCCCTACGTCGTATGGAAGATTGTATGTAGTAGGTCTCCTGTGCCTTCTGGCCAGTGGTCCTTTTTGTGTAAAAAACCTTTGGCTGTAATGTAATATAAGTAGTTTGTTTGTGCAAAAAAAAAAAAAAATAAATAAAAAAGAAAAAATCAATTTTTGTAGGTATCTTATGAGATACAGTGATGCAGGAGCGGATGATCGAGATGAAGCTGAACTATCATACGCGACTAATTTGACGCTTCTCTGCCATGAGATGGAAGATAAGTGCAAGGGACGGAAGAAATTGTAGCTTTTGGTGTCGCCGCACTGTTTGGGCCATGACTTTGGCTGCGGGTATCAGAATGACGGGAGCCACCCCAATTCGGAAAGCTCTCGACGTTGGGGTCCGTCTTCATCCCCGAATTCCGCTGTTTGACCCGTCAAACGAGTGTTTTTAATTATTTTTTACTATTTTTAGCGATATTTCCACTACTAATTAGGACCTCAATCTGAACCTCTTTTGGGTCAAACTTCCGCATACGTGTTTCTTTCAATAAGGCCTGACTGTTGGGTCAATTTCGAGATTTTGTGATTTTTGGCACATTTTAGGTTTCAGCTATATATGCCCGGCTTCTGAGCAGAATTCGGCAGTTTTTGAGATTATTGAAATATTTCGAACCCTGGAGACGCTCTCCTCTTCGTTTGTGCCTTTACAATCGTTGCTTCTGTTTCATCACACGCCTCGATTTAAGTCTGGGGTTCACATTTTGCTGAATGAATAAAGCTTCAATGTTATGCTCAGGTTAATGTATGATTCTACCTATATTCCTCTAAGCTTATACTAGATACCACTCCGTCTCTGCTCTTTGTTCACATCCTTGCTTTTTGACTCGTATCTGGGTCACTTTGACTGGGTGATTTGGATAGCAAAACGATGCGATTTTTCAATATTTTTTTCACCGTATTATGGAGAACATTTTACTCTACAACACCATGAAAATATTATCAAAGAATTGCATTATTTTGCTATCCAAATTACCGGGTCAAAGTGACACGGTGAATATTGATAAAAGTTAGATGGGAACAAAGAGCAGAGACGGAGTGGTAAGTTGCAATATGAGGAGACATTTTTGGCTCTCTCTAGGCAAACAAATTGATTTAATTTTTAATTTTTTTTTTTCACCAGATGTGTTGATTTCGCAGAACCCACATCTCCAATCACCCAAACACTAAAACCCCTAAATAAAGCAGACAACTTTCACCAAATAAGTCACAGATTCATCAACTAAAACTACAAATCCACACACAATGAATCAACTCCACAAAAGGGTATCTTCAAAACCTCACCTTGCCGGAATCACCAGATGGGTTTTCTCCATCTCCGAGTGCTTTCATCTTCTTCCATCGCTGTTGGAGCTGAGCGATTGTGTCGCCGGTGAGAGCGAGAGACCCCGCCGTCACAGCTTGCTTCAAGGGGAACCGGAAAGCGGCGGAGGACTCCGGCGAGCCGTGAGAGTTGTTGGGTTGTCCGTTTCTTCTGCTTCTTCTGTTTCTTCCGTGATGAGAGCCAAATGGGGGGAGTCCCCAGAAGCCGCCATTGAAGCCGCCTAGAGCTCTCATTTCTTGATTAATTGACAGTTCAGTGACACAGAAATGATAAATCTGTTTGTGATGAAATTGCAAAATTTGGTCTTGTGTGCCTGTTTGGCTGCCCTATTGTTACAAATTTGTTTAATACATCCTCTCTGTTTCTTCTGTTTCTTTCTTGGTCTCACTTTTATCAGTATTCATCTAAGGTTACTTGACTCGATGATTTGATTAGTAATACGATGGAATAAATTAATAATCTTTTCAAGGTATTGTAGAGTAAACACTTTTATCACTATTCATCTGGTTACTGTAACTCGATGATTTGATTAGAGCATCTCCAGTAGTACTAGTTAAAAGTTATTTATAATTTGATGAAAATTTAACATTTCTATTTTAGATATTGTAAAAATCTAGTCAGTGCTCCAATAGTGTTAGTTAAATGATTAGCTAAATAACACGTGGCACAGTCTCAATATTTCTTGTATGAGACTTTTAAGGAATTCAGGACATAACCGCTAAGAACATGGGTAAACAAAATATGAAGTTATTTATCCGACTCGTTAAAAATAGTGAGCGGGATAACTATCCGCTAAAATAAAGAGCGTAGTAGAGAGCCTATTGGAGACAATATTTTTCCCATCTTATTTATATTTTGAAGATGACCGCCATATAAATAACCTATTGGAGATGCTCTTAGTTTATACGATGCAAGGATTTGATAATTTTTTCAAGGTATTGTAGAGTAAACTTTAGTCTATCACACCATGAAAAAATTACCAGAAAATTGTGTCATTTGGCGATCCAAATCACCGGGTCAAAGTGACATGACTACGGATGAAAAAGTCAATCTATGAAGCAAACCAAGTAATTCCTCTGTTTCTTCACTTTCTCTACGCTTTGACTTTTTGACTCGTATCTTGGTCACTTTGACCGGGTGATTTGGATTGCAAAACGACACAATTTTTTTGATAATTTTTTCACCATGTTATAGAACAACTTTTACTCTACAACACCATGGAAAAAATTGTCAAAATATTTGGTCGTTTTGCTATCCAAATCACCGGGTTAAAGTGATCCAGTGAATAGTGACAAAAATCAGAACGTAGTGAAAGAGAAGAAACAGAGGAAGTAATACTAGTTAGTAGTAGTACCACTCTTATTCTTCTCTTTCCCATCATCTTGATTTTTGTCATTGTTTACCGGATCACTTTGACTTGGTGATTTGGATAGCTAAATGATGTCATTTTTTGATGATTTTTTCATGGCGTTGTAGAGTAAAAGTTGTTTTATGACATGGTGAAAAAATTGTAAAAAAATCGTATCGTTTTTCAATCCAAATCACCCGCTTAAAGTGACGCAGATACGACTCAAAAAGTCAAACCGGGTGATAGAGAATAAACGGAGGTAGTAGTATATTGTTATTGTCATCTTTTTTTTTTTTTTTTTTTGAAATGAGTTATGGTTATCTTGGGTGTGTTCATCAAAAACACATAGGCAAATCTGTTTTTCCTTTTTCTTTTTGATTTTTGCTGATTTCTAATTTAATGTAGTTACTCCTCTAAACTCATATTTTTTAATTTCTTTTAGCTGTATTTTTTGAGACATATACTCCGTCCGTAACTATAGGTTCTTCAAAAATGTCATTTTGGGCGTATCTTTTGATTCTTCAAAATTTTCAAATATGGAAACTTTCTACAACAACATACCACTATGCCCTTAATAGAAAAGAACCCACAACAATTATAATCGGGCTTAACTAATCAGATTTAAGACTAAACCTGATTAGTTAAGCCCATATCTAATTGTGGGCTTAATTAACCCAAACATAACAACCAACCACTCAACCCAATTTATTAGGAAAAAAAACGCCCAACCCAATTCATCAATGCATCCGAACGGTTTTTTCTCCACTACCTCTTGTTTCACGACAGTTCTTCCCCAATTACTCTCCACATTCACTCACCTCCCTTTGTTTCTCTCCATCTCCCTCCGTATCTCTGTTTCTCCCTCCGCCTCTCTCTCTCTCTCTCTCAAGGGTTTCGTCTGTTCCTGAGAAACCCTACCAATTCACCCAATGTCGTTGCAGATCCGGAGTTTGTAAGGTGATTCCCACCACCTTCTACTAGGGTTGAACCGGAGGATATGAATCTTGTCGAGTCCGATCTCACATGGTTTGATGCATGTGAGAAAACGATGTCTTTTGATGAGAATCGGTATGTTCTTTATCGATTCATGGCGACTCTAATACCGGCGATGCTTCGTTCGCCTCCGGTTGTTGACAAGGCGACGGCGGTAGAGTCGGAGGATGATGAGACGGAGAATCAAATCGTCCCCGACTCGGTGAATGATGAACCGGAGAATCAAATAGTCGCCGACTCAAAGGATGTTGTATCTGAAACCGAAGAACAAGAACCACTCCGGTACCGGACCAGGGGGAGGTGAATCGATCTGTTGCAAAGGCTGTGAGAAAACCATAACTCTCTCTCTCTCGATCTCGATCTTTGGCAAGGGCTGTGAGAAAAACCTAACTCTCTATCTCTCTCTCTCGTCAGTGGCAAGGGCTATGAGAAAACCAAACTCTCTTTCTATCCATCTGTTATGTGATCAGTTCTTGTACAATAACATGTTCTGTGATGTTCATATATTGAAACAACCCGGATCCTATGGTTCCTGCTAGTGCAACTTAACGAGTATCCAAAGAATAATTTATTAAAATAAAAGTAAAGGAGAAACCCTCCTTACATTATTAAACAGAAATTCAAACATGTCTTTAACCAAATGAAACAACTACTACTTGTTTGCTAGCGTCGTACTATTCCTTAGCTCGTGCGCGTTTCCACCCCAGCTAGCTTATTCTTGACCTGCGGGTTTTGAAATAGCGAAAGCCGACCGCAGAAAATTTTAATTAGTAAAAACTAAGTAAGCACATACTACAATGAGTAAAACAAGAGTTTTGGCTAGAACAAACATGATAATAAGAACCTTTAAGATAACGCGAGTATAAAAACATGATTGAGAGAACTTTGGAAATAAGCCGGATATAAAAGAGTACCGCATTCATTTATTTAGTTTGGCTGAGGCATGAAAACCCAGCGGGTAACGTATGTCCACAGAGAGGTCACGATGCAATATAAAAAGGTACCTCTTGGGACATCGCCCGTCCCAATTCACCAAGAGCGTTAGAAGGTAGCCCTACGCATACCCCGCTCGAACCATACTATAGGACCTTAAGTGTCGACACCCCTATACCGCAGTGACCTACGTCAGCATAGGTAGTACTGTATAGTTTCCACGCCTTATAAAACCCATATAGGGTAGGGTATGAAACCCAATGAAGGATCGCATATAAGCGTCCTTGGCCGTATTAGCCTTCACACACATCCTCTGTACATCGCCCCATATCCATTATCGTTCATTAAATCCAAGTTTTCAGTTTATTTCCAGGATAAACAATCTTTCCAAAATTGTCTTGACAGAAATATAAACTTTGAAGTAAACTTTTGAAGAGTAACGCACGATATGACAAAGTTCATTATAACTCACACCAAAGCACATTTTGATAGTTGAAGACATTGTACATATGTACTTACCTGAATCGAAGAGAGTTGTCACACGAAAGCAAGCAAATTCCTAGTAATATGGGTCCTCCACAACTTCGCCGTCTACGAACTCGGCGTCTACAATAATCACATAGTCCTAGATTAAGACGAATTCACCACACGACAATTTGCAACTAAGAACGTCTATAAGTGGGTGCAACCCCAAATAATCCCCCAACAAATTATATTTTACTTGTCACGAGTTGCACATTTAGAATACATATTTATTAAGAAAAAAAATAGTGGTGTATAAATAACAAATAATAATTGTGGTGAAGAAACTTTATTTAATGTTATTAGAATATTTATAGTGGCTAATATTTATGTAAAAGAGATGGCTATTTTCATTATGCTAATAGTAGACTATATTTGTCATACAAAAATTATATTATGGAAAACGAATGATATTAGGTAAAGAGAACTCAATCCTCGACATATACAAAAGTGACTAAATAGTTATTTAAGAAAAATAGTATAAATAATATACACTTATAAAATACTATTTTAACTTGATTATAAAGTTAAATATACATTTTCTAGAAAAACGGTTGTCAATTTTTTTTTTTATTTATACACATGCAAATAAGAACATACTAACTTATATTATGCTAGACCAACTCTAAATTACAAATAGTTAATATATATAAGGTAAAACAGATTGTTAAAATGTAATATCATCCCCACAAATTTTATTTTTATACAACCAGTTCCCCGTCTAGTATCAGATCCTACAAAAGTTACCCACAAATTTCAGACCATACCAAACAACCCCCAAATTTTTACTATCCCTTTCATTTCATCATCTTCCTCAAAATAACACTCACTGTTCTTCTTGCAAACACTCAAACCATTCAAAATTGAAAGTTGGAATGAAGCCTAAGGCATGAATTGAACCAATGAGAGGTAACAAGTATCAAAACAAAAAGGGTTCTTTGTGTTTACCAATTGAAGGAGAATGAACAGGAGGAAGATGGCAGCGAAAAGGGGGCGGCGACGATGTGGTCGACGGGGAACAAATCCGCCGCTGCTGCGGCTGGGCTGCGGTCCTCTGGCTCGCCGGCGAGGGAGGACAACGGCGAAGGGAAGCGGAGGGGGCGGACGGCGTCGGCGCTGGGTTCGCCGGCTGGGCAGCGCCGGTCCTGGGTCGGCGCTCGGTTCGCCGGCCTTGGGCTTGGCGGCTGCTGGGTTCTCTCGGCCAAAACAGAGAGCGAGAGAGAGAGGGCGTGAGAGAGACTGAGCGAGAGAGGGAGTGTGAGAGAGACACGAGAGAGAGAGAGGGTGAGGGAGTTGCTGGTGTATTTGGGTGAAAACCCAGTCGAGAAATCAAATCCGGCGGAGACATTTTTGGGTCCAAATTGGTATGTCAAAGTGACGAATTAATGCAAATATTGGGTCTTTGTTTGGATTGGCGTTGATTGGGAAGAAAATTGCAAGGTGAGGTCAAAGTTTCCATTTGTAGTGGCTGGGTTTCGCCGGAAACATAGGTGCAGAGAAAACACCTCTGTTCAAATGTTTTGGGAAGAAGGTGAAGTGAAAAGTTTATGGTGTGGCGGATGTACCATATCACGCGGTGGTTCGCTACGTAATAAAATAAAAGTCACACTTTTGGTCACGCTATAAACATTACAAGACCCGTTACACTTCACCAACTTCTATACACATAACTAACTAAAACAACAGTAATCTTTAAAAACAGTGTTTTTGATAAAATAAAAGGGTAATAACAATAATAATATTAATAATAACTATAACACTAATAAAGATAATTGTAATAGGAAGAAAAGCTATTTAATAAAGGAAACAAAACTACTTTTTGTTAAAACTAATTATAATAATAATAGTACTAATAATAATGCTAATAATACTACTACTAATAATAATATTAATAATATAAATGAGGGAAAAAAACAGTATAGTAAGAGGAAAATACTTTTATAATATCAAATAGTGACCCGGAATATTCGTTAAACTCCCAAAAATACCCCCAAAAATATCGGGGTATTACATATATGTCTAAGCTTCTCTGATTCTCTGATTCTGTGATGATGGATATGTGATATGCTATTGCGTGATTATTATTGGTGATCTGCTCTCACTTGGATGATCTGTTCTTACGATTTGGATGATCTATACTTGTACAATAACCTGTTATATGATGTTCTTGTACATTAACATGTTATGTGATCTGTTATTATTGGTGACTCTCATCTATTTGGATGATCTATTGTGATGCACTTGTGTTGTGATGATACTGTGGTCTCTGTATCATGAACATATATTGTGATGAACCTGACTTGTCTTGGACCTGTATTATGATAGTGTTTACCTGTTCATGGCATCGTCACTCAATGAGGCTATGACCTAGAGTGTTTGATGCAAAGATCATCCCTAAACAGGTTGACCCCTTGTGATGCAGTGTTAGAAAATGGTTGTACTACACAACCATTGACCTGTATTCCATGTGATGAAGAGTTAAACATCTTCTGAGGGTAAATAGAAGCAATCGAGAAACTTGTTAGTACTAAACTCTTGCTTCATGGTTGTAGATGTGAGTGTACCCACATGTTTGTTAGCAATTGATAAGGTAGTAGTGCACGCTTGCTAAAATAGTCATACACTTCTATTAATAACATGTAGTGATGCATACACTACAACCACAAGTCAGTGATGGTGTTACAATCAGAGACTTGTTTAGCTTCATACAAAATATACAGACCTGCCTACATTGTGTCTGTAATTACACGAGTGTCTCTAAGTGAGACCAAAATATACAAAAGATGCACATACAGTGTGCTTAATTGGCATAACCAAATGCCTCCATTAGGATTGGATTGTCTATCTACTCTCCCTTCTCTAGCAGATACTCAATGCAATCCTTGACAAGTTCTTTGTCAACATGCAAATCCCTTGGTAGAATACCTAATGCTCTAAGTCTTGCATTCTCCATATGTGATTGTCTGTACTTGTTGCCTCCTTTAATCTTCATTATCTCAATCATGCACATCTGACATGATAGAAATATATCATCCAAAGTCTGATGATCAAAGGCTTCAAAGGTCATTTGCACTGCTTGATTTAGCTCATCAATGCTCTCTGTTTGCATCTCTTGTTGCAAGCTTTGAATTGAGCGAAAAAAAATCCAAGATCATTTATATTAAGATCTGGACTTTCTGGTGGTTGATTCACAATGGTAATGTTGAAACCATCACTGTTGGAAACCTCTAATAACTCCAAATCATCAGATGTTATGTGACATGGAGAATTATCTTGTTGAATCCTTATACTTTTTGGCAAGTTATGTGGCCGTTGCCTCTTCATTGTAGGAATTATTTTTGATAGCATTATGCCCCTCATGACTATTCTGTTAACTGAAGCTACTGGCCTTTGTTCAATTGTGTCTCTTGGTCTGTTACTTGAATTTCTTTTTGCTTCATATTCCTCTACAAAGGGACATATACCCAACCTCCCATCAAATATTACTTCACCATTACTTATTCACCACTTCCAGTTTGGGATAATGATCCATGTACCACCCCCATTTTCAAAACGCACTTATTGCCACCTCCAGTTGATGATTAATATCAATCAACAACTGGATTACGTTCCGTCCGAAATTTTCCGTTAGTTAACAAATATTGAGGTGCAAATTGGTCAAATAAAAAAATAAGAACATAACAACATCCACCTCTGCCACCGCAGCACCACCAACGCAGCCGCCTAAAACTCAAAACCCGGCGATAGTTACCACCAACATCAGCACGAAAAAGTTAAGAAGCACGATTAAATCACTTGAATCTACCAACCAAAACAAACCACCAGACTCGAGCAACCATATCCATACTCAACCCAAATTGAGCAAACCCTAGATCCCAAAATATCGTCGCAGCTCATGGGTCCGACCAAACAGACCTCGATGACGAAGTTTCTACACATAAAGATGTACATATACTATTAGTACATGTCCTCATTAGTGAGGTATGATGCATATGCGGTATCCTGTTACTGTCTAGCCCAAATTTACTGTTTTGCCCCTGTAGTCTCAGTCTTATCAGTACACTCCCTGACTGTTCATGAACCCCTCATTCATGCATGTTTGGCCAGTCTCAAGAGGTACTAAGTCTCCAAGTTACCTATTTAAGATTTAATCTCATGTTTTTAGATTATATATACTCAAGTCCCTGAAGTTTAAATCAATTTGCATTTTAGTCCCCATTATAGTCCGATAAAATCCAGAAAGAACCCGAATTTGGTGACTCCAAGACCCAAAATCTCCTATTTGAACCTTACTCCGGGGTAGAGGTTTGTTCAATTTCGACTGGGTCGATTATTGTCCGATTGGGTTTGGTTAGATATAAACCATGAGAGAGAGAGATTGAGAGAGAATGAAGGGAAAGACAGAGAGACATAAAAGGGGACAGAGAGAGAGATACACAGATCTGTGAGAGAAAGAGTGGGAGAGAGGGGGAAGCCAGAGAATATGATACAGAGAGATCAAGGAGAGAGGAAATCTGACTGAGTGAGGAATGACCTTCATCATCTTCACCTCTCTTGCAAATACATCTTCTTATCCTATCCTGCCTAAGTGCGTAGTGCGTCCTTCTTCTCCCTGTGTTCCTCTTCTTTCTCATTTTCAACAAAACTCTTCTTTATCATTTATTCCTTTTTTCATTTGTTTAGTTTTTTTATTGTTTCTCTTTTAGAGTGACATTTATACCCCTGACAGTGTTAACTTTTTTGTAAAAAAATGGTCCCAGTTGACAACTGGAGGTGGCAAAATTTAAAACTCGAAACTCGAGATGGTAAATGAATTATTACCCCAACCTGGAAAGTGGCGAATAAATAATTGACCCCTTTCTTTATAAATAGGTCTGCTCACTCCACACATAAACATTTGCTTGTCAATGAAACCTTTGTTGATTGATATCTTGTGTGGAGTCTCTTCCTCTGGTAGAACAATGTACCTCTCATATTTTGATTCAGTATGAAACCATTTTTCATCAAATGTTGAATGTATAATTCATTGTCTTAAACTTGATTCTTCCTTCTCCATATACTGTGATTGTTTTGAGACACCACTTCAATCTTTCTATTTTTTGAGGTTCTGTGAGTTTTGGACGTAGTGCACTTGTGGATGATCTCAGTCCTCCTACATTCTTCCATCTAAAAATGGTGTTTTGGCTAACACCATAGTGTGTTGCATTCAGATAGTGTGCACACTTAAATGATGAATTACGTGTATTTATGATAATTAGATGAAGAATTACATGTATTTTCTAATAATTATAAGATGAATCACATGAAATTGGATGATGAATTAGATGATGATTAGAAGTTTATGTAATTACTGATAATTAGATGATAAATTACATGAAATTGGTGTTCTTGGTGCAAGCAAACACGAGTTTTAATCAAATGTGTTCTCATTTTCAATAAAATTATTGAGTCGGTTAAGGCACGAAATGATGAAATATTTTCTAATAGTGCAAAGATTCAATTGAGTTGTTGTTTAAATGTTGTGCACCGATTGAACTTATCAATGTTATGGTACCAATGTACAACAATGTTCATGTATTTTTCAGATAATTATATGATGAATTACAACAATGTTTCTGTATTTACTGATATTTAGATGATGAATTACATGGAATTTGTGTTCTTGGTGCAAGCATACATGAGATTCAATCAAAATGTGTTCTCATTTTCAATTTGATCGTTGAGTTAGTTAAGGCGCTAGGTGATGAAATAATTTCTGATAGTGCAAACACTCAATTGAGTTGTTGTTTAAATTTGGTGCACATATTGAACTTCTCAATGTCTATGTTATAGTACCAATTTGCAACAATGTTCATGTATTTTCTGATAATTACATGATGTAATACAATAGAAAATTCAGTTATGGTACCTGCAAGGGTTCTAATTGTCCTTCTTTGTTTCAAATCCATAATTGTATCTTTGGCTTCCTATTGCGATAATACTTTGGCTTAATCTTCATCGGAGCACCCTCTTTGTCACATGTCTTCAGCTCATCCCATATTGTATAGCATGTTCTTAAGCTTACACCATATTTTGATCCATCTTGGTCAATTACTCCCTCGTTAAGCTTCATAATTGTTATGTTTAACAGTGGTTTTTTGGAGCTATTTTGAAGCAAGAAACACTTGATAAATTCTTTCTCCTTTTCCTTCAATCTTTTGTGAGCCATGTCCTTAATTGTGTTTTGATTTCTTTGCAGATACAGGGAGTGTTGCAAATGGAGAAATGGATATGAAATGCAGAAATGGAGATGAAGTGCAGAAATGGAAAAATGTAGATTTGCCACCTGAAATGAAAGAACCCAGACTGGAAGAACACATAAATGGAAGAACCCAGATTGCCTACATCTTCTCTTTCTTTATTCTTCTCCTCCTTTTATGCATTTTTTATTTTCTGGGTTTGCTCTCATGAACACATATTTTTTTGTGATGAACATGTGTTAGGTTCATCTGCAAGTGATGTATTTATATAGTGATGTTAAATTTGTCTCTCAATTTGGAGGGAATTTGTATTCGGAGGGAAACATTTCATCTTTCTAATTGTTTGTTTAAAATTGGTGGGAAGTGTATTTTTTGATTAATGTTTTCCACTCACTAGAAATGGATGGTCACAGGGGTGAAATAGCCATTTACATGCCTTTCTTAATCCTAGTGCCCTCAATTTCTTTTGAAGAAACGGCAGATACGGAGGGATACAGAGTAATGTTTGGATTGAAATTTTAACTTAAAATTTTGTAAAACTTTGATAGTGTTCTCACGGAAACGCTCACGTCATAGCACACGTGAGAACACCACGTGGCCGAATAAGGTCCATTGAAATTACTGACAGTCAACTTTGCGCTTTTAATACATTACGTGCATGTTGTGTTTTAATTGACTAACACTCAGTTCCCTCTTTCTCCCCAATTTTCTTTTTGGGACATTCTTTTTCTCTTTATCCTCATTTTATCTTTTGGCAAGTTTAATGAAGATTTATGACATACTTACCCTCATAAAAAATACCCTACTAACCCTACCCCAACCCATCATTTTCTTCCATCTTTCATTTGCTATCACTCATTTGTTTAGAAGATAGAGAGAAATGAGATTGACATGAAAAGAAAGAGATAGAGAGAGAAAGGAACTAGAAAGTAGAAGAAGGGGAAGAGTGAGGGGCCGGTGGATTCCTCAAAGCCCACTACAACTGTCGTTGCCAACACCAAAAAGCAACCAACAAGAGGCGTCGGAGGATACGATGAGTGTGGATGTAATATCCGTCCCACATCGAGATATAGTGGAATCATATTGTTCAGAAACCGGCAGAATTGTAATCCCAATAATCAAATCGTCGTGCAAATCAGAGAAATAATTTGAACAACTTGTAAAACAATTGACTGTCGTCGGTGTTCTTGTCGCCGTTTATTGGGTTTTAGTAAAGGGTGTTGAAGAAGATGCACGACAACTTCGGGGCCAAAAAATATTTTGAAATCGTGAAGACTAATCTCAGTCAATTGTTCTATTTGTAAAGATAAGATTTTCCCTGTGATGAACGTCCCAACCTTGAATCGGAAGTTTGGTTGTCCAAGTTCATCAAGAGAGAGAGATACCAGAGGTACTATAATGTGGAACTACTTCGTGAATTAGAATACACGTGTCAGCATATTATGAAGTCGGAAATTTGGTGATGAAAGATAGGCATGGTGGTCCTATGTTTCTTTCTATTTTGATTTTTGACACTATTCACCGGGTCGTCTTGACCCGATATTTTGATTAGCAATACGATCCAACTTTTTTGGTAAATTTTTCAAGGTATTGTTGAGTAAAGTTTACTCTACAATACCTTAAAAATGTACAAAAAATTTACATCATTTTGATATCCAAATCACCGGGTCAAAGTGACATGGTTATGGATGAAAAAGTTAAAACTAGAAGAAATCGACCAAGTAGTAGTTTATTTAAAGCCACTATAAGTCCGATTGTAAAGTAAAAAAGGAGTGCATATTTAGGATTAGCAGACTCTATACCTTGACTACAGTTGATTTAAAGTATATGCCCAATTACTAAGTCCTTGACACAACTAAAATAGCCAATAATATATATCAATAGATATAAATTAGTTGACATGTTATTTTTTAGTGCTCCAAAGTTTAAGTGTTGCATCACTCATTGGATGTAAAGCGCCACGTGGTGCTCTTTTGGAGCACTAAAAAATTACTCTTGGTAGTGAGTGAAAAACCAAATAAATAAAATAAAACAATACCTAATATCAGAGTAAGAACAAACTCCACATAGTATTAACAGGGGACAACTATAGAAAGTAATACCACATGATATGATAGTGGCGAGAGATCTTACCGGTGTTCGGAGTGCGTGAGAGATAAGTAAAGCTACGGTGGTGGTACCGACAATCTGTGCTTTGGCGGTTGTGGTGACGACGACCTCTGCTTTGGTTTCTAATGCTGCATGTACTGGAAAAACTACGGTACTTTGGGTTTCTAATGCTGCATGTAGTGGGAAAACTAGGATACTTTGGGTTTCTAATGTTGTGCATGCATATATAGAGTGTTGGGGCGGCTTGGCATTGGGTAACTGCCAAAAATAAAATTTGACACTTTAGGGTTGAGGCGCGTGATGGCTAGGCCAAGCACAATTTTGATTCAGTGTGAAACCATTTTTCATCAATGTTGAATGTATAATATGTATTCTTAAACTTGATTCTCTCTTCTCCATCTACTTTGATTGCTTCGAGACACCACTTCAATCTTGCTATTTTGTGAGGTTCTGTGAGTTTTGGACGTATTGCACTTGTGGATGATCTCAGTTCTCCTACATTCTTCCATTTTAAAATGGTGTTGTGGCTAACACCATAGTGTGTTGCATTCTGAAATTATGCACACTTAAATGATGAATTACATGTATTTTCTGGTAATTAGATGATGAATTACATGTATTTTCTAATAATTAGAAGATGAATCACATGAAATTGGATGATGAATTAGATGATGATTAGATGTTTATGTAGTTATTGATAATTAGGCGATGAATTACATGTAATTGGTGTTCTTGGTGCAAGCATACACGAGATTCAATCAAACGTGTTCTCATTTTCAACAAAACCATTGAGTCAATTAAGGCACGAAGTGATGAAACATTTTCTAATAGTGCAAACACTCAATTGAGTTGTTGTTTAAATGTTGTGCACAGATTGAACTTCTCAATATTATGGTACCAATTTACAACAATGTTCATCTATTTTCTGATAATTACATGATGAATTACAACAATGTTTATGTATTTACTAATAATTAGATGACGAGTTACATGAAATTGGTGTTCTTGGTAAAAGCATACATGAGATTTAATCAAAATGTGTTCTCATTTTCAATTTAATCATTAAGTCAAATAAAGCACTAAGTGATGAAATAATTTCTGATAGTGCAAATACTCAATTGAGTTGTTGTGTAAATGTGGTGCTCAGATTGAACTTCTCAATGTCTATGTTATGTACCAATTTGTAACAATGTTCATGTATTTTGTGATAATTACATGATGAAATACAATAGAAAACTCATTTATGGTACCTGAAAGTGTTCTAATTGTCCTTCTTTGTTTCAAATTCATGGCTCTAATTGATTGACTATCAATTTGTATCTTTGGCTTCTTACCACAATACTTCGGCTTAATCTTCATTGAAGCGCCCTCTTTGTAACATGCCTTCAACTCATCCCATATTGTATAGCATGTTCTTAAGCTTACACCCCATTTTGATGCAGCTTGCTCAATTACTCCCTTGTTAAGCTTCATAACTGTTGTGTTTAAATGTGCTTTTTTGGAGCTATTTTGAAGCAAGAAACACTTGATAAATTTTTTCAAATCTTCCTTCAATATTTTGTGAACCATGTCCTTAATTGTGTTTTTGAATTCTTTGCAGATAAAGGGAATGTTGCAAATGGAAAAATGGAGATAAAATGCAGAAATGGAGATGAAATGCATAAATGGAGAAATGCAAAAATTGATAACTGCATATTTATCACGTGAAATGGAAGAACCCAGATTGGAAGAACTCAGAAATGGAAGAACCCTGATTGCCTACATCTTCTCTTTCTTTCTTCTTCTCCTTCTTTTATGGATTTTTTATTTTCTGGGTTTGTTTTTTGGGTTTGCTCTCAAGAACACATAATTTTTTGTGATGAACATGTGCTATGTTCATCTGCAAGTGATGTATTTATATAGTGATGTTAAATTTGTCTCTCGATTTGGAGGGAGTTTGTATTTGGAGAGAAACATTTCAGCTTTCTAATTGTTTGTGTAAAATTGGTGGGAAGTGTGTTTTTTGATTAACACACTGCCACCTGTTTTCCACTCACAAGAACTCTGTGAGTCACAGGGGTGAAATAGCCATTTACCTGCCTTTCTTAATCCTAATGCCCTCAATTTCTTTTGAAGAAACGACAAATATGGAGGGAGTACAGAGTAATGTTTGGATTGAAATTTTAACTTAAATTGTAAAACATTGATAGTGTTCTCACGGAGACGCTAACGTCATAGCACACGTGAGAACACTACGTGTCGGAATAAGGTCCAATGAAGTTATTGACAGTCAGCTTTGCGCTTTTAATACATAACGTGTATGTTGTTTTTGAATTGACTACCACTCAGTTCCTTCTTTCTCCCCAATTTTTTTGGGACATTCTCTCTCTCTCTCTCTCTCTCTCTCTCTCTCTTTATCCTCATTTTTTCTTTTGGCAATCTTAATGAAGATTAATTACATATTTAACCTCACAAAAATACCCCACTAACCCTACTCCACCCTTCATTTTGTCCCATCTTTCATTTGTTATCACTTATTTGTTTAGAAGATAAAGATAAATGAGATAGACAGGCAAAGAAAGAGAGATAGAAAGAGCAAGGAACTAGAAAGTAAAAGAAGGGGAAGATGAGGAGGCGATGGATTCGTCGAAGCCCACTACAACCGTCATTGCCAACACCAAAAGAGCAACCAACAAGAGGCACCGGAGGATACGATGAGTGTGGATGTAATATCGGTCCCACATCGAGATATTGGAATTATATTGTGGATTATTTATATATATGGTTGGGGGATTGTAACTTGTCCCGCATCGGAGATTTGTGAGTTTGAAATATGGTATGTGGTAAACGTTGTGGATTACTACTAGGACCTTCAAGGCTCAAGTATTTTTATCCGGTGGTACGGGTAAAGAAGTTGTTCAGACAGTAATCCGCTCGACTTGTTATAAATGGTATCAGAGCCAACCCTGGTCCCGTAAGGGCTCCGTGACAGTTCCCCTCCAGCCAAGGGGATACATGACTGGACACACTCGATGAGTACGTCAAGCATATAAGGTGGGGTATTGTAATATACGTCCCACATCAAGATATTGTGGATTGATATTGTGGATTAGATGTATATATGGTTGGGGGATTGTAACTTGTCCGAAATTGGAGATTTGTGAGTTTGAAATCATGTATACGGTAAACCTTGTGAATTAGTATTACCGCCTTCAAGACTTAAGTATTTTATCCGGTGGTACGGGAAAGGAGTTGTTGGGACAGTAATTCACTCGTATTTTTACAGTGGAGATGATGGAAGGCGCTGACTCTTACGATCCGGAGTCCGGAGGGGACGACGATAGCCATGGAGGGGCAGTGGCCATGCAGCGGTGTACTTCCACATATCTCTTCTCTTTATTTTTTCTCTTTATAAATATGTTATTTTTAATCTTCTTTTTATTCTCTCCCTATACATATCTGTTCCATGGAAGGACTGTGGCTAGGTAGCAGTGGACATGTTGCGGTGTACTTTCCGGTTTCTCTTCCGTTTCTTCTCTCCCTTTGTAGATCTGTTAGTTTTGATCTTTTTATTCTCTCCCTTTGCAGACCTGTTCCATGGTAGGGCGGTGGCGAGGCGGCGATGACCATTGGACAGTGTACTTGCAGATCTGTAATATGTTTTGTGTTTGCATATGTATATTTTTAATATACCTCTGTGTCTGGATTTTATGAATTCGTACTTTTAGAATTTTTTTGTTTGGATGTTTATCTTTGTATCTGCTGTTAAATTGGTGTTGGTGGTGGACTTGTAATGGTTGTATTGTTGTTCTTGTTGTCTGGTGTTGTTGCTAACCAGGTAGAGAGAAACGGTAGAGAGAGGGGGAACGAGACTTGAATTTTTGTGTAAGGTCGGGGTAAAATACCCAAAAAGCCATTTCCTTAATCTTTGTTCCCTTTATCGATGGGAAGAAGGAAAGAGAGCAGAATGTGAACACCGCGTCGAAAATGAGCCACGCACGTCAGTCATGCAAAACTTCCAAATTTAAGCTACCCTACACACTTGAATAGCTAAATATTGCCGCCACCTAGCGATCTCATGAGTGTCATGTCGGGAGTATTCCCATGAGAATATGACACTTTCATTTGGTTTATGAGTTCTTCAGTGATATTAAGAACGATAACACTAAAATATTTAAACTCATCTTGTGCATGAAAAAGTCCTTAGTTCTTGAGAATCTCGATGTCGATTTAGCTGTTTCATACGAGGTCTTGATTTTTTTAAGATTCGGTAGACATCGATTACCAGAACATCTTAAAAGAGTGAAAAGTGTATTTTTGCGAGATTCATAATGAGACTAGTAATATTTTCACTCTACATCTTCCTAAGCCACGAGCCATGCATTTAGAAAGTGTATTTTTAGAAAAATATAACTTCATGAGAGGAAGCGAATATATGAAATTACGGCAAGGACGAGCCATTCAAAAGAAATGAAAGAAAGATGTGATGACAATAGTATAGTAATACATTCTTAGAAACAAAAGACGAGAGTGTGACTGTATCATCCTGCTATATTCTTCATGTTAGAGTCATGGCACTAGAGTTAATTCCACTACAATATTTGGAGCATAATTGTCTTTTCCAAGGTAACACTAGGGTCTATCAGTTATGAAGGGGTTATGTGTCTTCTTCCAAACTCCGAAAGAGTCTGTTGTCTTTATACCTAACACCGGAGGGATGGATCTCTTTTTCCTTAAAACAATGACACCATAATATATGAGGCTCAAAACTAACTACTGCATAATTCATATCTTGATCCTCTCAATTCCACTAAAACAAAGTATGTGAAGCCCAAACCATTCTCCTGGCAAATGGAAGAAAATTATCAAGCACCAAAATAGTGTAGTATGTTCCCTCCATCAAACATTTATTACGCTTTTAGCAAGGGAAATAAAAAATATGAACACTATCAGTCTACTGTTAGGAAATTTGATAATTTCCTTGCGATGGGGTGAACCCACTTCGAAATGCAGTAAATACTAAATAGAGGAGAAAGCAAACACACTAATTTACGTGGTTCACGCTGTCCTACCTCCACGGTGGATAGAGTGTTATTTTATTGAACAAATGAGAGAATGTTACAGCGTTTGCGATGGAGATTGAATATCACAAAGTAACATATGTTATTCTCTCTGCTATTTTTTTCTCACTACAATTGCTCACTCTATCACTTGATGTATCAAACTGATATAAAGTTTCTAAATTTATAGACTAACACAACCTACAAATTTGACTATGGAGGTGGCAAGCTTTTGCTGTAGAGATTCTTGAGCGGTCTAAGGACTTTTGCATATCACATGCTTAATTTGGAATTTCATCGAGCCCCCAAATCTTCAGTAACTCGGCCACCAAAACTACAACTCCCAACTTCACTAATGTGATTGTCAATTTGTGAGCCACGTGCTCAGTTCCAACAATCATCACCTTGGTGAATAAACTGCTAGCTCCAATTTGTTGTGTCAGGAAAATCATATCCGATAATTTTCTTCCAATGAAAAATATAAATATATTACAATAACGATGTTTGGTCTTACCCAATGCAATATAATGTCAAGTTTCATCTTGCAAAGGTCTCCACCTTGATTCAAAAAATTCCAACATTCTGCCATTCTCTTCAAATTTTATGGTAATACCTTGCAATTTCATTTTTCATGAATGTCTGCAACATCGAACAACGCCTCAAAGAGGTAGCATTAACTCCAATCGACTATTTTATTCTGCAATGCCAATGGGTTTGTCCTTTGTGCCTAAAGAGAAAGTGCAATTATGCAATTTAATTATGCAATTCAGACTAATATACGCCATATGGGCATAGTCGGCAAGACTTCATCGTTATCAATTCATGCGATTTCCTACGACCCCCTTGCAATTTCATTAGCCTTGCAATTCATTTTCTCTAATCTTCAATTCTTCTTGTTGGATTCATAGGGGTATCTTGAAATTCCACGTGTAATGCAGTTATACAAATAATGCTATTTGCATTGGGCTTCACTGACTTGTACATTCTACAATTAAGTCTGCAATTCAATTTTCTCCTGCAATATTCTAGAGTAGTGGTAAACGAACCCATGCTAATTTCCTATAGAAGCTAGATTTTTGTGTAGTATGCAATATGTGCAGCCTTCTATTAGTTCTCAACAGTCTTGAAGAGAGCATGCGTCTCCAACCCTTGAAATTTTTTCTCACATGCATTATCGAGCATTTAGAGCCAACTGCTGAGTGCATTTGAAGTTTCATAACCAATTGTTACCTCTTACGATTTTGATAACTCGACATTTGATAGTGATCTTGAAACCCTTGACCTTTAGAGTGCCTAAGGAAATAAAGTTCTTCAACTCGGGCACATACAATACATTCGATAATTTTCGAACCTTCACATCATGCGATTCTAGCTGAATTGTGCCCACTCCCTTCTTCTCACATGCAATAATGCTCCTCATCGACACAGTACCATTGCAAGACAATTCCAACTTCGTAGACATCCTTTTGTATGGGCACATGTGATGAAAATAACCAGAGTCGAGTAGACATTTGTCAGAAGCGCTAGTAAGCACAAAGTATGTATCATATTCTTCGACTTGTGTCGAGTTTGTACCTTGTCCCTTTTTGTTCGTCATATTGGGAAAATCTTTCTTCCAATGTCCTTTAGGAAAAAAAAGAACACTCATCGTTTTGATGGAATTCTGCTGCCTTCTTTGGAGAGCATTCTCCCATAATATTTGCTTCCCTGCGATTGGTTCTTGTTATATGGCCCATTCCTTACCACCAAGACTTCAAACCTATCATTTTGAATGTACTTGTATTTTCAACTGAACTCGTTATTCATGAACGCATCTGACACATCTTTATATGTGATCGAATCTTTTCCGTAGAGCAGGGTGGGCAAACTGAGCATATGCATCAGATAAGGAACATAACAAAACCATGGCCTTGTCCTCGTCCTTGGTGTCTTCATCTAGGTTAAGTAAATATCTGGTTAACCTATTAAACTCATTAAGATGATCCACCATATGTACTAAAAATTAAACAACTTCCTTTTCATGTACAACCGATTCTGAATGCTTTTCATCATGTACTTGTCTTCCAACTTCTTCCATAACGCTTTCGTCATGGTTGTTCTCATGAAAAAGTAATTCAATTCTTTTGAGATGGAAAGCCTAATTGATCCACATGCCATTCGATTCAAATTCGTCCAATCTTATTCCTCCATGTTAGCAGGCTGTTCTTCAGGGTTACATGCAATACATGTTGGATTAAAACATCAAAGACCTCGCATTGTCACAAATCAAAGTTCTTGCGTCCGCCAAACTTCTCCACCTTGAACTTGGCATTTGAAACCGCCATTCTCATTGCTCTTTCTTTGTATCCAATTGACTTCCTGGTGGTTGTTTGTGTTTCTGAACCTAGTGACGCAATAGGTTTTGAAACTACTATTGTATATGATATTCTCCCATCGACTGATAAATGACCAATTTATCAATCTGCAGTAGCCTCTTGTAATTCAATGATTCTGAAGCTCCAATGAATCTGAGACGCTGTATAAGTCCCTCGAGTAAAAATTTAATGTACGTTGTGTTTCCTCCAAAGTTGTTGCAAGTTTGGACTGCGACACGATGTGACAATAACGTTAAAAGTCGACTTGAATTCATGTAACACCCCCAAAATGACCAAGCTGGAGCCCCGGGGGTGTCACTCCGTACCCGAGACTAACCCGGATACAAGGACATTTAAAGATGGTTCTCAAGCAATATCCAATAAAAATAATTAACCAAGCATTAATACAGTTCGATTATTCTTGCCTCAAACGCGGGCTTAAAACAACTAAGTGTATTAAATACTAAAAGAGTTCCAAAATCTAAAATGAACGAATAAAACATCGGTGATGAAGCGCGTCCCCCACTATGCCAAATACTCACCACCTGGACCTGTGGTGCAGAAATAAAAGAAACACCACAGTACAAAAATCAGCATAAAAATACTGGCAAGCAAACACCCAAGCATGTAAAATGATGATGAGGCAGTTATAAAAATCAATGACCACTTTTGCGAGTAGGAGTTTATCATTAAACACAGCGGAAGTTGAATTTGACACTTGTAAGAAACATGAGAGTTTACAGTTCGCAAATTTCGAGTTCAATACTCAAGTTGGGAAATCCCAAATTCCATACCCATTCTTTTTCCCATTAATAACCATTAAATTCAAAAGATCAGAATTTCAATTAGTTGATACGGGGGAAGAACCAACCACTTCGCAAGCATCCAAGACCTTAAGTGTCGACACCCCCTTACAGACTTCTTGCGGTCAGAAGGGTGAGTACTATGAGCGATCCGGGGCCTTGCAACCGGATTAAATACAATTAATTGGCCGGGTATAACCCGACCAAGCCCAATAGTAACCATGAGACAATCCTGCACAACTCTTCCCCTTTACGTTATCGTGAATTGTTAACTTATTATGTTATTTTCAAGAAAAGTAGTTACAAGTAAAAATGGGATGTTTAAATGATACATAAACACATAGCACGTAATCCATTTTGAGACATGTAGAAAAGAAATCAATTGACACGAAGGGAATTAGGCACACTAGGCCTGGCATGTTTACTCACCTCGTTTGCAAGTGATTACGGCGACTCAATCGTAGTACTCAACGTACGCGTCGTCGGTGAATTCGTCGCCTACAAGTTAACAATACTCTAATTAAATTACAATTTCTTAGTAATAAGAATACTAAGCTATATTATATGCACATGACACGCAACGGTTTAGGGTTCTAAAACCAACCCAACATCCCACTTAATTCATACTTCAAAATCAATCCCAAAACCTTATTCCAAAATCCTATAACCTAAAGTATACATAACTTATCATAACTCCACCAATTTATTACTCCAGTTTCCCAAACAGATCATGGCTCAAAAACAGTTCCATTGGATTCAAAACATTCGAAATAATAAGTTTAGCCACAAACAGATCTTAATTTCGATTCCTGAATCAAAAGATATGCTCGTGTTTCAAATATCCAATTCCCCTCAAAATACCCATACGGGAAATAACAATTTCCATGAAACTTTTCCCCCAAACATCTAGTTCATCCTACATTCATACTAAACCTAATACAACATGAATACCCACATCAAACAAGTGGTAATTACTAGCTAATCATATTGTTTCGGCTTGATTTAACCCCTTACATAAACTAGGGTTTATGAATAATCACTTGAACAACGAATATAATGATTAGAGATGTTCTACGTGGTGAAAACGGGAATCAAAGTGAGCACAACAAATCTCAAATTAACGAGTAACTTATTATTTACGTGAGATGTGAGAGATTTGAGTGATTGAGTGACGGAGATGAAGATGTTGGCGGCAAATCAAGGGCTGCCGGAAAAAAAAAATATACATCAACAATCATGGAGGAAGGAGAAGAAGAAGGCACGGGCAGAGAAGGAGAAGGAGAAGGAAAGAGAGAGAGAGAGAGAGAGAGAGAGAGAAAGAGAGAGAGACGAACCTGAGAGAGAGAGAGAGAGAGAGAGAGAGAGAGAGAGAGAGAGAGAGACGAACCTGAGAGAGAGAGGCGGCGGTGGTTGTGATGCCGCTGCTGCTTCTGTTGCCGTGAGGGAGTGAGACGACCAGAGAGGGAGAGAGTGAACGTGAGGGAGAGAGGAAGAGAGATTGCGTGAGGGTTTTTGATAATTTTGAATGAAAATATTTGATTTCATCCGATTGATGAGATGAAATCACGTCTGTTGTGATTTTTGGGTCAAAAATCATATCAAACTGAGTGGAAAAGACACTTTTCCACCACTAGTTTAGGTAATAGGACAACTACCTCCCCCCAACTTAATTAAAGTCACTAATAACTTTAGATAAAAGACACAAGGACCCCCAATTGCTAGCAAAACTTTAAAAATGACTCCCAACACTTAGATTTCACTCCCAACACATATAATAATATCACAAATACCCAAAATACCCATTGTCACATGTCACAAATACCCAAAGTACCCATATTCGAATATCACGAATACCCAAAATACCCTTGGTCACAAAACGGGGTATTTCATCTTTCCCTCCTTAGAAAGAGCTTTGTCCTCGAAGCTTAAACTATAATCTTCAACAACCAATAAGGTATGAATTTCCACTCAAGGGTACAACTACTAAATGCAACCTAAGGTCATGAATGATATGCAATATACTATAAGGAATACTGTATTAAAAACCTAAGGATTACATCCTCTCTCCCTTAGAGGAGTGATGTCCTCGGAACTCAAAATACCTCGTCAAAAAGGATGAGGTTACTTCTTTCTCATATCATCCTCCGCTTCCCAAGTTGCCTCTTCAGTGAGGTGATTTGTCCATAATACCTTTACAAGCTTTACACTCTTGTTGCGGGTGTCCCTTGTTTTGTGTCTAGAATCTTAACAGGGTGTTCCCCATAACTAAATGAAGGTTCTAAATTGATTGGCACTGGCTACGACTACCGGTCCTAGGCGACAAATAAAAAGCCTACATTATCTTCCCACTTGATAATGTCTGCAAGCTGTCACTTAAACATGTCATCTAGGTTGACTAACAACTTAACATGGTACATGTACTTCACATATGGGCCCCACGAAGTTCATCCAATGGACCCCAATACCCCCACTTGATATCTCCAAAAAAAAGGTTTATCCGGAAAATAATTGAGCATTCACGAGGTCTCAGGAATTGGGACTACATAGTATGGGTCACTATTCTTGGTTTGCAAAAGTCTTGAACTCATCTACCATACATCTCAAAAATCAAACAAACACTCGAATTCGAATCGCGAGGGCTCGGTCCACATGTTTTTGGTGAAGTCGGGTAAGATGTCTCATGGAAGGTCTGATGTAAACCTTAATTTCAATACGACTTGGCATTCCCAGAAATCCAATAGAAGCATAGGACTCCAAAAGTATCTTAGATGTGAATAACCAGCCCATAATCCAAACAACGATTTGACGACAAGACTCCGATCATACGCATCAGTTGACAATATATGTTAGCTACCCCAAACGTGAGACTATACAATACCAAGCTAGATTACACCAAAAACTTGTCTTGATTGTTGTACCAACGTAATAGAGAGCGATCCAAAACCTAAATCAATAACTCAAATGATAAACTCTACAACATCATAAACTGTTTGTCACGAGGAATAAGTTCTTAAGATCTCCCAAGGCTGACCATCCATACTCTTAGTCAGATAAACTAGTAAATGAACTGTATTACGCATCATACAATAAAGTTGACACAACCCAACAACTATCATAATACCAAGGACGAACCATTAAGGAGAAAACATCCAGTTCCTCAAATTATAGATAAGTAACAAAGCTCCGAACGTGTACCTCTAATGTAAACATTAACATCCTAATGACCCAAAATATCGTCTTTCGCCAATCAAATAGTATGAGATATAACAGACAAAACTTAGCCCTTGATCCTCAAACTTCAGTTTCAGATGTGTAATCCCCGTTTTCCTTTACTCTTATAATGTCATATACAGGAGAAAAAGGAGAGAAATAAGATAAATATAACCTTCACAAAATATAGACAAGGTAAGAAGAGACACAAGCACTAGTAAATCAACGTGATCCATCAAAACTATGTAACCATAAGACATGACTAGAATTCAATATTCTTTAATGGACTATTGCAACTAGAATCCAAAAATCTCATTATCCTTACAACTTCAAAGTATGTTCTAAACTGAATTATAATGTTCCAAAGAAAATCAAAAGACACGATTCTACAAAACACTTCCTAGGCAAGGGTGGGCGGGAGTTCGCTATCGTCCATGCTAGCTCTTTAGTCTATTACTTTTCCTGGGTCCTCCACAGGCTCCTCCCAAGGCTTGTGAGCTAACAACAAAGTACACTTCATGAAGTGCGGCGTTATCATCCACTGACCTTGATGAAAATATTTTTGATTAGGAAGGTACCCTCCTTCCTTATCGACCAAATCATTATATTGTCTCTTAATCAAAATCCAAGGTTGCTCATTAGGTAGAGACTCCACAATGCAATGACTCTGAACTAGTATGTTGCTGAACACCCATCCTCCAACAAAAGTGTAAGCCCAATGCTCACACCTATCCAAGACTTCTCCGATAAATTCTCAAATTGACAACACCTCCAAGAAAGGTGTTCTTTTTGGGTGGCTCAGCTGAAAATCTTCCGCTGTTGGATTCACTAGGTTGAAGGCCATATCAACAAGAGTCAAAGAATACTCTTATTAGACAACAAATATAAAGATTATTCTGCCATAAGGGTATTCTAGAGCTGACTTTCAATCAATTACACACCTAACAGTTGCCAACTAATAATTTTCCCAAGAATTCCCAAAAATCTGCGACATTTATAAGAGACAACACAATGTTAGATATTAAACTCTTAAGTAACGTATTAATATCCCAAAACATGTTCTTCAATAATGAAACCCTGAAACCCAAATTGAAATCAACATGAATGGTAAAATGCTCAAAATTATATCCCTGAAAACAAGACTCTAAATGAGATGTTTGTCACAAACCGCCGTCAATAAAACAAAATAATCTCCCCAGGTATACCAATGATTTAAAAAAATCAGAGTATTATGTCAATACTTTAGTATTTCCCACCATATTAAAACTCTCAAACTACCTCCATAGCAAAATAATATTCCGAAATCTTCAAAGTAGTCAACTCCAAAACAACAGGGTTTCACATAAACACCCATATTTCTCAATAGTCTAAACTATATAAAACTAGCTAAGAAGCACCTAAATCTCACATAGCTGATCCCACCTCCGAAAACTCAGATGTCACCGAAGCCTTCACATCCCCTTTCGGTGCTATTACAAATTTCTCTAACACAAATTTGTCAAAAGTGTAACACCCCCAAAACCGCCAAGCCGGAAGTCCGAAAAGGCCGACCCGGTAGCCCAGGGATGTCACTCCGTACCCGAGATTAAACCCGGATACAAGGAGATTTTATAACAGAATATCCAAACCAAATCCATAAAAAAATTTAATTGAAACTTTAAAACTTGTCTCGCCACAAATACGGGCATTATTCCAATCTAAAATTCAACTAAATAAAAAAATTCTAGATGTGAAATTTAAATTACTAGAGTGATGTGTCTCGAAACAAAACCTGTGGTGCAGAAACAAAAAGAAACACCACAGTTTCCAAAATCAGCTGAAAATACTGAGTAAGCAACACCCAAGCATGTAAATAGATTATGAAGCAGTAAAAAAACAACACATGAGTTTGAAGAGTAAAGAATTTGAGTAAGAGTATAAGTATGAAATAAGAATTCACAAATATTTTCCTTTATCACTTCACTTGTGGGGAAACATTCCCAAACTTCCTCATTTGTCCAATCGGGACTTCCAATTCTCAATCATAAAGGTTCATCATTCAGAAAACATATATTACCATGTTGACACGGGGAAGATCTACTAATAACTGGCTACCAGACCATAAGTGTCGACACCCCCCTAAGACTTCTTGCGGCCAGAGAGGTAAGTACTGGAGCGAACTCGGGGCTGTTGCGACCGAGCAAAATAAATAAAGTGGGTCGAGAGACGTAATCCACATCGACCAAAGCTCAAAATATTGATCCCCGGTACAACTATTCCACTTTACGTATTTACGTCTTATTAATCATGTGATAGTTGTGATAGAATCACATTTATAAAATCAGTAAACTTTCTCAAATAAACAGTTCACGTAGATATTCCAATTTTGAGACAATAAATCACAAAAGCAGTTTAGACACGAAAGAAGATATGGGCGCTAGGCCTGGCATGTTTACTTACCTTGAATCTCAAACAAAAGCAAATCGCTTCCTAGTAACACTCGACGTATCCTTCGTCAACGAAATTGTCGCCTACAAGTTTAATAATATCCTAATCAACACATTGCACACAAAGTCCTATAGGTAAAAGAAATAAATACCTTACTAACTCTCCCCAACCCTTGCTAAGGTGAACAACATCTTTTATAATAAAATACGCTTCTATAAAGCTAACGTGTATTATTTTTAAAAACATACTATGCTATAATTATATAAATATAACTTATAGGATTAGATAAAATATCCCTTTTTATTATTTAGGGTAGAGAAGCATATTATTTTACCCCAAAAACACTTTTAATTCAAATAGTAGTTTCTCCCAACCAAACAAGCCTTAGTAGAGAATAAATTATAAACTAACTAACTTTTATTTAAAAGAAATAACAAATCTATTTGAAGAAAATAACTTATTCTAATTTGTAATAAACTTACAAAAATAAATAGGAAGAATATACTTTTATTTTTTAATAAAGATGAGTAAAAAAAAAAAATGAATGTCTCTAGTGAGACTTGAACCCAAGACCAAATTCTCAAACCCACCAAGCTTTAAGTACTAACATTTAACCACTGGGCCAGAACCCCGCTTGTTGTCTCCTTCCAACTACTATTATTAAATAACTAACCAAATAAACTAATGAGAAAACAAAACAATAAAACAAAAACAGAGAGATGAAGAAGAAGAACGGGTTTGTACCCGAATGATGATGACGCCGACGGTGGCGGACCGCGGGCAGCGGCGACGGTCGCCGGCGTGAACGACGGCGACGGGGCAGGCGGGCGGCGGCCTTTGGCGGCGACGGCGGCGCCGGGGAGAGAGAGAGAGAGAGAGAGAGAGAGAGAGAGAGAGAGCTCTAGGGTGAGGGAGATTGAAGGAGAGATTGAGAGGTTGAGGGATTGAGATTGTGGGTTTAAAATCTGAGAATTGATGGGTTTATATAGGTAGAGAGGTGAAGAATTTAACCTCCATGAGGAAACCCACTTTGAAAATTTTGGTTTTGAATCGAGACAAAAAATTGGCGAAATTGGGTTGCTTGATGCTAAATTATCGAGCCTCGATGAGTTTAAATCTAATTGGGAGTGATTTGGGACAAACATCAACGAATTTGGTGAAGATTCGGAGTGGTAATGGTGGTGTTCGGGTTGGAGATGATCTTCTTCCTCCATGGGAGAGTTTGAGGAAGAAGATGACTAAATTTTAAGGTAAAGACACTTTCACCCCCACTGGTTTAGTCATTATACAACTACTATCCCAAGTTCACTTAAAAGGCACACTTTAAGTTAAGAAAAACTACATAAAACCCCCTAATGGTTTATAACATTAAAATTAACTTTCTAAATAATAATAACTAATACCCAAACTTATACTAATGTCATATTAACACAAAATAATATCATAAAAATAATAGTAGCATATTAACACCCAATACTTATAATAATATTATATTTACACTCAATAATTTCATAAAATAACCGTTTCAACATATTAACACTTAATATTATCTAAAAATACCCGTTTCTAAATAACGGGGTATTACATCCTTCCCCACTTAAAGAAAACTTCGTCCTCGAAGTTGAAACCACATTCTAAACGACCCTCAACTAAGAGTCTCCATTCTAGGGTATAACTACTAAATGCAACCTAATATCACACACGATAAGTAACATACTATAACGATGTACTAGAATGACGTACTTAAAATATGAAGGGTTACATCATTCCCCCCTTGGAGAAGTGACGTCCTCGGAACTTAAAATATCTCGTCAAAAAGGAGAGGACGCTTCTTCCTCATACCATCCCTCATTTCACATGTTGCCTCTCAAAGGTATGGTCTATTAGCCATAATCCTACACTATAACCTATTGTATCATTCATACAATACCCTAAAATATAAATAAAAAATGCAATACATGGCATATAATAAAAGCAGCTAATCAAGTAATATAACACATTGATCATCAAACAATTAGTTTCACATGCATTTCCACACAAGCCTAATCCCTAAATATTTAAACACATAATAAACCTATCCAATACTACCCAAATTCCCAACGGCTTGTAAAATTTTAAATTCTTTCCCTATGTCCATTTTAAATTTCCCTACAGGTTTTAGATTTCTCTTTTGGATAACCAGGCTCTGATACCAACTGTAACACCCCCAAAACCGCCAAGCCGGAAGTCCGAAAAGGCCGACCCGGTAGCCCAGGGATGTCACTCCGTACCCGAGATTAAACCCGGATACAAGGAGATTTTATAACAGAATATCCAAACCAAATCCATAAAAAAATTTAATTGAAACTTTAAAACTTGTCTCGCCACAAATACGGGCATTATTCCAATCTAAAATTCAACTAAATAAAAAAATTCTAGATGTGAAATTTAAATTACTAGAGTGATGTGTCTCGATTTTCCCCAAAAGCCATGCTTCCACCTAAACCTGTGGTGCAGAAACAAAAAGAAACACCACAGTTTCCAAAATCAGCTGTAAATACTGAGTAAGCAACACCCAAGCATGTAAATAGATTATGAAGCAGTAAAAAAACAACACATGAGTTTGAAGAGTAAAGAATTTGAGTAAGAGTATAAGTATGAAATAAGAATTCACAAATATTTTCCTTTATCACTTCACTTGTGGGGAAACATTCCCAAACTTCCTCATTTGTCCAATCGGGACTTCCAATTCTCAATCATAAAGGTTCATCATTCAGAAAACATATATTACCATGTTGACACGGGGAAGATCTACTAATAACTGGCTACCAGACCATAAGTGTCGACACCCCCCTAAGACTTCTTGCGGCCAGAGAGGTAAGTACTGGAGCGAACTCGGGGCTGTTGCGACCGAGCAAAATAAATAAAGTGGGTCGAGAGACGTAATCCACATCGACCAAAGCTCAAAATATTGATCCCCGGTACAACTATTCCACTTTACGTATTTACGTCTTATTAATCATGTGATAGTTGTGATAGAATCACATTTATAAAATCAGTAAACTTTCTCAAATAAACAGTTCACGTAGATATTCCAATTTTGAGACAATAAATCACAAAAGCAGTTTAGACACGAAAGAAGATATGGGCGCTAGGCCTGGCATGTTTACTTACCTTGAATCTCAAACAAAAGCAAATCGCTTCCTAGTAACACTCGACGTATCCTTCGTCAACGAAATTGTCGCCTACAAGTTTAATAATATCCTAATCAACACATTGCACACAAAGTCCTATAGGTAAAAGAAATAAATACCTTACTAACTCTCCCCAACCCTTGCTAAGGTGAACAACATCTTTTATAATAAAATACGCTTCTATAAAGCTAACGTGTATTATTTTTAAAAACATACTATGCTATAATTATATAAATATAACTTATAGGATTAGATAAAATATCCCTTTTTATTATTTAGGGTAGAGAAGCATATTATTTTACCCCAAAAACACTTTTAATTCAAATAGTAGTTTCTCCCAACCAAACAAGCCTTAGTAGAGAATAAATTATAAACTAACTAACTTTTATTTAAAAGAAATAACAAATCTATTTGAAGAAAATAACTTATTCTAATTTGTAATAAACTTACAAAAATAAATAGGAAGAATATACTTTTATTTTTTAATAAAGATGAGTAAAAAAAAAAAAATGAATGTCTCTAGTGAGACTTGAACCCAAGACCAAATTCTCAAACCCACCAAGCTTTAAGTACTAACATTTAACCACTGGGCCAGAACCCCGCTTGTTGTCTCCTTCCAACTACTATTATTAAATAACTAACCAAATAAACTAATGAGAAAACAAAACAATAAAACAAAAACAGAGAGATGAAGAAGAAGAACGGGTTTGTACCCGAATGATGATGACGCCGACGGTGGCGGACCGCGGGCAGCGGCGACGGTCGCCGGCGTGAACGACGGCGACGGGGCAGGCGGGCGGCGGCCTTTGGCGGCGACGGCGGCGCCGGGGAGAGAGAGAGAGAGAGAGAGAGAGAGAGAGAGAGCTCTAGGGTGAGGGAGATTGAAGGAGAGATTGAGAGGTTGAGGGATTGAGATTGTGGGTTTAAAATCTGAGAATTGATGGGTTTATATAGGTAGAGAGGTGAAGAATTTAACCTCCATGAGGAAACCCACTTTGAAAATTTTGGTTTTGAATCGAGACAAAAAATTGGCGAAATTGGGTTGCTTGATGCTAAATTATCGAGCCTCGATGAGTTTAAATCTAATTGGAAGTGATTTGGGACAAACATCAACGAATTTGGTGAAGATTCGGAGTGGTAATGGTGGTGTTCGGGTTGGAGATGGTCTTCTTCCTCCATGGGAGAGTTTGAGGAAGAAGATGACTAAATTTTAAGGTAAAGACACTTTCACCCCCACTGGTTTAGTCATTATACAACTACTATCCCAAGTTCACTTAAAAGGCACACTTTAAGTTAAGAAAAACTACATAAAACCCCCTAATGGTTTATAACATTAAAATTAACTTTCTAAATAATAATAACTAATACCCAAACTTATACTAATGTCATATTAACACAAAATAATATCATAAAAATAATAGTAGCATATTAACACCCAATACTTATAATAATATTATATTTACACTCAATAATTTCATAAAATAACCGTTTCAACATATTAACACTTAATATTATCTAAAAATACCCGTTTCTAAATAACGGGGTATTACAAAAAGATTCTTCTATGTAAATATCTCACAAACACATTTCTCTTCTCACCTTCGTCTTGAACATAATATCAGTACACCTTGTTCTTCCTTACTCTAACTTTGTTGCAAAACTCGTAACCGACATATCACGTGGTACTTCATAATTCCTCCCGATGAGGTCATTTATCCTCTTTGCCTGCTCGTATAACCTTTGCTCCAATTTTATTACCTCGTACAATAAATTATTTTGGTCCCTCCTTGGTCGGTTCGACATGAAATTCCTACCTTCACTGTTTAACAAGGAAATTCCTTCTAGTGTTGTATGGAGGTGGTCTATTGTCCTACACTAGGGTCCGGATTTGCTCCGAATATTAACCATACAGTTTTGGTGCAGTTGATGATTAACCGACGTGATTGTTCCACATGTACAGCAATCTGTGAAATTGGGAAAGGAATTTTTTGTATGGATACTTATCCACGCGAATCTCCTCCCACCTCACCTTACGACTCTCATCTTCTCTCTAACTTCAGAACACTTATATTGATCTCCTGCGACCTCTTTGCTCTCCGATAAGCCATGACGGATCACATACCCCTTGTATCGCGGAAATTGAAAGTACGTTTATCTTTTGTTGTGGTTGGGAATATATGTTTCCACTTTCAAGATTTGGAAAAGAAAAGTTCATCGCAAGAGTAAAACTGGATTTGACATACAGATAGATTTGATTTCTTTTTGCCAAAAATTGGTTTGATTGCAAAATGCTGAAAATGGTTTACTCTTGATTTTTGCATGAAACGTCCCAGCTTGGAGGATTAGAAATTGGATTACAAGATGAAATCTGTGAATTTGGGAGAGGAGAGACGATAGAGAGAGAATGATGGTAGAGAGTTCTGGAAGAGAGGGGGACGTACATGAGATGGCGCGTGGATAATTATCACTACAGATCCCACTAACTCTAGTAGCACGAACTCTTGGAAACGTGGAACAATCGCGTCGGTTAATCATCAACCGCACCAAAACTGTATAGCTTGTAACCGTAGCAAATCGAGACCCCCTACACTATAGCCTATTGTATTATTCATAAAATATCATGAAATACAAGTAAACATGAATACATGAAATGCAACGCGCATTTATGCATGTAATGTCACACATTGATCATCAATTACTCAAATGAGCATGCATGTAACACATAGGCTGATCACGTCTCATTTCGTCACCCCTCTTTTAAAATTGGGAAAATGATCAATCGGACAAGAAAAAATTATGAATTTTGGTGTGAAACACCCTCTGATTCTACTTTCACACTCAAGTTGCATAGAGAATACTACAGCTGCTTTCACAGACCACCAGAATAGAAACTTTGACTTTGAAAAGTCTTAAGCTGGCATTAAAGTACTCAAATGAGATATTCTTTCGCCCGGAATTAGCCAAACATGTCTACTAACTGCCATAAAAATTTGAGAACCAAAAAAGATCTGGAAGATAGGTAAAAATGAAAAGTGCTACAGCTAGTCACTTTGTAATTCTGTTACTTCACAACCAACTTTGAAAATTCGTAACTAATTATCAAAAACTGATATGGGGATGAAATTCTTATGGGAGATACCTGGGTATGTCTACTATCTGGGAAAAATTCAGGAAAAAAGTAACTCCAAATTTAAATACGTCTGCTACAACAAAAACCCACTGCTGCGCAGATTCAAGTATTACCAAAAATCATTGTTTTGCGTTCTAACTCCATGAACGCTTTCTATACACTTAATCAACGATAACAAAACACATGAAAATCTTAATTCATCAAATCATACTCCAAAATAAGAGAACTAAATTTATTAATCTCCCAAATCGGGTCCTCAAAACACGAGCATTATTCCTCATTCTTAAATCAAAACGCTAAGAATTTAACTCTAGCCCAAAAGTGGCTATTCAAAGATTATTCAAGAAACCTCAAAATATTGTTTGGCATTAGACCTGGCAAAATGGACGGGTCGGTCAGATTTGGGTTGGGTTTATATGAGTTGGTTTTAATTGAAGCATTACCTAATTAAGCCCATACTTCTATTGGTTTTTTTTGGGCTAAATTTCATGGGCCTGGTTATTAGTGGGTAGTCCCAATTAAACCCAATCTGGACAATATAAGTTGTTAATATGGTCAAGCCCAACCACAATCTTTATTAGAAAGCCTAACTTTTTTTTCGTAAAAAAAAAAGCCCAGCTCTCTAAACCTAGTCATACTTGAATTTACCATAATAACCCTGAAATGTCATTTGTTGTGTCCTCATGCCTCATCGTTGAACAAGATTTTCCTCCTGGCAGTGCACAGCGCTGTTACTATCGCCGACCACGCAGCTGCCAAGCTTCCGTCGCCGTCGTGATGCCGCCGTCGTTGTGCTTCAGCCACCGTCGTCCTCCACCCCCACCGCATATCTGAAGACATCCACCAAATCCGGCAACAAACTCCATTTCGATCTGAATTCTGGGCAAGTTTGGTAGCTGCTAGCAAGCACAAGAAGCTCCAGAAGCTCAAGAGAAAAACAAGCAAGAACAATTGAATACCCGATTTCCGGCGGCCATGGCTTTTTCCGGCGGCCATTCCGACGATCCTCCCACTTTTTGACGATTTATAGCACAATATCGGTACCATCGAGCTCGCGTGTTCTTCAGGATCACATAAATGAAGATTATAACCACCGAATTACAGTGCACAAAGATAAATTGCTCAAAATCGAAGCTAGGGCTCTTACCCTCCCATATCCGATTCTGACTTCAGTGTCGCTTGGTTCGAGAAATTGGGCGAGGCCTTTTGTTCTCCATGCCTTCGAGACCTCTCTATTATAACAGCTTTTCATTTGGAGTGGCAGTGGTGGTGGTTGTAGTGGCGGCGGTGGTGGTTGTAGTGGCGGTGGTGATGTTGTGGTGGTTGTTTTGGCCACAAAAATGATTTTTCTTATTTTCATACTTTTTTTTTATTTTCTTTTTTTATTTCATGTTCAAGGGTACAATAGTCTTTTGGGATGAACACTATTTCTAATTGGAGTCTTATTGGTGTCCACGACAAATACCCACCTTACCCATCTACATTCTGGTCTTAAATAGGTATAACTAATTAATCCCATTTATTAAATAGTCAGGACCCGCTCCATTTATTAGCCGGTTAAGTGGTCTAACCCAATGGGTAAATACCCATTTTGCCAGGTCTATTTGGCATCATCCTTATTCAAAACAAAATAAAACTTCAAATTGTATCAATGTCTAGGAAATCAAAGGATTATATCATGCCTAATCTTCGTCTTCGTCGCTCTCATCCAATTCCTCATCTTCATCGGGGTCTTCCTCGACATCCTCACCCTCACTTGGGTCTTCTTCACTTTCAGTATACTCCATGGGGTCTTCTTCAATCTCAGGGTATTCATCGATATCTTTCATTGGATCCTCTTCGACCTCCTCATCGTCACTAGAGTCTATAATAATCACCTATTTGGCTTCAATAGGATTCACCTCAATAACCGTGTAACCTTGCCACTTTACATGAACCTCCATTAACAACTTGCATATGAAGTCGGCGCTGTCCCTCCATTCACCTTGGTAGAGGTACTCCCTAGCATTCATTCAGTTGTAGCTGTCCATGATGTTTCTATACTTTGCTATTATGTCTCCAAATAAAGGCCCCATGGGAAGTGCCTTCACCATACAATAAGCCTGAAACGCAGGATTCCGGTACCGAGGAAACTGTAAATCCACGAACCTTTGCTCACAAAACTGAATGATGTGATCACGAAACGCCGGAAAATCCTCACCCTCAACCCATGGTGTCACAATCGGGTGCTTCTCGACGGGCAATACACGTTTCCTAGGGGTCGTTTTGGTTCTAGCCATCTACAAAAGAAAACAACTTCATAAGTCTCTTACTCCACAAAGTATATAATGTAAATAAAATTACTACTCTCATGAAATAAACACTTATTTCCAAACTTAAATTTTATAACCACAAGAATTTTGAAATCAACTCCCAACCTTTGATCACCCAAACAGTAGACTTCTAACCCGACTCCAATGAAACGTCTCAAAATCTAGTCACATAGAATCTCGGGTAGGCCAAAGTTCTTAGTTAGGGGTGGGTGGGTGGGTGGGCGTACTTGCCTTCTATCCTATTTTTTCTAAGCATTTACACCCATAATTGTCCTAGAAATACTACCCAAATCCCCAACGGCTTGTCAAATTTTAATCACTTTGCCTATGTTCATTTTAGTTACCCTAACAAGTTTTGTTTTCCTTTTTGGATAACCTGGCTCTAATACCACCTGTAACACCCCCAAAATGACCAAGCCGGAGGCCCGGGGGTGTCACTCCGTACCTGAGACTAACCCGGATACAAGGACATTAAAAGATGGTTCTCAAGCAATATCCAATAAAAATAATTAACCAAGCATTAATACAGTTCGATTATTCTTGCCTCAAACGCGGGCATAAAACAACTAAGTGTATTAAATACTAGAAGAGTTCCAAAATCTAAAATGAACGAATAAAACATCGGTGATGAAGCGCGTCCCCCACTATGCCAAATACTCACCACCTGGACCTGTGGTGCAAAAATAAAAGAAACACCACAGTACAAAAATCAGCATAAAAATACTGGCAAGCAAACACCCAAGCATGTAAAATGATGATGAGGCAGTTATAAAAATCAATGACCACTTTTGCGAGTAGGAGTTTATCATTAAACACAGCGGAAGTTGAATTTGACACTTGTAAGAAACATGAGAGTTTACAGTTCGCAAATTCGAGTTCAATGCTCAAGTTGGGAAATCCCAAATTCCATACTCATTCTTTTTCCCATTAATAACCATTAAATTCAAAAGATCAGAATTTCAATTAGTTGATACGGGGGAAGAACCAACCACTTCGCAAGCATCCAAGACTTTAAGTGTCGACACCCCCTTGCAGACTTCTTGCGGTCAGAAGGGTGAGTACTAGGAGCGATCCGGGGCCTTGCAACCGGATTAAATACGATTAATTGGCCGGGTATAACCCGACCAAGCCCAATAGTAACCATGAGACAATCCTGCACAACTCTTCCCCTTCACGTTATCGTGAATTGTTAACTTATTATGTTATTTTCAAGAAAAGCAGTTACAAGTTAAAATGGGATGTTTAACTGATACATAAACACATAGCACGTAATCCATTTTGAGACATGTAGAAAAGAAATCAGTTGACACGAAGGGAGTTAGGCACACTAGGCCTGACATGTTTACTCACCTCGTTTGCAAGCGATTACGGCGACTCAATCGTAGTACTCAACGTACGCGTCGTCGGTGAATTCGTCGCCTACAAGTTAACAATACTCTAATTAAATTACAATTTCTTAATAATAAGAATACTAAGCTATATTATATGCACATGACACGCAACGGTTTAGGGTTCTAAAACCAACCCAACATCCCACTTATTTCATACTTCAAAACCAATCCCAAAACCTTATTCCAAAATCCTATAACCTAAAGTATACATAACTTATCTTAACTCCACCAATTTATTACTCCAGTTTCCCAAATAGATCATGGCTCAAAAACAGTTCCATTGGATTCAAAACATTCGAAATAATAAGTTTAGCCACAAACAGATCTTAATTTCGATTCCTGAATCAAAAGATATGCTCGTTTCAAATTTCCAATTCCCCTCAAAATACCCATACGGGAAATAACAATTTCCATGAAACTTTTGCCCCAAGCATCTAGTTCATCCTACATTCATACTAAACCTAATACAACATGAATACCCACATCAAACAAGTGGTAATTACTAACTAATCCTATTGTTTCAGCTTGATTTAACCCCTTACATAATGATTAGAGATGTTCTACATGGTGAAAACGGGAATCAAAGTGAGCACAACAAATCTGAAATTAACGAGTAACTTATTACTTACGTGAGATGTGAGAGATTCGAGTGATTGAGTGACGAAGATGAAGATGTTGGCGGCAAATCAAGGGTTGTCGGAAAAAAAATATACATCAACAATCATGGAGGAAGAAGAAGAAGATGAAAAAAAAACGCAGGAAGAGAAGGAGAAGAAGAAGGCACGGGCAGAGAAGGAGAAGGAGAAGGAAAGAGAGGGAGAGAGAGAGAGAGAGAGAGACACGAACCTGAGAGAGAGAGAGAGGCGGCGGTGGTTGTGATGCCGCTGCTGCTTCTGTTGCCGTGAGGGAGAGAGACGACCAAAGAGGGAGAGTGTAACACCCCCAAATTGGCTAAGCCGGAAACCCAGGGGTGTCACTCCGTACCAGGGGTTAAACCCGAATACAAAGAGGTTTTACAACAGAAAATCCAAACCAAATACATAAAAATATTTAATTAAAACTTAAAAATTGTCTTGCCACAAATATGGGCATTATTCCAAATCTAAAATTTAAACTACTATCAAATGTTCAAATAAAACTAAATGTAAATGATACTACTATCGTGAGTCGCGTTTTTCCCTCGGACCAAGCTCCCATCTAACCTGTGGTGCAGAAAACAAAAAGAGAACACCACAGTTCCAAAAGTCAGCGGAAATACAGAGCAAGTAACACCCAAGCATGTAAACGATTATGAAGCAATTTACAAATGATGAAGTAATTTGTAGAAGTTTAAATAATATCAAGTGGTAACAAAAGCTTTGACACTTATGAGAAATAAAGAGATATTTCAATTCCATTCTTCGTATCAGGGGATTCCAAATTCACATTCTTTCCAGAAGATCCGAAATCCATGTTATTAGCTTGTTGATACGGGGAAAACCAACCAACCATTTCGCAAGCATCCAAGACCTTAAGTGTCGGCACCCCCTTACAGACTTCTTGCGGCCAGAAGAGTGAGTACAAGGAGCTATCCGGGGACTTGCAACCGGATTAAATAAATTAAATTGGACGAGAGACCTAAGTCAACACGCCCAATGCCAATAGTAACCATACAACAATAATCATCCCCGTACAACTCTTTCACTTTACGTTATCATTGATTATTAGATTGCACTGATATTTTTAGAGAACATTTCAATTCGAAACAAGTATTCAAGTAGCACATATTTTGCATAAAATCATTTTGAGACAAGTAGGAATGAAAACAATTGACACGAAAAGAGGAATGGGCGCTAGGCCTGGCATGTTTACTTACCTCAACAAATAGCAATCACAGCAAATCAATCGTAGTATTCGACGTATCCTTCGTCGGAGAATTCGTTTCCTACAATTCGATAATATTCTAATTAATTATCGCTAAAACACAAATACAAACAAGTCCTATATGCAATGCAAGTGTAACCCCCCGTATTATTTCCCCAAACTTTAATAATAATATTCCTCCTATTTCAACACAATATTTAATGTATATTGATTACTATTATAAAACATAACTTACAACATTATCTAATTTTTACTACTATAAAGCAAAACCCAAAAGTATTATTTTTCAAAAGATTAACCTTTAAACAAGAAAATAATCTTCCTAAATAAATAATTCTCAAGTGTTTTAATAAGGCTTTCAACGCCCCCAAAACTTCTCTTTCAAATTTTGAGTGTAGAGTAGTAAAAAAAATAGTTGTTAGCTATGAGTTTCAAACCCCAGACCAACCTCAACATTAACAGCCACCTTAACCACTAGGGCACTGCCCCACTTGTTATTTTTACCCAGATAGTATTGTTATGTATTAACAGTTCACTAATGCTTAAATAAAAAAGAAAGAAAGAAACAAACTGAAGAACAGAGACGGGTTGTCTCTTACCCGAACAGAGAGAACGACGGTGACGATGGTGAGACTGGGCGGCGGCGAAGACGGAAGACGGCGGTGACTCACGGTGCGAGGCCGACGGTGGAGCGACGGGGAGGACGCCGGAGAGGGTGGCGGCGTCAGACAGGGGCGGTCGGCGGTCGGGTTCGGTTCTCCGGACCCGGCTGGGTTTTTGTTTGGCGATTCGAACGGGAGAGAGAGCACGAGCGAGAGAGAGAGGTTTGGGTGTGGGTTTTTGTTCTGGGTTTGATGGGGTTTAAATAGGGTGAGAGGTGAGAAATCCGGCGAGGATTAGGAGTTCATCGGAAAATTCTTCGATTCTGAATCGGGTCACGATTTCGGCAAAATTGGGTTTCTTGGAGCTAAATACTCGAGCTATGACAACTTTGAATCGAATTGCGACGAAATTTGGGGAGTTTTGGCGGCGAAATTGCCGCTGGTGGCATTCGGGTCGGAGAGGGGAGCGTGAGGACTCTCGTGTTACCACCAGGAGAGGAAGAAGATGATACTTATGGGTAAAAGACACTTTCACCCCCCTTAGTTAGTTAAAAGACAATTTTTACCCACCTGAATTAGATTAAAGGCTTTAACTAAGTTACGAAAAAGACACTAAAGCCCCCTAAAGCTTGTTACAATAAAATGTAACCTTTAAATAATTAAACTAAGACCCATAACTTATACTAACATTATTTTAACACCTAATATGGTTATAAAATACCCGTTTTAATAAACTAAAACTTAATATTTGTTAAAAATACCCATTTCTAAATAACGGGGTATTTCATCCTTCCCCCTTAAAGAAAACTTCGTCCTCGAAGTGTAAACCAAATTCTAAACAACATTAAGGTATGAGTCTCCACTCTAGGGTATAACTACTAATGACTACTAAATGCAAAATTAAGGTAATGTACGATATGCAATATGCTATAAGGGTAACTTAAAATAACGTATCTAAAAACCGAAGGATTACAGAGAGAGTGAACGTGAGGGAGAGAGGAAGAGAGATTGCGTGAGGGTTTTTGATAATTTTGAATGAAAATATTTGATTTCATCCGATTGATGAGATGAAATCACGTCTGTTGTGATTTTTGGGTCAAAAATCATATCAAACTGAGAGGAAAAGACACTTTTCCACCATTAGTTTAGGTAATAGGACAACTACCTCCCCCAACTTAATTAAATGCACTAATAACTTTAGATAAAAGACACAAGGACCCCCAATTGCTAGCAAAGCTTTACAAATGACTCCCAACACTTAGATTTCACTCCCAACACATATAATAATATCACAAATACCCAAAATACCCATAGTCACATGTCACAAATACCCAAAGTACCCATATTCGAATATCACGAATACCCAAAATACCCTTAGTCACAAAATGGGGTATTCCAATTCAACTAAGTCAAATTCACGTGATTGTCTTGATCCAAATAAGTAAACCAAGTATTTAATGCTGACTAGGTTGTCTCTTGCCTTGGATACTAGCTAAAGTAGTATGGTAGTATATGTATAGTTTTAACTTCTCAACACAAAACAACCTCCAACATCTACCACGAATGTTACACTATGAAGATGGTCTGCTAGGCTACATGAGAAAGCGTGTGTATCTTGAGTGATTAGCGAGCCATTGCGCGCTGTTAGGTTGTAGTATCTTTGGTTATTTTAGTACAATTGAGTCAATGAAGATATCCCAAAAAAATTGTGAATCTCAGCATCATCATGAGCAACAATTTTTTGTGACAAAGATTGAGGGAAGGGGCAGTGGCAAAACATTAAGCATAATAGTATATGTAATTTCTCGAATTTAACTGGCTAGAGATAAAAAAAAAAAAATTAAAATGGCATATAGGTGTAAAAGAAAATGCATGCAATGGAAGATCGAACAAATGTTTCAATACTAAAACATACAAAAGATCTTTAGAGAGGCTAACCAATATCGTATGTGTTCTAATGAGAATAAAATGAAAATATTTTATCACAACCATATTCTTTCTATTCACGAATAAAAAGGAACACATGTAATATAAATGAGCAACAATTCATAATGGAAAAACGAAATCCAAATGTTATCCCACACAATAGACCATATTCATCCAAAGTGATTAGCATCCCATGGAATTTGATATCACAATTAGCAATGCTAGAAAGTCAAATTATCAAAAACCAAAAACGATGATTTTTTTTTTTTTTTTTTTTTTTTTTTTGTCGAAAGGGAAAATTTCATTTACTCTGTAAGCCAATATTGTTTCCTTCTTCCTCTATTACGCTGTTTTACTTGGAATCTTATCTTCTTAACATAAACTCTCATGTTTATACATCTTAACAAGAGTATCGGCTGTTATATTAGTTGATCTTGAAACTTATACAAATCTTCCTTTAAGAGAGGGAAGCATTACTCTGATATCTTCAACATTGGTGGCTATCTCCCAGCATAGATTGAAACCTTTGAAGCAATCTGCCAATGGTGGCTATCTCCCAGCATAGATTGATACATTTTTTTTATCCAAATAACAAAAAATAATGATCTAACATTCACAAGAGGCATGCTAATCAATGCTGTCAAGGCTGAAACACACTGAAGATAAGAACGACATGAACCAAAATGACAAGGGAAAATTTACATGAGTCAAAAATTATATCAACATTCCGCACATCTTCACCACCAATCATAAACACGACATGCATACTATTCATTTAGCACTCTTGCAAGACACCACTTAGCACAAGCATTCTGACAAGCTTGGTACTACGCAATAGAAAAATATCAGTGAAAGAAAAAATGTATGATAGAATGCCGATAATGTATCATAACTCCAAGAGCTACAACAAACCGAATAAAACCCAGCCAAGTTTGTCAATTAAACAAAGATGAACCGATTCAGAGATTCCAAGATTAATTGGTACATGGTTTTTTTATGGATACAAATAATTTGGTCCAACGGAAGGCTTCCTTAAATAAAACAATTGTCATCTGGGTTAGCATAGCTACTAAACCAACACTAGATTCTCAACATGTCTGAGAAGTACCATCAAATTCAATATGATAAACATCTTAGTGACTTCGACTTAAAGCAGAAAAGAACCGGTGCACAGATACTTGCCTCAGAGTATCAAGGGCATCTCTAGTGAGTTGGTAAAGGTCGTCCTCCAAGCCAGACTCTTCAGCAGGTTCTCTCAAGCGTGCATCCCTTTCGCTAACCGGCCGGCCTTCTTTCAATAAAACAAGGCTCTCCTTATATTTATCGACATAAAATGAATCACTGGTACCACAAACTCCAATGTTCTTGCACATTCTGGTCCTTTGGTTGTACGATAATAGTTTTCCGCCTGTTGCAGCCAACAATATATCACCATCTTGCCGAAGACTCAACACCATTCCCAATCTTCCATCCAATCTTCCAACTAGGTCTACATTAAATTGATTACTCCATGCTTGGTCATTTCCATATTCTTTCATTACCCATATAGAACAACTATTTGACCACATCCGCATCCGTAAATCATATCGAAAAACTGTGAGAAACCCTCCAAACATAGCAATAGTCAAATTCAAAGGAGATATAGCCCTTAAGGATTTAGGCAAATTCAGCTCACCAAACTCCTCCTTATGAAAGTCAAACGACATAATCAAACTTCGGAAAGATCTAACTCCATTCTCCTCATTGATATGGTAAGCAATCCAATGACAAACCCCATTGATATGAGCACACGACCAAAATTTATCCAAGATACAATATGGAATTGCAGCTTGAACTTTTCTCCAACCACGCCAACCTACTTCATAAACTTCAGCTCCTGAGGATACTGAAAAACCACCTTGGCGAATATACCTCAAGTTCACAACCTTGAGGCCATTAGTCTTGGAAACAATCCCAAACCCATAAACACAGACCTCATTATCACCATTGTTCTCATTTCTGCTACATTGACCTGGAACACTCAAGTATCTCCTAATGGAAGGGTTCCACAATATAATTCTATTGGCGTACCTTGACATGTCATCATTAGATAAACACACTATACCATTACAGGAACCCACAATCCTAAAGCAATATCTTGAATGACCCTTAAAAGGGAATTCTATTTCTTGAAAATTCTCTTCAAACCTATCATTATCGGAATGAATAGAGTATATTTCACTTTTGCGATATGGAGAGTAACGCCTTACCAATGTTTCAGCGCTATCGGTGAAATCAGAGATGGCGCTTCGATTCAGGTGCAGAGTGATGAAATTGGAGCTTGAGATGAGAGAATCCCATTTCTTGCTAACACATCTGAAACGCATCAACGTCTTCACCGGTAGCCATTTAAGGATCTCTGCGACAAGCTCGATGGGGATGTAGTCGGACATCTGAGAGAGAATTGGATGAAATCTTTGTTGTGAACGAGGAAGAAGAAAAACCCAGATTGTTCTCACAAAGAGAAGATTTTCAGAAGCTGGTCGGCCATGAATCTGATACCATGAACGAATGTAGAGAGAGAAATTGGTAATGTTAGATTATTTGCAGGATCTCATACAAGAAATCAAAACACCAGTTATAATATTACATTAATTAAAAGACATACCGTTTGATCCAGCCATATTCGTAGCCGTCAATTCTCCTCGAATTTAGAAAAGTTAGAGCGCCGGATCTTCCCCTCCTACTCCCACTCTTTGTTTTTTTTCGATAGGGCTAACAATCCCTCAGCTAGTCTTATTTATAAGAGCTGGCTAGGGTTTTTGGGAGTGGAGAGAGGACCGGACCTAATAATAAACACTCATTTTGGGCCCTCCTATCAAGGAGCCCAAATGACCAATCAGCCCACACTTTCATACCACACTAATAAAAACACTAGGATGCACCCTGGCCCAAACACATGATCACAAAAGTATTGGACTCGTACCGGTGAATTACTTGAATCACTTTCAACCCGTTTTATAAAACTGAAAGACAATTATTGGCAGCCCAAATAACTAGTTTAAAATATTTTTTCTTACAGGTTGACCATAAACACAATCTTGGGCTAAACCACGGTTAACATAAATACACACAGGTCTCGCATTAAACTGAAATTTAGAGTATACCATTTTCCACACCAATTTTTTCCCCAAGCCACCACTGATCATTAGTGGGAGGGATTTAATTGCCTTCCAAAAAACATTATGTCTATAACTGTGCATGTTTACATTCATTCAAAACACGTAACCCATTAGTTTCAAAATATAGTTGCTCTACTGTATTTTTTTGATTAAAAGTAGGCTAAATTGCACCGGAGGTACCCAAAGTTTGCCAAAACGAGCAAGTAGGTACCCAAATTTCAAAATCGAGCACCACATGTCTCAAATTTTGGATTTTCGAGCAAGTAGGTACCCTTCCGTTAACTTCCCGTTAACTTTGGACGGAAAATTATAAAAAGACTTTTGTACACCTTATTTTCACCTTCAATTTTTGTTTTTAAAATACAAGTTTTACTAAAGATCTAAAAAAGAAAAAAAAAATAATTTAATTATTTGAAATATGTAAGATAATACAATATATTTTATCAAAATTATATATTTTTACATCATTTCAAGATATGAAATATGTTTTTATTTACACATATCCGTCAATCTTAAAGTCTTTAATCTTTTATTAGTGTTTAAAACGAATCTCAAATTTCGTGTATTTTTTAAGAAACACATAAAGTATCTTTGTACATTTTATACAATAGTCTCTTTTACATTTGCATTACAAATACAAATCATTACAATAAAAAACTACTCAAGAATGTCTGGTATCAACTATTGTGTAAGTTGTTAAAATGTACAAAGATACTTGTATGTTATTGTTTTATTAATAAATACATGTGAAATTATGAAGTTTTGAGATTTTTTTTAAAACATGTTAAAGAAAAGTTAAAGACTTTAAGATCGACGGATATATGTTAGTGAAAACATTTTTCATATTTTGAAATGATGTAAAAATATGTAATTTTGATGAAATATATTGCATTCTCTTACATATATGAAATTATTAAATAAATGTTGTTGATTTTTTTTTAGTTTTTTAGTAAAACTTGTATTTTAACAAAAAACTATGAGGTGAAAATAAGGGGTACAGAAGTCGTTTTATAATTTTCCGTCCAAAGTTAACGGAAAGTTAATGGAAGGGTACCTACTTGCTCGAAAATCTAAAGTTTGAGACATGTGGTGCTCGATTTTGAAATTTAGATACCTACTTGTTCGTTTTGATAAACTTTGGGTACTTTCGGTGCAATTTAGCCTTAAAAGTAATGTGTTAAAAAGCACAACCCTTTTCAAATAGGGGTTGTTCATAAAATGTCCCTTTGGCGACAGAGAAATACTAAATAATTATGTTCATGATAAATTGCAAATTGGATGGCGGCATCGAAATTGGATAGGCTTCATTTTGATGTTGGGCCTATCAGTTTTGACACCCCCCCCCCCCCACCCCATATTGGGATTTTCCAAGATGTTAGTCCAATAGTCAATTTTAGTTTGTTATGTCTTGTTTGGGTCACTTTAGTTTGTTATTCTGCTTCATAAGCTTCTTAATTTCCTTAGCCTAATACATCATCTATATGTCTTTAATTATATACATACATTCCGCTGCGGCGATGAACACATATCTTTGCACTGTATCCGAGATCTACTCTACTCAAAATAACCCGTTTTGAACAGGTGGTAGAGGTGTCAACAGGGCCGGGCCAAGCCCGACAAAGGGATCAGGTTTCAGCAGGTTGGGGTCGGGCTGGGGCAAGTTAGGGCCCAGGTTGGGGGGTTTCAGAGAGTAGGGGAGGGCGGGCTGATTAGGTACCAGAGGGGGGCAGGCTAGGTCCGGTTAATCTCCTCCAAGCACAGACCGGTCAACACATCTGGGGGGAGGGGGGATTTGGGACCACGCCGGGGTTGCTCTATGGGGTGGGTTGCCGGTTCACAAACCCCATTGACACCTCTAAATTATGTAGGTGGCTCACCTTTTCTCAGATCACAACCAACCATCTTTGCTTGAGTGGTTCTTGTGGTCGAATCCAAAGTATCACAGCCCGCAAAACTATATCTTCTTGGAACTGCCGTCCTACGGTCAACGGGTGGTCATTGCCCACCTAACCACCACCGGTTGGCAAGGATATACGGTGGTGAACCGTCGTCCTGCCGCCACATCAATGACAATTTCAGCAAGTTATTTAGATTCTTGGAATACCCGTGGATTGGCATGAACATCATTATCAGTAATTTTCATATTTACATTCGCTGCACAACAGTTAAAACAACTGCAGATTGTTCCATAATACCTGAAATTCACAAAGGTCTACCGCATCTTCCAGGTCTTCATCCGTGTCGATTCCACTGAAACAGAATACGCAAAGCACAACTTTAAGTGCAGCTATATACACACTTCCTTGAGTAAATCAAAAGGGGCTAGACATGAAAAAATAGAAAAGGGCCTAGAGGGTAAGAGAAAAAGCATGAAATGAAGATCAAACAGAAGTAATCACATATCAGAAACAGCAGAAAACCTTCAGAGAGGGTAACCAATCCTTCATGTATCAAAATCCAGTATCAGATCATGGTTTCTCTCTGTTCCTCAAACATGCAGATCCCAATATAACATCAGTTCTAAGTGAAACATAAGACAGGTGAGTTCCGTCGAAAATTAAACAAAAACAATAACTTCATAATAAGCTAAGAATGACATGAACCAGAAAGACAAGATGGACATTTACTGGAGTCAAATGTTGCAACAACATTCCACACATCTTTACTAACAATCATAAACAACATTGGCAAACATTCATTAAGAACTTCTGCCAGATGCATTTAGCACAGGCATTCTGAAGAACATAAAACCCAGTAAAAGATAAATTTAGGAGACAAGTGGCTAGAAAGTATCATAAGAACAAGAGCTATATTAGGCCCTAACCGAAAGAATCCAAACGAGTACGACATTTCAACGGAGGGTTTCCAATGGATGCAAATTTAACGAAAAGATAATGAAACAACTACCTACCATCTAGATTAGCTTAGTTACTAAACCAACACCAGATTCCTAACATGTCTGAGAGGTAACATCCAATACTGGAGGATAAGCATCTTGCTAATCACGACTTAGAGCGGAAAAGAACTAATCAATAGGTAAAATTGCATCATTAGAGCAAAAGGGCATCTCTTGCATCTTGATCATGTTCGTCCTCCGAGCCAGACACTCTGGATCAGATACTCCTGAACGTGCATCTCTTTCACCAACCATACGCCCTACTGCTAGTAAAACAAGTCTTCTACTTATAACTACTGACAATTTTTACCAAAATCAAAGAGGTAGAGCTTTCAAGAGTCACCGCCTTCAAATAGAGCTCTCTCAAACACACAGAAATCACTGAAATCAAATGCCCAATCTTTACCAAAATCAAAGATGTAGAGCTTTCAAAAGTCACCGCCTTCAGCTCTCTGCCACACCAAATTGGCGCAGACACTCATGCTCAACACCACTGAACGACCTCCAAAAACTCTCAAATCTAGGAAATCTTCACTGAATCTTTACACAACTACTTACATGAGACATCCAGCAAACATTAAAGACATTCAAGAAAAGTAGCTAAAAGCTACTTTGGCTTCATCACAGCAATACCAGCATTATGTTGCGGCCGAGCTTGATCATTCTCCAGATTTGATCAAATACTATCTCCCACCTGAAAGACAAAACACAAACATAAAACTAACCAGGTCATCCCAACATAAACAGGAAACTAATCACATATTTGTTGGGAGGTTGGAATATCATAGCAAAAAATAAAATCACAAGCACGCCTCAAGAGACACCAGGTGAATGGGAATTTGAACATCATTCGAAGCTTTTTAGCATGACAGTGAAAAATACGTTGGAATCTCCCTCAATTCCTCATACTGCCACTTCAGAGTCCAAATAGATTCGCTTGTACAACTTTTGGGAGAACCACATCTCTCTCTGCTCTCGGATCTCCTGCACCAGAGCTCTCTGCCCTTTTCTCCACAAGCCATAACCTTCAACCCACATGACCTTGATGGTACTCAATGTGAACCCAAAAGCCCCAATCACCACAAAACTGAACCCAATAGACCCTTTCTTAGGGTACCAATTTGAAACCAATTCTCAAGTCACCACAACCAATTGTTTACTTACCACAAACTTGACCACTGCCTAACCTTGGAAACCCACACCTCAACATCACATGTCTGGTCCAGGAGAGAAAAAAGTATCTTCTTCTTTTGATTTGGCCTACTTGGATGATACGATGTCCATGAACCGAACTTTGAAGAAAATGAATTGGATTTCAGATATGGCTGGTGGCGGGTGTGAGATTGGCGGAGTTGGTTTATTTCAGGGTGATGTTTAGTGGTGAAGGGCCGTGGCGGAGGTCAGGAAGGAAAAAGAGAATAGGAGACAAAATGAGAGAGATGAGGGGAAAAAGGTAGTTATACAGTTCTGTTAGCAAAAATACCCCGTAGGGGCAGTCTTTGTCTTTTTCCACACAACAGGTGATCGTTGCCCCCGGAACCACCACTGGCTGGCAAAGCTATGTAGTTCTGAACCGCCGTCACGCCGCCACATAAATGACAAGTTCAGGTAGTGACTAGGCTGCTAGTAATAGCCATGCTTGAGCTGGGCTGAGCCGGTCATTAGTATCAGGGATATCAATTGCCCTCCAACAGACACTAGGTCTGCAACTGTAGCCCCCCTCATAACCAACTGCAATATGATTCATTTTTACATTTATGTCATAACCAAGTTCAGTTAACACCCTTTTAACAGTCTCAAGCACAACCCCCATCTTGACAGCTTTCCGCCATCTTCCCGCAGTAATAACGCCGGTAAAACCAGTTGAAATCGAAGCACGCAGCCGTACCAAAACCCTAGGTTTGCACTTATGTCACCTGATAATCTCCTATAAAATAGGAGAGACTTGTGCAACTTTTATATAATTACAAATTTGTTTATTAGTATATTGTTCTAGTGTGTGTGTGTAACGAAAACACATATAGCAAATCTTATTTTCCTTTTTTACTTTTGAGTTGCTTTTTAATTTAATGCAATTAGTCCTATAAACTCAGATTTTGGTAATTCTTTTAGTTTAGTTTTTTTTTTTTTTTTTACAGGGCAATGTTAGGGATGAGACATGCATTGAGAAAGTTTGCCTTTTTAGAAAAATATAACTTCATGAGAGAAAGGCGTATGCAGATGTTTTGAAACTCGTATAATCCCCCCAACAAAAAAAAAAAAAAAAAAAAAAAAAAAAAAAAAGAAAAAAGAAAGAAACTACTTCGAGACCAAAAGCCATGGGATTCTCTACTCTTGGGTTATGCAAAAATCTCATCATAGCTATAGTGTAGTACTTGTTGCAGTTCCCCGCAGAAAAGTTTGAAAGTTGAGCATGAAAGAGGAAGCGAAGATATGACAAATTACGATGAAAGAAAGAAGTGATGACAATAGTATAGTAAGCAAGACATTTATAGAACAAAAAAGATGAGAGTGCAACCGTCTCATCCTACAATATCTTTATTTCGCAGCATGACAGAAGAGTTAATTCCACTACAATATATCGTCTTTCCCCGAGTAACACCAGGGTCTATCAATTAGGAGGGGGTCGAGTGTCTTCGCCCGAACTACAAAAGTGTATTTGTCTTTATACCAAACACTAAGGAGGTAAGTCTCTTTACACTTAAAACAATGACAGGTAAACCATAACATATGCAGCTCGCAATTGGCTATTGCATGTTCCATATCTTGATCCTCTCAATTCCACTAAACAGCCATGACCATTTTTTCTCACCGAAAATGGAAAAAAAAATATAAAGCACCAAAACAACGTCGTACATAATCACGGAGAGTTCATCAAATAGTTATTAAAATTTCAGCTAGGGGAAAATGAAAATTTAAAAAATTAAAAAAGATCAATAAATGTGAATAAAAATGAAAATACTTTATCAGACATAGATTCTTTCTATTCACGAATAGAAAGGAAGCATGAAATTGAATGAGCAACGATTCATTGGGGGAAAAAGGAAATTTAACTGCTATCACGACATAACAGCAATCCACACAATAGATCAAATTCCTTCCAAGTGATTAGCATTTTATGGAATATTCAACATCAATGCAGGAAAGTCAAATTATCAAAACCTGAAAACAATGATCTAACATCCACAAGAGGCCTGCTAATCGATGCTGTCAAGATTGAAACATGCTGAAGATAAGAACGACGTGAACCAAATTGACAAGGGGAAAATTTGCAAGAGTCAGATATCAGATCAGCATTCCACACATCTTCACCACCAATCATAAACAAAACAAGCATAATATACACTTAGCATTCCTGGAAGACACATTTAGCACAAGCATTCTGAAGAAGCAAAAACCAGTTTGGCACCACTCAATAGAAAAATATCAGTGAAAGAATGTCTGCAATGTGTCATAACTCCAAGAGCTACGACAAACCGAATAAAATCCAATCAATTTTGTCATTTCAACGGTGAACGATTAATTCATACATTCCAAGATTAATTGATACATGCTTTTTCAACGGATGTAACTTGGTCCAATAGAAGACTTCCAATTTTAACAGAACTTAAATAAAACAACTGCCATCTAAAATAGCTTAGCTACTAACACCAGATTTTCAACATGTCTGAGAAGTATTGTCCAATACAAAAGGATAAACATCTTAGTGACCACGACGTAAAGCACAAAAGAACCGGTCCACGCCTCCACGGATACTTGCATAAGAGACCTCTAGTTAGTTGGTCAAGTTCGACCTCCAAGCCAGTCTCTTTAACACATTCTCCCAAGCATGCATCCCATTCGCAAGTTGTATGACGTTCTTTCAATAAAACAAGGCTCTCCATATATTTATCAACATAAAATGAATCATTGGTACCGGGAACTCAACACCATTCGCAATCTTCCATCCAGGTCAACATTGAAATGGTTACTCCATGCTTGGTCATTTTCACATTCTTTCAATACCCATATAGAACAACTACTTGCCCACATCCCATCCGTTTATCATAACGAAAACTGAAAGAAACCCTATAAACATAGCAACGAACAAATTCAGTGGAGATATAACCCTTAAAGATTGAAGCAAATTCAGGTCACCGAACTCCTCCTTATCAAGGTCAAAGTCAAACGACATAATTTAACTGCGGAAAGATCTAACTCCATTCTCCTTGTAGATATGGTAAGCCATCCAATGACAAACCCCATTGATATGAGCACACGACCAAAATTTATCCAAGATACCATACGGAATTGCAGCTTGAATTTACCTCCACACGCCAACCTACTTTATAAACTTCAGCCCCAAAGGATACTGAAAACCCACCTCGGCAAATATACCTCAAGTTCACAACCTTGAGGCCAGTAGTCTTGGAAACAATCCCAAACCCATAAACACAAACCTCATCATCGCCATTAGTCAATTGGCGTACCCTGACATGTCATCATTAGACAAACACATTATACCATTACAAGAACCCACAATTCTAAAACAATATCTTGATTAACCCTTAAATGGGAATTCAATTTCTTGGGAATTATCTTCAAACATATCATTACCGGAATGAATAGAGTAAATTTCACTTTTGCGATATGGAGAGTAACGCCTAACAAATGTTTCTGCGGTATCGGTGAAATTAGAAATGGCGCTCCGATTCAGGTGCAGAGTGATGAAATCGGAGCTTGAGATGAGAGAATCCCATTTCTTGTTAACACATCTGAAACACATCAATGCCTTCACCAGTAGCCATTTAAGGATCTCTACGACAAGCTCGATGGGGAGGTAGTCGGACATAGGAGAGAGAATTGGATGAGATTGATGGAGAGAACAAGGAAAAAGAGGAACCCAGATTGTTCTTACAGAGAGAAGATTTTATGAAGTTAGTCGGCCATGGTTCTGATACCATGAACGAATGTAGAGACAGAAACGGATTCCACTGAATGGAACCCTAATGGGTTACAAAAATAGCTTTGCAGGTTGACCATAAACCCAACCCCCGACTAAACCATGGTTAACATAATTACATACAAGTTCTCACATTTAAACTGTAAATTAGAGTATACCATTCACATTAAACGGAAAACTGATTTAGTTTAATGTGAGAACTTGTATGTAAATGTGTCAACCATGGTTTAGTCCAGGGTTGGGTTTATGGTCAACTTGCAAAACCATTTTTGGAACTAATTAGGGTTCATTCAGTAGAATCCATTTCTCTCTACATTCGATCATCATATCAAAGCCATGGCTGACTAACTTCTAAAAATCTACTCTCCGTAAGAACAATCAGGGTTCTTCTTCTTCTTCTTCTTCTTCTTCTTCTTCTTCTTCTTCTTCTTCTTCTTCTTCTTCTTCTTCTTCGTTCTCTCCATAGATTTCATCCAATTCTCTCTCCGATGTCCGACTACATCCCTATCGAGCTTGTGGCATAGATCATTTAAATGGTTACCGGTGAAGACATTGATGCGTTTCATATTTGTTAACAAGATATGGGATTCTCTCATCAAAAGCACCGATTTTATCACTCTACACCTGAACCAAAGCCCATTTCTGATTCCACCGATAACGCTGAAACATTGGTAAGGCGATACTCTCCATATCGTAGACGTGAAATTTAATCCGTTAATTTCAATAATGATAGGTTTGAAGAGAATTCCCAAGAAATTGAATTCCCTCTTAAGGGTCAATCAAGATATTGCTTTAGGATTGTGGGTTCCTGTAACTGTATATTTTGTTTGTCTACTGATTAAATGTTAGGGTTGCAGTAGAACTATATTGTGGAACTCTTCCGTTAGGAGATACTTGAGTGCTCCAGGTCAATGTAGCAGAAATGAGAATAATGGCGGTGTTGAGGATTTTGTTTACGCGTTTGGGAATGTTGCCAAGACCAATGGCCTCAAGGTTGTGAGCTTGAGGTACATTCGCCTAGGTGGGTTTTCAGTATCCTCTGGGATTGAAGTTTATGATGTCGGTCGGCTGGATTGGAGGACAATTTGAGCTGCACTTCCATATTGTATCTTGGATAAATTTTGATCTTGTTCTCACATCAAAAGTGTTTTACAGTGGATTGCTTACCATGTCTACAAGGAGAATGAAGTTAGATCTTTCTGCAGTTTAATTATGTCGTCTGGCTTTTGATAAGGAGGAGATCGGTAAGTTGAATTTGCCTCAACCTCTAAGGGGGATATAGCCACTGAATTTGTCCATTGCTATGTTTGGAGGGAATTTTCAGTTTTCCAATATCATCAACAGATGCGGGGGTGGGCAAGTAGTTGTTCTATATGTGAAAGAATATGAAAATGACCAAGCATGGAGTAACCATTTCAATGTTGACCTGGAGGGAAGATTGGGAATGGTGTTGAGTCTTCGGATGGCTATATATTTCTGGCTGGAAGAGATGGAGGACAACTATCTTACAACCAAGACCGGAACGTGCAAGAACACTGGAGTTAGCAGTATCAATGATTTATTTTATGTTGATAACTGTACGGAGAGCCTTGTTTTACAGAAAGGTCGTACAGTTCGCGAAAGGGATGCATGCTTGTAGAATCTTCTGAAGAGTCTGCCTTGGAGGACAAATTTGATCAAAAACTAGAAATGCCCTTGAAACTCCGATGCAAGTATCAGTGGACAGGTTCTTTTCTGCTTTAAGCCGTGGTCACTAAGATGCTTATCCTATCGTATTGAATGGCACTTCTCTCAGACATACTGAGAATGTAGTGTTGGTTTATTAAGTTAACCTAGATGGTAGTTGTTTTATTTAAATGGATGTTATGCCTGTCTTGTTTATGATTGGTGGTGAAGATGTGTGGAATGCTGATCTAATAATTGACTCTTGCAAATTTACCCCTCGTCATTTTGGTTCATGTCGTTCTTATCTTCCGCATGTTTCAGTATTGCAGCATTTGGAATGACATGTGAGGGTACACACCAATAATATAATAATGTGTAACCCTTCAGTTAGGAGATACTTGAGTGTTCCAAGTCAATGCCGTAGAAATGAGAACAATGGCTTGTTGAGATTTCTGTTTTGGGTTTGGGGTTGTATCCAAGACTAATGGCCTCAAGCTTGTGGAATATTAGCAAAGATGATGTTATTCTAGTTCCCTTTCACGTGGTTGGAGGATACTTCAAACTGCGATTCCATATCCCATGGAGGAAACTTTTGGTCTTATGCTTATATCAGTGGGGCTTGTCATTGGATTGCTTACCATGTTTACAAGAAGAATGGAGTTAGATCTTTCTGCAGTATAATTATGTCGTTTGATTTGGTTAATGAGTTTGGTGAGCTGTCTTTTTTTTTTTTTTTTGATTGAGAATTAGGTGAGCTGAATTTGCCTCAACCTTTAAGGGTAATGTCTCCATTGAAGTTGCCCATTGCTATGTTTGGAGGTTCACTTTCAGTTTTTCAATATGATCGACGGACATGGGGAGATAGTTGTTCTATATGGTAATGAAAGAATATGGAAATGACAGTTCTTGGAGTAACCATATCAAAGTTGATCTGGATGGAAGATTGCGCCTGATTTTGAGTCTTTGGCAGAATGGCGATATATTGTTGGCTGCAAGAAATGAAGGACTTCTTTCGTACAACCAAGAGGTCAAACTGAGCAGGAACATTGGGGTTCAAGGGAACTCGGATTCATTCTATGTCGATAACTACATGGAGAGCGTTGTTTTGCTGACAGAAGGGTGTATGATTCGTGAAAGGGATGCATGCTCGGAGGAATTTGATTATGAAGGATCTTGTCCGGTGACGAACATAACCAAGAGAGGTTCTCGATCTTATGCAATTTTTTTTGGTGATTTCTTTTCTCCTAAGAGCCATGATCAGTAACATACTTATCCTCTTGCATTGGATGGTGTAATTGCCAGACATGTTAGGAATCTAGTGCTGGTTTAGTAACTTAGCTAGCCTAGATGAGAGAATTTTAATTGCTTTATGTAACAATTACAGCGTTCTGTTGGCCATGTCATTTGCATTCATTGAAAACCCTATTTCGATACATGTCGAAATCATCGAATTAATTATTCTCCGTTGAAGTGATGAACTTGGTTGGGGTTTTTTCGGCAATGATCTGTTATAGCTGCTGGATTTATGATACATTCTCGATATCTCTATCTTACAAGTTTCCTTCACTGATATTTCGCGATTGTATGGTAGCTAACGGGTTTTATCTTCTTTAGAACGCATGTGCTAAATGTCTTTGGCAACACTTCATAATGAATGTTACGCCGGTGCTGGTTATGATTGTTGGTGAATGTGTGGAATGTTGACACAAAATTTGGCTCCCGTAAAGTCTTTCTAGTTCATTTCATTCTTAGCTTATGAAGTTATTGTTTATCCAACTTTGTCAGAACTTTTGTGGATGATAAATCATTGTTTTTTTTGTATGGTAACTTGACTGTGTGGCATTGCTAATTACGACGTATATTCCATGGAAATGCTAGTCAAATTGAAGGAATTGGATCTATTTCCTTTTTCTGCAATGATATGCTGCAGATTTCTTTGCTGGCTTATAAGGCCATTTCTCCCAAAAAGGTTTCTGCAATTAATATTGCTTGCTCAGCTTCAGCCGACAGACTGAGACTTGATTAGCTGATAATCTATTTCCACCAGCTTCTGTTTTGGTTTAGGCATGGGCTTATCTTGTTTCTTTTCTATGTGATGAGCTATAGGATTGTGTAAAATGTGAATGTGTGATTGTAACAGATGTTATATTGTGAGCTGCATATATGATTAACAGAGAGAAACCATGCCTTTCTTTTTTTGTACCCTCTAGGACTCTAGGCCCTTCCTAATCTTTGTTGTCTAGTCCCTTCTGATTAACTTGAGAGATTATGTATATTACTGCACTTAAAAGTCATGGATTTTGCGTATTTCGTTTTGGTGGAATCGAGAGGAGGTAATCTGAGAGATGCAGAAGACATTTGGGAATTTCAAATGTTATGGCATAAATTACACCCCCCCCCCCCTCTTCCAAAAGAAAAAAGACACACACACACACACACACAGAGATATATATAATATATAAATCCAGTACCATGGCATGGTTTCTCTCTGTTCATCACATATGCAGATCACCATATAACAAATAGTTCAAATGTAACAATATAACATCAGTTACAAGCACACATATGGCCACATTTTACACAAACCAATAGTTCACAACGTAAAAAAAGGAAGGAAAACATCCGTCCTTCTGTAAACAAAAAGAGAAGCTTTTCATTTCAGTTTTGAGGGGATTATCAATCTAAGTCTCATCTGTTGGCTGAAACTGAGACGGCCATATAAATTGCAGAAACCACTGCAGAAAAAGAAATCCAACCTGCAATCACGGGCTCATGAGCAGCCCATGAAATTGATCAAATTCTTTCTAAGTGACTTCCATCTCCATGGAATATTCATTGTCGTAATTAGCAGTGCAGGAAAGTCAAATTTTATATCAAAAACAATTATTTGACATCCACATAGGCATGCTAATCAATGCTGTCAAAATTGAAAGAAGACGGTATTTTCAAGCTTAAAATCAGAATAACATGAACCATAACGACGAGATGAAAATTTACTGGAGCCCAATATTGTATCCACCTTCCACACATCTTTACCAACAATCACATAATCAGTGATATGAGATTCATTAAGAGCTGCGGCAAGAAGAATTTAGCACAGGCATTCAGAAAAAGATAAAAACCAGTTTGCTAGCATATATCGATACAGGGTTTCAAAGATTCCAACATTATCGATACAGGTTTTCATTGGATGCAAATAAGTTGGTGCAATGGAAGGCTAGCTAAGTTATTGAACCAGCACTACATTCCTAAAATGTCTGAGAAGTTACACCCAATACAGACAGAAGGAAAAGCATCTTACTGGTCATGACTTAAAGCAGAAAAGAACCTATTAATATCTAATTGCATGAAAAGATCAATGCCATCCCTCGTATATTGATCACTTTCTTCGTCCGAGGCAGACTCTTCCAAATTAGATTCTCCCAAGCACGCGTCCGTTTCTTGAACAATACGCCCTTCTGTTAGTAAAACAAGGCTCTCCATATAGCTATCGACATAGAATGAGTCCTTAGCGCCGTGAACCCCAGTGCGCTTGAACATTTCGGTCTTTTGGTTGTACGAAAATAGTTCGCCGATTTCTGTAGACAACAATATATCCCCATTTTGCCGCATACCCAACACCCCCAATATTCCATGTAGATCAACTTTGATATGGTAACTCCAAGAACTGTCGTTTCCATATTCTTTCATTACCCATATAGAACAACTATGTGCCCATGTACGTCGATCATATTGTAAAACTGAAAGTGAACCTCCAAACATGGTAATGGACAGCTTCAATGGAGACACAGCCCTTAAAGGTTGAGGCAAATTCAGCTCACCGAACTCCTCATTATCCAAATCAAACGACATAATTAAACTGCGGAAAGATCTAACTTCATTATTCTTGTAAACATGGTAAGCAATCCAATGACAAACCCCATTGATATAAGCATGAGACCAGAAATAATCCAAGACAGGATACGGAATCGCAACTTGGATTCTTCTCCAACCACGTGAACCGACTTCATAAACTTCAACCTCAAAAGGAACCAAGAACTCACCATCCTCTCGATCAATATACCTCAACCTTACAACCTTGAGACCATTAGTCTCGGCAACAACCCCAAACCCAAAAACAGAAACCTCATCAAAGCCATTGGTCTCACTTCTACGTTGACCTTGTACACTCAAGTACCTCCTAATTGAAGGGTTCCACAGCATAATACTATTGGTGCATCCAAACATGCCATCATTAATCAAACACAATATACCATTACAAAACCCCACAATCCTATTGCAATATCTTGACTGATGCTTAAAAGGGAATTCAATTTCTTGGTGATCCTCTTCGAACTTGTCACTATCTGAATGAACAGAATAAATTTCGCTTCTGCGATTCGGAGAGTAATACCTTATCAGTGTTTGGGCATTGTCGCTGGAATCAGGTATGTTCCTTCGATTCAGGTGCAGAGAGACGAAATGTGGGCTTGTGATGAGAGAATCCCATTTTGTGCACACACATCTGAAGCGTAGCAGCGACTTCACTGGTAGCCATTTAAGGATATCTGTGACAACCTCGATTGGGAGATAGTCAGACATCAGGGCAAGAAATTGGATGTTCTTCTCAGAGAGTACGAGGAAGACGGAGCGTACGAGGAGATGAAGGAAATAAGAAGAAGAAAATGAAGATGAAGAAGAAGAGACGGAGAGTACGAGGAAGCAGAAGACGGAGATTACGAGGAGATGAAGGAAGCAGAAGAGATGAAGGAAAAACTCCCCATAAAGAACTTATTATTAAATCTTTGTTTTTATCTAATTTATACTAATGCGAAGAGTACGAATAGATGAAGGAAATACGCCCTATACAGAACGAAATCATTACATCTTTGTTTGTATCTAATTTCCACTTTTGCTTTTTTCTAGTTTGTTCTGTTTTGGCAGCTACGTACTAGCTACTCTTTTATTATTTAGAGGGATTATTAGAGAACCTATAGAAAAAAGAGCTCCAAATTTATGCAAGAATTATTTTATTGCAACTCGTGAGAGCATGGCTACTGAGGTTTTTTTCTTATCTCTTGTGTTCATTTCTACGGCTATCTTTTTTTATCATATTTGTTCTTTCTTCATATTGCGATTTTATAACTTGTTTATTCTTGGGATGTGATAACATGCGGGATTATAATAATATTAAATATATGTAACAGAAACAAAACAATACAATAAACATTCGAAAGGAAAATAAACATGTACCGGAAATTCAAGATGCTGAAGGGAATCCTGTACCTAAATCCTGCAATGGAATGAGAAGATACAAAAACTAACATATAAGTAACAAACAATGCGAACCACCTGAACAAACATTCCACAAATAATCACAAGCAGAAATTACCAGAAAACAATGTGTACGAGGCATCCTTCTGATGCAAATTTGAAAGCTCTGCAAATTTCCACAGCCCCAAGTTATTCCACGCTAAAACAACAGCGATTATACATGGACCAAGAACAACCTGATCTAGCAGAACCTGCATCAGATAATGTATAACGAAATAGGAATGTGCAATGTTTTAAGACGATAACTAAACCTGAGAGGATTATACAAAGCCTTAAGTAATATAGTTTTTATTGATTGTTGCAGCATGCAATGATCAAGATAAGAACCAGGCCCACACAAAAGAAACCCATATGAAGCCATCCGGAAGGCTCCATCATGATTTGAAATGAGGATCGACAAGACATCCTAAGGGATACATGTTGTCGCACAGACTAAACTTCATAAGTCTAACATAGGGATTAGAAATTTAGAATAACAAAGCTAAATGGTAGAGGTGTTGAGATGTCAAGACTACATAATATATTTAACCATTTTTACGATAACAAGTCCAGTTTGCCGTGAAAAATACCCCCAGAGGGCTAACATCCAAGAGTTCACAAATATATAGATTTACCAACCACAATGGCATCCCATTAGCATGTACCTATGAACATCACGCAAAATACAAAATGGTAACCTGACTCCAGAAACTGGGTGCAAATTTGAAAGCTTTCATTATGGTTTACAATACATTTCTTGTCTCGCATTTTAAGAAAGTAATCAAATTGGAGGTCTAGAAGAGAATATGATACTTAATTTGATTTACTACTCGAGAAGTCCTTATTTTTCGAGGAGGAGACATTAGCTAAAAAAGAAAGTGAGTTTCAAGAATATATGATATGTTTCTTTAAAAATAGATCAGAAGAAAGTACCGATTAAAGCTTTGAACCACGAAGTTTCTGCATTCTCCTTTCATCTCATCTGTATTATTTCAAGACTTGATAATTCTCTACCTGCAAGGCTCGTATGTCCTTTGTGGCACTTAACCATTCTTTACCTAAAGACACTAACCCACTAAAGAACAAAGATAACACTCACATTGGCTCACCAAATTGTTCCCAACATAACAGAACATGCTACTGTAGAGGAAGCTGAAGCAGAAGTATATTTGTTTTCAGAACTTGAGATTTTGAGACATTTAACACAACACTTCTCCAGTGGAGGGTAGATCACATTTTTGGCTCAACTGTAAAAAAAAAAAAAAAAAACTCGTCCATGGGGCTCTCTATAGACTATAGATATTGATTTTTTTTTTTTTATTATTATTATTATTATTATTTTGCATTCACCAGAAGTGTTGATTGGTCAGAACCCATGTTTCCACAAATCCTAAAAAGTAAAAACCCTAGATAGATTGACCCCAATAAATAAAGCAGAGAAATGTCACCCAATGCGTCAGATTCAGCAACAAAAAGAAAGCTGCAGAATTATGCAGAGACAGATTCAAATGAGGAAAAGGGTAGCTGAAAAAATCTGACCTGAGTGGTTTGGTCTTCTTCCACCGGTTGATCTGAGCGGTTGTGTCGCCGTCACAGCGTGCTTGAGGGGCAATCTGTGGTGGTTTATGGGTTGGATGACGATAAATTGGTGGTGGGTGGTGGGCTGGGCCAATTCGGGAATCAAAGCCCAACCCAATTCAACTCATCAATCAGGTCACCACTCAAACCCGTGAGCCCAAGTATTTATATACTACTATTTCGAGAAAAAAAAAAAAAAAAAAAACTAGCTTTTAAACCGTGCGATGCACGACGAAATTTCAATTCAAAAACAAAATTGATGTCACTTAAACAGTTGATGTCTTATGCATTTCAAATGCTACATCCAAAAAAAAAATAACCAAGAGTACTGAATAACATAATCAGTGAAACTGAAAGAGAAATCGAAACTATTTGCTAGAGACCAATCACATTGTAGGTACTCCTGCATCACGAATGACATAATGTATCAGTAAATGTAGAATATTTTTAAGAAGTTTAATATTTTAAAACAGAATAATCGCAGATATCTTACACATTAGCCCAATCAACAGGAAGCACTGAAACACATTTAAGATCATTTTGTTCCACCACCTCAGTAGGTGCTTCAATGATGAAAGTGTAAGATTGATTAACGCAACTTCGAATATGCTCGTGAGTGGACTTTCCCGAAAGATCCTGTTATAAATAGTGAATGAGTTTTTCACTAAGATAATTGCAGTGCAAGACATCTATACTGTAAATAATGAAGGAAAAACTCAACGGATATGCGGGTTTGTCTTTGCTCATCTAATTTTCTCTTGCGCGCCAAGCGAGCTAACACACATTGTTCTCTCCGCTCCTCATTTCCCGTCCATGACTGGGAGGAAAAAAGTAGTGGGTAAGAGAATTACCGGATAAAATGTAAACATCAAACACAGATTGAAGGGAAGAATCATACCTCCAAACACAATTTTTTCGCAAAGCAAAAATAAAAACACGATTTCTTCGGACTGTACGAATGGAAGAGTGATACAACCATTATATCATTGAGATACCTAGTCATTTTGGTCCCTTTTGGAGAGGAAAATGTGTGGAATTCAAAATCAAAACAGAAGATTCATTTTGGTACATCTTTGGTAACATCACAATGAATGCCATATAATGGAGGTCATTTTATATACCATGTTTCTTTCCTACAAATTCACGTGTATTTTGAAATTTCACCGTCCATTTTGGAGACGGAAATTTACCGAATTCAATCATAATTTCGTCATCTAAAATTATGAGTTCCTTCATCATATTTGGAAGTTTCCTTACGGACTAATAATTTTATACAACTAACATCTTCTACTTTCCTTGCCAATAAACATTAAACGGGCTGAATTAAATTTACACATCGACGTCAGTTTTTTCATTTCAGTTCAAACTTTGCAGATTTTAAATTTAGAGGCGTCAAATTTTTCATTTTCAGTTCAAACTCTTAAGATGTAATTTAAATTTAAATTTTGAAGCAATATTTTTGTATTAATTAATTAATTGTATTTTCCACGTGACATTTCCTCACGCAAAACGTGAGAGGACATTCTCAAATAGTATATATAGATATTATCATTAATCGTGCATTGACCATGTTCAACCATTTTTCAACAAGATTTTTTGTTTTTTGAGAAATTGTTTTATCGTCAATCGGTATGAACCCGGGGCCTCATGCAGGGGCTTCCAACGCTCTGCTACTTGAGCTACCACCCAGGCTGTTTCAACAAGATTTTCTTACATCAATTAATTAACACAATCATGCTCAAAATAAAATTAATTAACATAACATGTCAAACACATTATTTGTAGTATACGCCATAGTTATATATGTGTGCGTTTATTTATATAAATAAATATTTTGATCGGGTCAAGTTTGGACTAGAAGCACAAAACTCAAACTCAACCTATATATTAGCCGAACTCAAATATTGAGCATAATATCAAGGTGCGCAGGAATCAGTGAAGCTGAAACTCTTGAAACCATGCGTTGGGTTGGGTTGGGTTGGGTAGATAGGTAGGTCGGACTACTGTGTCGATGCTCACCCCTAGTCACATGGCATTTCAAAGAAGAGATGACATTTATGTTTGATTCAAGCTAATCTGCGATGTGGTTTGACTTTCAAAGAGCCTAGCTGTTATATGTGGGTTACAGTTTTTTTCCAGATCCGATACGATTATTGCACGTGCACCTACACAGTAAACTCAATAGTATATGCACATCTATACTGCAACAACCCCCTTATCCGGCTCGGACAAGACCGGGAGGGCGATGCTATAAGTAACGGCGGAAATCAAAAGCATAACATCCCAAAATATTTATTTATTACATAATATTAAACAAAAGTTTCTAGATATTACACAAGCGTTTCTGAAACTACTACATTATTCGTAACTAGCCAAAACTAGAAACTACTCACGGTGAAATCCAACTACGTGAGTCTCGTTCCCAGCTACACCTTAGTCTTCAGCTCCTAAACCTGCGGTGGGAAGGAAACAGGAACCGCAGTTTTCAAAGTCAGCATGGAAATACTGAGTAAGTGACACCCAAGCTCGTAAAACCGAAGATGAGGCATAACTTTCTTTTCATAAAATATACAGAGGAAATAAAACTGTAAATTTGCAAAGTAAATCAGGAACTGTAAAGCTGTACATGATGCATCCAGCAAGAACAATTATAAAATTCTCATTCGTTTGATCTTCTTTTCTCAACTTTCAAACGCGGAGGATTAGTCCAAATCTCTTTCTTCTTCTCTTTCTTAAATATCTCAAATCTCATAAAACTGTATTATTAACTTTGTTGTCACGGGGAAGAATCTACTAACTCTACGCGTCCAAGACCTTAAGTGCCGGCACCCCCTAAGACTTCTTGCGACCAGAGAGGTGAGTACATGGTGCGACCCGGCAGGTTGCGACCGGGTTAAACTAAAAACGGGTCTAGAGGACGAAGCCAACACGACCAATCTAATCACAGGCCGAGTGAACAAAGCCAACACGGCAATAATACGCTTCTCCCGTACAACTCTTTCCACTTCAATTAATTATGCATTAATGTTATTCGTGTGACAATATCAAGCAAAATAACTTCTTTAAGGAAATCTGAGATAAGCATATAAATAAATAACAAGCACTTTTCGAGACAATTATTAAAATCAACTTGCGACACGAAAGGAGCTTGGCACGCAAGGCTTGGCATGTTCACTTACCTTACTTTCCGTAGCAAAAGCACGTCCTAGCAGTGGCTCGGGCCTACAAAGATGTCACCTACAAATCGTATCTTCTATGTCAACAAATATTCAAATAAAATGCTACAATTCCTTAAAGAGTATTTTCTTCATATTAGTCCAAACCCCGCTATTTAAATTCTAACGTTTTATTATCTATTCATAGTTTTTCTATAAACGAAACAACTCTGCTATTTTTAAACGACCATTATTATTATTATTATCTAAAAGTGACTAATTAGATTAAAAATATTAGTTAAAGATAAAATTGTACTTAGAAACTATTTATAACGATAAATGATTTTCGACTATTATGTTTTTAGGAAAACTCTACACGATGCTATATTATTTAGAAATAGTGAAAAATCCAATTTTACAAGCTAACAACTAATTTAATAAGCTAAGTGATTAAACATTATTTATTACAAGTTCTTAACAAAACGCTTCTATTATAAATTTGTAACAAACCACCCGTTTACTACAAAAACTACTATTTTTAGAAATTGTTGTTAATCCAGAAATTATTATTATTATTATTATTATTATTATTATTATTATTATTTTAACTAAAAGTGTGGTTTAAATTCTAATTTATATTAAAAATCAACAAATACCTAGTTTATATTAAAGCACTAATCACCCCCTAGTTTCAGAAAATACAAAACAGCCCCTATGTCATGTTATAATAATTTTCTGAAAATTACACTTTGACCCCTTTTTCAACAACAAACTTGATTTAGCTTCTCTAGTCATGATTTTAGCTACCAATTCTTGATTTTGATTTCATATAACAACTAAACAGAGGGTATAGCACGTACCTAGGCCAAAAATGGCCGGAAACCGTTGAGATATGTGTCGGGTCGAAGTCTCGAATCGGAGTCGCCGGAGTTGAAGCTCACCCGCCGGCTTTAATGGCTTCTTTGGCCAGTTCTGGACCTGCTGCTGGCTTGGTCGGGCCCTAAGGAGTCTGCTGGAAGCAAGGGAGAGGTTGGGTGTTGATGCTGCACTTGGCCGGAGTTGGTCGCCGGTTTTAATGGAGGCCGGAGGTGGCGGTGACCCCTGCTACTCCTGCTGCTGCTACTACTTGGGTTCTAGAACCTCTTTCGATTGGAAAGAGAGTGAAACAGAGGCAGAGAGGTGAATGAGAGAGAGAGAGAGACGGTAGTGGTGGTGGGTTTGCTTTCCCGTTCGTCGCCGCCGGCACAGGGGTGGCCGTGGTGGTTGTTGCTGTCCTCTACCAGCTTCTGCTGCTGTTGCTATCTTCCCAGGGCAGAGGGTAGAGTGAAAGAGAGAGAGGAAGTTGGTGGCAGTGGGTTTACACCTTCGGGTTTTTGGCCGCCGGTGAAGATGGCGGTTGTGGTGGTGGTTGGATGCTGCTGCCACTTCTCTGCTGCTGATGTTGTTGTCTTCAAAACAGAGGGTGAGAGAGAGGGTGGTGCAGAGAGCAAGGACGATGGAGGTGGTGGTTGCTTTTGCCGAATGACAACAACAATGGTGGTGATGATGTGGACGGTGGTGAAGGTGGGTTTGCTTGGAGGTGGCTGCTGTGGAGGTGGTGGCTGCTGGTGAGGCACTTAAATAGGGTAGGTTACTTGGTGGCCAAGGAGTGGAGGGCGGTGAGAAGCGTCCCGAAGGATGTTGGGGCGGTTTGAAGTTTGGAGGCGGCTGTGTTGTTGTTTTGTCGTGAAGAAATGTTTGGTGAAGATGAGAGAGTGAGAGAAGTTGTAGTGTGTAGGTGGAGTACTACTACTTATAGTGATTGGGTGTGACAAGCACATTTAGTCTCGCGGTGGTCGGTTACGCGTTTAAAACTAAGATTTTAACTAAAATTTACGAAACGTTAACATATTATTTTGCGATTGTTAATCTATTATTTTTCTAAAATTTTCTACAAACAAAACTCGAAATTTATTCTAACATTATTTTGCCAATAAAAATTATTATTATGCTTCTTTAATGACTATTTTACCCCTACAGATTAAACGGGGTATTACATATACAATTTTAAATAAATGATTTACTACATTCATTATAAAGAATTATATATATTTGATATGTATGTGTTTGTAGATAACTTTGTTTTAGGGATGCAAACGGTTCAGTTTGGTACAGTTTGAGCGGACAAGAGCAAAATTTCGACTATACGGTTTAACCTCGGTCCTTTGTTGTCTCGGTCCTTGTTTTGCGCGTTTCGGTTCATTTAAAACCGGTTGTTTACATTTTATAACTTAAATCTATATATTTACTTTAAAATATTATAATATGAAAAAATCAAATATAGACAGTATGTTCATCCATTGCAAAAAATCTACAATCGTTTGTATGTTTGTATGTTTCATTGGTCGAATTTACAATCCTTTTCTTAAATTTTAAGAAATTTAACCGAAAACTAAAGCAAGAACTAAGAAAATATATATATAAAAAAAATGTTTACCATTTTACATGATGTTATACTTTGGGTGCACGAGTTATATGCAATACAGCTTTAACAATTAGTTGGATTCAACCGGTCCGGTCCGATATGGTTTGTGTGTTTGTACGGTTTTGCGCCGTCCGGTTAGTTTGTATCTACTATCAGAATGGCTATAATAGAACAAATGAAACAGAACTTTTGTAAGCAGTGATCCGATGGATAATCCGAACCAGACAAAACTTGAATCCCAATTTGGGTTGATTCGAACATAGGATTTACATTTAATAACAGTGTCTTGCCTTTACCATATTCAAATGTGGTAACCAATACCAGAAATTACATGAAAACCCCCTAAACCCCATAACCTCAGTACTTTAAAGGATAGTTTGGGAATGTTGTGGCGGTGCTAGAAGCTACTGTGAGAAAGTTTTTGTTAATTTTAGATAAAATGTTGCTTGGTAAATATTACGTTCTAGTTGCAGTAAAATATTGATATAGTAATTTTATGTTTGGTAAACTCAACTGTGAAGTTGTTGTGAGGGGGTAAAATGACAAAAATATATGACACTTGTCATTTCCGTAAAGATAATTGAATTTTTATAAAACTGTAAGGTTATAATCGGTCGTAGATAAATTAACGTAAATCACTTTCCAGAAAAGTATCTCCCCCCTTGCTTCCTGAAAACTGCTGTGGGACAGCCGAAACTGTCCGACAAAGCAAAAATTTTACTTTTACCAAACGCACTAAAATTGCTTCTGCGATCGAAAAACAGCTGTGCTCGCAGCAGAAGCATTCCCAAACTCACACTAAAAGTACTAATTGATGAACATACTCTAAGCCTAAGGTTCGACAAAAGAGACTCTAGTCTGCAAAAACTTCTTTCCTCAAGCCACAATCTCTTCCCGGACGGCCAACTTCACAAAACCAAACCCAAATTGTAGCACGAAAAGTCTACCAGCAATCCAAGCAACCTGTTTCACAAACTGGATTCTTTTCTGGACAGCATATAAAGAAAGAAGCAACCTTTAAATCACTCAAACTCATTTGACACCAAGCCCGAACAGCACGTAACATTAGCTTACCACCCAAAACACCTAACAGCAGCTGCTGTGAAGTAGAATTCATTAGAGCCCATTCTCTTCAATTCAAGTAGAATTCAGTAGAGCTAGATGTGCACCTTATTAGCTTACCTCCCAAAAGCACATAACATATCAGGTTGATGTCAAGTACACAGAATTGCCATCAAACTTGGCAATCACTTTCTCTTAGACATTTTTACAGACAGCTTGTGTGCATAACATTGGTTATCAATCTGCAAATCAGAGAGGAGGTACGCAATAACACATTAAGCACTGTCATTGCTTAAGAGATGGTGGTGCTCTCAAAGTCACTCGTGTAAAGCAGCTACAGACCAAGAAAAGATCTTGAAGAATCTATCCCATAAAGCCAGGAAACACCAAGAATCAAAATCTCAAACAAGCTGAGCCAGGTCTTCAAGAAGTAACTGAGAGACCCAGCAAAATAGAACCTGGGTGGGCACGAGTTCAGAAACCCCAAACACTACAACCAGTGCTCTAAACTAGGAGTAAGTAAGCTCTGAACTTCCAAACATACGCCTTTGTGACTAGGCATGTGGTTAAGAAAATAACAATTCTCGCAAACCATTTTTGCTTTCCTGTAAAGAAAATAACAAAACCAGCAAGATTCCACATACATACAATCCCCCAACAAAACAAGTTTCCATCACAATCCACCGAATTCATCGTTGTCTTCCTGGTATGGTGGAGGCTCATGTCAGAATAAATTAATTATTACTCATTCTTGAAAGTCAGTTAGGATAAATCCTCAACAACAAAAAGGAAAAAACATTTTATTCAGATTCTGAGGCAAGTTCAGCAAACACAAAAGGAGGAAAAGAAGTACAACAATAGAAAAAGCACTAGCTTTGAACATGCTAGAAGTCTAGAAGTGTCAAAAGAAGCATGCAGAGAACATTTTGACATCATCTTAAAGAGCAATCGGAACCCCAAAGCACCTGCAAGAAGAAAAAACAGAAACAAGCCAGTAGTCACATTCAGCTCAATAGAATGTATTTAACCGACGATGTTCATGTTCTGTTAAAGTTGCTCAATTGTATAAAAAATTTACTTCCTAGTTATTGTGGAACATAAGACCCTATTGCCAGAGTAGCTCTTCCACCTACTTGAACTGAATCAGTACTGAGGAATGCCTTCTTGATCGCATTTAGGTGGATGATAACATCATTAATAGCCATTCGATCCCTTGGTATCTCTTGAGCACAAGCAATTCCAACCCTGAACAGTGAAAGTAGACACTCTTTGATCTTTTCACTGCCAAAAGTTGAATCATGGTCCTGAGTATCGCTTCTGGAGGCGTCCGCGTTCTCGTTAAACAACAGTAGCCTTGGATCACTAACTGTCTCCAATTGTTCCGGCAAGGCCATCTTAACATGGTCTCGGAGATTCAAACAACCATTGAACAAATGATGGTCGGTTGGCTTCTTCCCGGTAAAAATCTCTAGTACGATGATGCCATAGCTGTAGACATCACCAAAGGTTGAAACCTCGTTCCCCATCCCATATTCTGCAATTCAGATTCATCTTATGTCCCAAATTGTTTGAATAAAAATGTAATCCAGCATTGTTATTCATATAACGTCTAAGAAACAAATTTTTTTCAAAGAATTAGTGGAATACCTGGAGCGACGTAACCAACAGATCCTCTTAGACCAACGGTGCTCGACTGGTTGTTAAAAGATTGATTGGTTGTGCCTTCTTGAAGAAACTTCGCCAATCCAAAATCACCAACATGTGCAACCATATAATTGTCCAGAAGAATGTTGCTTGGCTTCAAATCACAGTGAACAATAGGCTCTTCGCAGCGATGATGAAGGTATTCAACTGCACAAGCCACACCAATTACGATATCTAACCTTTGAGGAAGATCTAGGTTTTTTGCCTCACCTTCCGTCTCATCTTGGCTTTCAGGCAAATGCAACCAGTCATCTAGGCTCCCGTGAGACATGTACTCGTACACAAGAGCTCTGAAATCATTGCCTTGATGGTCGATACTCGAACATGCAGTGACAACTTTGAGAAGGTTACGATGCCTGATTCTTCTCAATGCCTCACACTCTGCATTAAAACTTCTCGAGGCTCCTTGGTGATGAAGGTTTAGAACCTTCACTGCCACAACTTGTTGATCTTCCGGAAGGTGTCCTTTGTATACCGAACCAAAGCTCCCCACACCGAGTAGATTTGCATCAGAGAATCCATTGGTGGCTTCATATAAATTTTGGTAGGACAACTTCAGAAAAGCGTTCCATCCAGAACGAAGTGATGGTAGTTTTCTGGGCTTCTTGTACCAGCAGATGTAGAGGAAAAGAAAAAACATGACAGCCCCAGTAACCCCAAAAGCTAAGCAAATTATTATTTTCACCCTCAGTTTCTTCTCGGCAAGCTCGGAGTTGCAGCTAGGTAAGCGAAGTTCAGGAATACCTCCACAAAGTTTGATGTTTCCTCTGACATTGAAAGCTGTATTATTCTTGAAAACACCTCCTTCCGGAACCGCGCCCTCGAACCCATTGGAGGAAAGATCTAATGATTGTAAAAATGGGAGCACCTCTAGATACTTTGGAATTGTTCCCGAGAAATCATTCTGAGAAAGATTAAAATTCTCTAGACCCCTTAAGGAACTGAAGGAAGGAGAAAGAATACCCGAGAAGTTGTTGACACCAATGTATAGTGTTTGTAGCTGTACACAATTGGCTAGAGAGTTTGGTAATTTACCGAACAACATATTTACAGAAATATCAAGTTCGATCAGATTTATCAAAGTTCCAACTTCTATTGGAAGGTTTCCAGTCAAACGGTTGCCGCTAAGGTCTAGACCGTGCAACGATGATGCAGAGAAGATCTCCCTTGGTATGTTACCTAGAAGATTGTTCGAATAAATCACGAGTTCCAGCAAGTTTGTGCAATTACCGAGACTTGAAGGAATTGTACCGAGAAGATTATTTCTATCCATAAAAAGTTTCAACAAAATGCTCAAGTTTCCGAAAGAGGGTGGAACGATACCGGTCAAATCGTTGTTGCTGACAGACAATATTTGTATTTTATTGAGATTGCCAATAATTGAAGGAATGTCACCTGTTAATTTGTTGTCGCTGAAATCAAGTATCTCTAAACTGACCAGATTGCCAACTTCGTGGGGAATGATTCCAGATACTTTATTGAACCCCAAGTCGAGAACCTTAAAGGTATTTCTCGAAAGATTGCCAAACGAGCTAGGAAGCTGCCCACCCAAACTGTTGCTGAAAGCAGATAAACTCTGCAAGTTTGAGGCGTTTATTAGTGAACCAAGAAAGCTCAAGTCATTAACTTTACCAGCAGTTCCGAGAGAATTTTCATAAAGTAGTAAGGAACGAAGATGCACAAGCTTTTCCATTGGAGGGATATCTCCAGTCAGCTTGTTAGAACCCATCATTAGCTCCTCTAGGTTGGTGGCATTAGATATTGAAACCGGAATGGTTCCTGTAAACAAGTTCTCATAAATGTAAAGTTTGGAGAGACGTGGAAAGATGATTCCTCCAAGTTCTGAAGGGAGTCCTCCTCCAATTTGATTATTTTCAACAAAAAATTTCCTCATAGAAGAGATATTCCAGATTGACTGAGGAATTGGGCCAACCAACTTGTTGAAAGCAACTCCAAAACTACTTAGCTTTCTTGTGCGTCGGTCCAAGCGGTCTGGAATTGTCCCACCAATATTGTTCCCAGATAAACGGAGAACACGAAGAGAAGATAGATTTCCCAAACTAGCAGGGATAGTTCCTGATATTCTTAGGTTCCAACCAAGACGTAGTACCTCAAGCTTCGAAAGCATACCGATCTCTGGAGGTATTGTGCCTTCGAAATTGTTTCCGCCTAATTCAAGGGAAACTAGGCTAGAGCAACCGGATACATTGGCCGGAATTTCTCCACCAATGGCATTGCTCAGCAGGTACAGCACTTGCAATCTTTTCAAATGGCCGATTTCTTGGGGAATTATTGAAGCCAAGCTGTTATTCGGCAACCACAGCTCCCGCAGGAAGCTGAGATTTCCAATGTGAGGGGAGATGGAACCCTTTAGATGTAGATTATCTAGGCTCAATTTCGTGACCCTCTGATTGTGTCGGCGGCCACAAGTGACACCAAACCAGTGGCAGAAGTGGACAGAGTGGTTCCATGAATTAAGTTTCCCAAAAGGATCGCTGGTAATTCCATCCTTGAATGCGAGCAATGCTTGCAGATCAGTTTCATTCCCTGTTGCCGGTTCAGTGAATGAACCATATACAGGAGGAAATTCGAAACTGAAAAGGATGTGGAAACAAGCAAAAAGCAAGAATAGAAAGTGTTGAGGTGATGATGAAATCATCTCCAAGGACATATATAATAAGACTGGTGGAATGTAAGAGGAAGTTGGAATGATTAGGAGAAATTGAGGTCTTTTCCTTAATTTCACATCTCTGGCATCATATTTATAGGCTACATTGCGATATTTCCCCCCCCCCCCCCCCCCAGACCCTAGAAGGCGACACACTGACCTACCAAACAGTATGCAGTTATTTGAACTGACCCTACATTTTGTTCTTCTTCAGAAAATGTAAGATATGTTTGGACCTTAGAATGCTCATCATCTTGGGGCTCCGAGTCTTTATCGTGTTGTTTCAATCAAGTTTCGCAGAATTTAATCAATTGTAACAACTTGTGTAAAAGCCAAGTATTTCAGTATAATAAATGTTCAAGACAGCTTTTCTACATTAATATTTTTGCCGACTATTTTCCATGTAGAAATTAAGTCGAAATTATATAGATGATTTTACCATTGATGATCTACAAGGGTAAGAGATGGTGACAGGTGTGGTGGTGGTGCGGAGGACAAAAGAAGAGGAAGAGAGCCACAACTATGAAAGTTGCGAAAGACAAATTGATTTGACTTGACTTTTGGGGTTGACCCCTGAGAGAAGACTCACTGAAACAAACGTAACATTATTTTTTGATGTTTCGGATCCCTGAGAGCAGACTGCGTTTGCAACACGACTGGCTGATTTTCTTATCGAAAGCCAGCCAAGCAGTGAGAAACAAAGTCTTTGGCTGATTTGGTCTCTCAAGCTTCTTTCTAACACTTTGTTTTCCCCTTGACGGTAAAAGTTATCCAGATGGTAGAATTAAATAGCAGTTCCCGAGAATTCCCAATTCTTCATGTAAGTAAACGACAGACGTACCGATTGACTTGACTTGGACATGGAAATTTCTACAAATACAGCTTCTAACATACTTTTCAAACTTTTATTAAAGAAGACACAGGACACTCGACAACCTCTGTGGACTTTGAAGATGAACAACTTAACATGACTTGACTCTAGTAGAAGACTTGCAACTTTTCTATGAGGGATGATTAATTGTTTACGTATATATTTGTAATTATTGGAAAACAACAATTACAAGTAAATAATCTATGTGGATGAACTTATACTGAAACTCAAACCAAATAAGTCATAACAACTTTTTCACATCAACAATTGATGGTACCTACAGGACCATAGTCCACTAAGAAACTTGATGGAACATGAAAAGCAAAGGATACTTTCGCAAGTGATAAGAGAAGTTTCTTTGATACTTCCACTGTTATGAATTTCCAAGTTTCTAATTTACAGTGGGTAACAATCCTACACACAAATCTTGAGGCTCGAACTAAAAAAATTTGCATCAAGCTGTATGTAAATATGCGTGTTTCTACAACAATAGCGACAAGCCCTTTTCCCAGATTAACCAGGGTCATGAATGAAGTTCTCCAGTTGATGTGTGTGTCTGCGCTTCTAATATGTACTGATTATCATAGATTGCAATTTGCAGTAAATAGGACAAGACAACATAGAATTTGAACAGGGCTGGGGACATAGTGACAGGCGACTTGGGAAGTTGACAGGGGAGTTGAATGGGTTGGGACTGCTCCAATTATTGACCCAACGGCCTAGCAAACATTAGGCACCTAGTTATTGGAAGTGGCCCATGAAAAGAAACTTCAGTTACTAAATAATCATGAATTGTGATTTGCAGTAAAATGTAACAGCATGCTTCATGTAATTAATCTAACGTGGTGATGGGGTAAAGCCAAGTCTTTCAGTATAATATGCGTTCAAGAAAACTTTTTTATGTTAATATTTGTTCCTAGTATTTTGTAAGTAATATTGTTGGTTCATGCCATTAAATGAAGTTTCGTCATAGAAATGGTAGTTGGTCTTCTTTGACAATTTGGGGGCAGATGTGAATGAACTTTCGACACAGACATTTGATTTGTCAGTAAGTGTGGGAGAATGCCTATAACTAGGTACTATTAAAATATACCACATGCAGATTGATAGTCTACAATGATAAGAGAAGGCAACAAGTTTGGTGGTGATGCAGAGTACAAAGATGGATGCATTAATATTCTGGGAAGGAAACAAATATGAAAGCACTGGGTGGGATCGTCGCATAAGTAAACCACAAATATGAAAGTTGGAAAAGACAAGTTAGAAATTAGATAAAAAATAAGATTTAATAAATGAGATCTATATAGGGCATATTTTCTTAATCTATTTTTACTCTTTGAAAACGTAAATGTTAGATAAAAACAAAGAGTTAATAAATCAGTTCTTTGTAGGGATGGCAACGGGTCGGATCCGGATCGGATCAGGCTAGATCCGATCCAGATCCAACTAGGAGAAATGGGATCCAGATCCGATCCAGATCCGTTCGGATCGTCACCGGATTCGGATCAGATCGGATCGGGTTTCATCCAGCTGATCCATATCCGATCCGTAGATCCATGTAGTATGTGGTCAGATCGGATTCGGATCGGATCCGACTTGGGTTTGCAATTAAATACAAAAAGTAACATAAAAAATAAACACTATTTCATACGATAAGGCATGTTCGCAAGTTATGTAGTCTAAAACACAACAAAAATAGCTTTGTAGGTTGGAATTACTATTGTATTCTTCTTGGGAGTGAAAGTAGGGAGGTAATATGAATATATTTGTAAAGCACACATATACGTCGGATCGGATCGGGTCGGAACCCGATGGATCTGCCCTCAGATCCAAATCCAGATTCAAATCCGATCGGATCTGGCTTTCCAGATCCAAATCCGATCCATTTTCAATTGGATCGGATTCGGATCCGATCCATTCGGCCCGAATCGCTCGGATCTCAGATCGGATCGGACCATATTGCCATCCCTAGTTCTTTGTGGAGCGTTTTCCTTCATCTCTTCTTCTGCTTCCTTCATCTCCTTGTACTCTCTGTCTCTTCTTTTTCATATTTCCTTCATCTCCTCGTACTATCCGTCTTCCTCGTACTCTTTGAGGATAACACCCAATTTTCTTGCCCTGATGTCTGACTACCTCCCAATCGAGGTTGTCACAGATATCCTTAAATGGCTACCAGTGAAGTCGCTGCTACGTTTCAGATGTGTGTGCACAAAATGGGATTCTCTCATCACAAGCCCACATTTCGTCTCTCTGCACCTGAATCGAAGGAACATACCTGATTCCAGAGACAATGCCCAAACACTGATAAGGTATTACTCTCGAAATCGCAGAAGCAAAATTTATTCTGTTTATTCAGATAGTGACAAGTTCGAAGAGGATCACCAAGAAATTGAATTCCCTTTTAAGCATCAGTCAAGATATTGCAATAGGATTGTGGGGTTTTGTAATGGTATATTGTGTTTGATTAATGATGGCATGTTTGGGTGCACCAATAGTATTATGCTGTGGAACTCTTCAATTAGGAGGTACTTGAGTGTACAAGGACAACGTAGAAGTGAGACCAATGGCTTTGATGAGGTTTCTGTTTTTGGGTTTGGGGTTGTTGCCGAGACTAATGGTCTCAAGGTTGTGAAGTTGAGGTATATTGATCGAGAGGATGGTGAGTTCTTGGTTCCTTTTGAGGTTGAAGTTTATGAAGTCGGTTCACGTGGTTGGAGAAGAATCCAAGTTGCGATTCCGTATCCTGTCTTGGATTATTTCTGGTCTCATGCTTATATCAACGGGGTTTGTCATTGGATTGCTTACCATGTTTACAAGAATAATGAAGTTAGATCTTTCCGCAGTTTAATTATGTCGTTTGATTTGGGTAATGAGGAGTTCGGTGAGCTGAATTTGACTCAACCTTTAATGGTTGTGTCTCCATTGAAGATGTCCATTACCATGTTTGGAGGTTCACTTTCGGTTTTACAATATGATCGACGTACATGGGCACATAGTTGTTCTATATGGGTAATAAAAGAATATGGAAACGACAGTTCTTGGAGTTACCATATCAAAGTTGATCTACATGGAATATTGGGGGTGTTGGGTATGCGGCAAAATGGGGATATATTGTTGTCTACAGAAATCGGTGAACTATTTTCGTACAATCAAAAGACCGAAATGTTCAAGCGCACTGGGGTTCACGGCGCTAAGGACTCATTCTATGTCGATAGCTATATGGAGAGCCTTGTTTTACTAACAGAAGGGCGTATTGTTCAAGAAACAGACGCGTGCTTGGTAAAATCTAATTCAGAAGAGTCTGCCTCGGACGAAGAAAGTGATCAATATACGAGGGATGGCATTGCTCTTTTCATGCAATTGGATATTAATAAGTTCTTTTCTGCTTTAAGTCATGACCAATAAGATGCTTTTCCTTCTGTCTGTATTGGGTGTAACTTCTCAGACATTTTAGGAATGTAGTGCTGGTTCAATAACTTAGCTAGCCTTCCATTGCACCAACTTATTTGCATCCAATGAAAACCTGTATCGATAAATGGTAGCAAACTGGTTTTTATTTTCTGAATGCCTGTGCTAAATTCTTCTTGCCGCAGCTCTTAATGAATCTTATACCACTGATTATGTGATTGTTGGTAAAGATGTGTGGAAGGTGGATACAATATTGGGCTCCGGTAAATTTTCATCTCGTCGTTTTGGTTTTTGAGCTTGAAAATACCATTTTCTTTCAATTTTGACAGCATTGATCAGCAATGGGCCCACGACTGGAGCTCCTACTATCACGCTACACCGTCTTAGGCGTAAGATGCGCGGTCGTGCCTCACGTACCGTGGTGACGGAGGTCGTGGACTACGACATCGCTACCACATCCATTGCACCGCCACCTATCATGGCCTCCACTACCCCACCACCACCTACCACCACATCCCCTCCACCTACACCTATCTCCACAGCTACTCCACCACCGCTTCCATCGCCTACCGCCGCATCCCCTCCACCAACACCTACCACCACAACCACATTCACTCCAACAACACCACCTCCGCCACCACATCCACTCCACCACCGCCTCAACCACCACCTACCACCACATCCACTCCCCCGCCAACAACCACTATCATCACGCAGGTTGAGGGTATGTCATTAAAATCACTTTATATATATATATATATATATATATATATATATTTTACCTAAAATCTTGTATTATAACTACTTATGGTGATGTACGGACGAGTGGCTCATGAACATTCTATATCGGGCTAGATTTCCCACAGACGGCGGAGAATGTGTCCCAAGTCACTCAAGTAACTCAGGCATTAACCTGTGACGCATTACCGCCGTTGCCAAGAGGAACCCCTCCAGTGAAAAACGTGTACAAGAAGATGCCGAAGAAACGGAAGCCAAGAGAGGAGGACATTGCCCCGCAGCTAGGTAAAAGGGTGCCCAAACCACGCAAATGCGGTACATAGTCTGTAGATTGAATTGATGAAGTGTAGGATGATGTGTTTTGAATCAAACATTTGTATTTGGATCAAAATGGTTAACATTTGAGTATTTTTAATGTAATATAAATTTTTTTCGAAAAATTTAGTTGTGTGATGAAGCTGACGTTTGGGAGTACGAGGTTGTGCGATAAAACAGTTCGTTTTGGACATGGAGATTCTGAAAATCTGGAGATTTTTTTTTTAAATCTTGCTAAGTATAGTGGTACTGTCGGTTAAGGCGAAGAAAAACCGACATTTCCAAAATCGGTTTTTACAGTAATCTGGAAAAAAATTAAGCCAAGTAAAGAACCGACATAATTAATGTCGTTTTTGTTGCTCGTAAACCGATACTGGTAACCGATATTGGTATCCTCGCTTTCAGGTTGTGCTGGAAAAAGAAAAAACCAACAGTATTAGTGTCGGTTTTAGCCTCAAGAACCGACACTAGTACTGTCGGTTTCTAAACAAGCTTAGTTTCGTATTTGCTCCAAAGTGGGTTTCTTCGATTTTATTCGGCTCCAACAAGGCCAATATATGAAAAATTCGCGATTCCATATCCTATGGAGGAAACTTTTGGTATGCTTATGTCAATGGGGTTTGTCATTGGATTGCTTACCATGTTTAGAAGAAGAATAGAGTTAGACCTTTCTGCAATATAATTAAAATTATGTCGTTTGAGTTGGTTAACGAGGAGTTTGGTGAGCTATATTTTCCTCGACTTTTAAGGGTAATGTCTTCATTGAAGTTGTCCATTGCTATGTTTGGAGGTTCACTTTCAGTTTTTCAATATGATCGACGGACAAGGGCAAATAGTTGTTATATATAGTAATGAAAGAATATGAAACGACAGTTATTGGAGTAATCATTTTAATATTGATCTGGATGGAAGATCGGGCATGGTTTTGAGTGGCAGAATGGCGATATATTGTTGGCTGCAAGAAATGAAGGACTTCTTCCGGACAAACTAGAGGTCAAACGGAGCAGGAACAGTGGGGTTCAAGGGAACTTGGATTCATTCTATGTCGATAACTACATGGAGAGCCTTGTTTTGCTGACAGAAGGTCGTATGATTCGTGAAAGGGATGCATGCTCGGAGGAATTTGATTATGAAGAGTCTGGTTCGGGGGACGAACATAACCAAGATACAAAAGAGGACGTCAATCTTATATTGCAATTTTTTGTTGGTGATTTCTTTTCTCCTATGAGTCATGATCAGTAACATGCTTATCCTAGTGTAAGTGCCAGACATGTTAGGAATTTAGTGTTGGTATAGTAACTTGGCTAGCCTAGATGGGAGTTTTCTGCTTTCTGTTAAAATTACAAATGGTCTTCTGTTGGACAATGTTATTTGCATCCATTGAAAACCCTATTTCAACAGATGTGAAATCATTGAATTAATTATTCTCCGTTGAAATGATGAACTTGATTGGGTTTTATTGGTAATGATCTGTTATAGCTGTTGGATTTATGATACATTCTCGATATCTCTATCTTACAATTTTCCTTCACTGATATTTCGCTGTTGTATGGCAGCTAACGGTTTTATCTTCTTTAGAATGCATGTGCTACATGCCTCTGGCAACACTTCGTAATGAATGTTATGCCAGTGCTGGTTAAGATTGACGGTGAATGTGTGGAATGTTGACCAAAATTTGCCTCTAGTAAAGTCTTTCTGGTTCATTTCATTCTTAGCTTATGAAGTTATTGTTTCTTCCAACTACGTCAGAACTTATCAGCATGCCTATTTTGGATGATAAATCATTGTTTTTTTTATAGTAACTTGACTGTGTGACATTGCTAATTACGACGTCTATTCCATGGAAATGCTAGTAAATTAGAAGGAATTGGATCTATTCCCTTTTTCCGCAATGATATGCTGCAGATTTCTTTGCTTTCTTTGTGTAATTAATATTGCTTGCTCAGCTTTAGCCGACAGATGAGACTTGATTAACTGATAATCTATTTCCAAAAGCTTCTGTTTTGGTTTAGGCATGGACTTATCTTGTTTCTTTTTCTATGTGATGAGCTATAGGATTGTGTAAAATGTGATTGTGTGTGCTTGTAACATATGTCATATTGTGAGCTGCATATACGATTAACATAGAGAAACCATGCCTTTCATTTTTGTACCCTGTAGGACTCTAAGCCCTTCCTAATCTTTGTTGTCAAGCCCCTTCTAATTAACTTGAGAAAGTGCGTATATTACTGCACTTAAAATCATGAATTTGGGTATTTTGTTTTGGTGGAATCGAGAGGATGGTGATCTGGAAGATGCAGAAGACATTCGGGAATTTCAAATGGGTAATTTCAAATACTATGGTCCATCTCTTAGCATTTCAATCATTATGGCATAGATGTAATAATGAATAATATAGTAGTTGGTTATGAGGGGGGCTATAATTGCAGACATAGTGTCTGTTGGAGGGCAATTGACAATACTGATACTGATGTCAGACCTGCCAAATAACTATCTGAAATTGTCATTCTTGTGGCGACAGGAGGGCACTTCACCACCAGATATTGTTGCCAGCCAGTGGTGGTTCAGGGAACAATCACCACCTATTGGTTCAGATAATTCAACAACCAAGGTGGAACTACGGCAGTGATACTTCAGCTTCTTTTAACAAGAACTAGTCAGCAGAAGATGGCTTTTGGTGTGATGTGATGAGGAAGGGTAAACCACCCACCTGTTCAAAGAGACATCTTTGGACTCGACTAGCACATAAAACAACAACAGTCAGCTGTAATACAAACAGCTTCCTTGTATCAGACAAGAGCAAAACTATACAAACAACTGCATTTGAGAAGATACTGAGTGTTATGTGTGAGTTGTTGTCCCACATCGAGATGGTGATCAAGATATTCACGGTTGATATAGCAATTTGAGGCCTAAGTCGTAATGTAGACACTTCGGAGGCTAAGTGAGAGTCCCAAACATATTATGGTATTCCCTCCTCGCGCTGCTAAATCTCCATCTCCATTCAAGTGTTATCATAGCCAATAGTTCGTGTGCCTTACCATGGAGAGGTGTTCTCGTGAATAGGTCTTCCACGAATGGTGGACTAGGTGTCCCTTTGGACAGTCAATTCGTGAGTTGCACCAACAAGTGGTCTTGAATAGAGACTCCACAAAGTTTTATTCAAATAAATTCGAAAAAGGGCTAACACATGAAGATGGAGATTGTTGAGTATCATGTGTGAGTTAAAGGCGGAGATTGTTGAGTATCATGTGTGAGTTGTTGTCCCACATCATGAAGGTGGAGAAGACGTTCATGACTAATCTAGAATTATTTGAGGCATAACTCATGAGGTTGACCTACTGGGTAAGTGGTTTCCTCCTCACTGGCTTGCAACACTATCTAGTTGTGAACCGCCATCCTGCCACTAGTGTGGCTATGACAGTTTCAGGTAGTTACTTGACATCTTGGAATAGCCATGGCTGGGCTGAACAACAGTATCAGGGATGTCAATTGACTTTCCCCGCACACTAGGTCTGCAATTGTAGCCCCCTCATAACCAACCACAGTATTTTTCAATTTTATTTTCATAAAAAGAACGATGAGAACAGTGAACATAGATAGTCCATAGTATCTGAAATTCAAAAATGTCTACTGCATCTTCCATATCTTCATCCTCTAGAGTCGACTGACATGAAAAACGAAAAGACACAACTTTAAGTGCGGTAGTATATGCACTTCCTCAAGTAAAACAAAGGGCCTAGAAGGAATAATAGAAGGCATGCAATGGATGATCAAATAGAAGCAATCATATCCTATATAATAAAAGGAAGAGGGTTTCTTCATGTGCTCTAAATAGGAATAAAATAGGAAACACGAGCAAAATCCGGTAAAATAACCCCCCCCCCCCCCCCCCCCCAATATACAAATATATATATATATATGGTTTCTCTCTGTTCATCGTATATGCAGACCGTAATATAACATTAGTTACAAGCACACATATAGCCAGCAGAGTGGCACATTTTACACAAACCAGTAGTTCACAGCGTAAGAAAGAAAGAATAAGATCCGTCCATGTCTAAACCAAAAGAGAAGCTTTCCATTTTAGTTTTTGAGGGGATTATCAATCAAGTCTCATCTGTTGGCTGAAGCTGATACAGCAATATATTGCAGAAACCCCTGCGGAAAAAGAAATCCAACTTGCAGTCACGGGCTCATGGCTCATGAGCAGCCCATGAAATAGATCAAATTCCTTCTTAGTGACTTCCATTTCCATGGAATATTCAATGTCATAATTAGCAGTGCAGGAAATTCAAATTATTATATCAAAAACAATTATTTGACATCCACAATAGGCTTGCTGATCAATGCTGTAAAAATTGAAAGAAAACGGTATTTTCAAACTTAAAATCAGAATAACATGAACCATAATGACGAGATGAAAATTTACTGGAGCCCAATATTGTATCCACCTTCCACACATCTTTACCAACAATCACATAATCAGTGGTATAAGATTCATTAAGAGCTGCGGCAAGAAGAATTTAGCACAGGCATTCAGAAAAAGATAAAAACCAGTTTGTTAACATTTATCGATACAGGTTTTCAAAGATTCCAACATTATCAATACAGGTTTTCATTGGATGCAAATAAGTTGGTGCAATGGAAGGCTAGCTAAGTAATTGAACCAGCACTACATTCCTAAAATGTCTGAGAAGCTACACCCAATACAGACAGAAGGAAAAGCATCTTACTGGTCATGACTTAAAGCAGAAAAGAACCTATTAATATCCAATTGCATCAGAAGAGCAATGCCATCCCTCGTATATTGGTCACTTTCTTCGTCCGAGCTAGACTCTTCTGAATTAGATTCTCCCAAGCACGCGTCCCTTTCTTGAACCATACGTCCTTCTGTTAGTAAAACAAGGCTCTCCATATAGCTATCGACATAGAATGAGTCCTTAGTACCGCGAACACCAGTGCGCTTGAACATTTCGGTGTCTTGGTTGTACGAAAGTAGTTCACCAATTTCTGTAGACAACAACATATCCCCATTCTGCCATAGACACAACACTCCCAATATTCCATGTAGATCAACTTTGATATGGTAACTCCAAGAAGTGTCATTTCCATATTCTTTCATAACCCATATAGAACAACTATTTGCCCATGCACGTCGATCGTATTGTAAAACTGAAAGTGAACCTCCAAACATGGTAATGGACAGCTTCAATGGAGACACAGCCCTTAAAGGTTGAGGCAAATTCAGCTCACCGAACTCCTCACTACCCAAGTCAAACGACATAATTAAACTGCGGAAAGATCGAACTTCATTATTCTTGTAAACATGGTAAGCAATCCAATGACAAACCCCATTGATATAAGCATGAGACCAGAAATAATCCAAGACAGGATACGGAATCGCAACTTGGATTCTTCTCCAACCACGTGAACCGACTTCATAAACTTCAACCTCAAAAGGAACCAAGAACTCACCATCCTCTCGATCAATATACCTCAACTTCACAACCTTGAGACCATTAGTCTTGGCATCAACTCCAAACCCAAAAACAGAAACCTCAACAAAGCCGTTGTTCTCACTTCTACTACATTGACCTCGTACACTCAGGTACCTCCTAATTGAAGGGTTCCACAGAATAATCCTATCGGTGCACCCAAACATGTCATCATTAGTCAAACACAATACGCCATTACAAAAACCCACAATCCTACAGCAATATCTTGACTCACCCTTAAAAGGGAATTCAATTTCTTGGCGATCCTCTTCGAACTTATCACTATCTGGATGAACAGAATAGATTTCGCTTCTGCGATATCGAGAGTAATACCTTACCAGTGTTAAGGCATTGTCGCTGGAATCAGATATTTTCCTTCGATTCAGGTGCAGAGAGACGAAATGTGGGCTTGTGATGAGAGAATCCCATGTCGTGCAAACACATCTGAAACGTAGCAGCGACTTCACCGGTAGCCATTTAAGGATATCTGTGACAACCTCGATTGGGAGGTAGTCGGACATCAGGTCAAGAAATTGGGTGTTATCCTCAGAGAGTACGAGGAAGACGGATAGTACGAGGAAGAAGAAGATAGAGCGTACGAGGAGATGAAGTAAATATGAAGAAGAAGAGGCGGAGAGTACGAGGAAGAAGAAGACGGAGATTACGAGGAGATGAAGGAAACAGAAGAAGAGATGAAGGAAAAACGCCCCACAAAGAACTGATTTATTTTAATCTTTGTTTTTATCTAATTTTTACTTTTGCAAAGAGTACAAATAGATGAAGAAAATACGCCCTATATAGAACTGATTTATTAAATCTTTGTTGTTATCTAATTTCTACTTTTGCTTTTTTTCTAGTTTGTTCTGTTTTGGCAGCTACAAACTAGCTACTCCCTGTTTGTTTTTTCTCTTATGTATGGCTTGGACTAATAGTGAGCCATGTTGGTGTGTGGTGCAAAAGATAGCAAAAGTATTAACTCAGATGGAATATCCAATACCTGGGTGGACTAGGTATTATCAAGCCCAAGTGGCTGTTTACATTAGTGCCCCCGTTTTAATTGCTTTGCCTCTTTTTTCTTGGCCACATGCAATGGCAAACTGGTCATTTTTGAGTTTACTCCTGCTTTAGTACCTTCACCAATCAAACACCATCTTATTCTTACAGACACTATTAATCCCATCACTATCAATCCCGATATCTATCCCAGTATTATTAATCCCACAATCTTAAGCCCAAAAACAAACAAAGCTTAGAGGTATTATTAGAGAACCTCTAAAAAAGAGCTCCGAATTTATGCAAAAATGATTTTATTGCAACTCTTGAGGGCATGGCTACTGAGGCTTTTTTCTTATCTCTTGTGTTCATTTCTATGGCTATCTTTTCTTTTTTTTTTATCATTTTTGTTCTTTCTTCATATTGTGAGTTTATACTTTATAACTGGTTTATTCTTGGGATGTGATAACATGCGGGATTATTATTATTTTAAATCTATGTAACATAAAAGAAACAACAAACATCCTGAAGAAGTCCAAAGGAAAATAAACATGTACCAGAAATTCAAGATGCTGATGGGAATCCTGAACCTAAATCCTGCAATGGAATAAGAAGACACAAAAACTAACATAGTAAGTGACAAACAATGCAAACCACCTTAACAAACATTCTACAGATAATCACAAGCAGCAATTACCAGAAAACAATGGGTGGAAGGCATCCTCCTGAATTCTGATGCTTATTTGAAAGCTCTGCAAATTTCTCCAGCCACAAGCTATTCCACGCAGAAACAACAGCGATTATATGTGGACCAAGAACAATCTGATTTAGTAGAACCTGCATCAGATAATGTATAAAGATAGGAATGTGCAATGTCTTAAGACGTTATCTAAATCTGAGAGGCTTATACAAAACCTTAAGTAATATAGTCTTTATTGATTGCTGCAGCATGCAATGTTCAAGATAAGAAACCAAGACCACACAAAAGAAACCCATATGAAGCCATCCGGGAGGCTCTGAGCCAAACATGATTCGAAATGAGGGTCGACACGAAATCCTAAAGGATAAACGTTATAGTACAAACTAAACTTCATAACTCCAACATAGGGATTATAATTTTAGAAACACATAGCTAAATGGTAAAAAAGTGTTAAGATGTCAAGACTACATAATATATTTAACCATTCTTACGATAAGTGTTACCAACAACAAAGAAGTCCCATTAGCATGTAACTATGAACACCACGCCAAATACATTATGTATCATGACTCCAGAAACTGGGTGCAAAGGTGAAAGATTTCATTATCTCGTCTCGCACATTAAGAAAGTAATCCAATTGGAAGTCTGGCAGAGAATATGATAGTTAATTTCATTTACTACTCCAGAAGTTGCTTTTTTCCGAGAACGAGACAAGCTAAGAAAGAGAGTTTCAATGATAAGTTGCTTTAAAAATGGATCGGAAGAAAGTAAGTAGTAGAGCTTTGAACCATGACTTTTCTGCATTCTACTTTAATAATTTTCTACCTGCAAGGAGCATATGTCCTTTGTGGCACTTCACAATTCTCTAGCTAAAGAGACTCACCCACTAAAGTATAAAGATAACACTCACATTGGCGCACCGAATTGTTCCCAACATAACAGAGAACATGCTACTATAGAGGAAGCTGAAGCAGAAATAAATTTGTTTTCAGAACTTGAGATTTTGAGACATTTAACATAACACTTCTCCAGTGGAGGGTAGTGAAAAATATAGCGAGGGTTGAGGGCAATATGTAAGTTTCATTATCGATGATCAAACAAGAAAACGGAAATTATCGATCTTGTTGGAATGTTATGAGATCCAGGGTGAAATTTCGCCAACTGAATCAAGCTGTAATGTTCAGCCAGGCTCCTGGGAGGTACCAGTCAAATTTTGAAATAGCAATGTTAACGTCTGATATTGCATACAGTTCTCTAAACTTGAACAAGATAGTTGCAATCTGATGACACATTTTTGGCTCCACTATGCAGCTAATCCATGCTCTATAGAAAACTATTGAATTGTTGGCATTCACCAGACTCGTTGATTGCTCAGAATCCAGGTCTTTAGTCTCGTAAATCCTACGGAACCTAGATAGAATGGCCCAATAAAGCAGATGGCTTTCACCAAATAGGTTAGAATAAACTACACATGCATGCACATTGGGTAGCCCAAAACTTTGACCATACGGAATCAGACGAGTTTGGTTCCTCGAGTGCATTCGTCCACTTCCACCGCTGTAGGAGAGCAATGCCTCCAGTGAGGGCGAGAGACCCCGCCGCATAAAGTATCTCATAGAGAGTTAAGTAGGTATGAGGTAACAACCAAATGTAGTAGCACATCTTAGTTACAAGAAAACTTTTTATTCCAACGCACAGTGTTTCACGGTGTTACCAACAAAGACATCCTATTAACTTTAACTATGCAATTACATTAAAATGGGCGTAAGAAACTGAAAGCCTTTCTTCTAATTTACTATGAGATGTATGGTTTCCATGTCTCATCTATTCTATGAAAATTAATCAAATTGGAGATCTGGAGGAGAATCCCATAGTTAACCTCAATAAGTTGCTCTTTCCCAGAAGAGATATGAGCTAAGAAGGAAGTGCCGTTTCAAGAGATATGAATCTTCGAGTTGGGGCACGTTTGGTGGAGGTCAGGGGTCCTACGATATTATATGATGTATTGATATTAAGGATGTACTAATTATATAGTTGGAAGGATTATGTAATTGTTTGTTTAAGTCGTTATAAGAAGGAGTATTGATGCTTAGTATTCAAAAGCACTCTCGTGGGGAGACTATATTTTTTTAGACATGGAGAGGAATATCACACATCCTGCAATTATCCATACACCAATCACGCTCTTGGGGGTATCGATTAAACGTAGCATAGGGTGACCAGACACTGTATGTAAGTTGTAGTACTATCCATAATCAAACCAGAAAAAGGAAGAAATAATCAATTTTCTAGGGAATGTTAGGAGATTCAGCTGCATATTATTTTGTCTGAATGAATCAAGGTGCAGTGTTGACATAGTAGCAATGTGGGTTCTGATGATCACATTTTTTGGGTCCACTCTAATTAATTAGTCAACCATGAGGCTCTTTAGAAAGAAAATGGGACTTTTTTTGCATTCACCAGATGTGTAAAGATTAGAGTTTCCTATATCCTAGAAAACCCTAGATGGATTGACCCAATAAATAAAGCAGAGAAATTTCACCCAATGGCTCAGTTCAGATTAGAGAGGGTAGCTGAAAAATCTGACCTTGGCGGAATCACCAGATGGGTTTCTTTCTTCTTCCAACGCTGTTGAGCTGAGCGATTGTGTCGCCGGCGAGTGGTTACAGGGTTGGATGACGATAAAAGTGGTGGGTGGGTGGTGGGCTGGGCCAATTCGGGAATCAGAGCCCAACCCAATCCAACTAATCCATCAGGTCAAAACTCAACCCGTGAGCCCAAATATTTATATACTATTTTGAGGGATTTTTTTTGTGATAGCTAAAATAAGAACATCTATTATATTAAGTACAAATATTATTATTAATCGTGCATTGACTATGTTCAACCATTTTTCAACAAGATTTTTTTTTTTTTTTTAGCCGAAAAATGCTCTGATTTTCCACCTTCGTGGTGCTAACCGGAGATTCTTCTCCGTCTTCTTTCCTTTTGTATCGTGATTTCCCTTCTTACTCCTTGTTGCGTTTCTGCTTTCGAAGTGGATTTCTGTCTCCATCTCGATTCAGTAGTGGCGCTCATCTCCTTGTTTTTCTGTTCTCTCTTTCGTTTCTTGCTCAGATCCCCTTTCTGTGAGGAAAATGAATACTGGATATGGGTTGGATGAGGAACTTTCTCTTGAGCTTGAAGATGATGCTTCAGTCATTGAGAAACTTCAAGGAGCAACCATGGTTGGGAAGCTTTTAGCTAGCAAACCATATCGTCAACAATTGATCCAAAACATCGCTACGGGGATGTGGAATGTCCGATTTGATGATTTTAGGGTTGTAGCTTTTGGGGGAAATAGCTTTATCTTCCACTTTAAACATCACCAAGATTGTAAAAGGATTCTGGAGCAACGTCCATGGACGATTCATAACCAGCTACTGATTTGTAAAGAATGTAAGCAGGGTATGCGTCTTGGCGACATCGATTTTACTCGCTGCCCTTTCTGGGTGCATATTCATGGAATTCCATTAGAGAAGATGTATGTGGATAATGCGAAGAAAGTTGGGAGAATGATTGGTGAAGTTCTATCGGTGGAGCGTGAAGAAACAGAGGAACTAATCTTGCAGCGGTATATGAAGATTCGGGTGGTGGTAAATACTGCAAAGCCACTTCCAAGGGGTTTCAATCTTACTGGGTATGGCCCTGAGCCGGTTTGGCTATGAAAAACTTCGAGATTTTTGTTATAACTGCGGCAGAGTGGGTCATGATCGGCGTTTTTGTCAATTTGATCGCACAGTCAAATCGGGACATAAGGACTATGGCCCAGATCTTCGAGCTACATCCAAAGAAGAGTTTAGAGCAAGTTGGCAGCTGGAAAAGGACCTCTCGCCGTCGGCAACCGGAGAGCAGGCTCAATTTCGTCAGGCGGTGGCGCGTTGGGTACGGAGCGACTGGCGTAAAGAGCGCGTGGAGAAGGATCCAATGAGACAGCTGGTGCACAACGTGAGGACGATCCAACCATAGGAGAGAGGACACCTAGCCAAAGGACAGATACGCTGATTCTGCCAGATTTGGATTCTAACGATTTGCAAAAGGAGGATGACGAGGTTGGTTATGGTGCCTCGCAACCCATTATTCAATTGCCTGAAGACGATGAAGAGACTGTTCCAGAGACACCACCATCCATGTCTGTGTCCGAAAATTTAATGAATATTAAGGGTATTATGGTCAATAAGGAGAGTGACACGCTGTTATTAAGCCCTATCTCGAATGGGCCTTCATCACCAAACCCAAACACTTCAAAGCCCAAATTGTCCACTCCGGGCCGCCGTAAGCCCGTTTTGTTGAGAACGAAGGCCCAATCTCTCCCAATTAGCCCGGATACAAATTCGGGTGGGGATAAACACGGGAAAGTGGTCAACCCTTTTACAGAAATCAGTTTATCCAGAGTCTTTGATACTTTTGTATCTTTGAAACGGAAATCGGATGATCTAGGGCACAAGAACGAATTGAAATTGAAAAAGGGAAAATTCAGAGACAAGGATGGAGTTATAGATGTATGTAGCGCAATACAGTTCTCTGAGGAAGATACCAGTCGAATTTTGAAATAGCAGTGTTAATGTTCGATATTGCAAACAGTTCTCTAAACTTGAACAAGATAGTTGCACAAAGATGATACATATTTGGCTTTACTATGAAGCTAATCCATGCTCTATAGAAAACGATTGAAATGTTGGCATTCACCAGATTCGTTGATTGCTCGGAATCCAGGTCTCCAGTCTCCTAAATCCTACGGAACCTAGATAGAATGACCCAATAAAGCAGATCACTTTCACCAAATAGGTCAGAATGAACTACACATGTATGCACATTGGGTAGCCAAAATTTTGACCTTAAAGAAATCAGACGACTTTGCTTCCTCGAGTGCATCGTCTACTTCCACCACTGTTGGAGAGCAATTGTGTCTCCAGTGAGGGCGAGAGACCCCGCCGTTGAAAGTATCTCATAGAGAGTTGAGTAGCTAACAATCAAATGATTTAGCACATCTTAGTTAGAAGCAAATTTGTTACGTATTCCAACGCAGTGTTTCACGGTGTTACCGACAAAGACATCCTATTAACTTTAACTATGCAATTACATAAGAATGGGCGTAAGAAACTGAAAGCCTTTCTTCTAATTTACTGCGAGATGTATGGTTTCCATCTCTCATCTATTCTAAGAAAATTAATCAAATTGGAGGTCTGGAGGAGAATCCGATAGTTAACCTCATTAAGTTGCTCTTTCCCAGAAGAGATATGAGCTAAGAAGGAAGTGTTGTTTCAAGAGATGCCATCATTCCAACATCGACAATATCACCTTATTTATGCTAGAGGAAAAATCCATAAAAGTTGCTGATTTCTCCTTTGATCTCATATCTTCCAGTTGGGGCACGTTTGGTGGAGGTCAGGGGTCCTAACCGACGGTATTATGTGATGGTATTGATATTAAGGAAGTACTAATTATATATATAGTAGATAGGATTACGTAATTGTTTTGTTTAAGTCGTTATAAGAAAGAGTATTGATCGATGCTTAGTATTCAAAACCACTCTCGTAGGGGGACTACATTTTTTTAGGCATGGAGAGGAGTATTACACATCCCTACACCAATCACGCTCTTGGGGTTATCGATCAATCATAGCATAGGGTGACCAGGCACTGTATCTTCTATCCATAATCAAACCAGAAAAAACGAAATAATTTGTCTCAAAAAAAAAAGAAAAAAGGGAAATAATCAATTTTCTCGGGAATGCTGTGAGATTCAGCTTCATATTTCTCTGAATGAATCAAGCTGTAATATCATTTCAAACTCTAATTAGTACAGTGTTGACATAGCAATGTGGGTTCTGAAGATTACATTTTTGGCTCCAGTACGGTAAGTAATTACTCAACCAAGAGGTTATTTTAAAAGAATAAACTGTTTTAGCATTCACCTGATGGGTTGATTAGAGTTTCCTAGTAAATCCTAAAAAGCCCTAGATAGATTGACCCCCAATAAATAAAGCATAGAAATTTCACCCCAATGATTCATTTCAGATTAGAGACTGATTCAAATGCGGAAAAGGAGGAAAGCTGAAAATTCACCCAATGGTTCACTAGATGTGTTGATAACAGTTTCCGAAATCCTACAAAACCCTAGATAGATTGACCCCATTAAATAAAGCAGAGAAATTTCACCCAGTGGTTCAGTTCAGATTCTTCAACAAAAAGAAAGCTGCAGATGTATGCAGAGACTGATTCAACTCCACAAAAGGGTAGCTGAAAAATCTGACCTTGGCGGAATCATCAGATGGGTTTTTTATATTCTCCGAGTGGTTTGGTCTTCTTATTCCACGTCTGTTGAGCTGGGCGATTGTGTCGCCGGCGAGAGAGCACAGTGGACACAGAAATAGCCAATCAGTGGTGGCGACGACGGTGGTGGGTGGGTGGTGGGCTGGGCCAATTCGGGAATCAGAGCTAAAATAAGAGCATCTATTACAATTAAGTAAAAATATTATCATTGATCGTGCTTGACCATGTTCAACCATTATTAAATAAGAATTTTTCTTTCTTTTTTTTTCATTAGTAAAAATATTATCATTAGTAAAAATATTATCATTAATCGGGACCTATGTAGCAGTAGTGTTAGGGTCTTGCCAAAATACCATATCCTCTTATAAACCTCCTATAGTATCCAGTAAGGCCCAGAAATCCCCTCAGCTCTTTGACATTTCTGGGAGTAGGCCAGTCTTTCATTGCACTCAATTTTCTAGGGTCAGTTTGGACTCCTTCTTGGCTGATAATGTGCCCCAGATACTCCACTGCTGATAGTCCAAAAGAACACTTATTCAGTTTAGCAAACAGTTGATTCTTTCTCATGAGCTCAAACACTATCTGCAGATGTTGTTGATGTTCCACCATAGTCTTGCTATATATCAATATATCATCAAAGAAAACCAACACCATTTTTCTCAGGTAATCCCTAAAAATATCATTCATCAAACATTGGAAGGTGGCTGGAGCATTGGTGAGCCCAAATGGCAACACCCTGAACTCATAAAGACCTTCATGAGTCCTGAAAGCAGTTTTGTACACATCTTTATCAGCCATTCTCACCTGGTGGTAACCAGACCTGAGATCTAATTTAGAAAACACTGATGCTCCTTTCAGCTCATCCATCAACTCATCTATTACTGGTATTGGGAATTTGTTCTTAATTGTGATGTCATTCAACCTTCTGTAATCTACACAAAATCTCCATGTGCCATCCTTCTTCTTTACTAACAATACTGGTGCTGAGAAAGGGCTGGTGCTTGGCTGAATGATGCCATTTTGCAGCATTTCTCTTACCATCTTCTCAATTTCATTCTTCTGCAAGAAGGGATACCTGTAAGGCCTCAGGGCTACTGGTGCTGCACCCTCCATTAATGGTATCTGGTGGTCTTGATTTCTCCTTGGCGGTAAGTGCTTAGGCTCTTCAAACAGCTCCTTGTATTTCTCTATCAAAGCTTGTAGCTCCAGGGGTATGGTAGTGTCTTCTGAGGTGACTCCAATGGTGAATAGCTGAGCAGAAATACAATGTTGGTTTTGATTGCAGTTTTCTTGTAAGCAATGAAGCTGTTCCTCTTCAATAACCTCTCTTTTGTGATTTGCAGCCAGTACCACTTCATGTCCATCCAATCTAAATCCAAAAGTCATCTTGTTAAAGTCTAGAGAGACTGAACTTACTTGTCTCAGCCACTGAGCCCCCAATACTACATCACAACCCCCCAGAGTTAGTACTCTAAGGTCTGTAACAATTTCACATTTTTGTAGTTCTATTTTGACATTTCTGGAAATGGTTGTACTTCTCAATCTACTGCCATCTGCTACTGTTACCTGCATTTCTTTGGTCACATAACTGTTACATTGAACTCTCTTGGCTGTAGCTTGATCTATAAAGTTGTGAGTGCTGCCAGTGTCAATGAGAATGTGCACTTCTTGTCCATGTATACAACCTGTCAACCTGATAGTTTCATTGCTAGCACAACCAGACATGGCATGAAGTGATATTCCTAGTGGTAACTCCTCCTCTTTGATGGTTATTGTTGGCTCTGGTGGTGGCACTTCTGTGTCTTCTGTATCTAAAGAGGTCTCACCTTCCTCCTCCTCATCATTGCCAATCAGCATATATATTGATTTTTTAGTGCACTTATGCCCTGGGGTGTAGCTCTCATCACAGTAGAAACATAACCTTATATGTCTCTTCTCTTTCATTTCTGCTGCACTTAATCTCTTAAAAATAGAAGAACCTTGTTTTGTGGCATTGTCTTCCTTATGCATACCTGTGACATTTGCTCTAGGTTTCTCCCAGTTTCCTTGTATACCACCAGTACTACTCTTACTCCCAGACTTTCTTATGATATGTTTCTCAAGTGAATAGACATGTCCTTCTTCCAATCTAGCAATGGCCTTGGCTTGGGAAAGAGTGGTAGGGAAATGCAGCTGGACAGCTTGCTGCAAATCCTCTCTAAGACCACTGAGAAAACTCCTCACAAAGTACATTTCATCAGCCCAAGGCTGTAAGGCCTTGATTCTAGGTCTTAAAGTCTCAAATCTAGACTGGTATTCTGCCACAGTGGTGTGTTGAGTCAACTTGTTGAAAACTCCTAATATGTTCTCATGTCCTGGTTCTGCAAACTCTGCACAGATCCTTTCACTAAAATAACTCCACTTAACATTCTCCAAATTAGTGAATTCTGACCTAAACCATGCATCAGCTTCCGCATCCAAATGCAGTGAAGTCATAACTAGTTTCTGACAATCATTCATTTGATAAATGAGAAAGTATTTGTCAACTTTTTGCATCCATCCCAGGGGATCAACACCAGAAAACGTTGGAAACTCAAGTTTTGGCATAGGTATGTTTCCATTTGAGAATTTTTTGAGGCAACTGACTGTTTCTTCTGCATGCATTTCTTTAGAGAAACTGCTACTTCCTTCAGTCTTCTTACTAACTGTTATTGGTGACTTACTCTCTCCATTTACTACCTCAGAGTAACTAGCCATCTTCTCTTTATCTCTCTGATTTGCAAGTAAATTATAACAGTTCGTAATTCTCTTAAATTGCTCCTCAAAACGTTTTTCCATAGAGTTCAAACTCTCAGTTAGGTTACCTTTCAATTCGAGACTGATATGCTGAAATTGACTGTGCATTCCTTCGTCTAGCTTGACGAATTTCACTCTCACATCTTCTAGAATCTCTCCGTAATCGTTAAGCCTCTCCTCGAGCACGGTGACCTTCGCATCCGCATCCATGGAAATGAGATTGTGGCTTCTGGTATTAGGCATTTCTGAATCTCCTCAGAAGCCGAACCAGGCTCTGATACCAACTTGTAAGGACTACGACCTTACGGTGGCCTGAGACGCCGGAATTACACCGGAAATTGCAGAGAAATCGGAGAGAAACTCCGATTAGGGTTAGAGAGGAATAAGAAAGGGGATCGACAGAGGAAGAGAGGGAATGAATTGTATTTTTCATAAAAGATAACAATTTCCCTTACAACCCCGGCTTATATAGCAGAGGGGTGCATTTGTAAAATACTAAACATCAGAGCTGGGCTAAAACGTAATAAACGAAAATGACCAACGGCCGTGACAGCCTGGCATCTAACGAGCTGGACGAACCAATCAAGTGACGCCACTGAGCTGAGGTGGCATGTCCGTGTCATCCTTACCCTAAACGGCACCGTAGCACTTAAGTGATTTGAACATAATGTTCAAATCTAATCCTGCGGCTGAGATCTAATCCCTCGTCTAATCGGACGGCTACTGCTGCTCCGAATTAGACGACCACAGTTTTCATGGGATTGCATTTTAGTCCCAATTATACAACCACAGTTCTGAGTAGTTTTCACTTAGGTCCCTGACACAGTGGTGGCGGTGGTGGGTGGTGGTGGTTTGTGGGTTGGATGACGATGAAGTCGTGGTGGGTGGTGGGCTGGGCCAATTCGGGAATCAGAGCTAAAATAAGAGCATCTATTATAATTAAGTAAAAATATTATCATTGATCGTGCTTGACCATGTTCAACCATTATTAAATAAGAATTTTTCTTTCTTTTTTTTTTTCATTAGTAAAAATATTATCATTAGTAAAAATATTATCATTAATCGGGACCTATGTAGGGGGGGGGGGGCAGAGCCCCCCCTTGAAGTTCGAAAATTTCTACTTGTACCCCTAATTTTATAGATTTTTTTATGACTAAACAGAAAATAATATAGAATTTTGCCCCCCCCCCCCCCCCCACAACCCCCCCCCCCCCCCCCCCCCTAAAATTCAAAATTGGCCAGTTGCCTAAGTGGTTAGTTTTTGTAGTTAGCAAGTTAAACTAAGCAGGTTCAATTCTCCTCTCAGATAATAATTTTTTCATTTCTTTTTTGTCAATTTACCATTTATCATTAAAAACTCATTGTCTACTCCAAATAAAAGAACAAATTGTGACGTCGCGAATCTTGCCCCGGCTGACTTGATTTCCTGGCTCCGCCACTGTGTGTTTGTACGGTTCTTTCGATCGAATCTACAACCGTTTTCTTCATTCTAAAAAATTTAACCAGAAACTAGAGGAAGAACTAAGAAAATATGAACAAATCTTTGACATTTTACATGATATTATACTTTGGGTACAGGAATTATATGCAATACAGTTTAAATTATTGGCGCGGTTCAACCAATTCGGTCCCAGTTTGTGTGTTTGTGCGGTATTGCTTGGTCCGGTTTGTTTGTTTGTACTATCAGAATTGCTCTTTTAGAACAAATGAACCCGAACTATTGTGATCTGATGGATAAATAATCCGATCCTAACCAGGCAAAACTTGAATCCCAATTTGGGTCTATCCGAACATAGGATTTACAATACTCATCATTGATAGCGTCTTTCCTTAACCCATATCCAAATGTGGAAACCAATACCAGAAATTACATGAACAACCCCTAAACCCCATAACCTCAGTACTCTAAAAGTCCCAATTGATGAACATACTCTAAGCCGAAGGTTCGACAAAAGAAACTTTAGTCCTTTCCTCGAGCCACACTCTCTTCCGGAGGGCCAACTTCACAAAACCAAACCCGAGTTGTAGCACCAAAAATCTACCAGCAAGCCAAGCAACCTGTTTCACAAACTGGATTCTTTTCTGGACAGCAAAGAAAGAAAGAAAGAAAGAAAGAAAGAAAGAAAGAAAGAAAGAAAGAAAGAAAGAAAGAAAGAAAGAAAGAAAGAAAGAAAGAAAGAAAGCAATCTTTAAATCACTCAAACTCATTTGAGACCAAGCCCGAACAGAACGTAACATTAGCTTATAACCTCCCAAAAGCACCTAACAGCAGCTGCTGTGAAGTAGCATTCAGTTAAGTCCATTCTTTCCAATTCAACTAGAATTCAGTATGGCAAGATTTCACATTATTCGCTTACCTCTCCAATTCAAACTTGGCAATCACCTTCTCTTAGACATTTTTGCAAACAGGTTGTGTGCATAACATTGGTTATCAATCTGCAAATCTGAGAGGAGGCAAGCAATAACACATCAAGCACTCATCACGTAAGAGATGGTGGTGATCTCAAAGTCACTCGTGTAAAGCAGCTACAGACCAGAATCAAAATCTTAAACAAGCTGAGCCAGATCTTCAAGAAGCAACCGAGAGACCCTGCAAAATAGAACCTGGTGAGGTGAGCACGAGTTCAGAAACCCCAACACTACAACCAGTGCTCTGAACTAGGAGTCAGTAAGCTCTGAACTTCCAAACATACACGTCTTTGTGACTAGGCATGTGGTTAAGAAAATAACGATTCTCACAAACCATTTTTCTTTCCTGTAAAGAAAATAACAAAACCATCAAGATTCCACATACATACAACCCCCCAACAAAACAAGTTTCCATCACAATCCACCGAATTCATCGTTGTCTTCCTGGTATGGTGGAGGCTCATGTCAGAATAAATTAATTATTACTCATTCTTCAAAGTCAGTTAGCATAAATCCTCAACAACAAAAAGGAAAAAAACATTTTATTCAGATTCTGAAGCAAGTTTAGCAAACACAAAAGGAGGAAAAGAAGTACAACAATAGAAAAAGCACAAGCTTTGAACATGCTAGAAGTCTAGAAGAGTCAAAAGAAGAATGCAGAGAACATTTTGACATCATTTTAAAGAGCAATCAGAACCCCAAAGCACCTGCAAGAAGAAAAAACAGAAACAAACCAGTAGTCACATTCAGCTCAATAGAATGTATTGAACCGACGATGTTCATGTTCTGTTAAAGTTGCTCAATTGTATAAAAATTTACCTCCAAATTATTGTGGAACATAAGACCCTATTGCCTAAGTAGCTCTTCCACCTACGTGAACTGAACCAGTCCTGAGGAGAGCCTTCTTGATCGCAATTAGCTCGGTGATAACATCACTAATAGCCATTCGATCCCTTGGTATCTCTTGAGCACAAGCAATTCCAACCCTGAACAGTGAAAGTAGACACTCTTTAATTTTTTCACTGCCAAAAGTTGAATCATGGTCCTGAGTATCGCTTCTGGAGGTGTCCGCGTTCTCGCCAAACAACAGTAGCCTTGGATCACCAACCGCCTCCACTTGGTCAGGTAAGGCCATCTCAACGTGGTTTCGGAGATTCAAACAACCATTGAACAAATGATGGTCGGTTGGCTTCTTCCCGGTAAAAATCTCTAGTACGATGATGCCATAGCTGTAGACATCACCAAAGGTTGAAACCTCGTTCCCCATCCCATATTCTGCAATTCAGATTCATCTTATGTCCCAAACTGTTTGAATAAAAATGTAATCCAGCATTGTTATTCATATAACGTCTAATAAACAAATTTGTTTCAAAGAATTAGATGAATACCTGGAGCGACGTAACCAACAGATCCCCTTAGACCAATGGTGCTTGACTGGTTGTCAGAAGATTGATTGGTTGTGCCTTCTTGAAGAAACTTGACCAATCCAAAATCACCAACATGTGCAACCATATAATTGTCCAGAAGAATGTTGCTTGGCTTCAAATCACAGTGAACAACAGGCTCTTCGCAACGAAGATGAAGGTATTCAACCGCATAAGCCACACCAATTACGATATCTAACCTCTGAGAAAGATCTAGGTTTTTCGCATCAGCTTCCATTTCATCTTGGCTTTCAGGTGGATGCAGCCAGTTATCTAGGCTCCCGTTGGGCATGTACGCGTACACAAGAGCCTTGAAATCATTGCCTTGATGGTCGATACTCGAACATGCAGTGAGAACTTTCAAGAGATTTCTATGCCTGATTCTTCTCAATGCCTCACACTCTGCCTTAAAACTTCTTGAGGCTCCTTGGTGATGAAGGTTTAGAACCTTCACTGCCAGAGTTTGTTGACCTTGGGGAAGAAGTCCTTTGTACACTGAACCAAAGCTCCCCACACCAATTAAATTTGCATCAGAGAACCCATCGGTGGCTTCATACAGATTTTGGTACGACAACTTCAGGAGAGCGTTCCACGGAGAATGCAATGATGGTAGTTTCCTGGGCTTCTTCGACCAGCAGAGATAGAGGAAAAGCAAAAAGAGGAAAGCTCCAGTTACCCCAAATGCTAATCCAATTATTAGCTTGAACCTGAAATTCTTTTCAGGAGGATTACTTATGCAGCTAGGTAAGCGAAGCTCAAGAATACCTCCACAGAGCTTGTTGTTCCCACCAACATTGAAAGTTGTAGTATTCTTGAAAACACCTCCTTTGGGAACCGCACCCTCAAAATCATTGGAGGAAAGATCTAAAAATTGTAAAAGGGGGAAAGCCTCCAAATACTTTGGAACTGTCCCCGAGAAATTATTATGAGAAAGATTAAAGTCTTCCAGACTCTTTAATGAACTTAAGGAAGGAGGAAGAATACCCGAGAAGTTGTTGACACCGATGTATAGTGTTTTTAGTTGTACACAGTTAGCCAGAGAGTTTGGCATACCGGACAACATATTTACAGAAATATCAATTTCGATAAGATTTACCAAAGTCCCAACTTCCGTTGGAAGGTTTCCAGTCAAACGGTTTCCGCTAAGGTTTAGAGTGTATAAAGATGAAGCAGAGAAAATCTCCGTTGGTATGTCACCTTGAAGATTGTTCGAAGAAATCAGGAGTTTCAGCAATTTTGTGCAGTTCCCGAGACTTGAAGGGATTCTACCATGAATATTATTTTCATTCATATGAAGGTACAGCAAAATGCTCAAGTTTCCGAAAGCGGGTGGAATGATCCCGGTCAAATCGTTATAGTCGAGAGCAAGTAGTTGCAGTTTATTGAGATTGCCAATAGTTGATGGAATGTTACCTGTTAATTTGTTGCCGCTGAGACCAAGTGCCTCTAAATTAACCAGATTGCCTACTTCGTGTGGAATGATTCCAGATACATTATTAGCCCCCAAGTGTAGTTGCTTAAGACTATTACTCGAAAGATTGCCAATCGAGCTAGGCAACTCTCCTCCAAAACTGTTGTTGAAAATAGATAAAGACTCCAAGTTGGTGGCATTTGTTAGTGAAGACAGAAAGCTAAAGTCATGAACTTCACCTGCCGTTCCTAGAAGATTACCACCCAAGTTGAGCCTGCGAAGATGCACAAGTTTCTCCATTGGAGGGACATCTCCAGTCAGCTCGTTATGAGCCATGTCTAGAAAATCCAGGTAGGAGGCATTAGATATTGAAACAGGAATGGTTCCAGTAAACAAGTTGTTATAAATGTGGAGTCTGGAGATACGTGGAAAGATGATTCTTCCAAGTCCTGATGGGAGTCTTCCTCCAATTTGATTATGGGGCACAAAAAAAGTTTTCATAGAAGACATATTCCAGATTGACGGTGGAATTGTGCCAACCAACTTGTTAAGACCAATATGAAATAGCTCCAATTTACTCAGACGGCCTAATTGGTCTGGTATACTTCCACCGATGATATTATCCGATGCATAGAAAATTCGAATAGATGACAGATTTGCCAAACTAGTCGGGATTGCTCCAGTTATTTTGAAGTTCCGACCAATATACAGCTCCTCTAGCTTAGAAAGCATACCAACCTCCACAGGGATCTCACCTTCCAAATTGTTGTTGGTTAATTCAAGGACAACAAGGTTAGAGCACCGTGATATATTGACCGGAATTTCTCCACCAATAGAATTATTCAGCAGCGAAATTTTTTTCAGTCTTCGCAAACGTCCGATTTCTGGTGGAATTTTCAAACCCAAGCTGTTGTTGCGTAACCACAACTCCCGCATGAAGCTGAGATTTCCAATGTGAGGGGTAATGGAACCATCCAATTTCTGATGATCTAACTTCAACTTAGTGACTCTCTGGCGGTGAAGGCGGCCACAAGTAACACCGAACCACTGACAGAAGTGGAGGGACTGATTCCATGAACTTAGCGCAAAAGGATCGCCGGTAATTGCATCCTTGAATGCGATCAATGCTTGTTGATCAGTTTCATTTCCTCTTGCGGCTTCAGTGAAAGAAACGCATACAGAAGAAGGAAATTTGAAACTATGAAGGATGAGGAAAAAAGCACAAAGAGAGAATAGAAGGAAATGAGCTGATGATGAATTCATATCCAGGCAGGCCATATAATAAGCTAGCTGGTGAGATCAAAGAAGAAGTTGAAGTGATTAGGAATAATTGAAGTGTTTTCCTTAATTTCACATCTTTGGCATCATATTTATACATGTAGAGAGATATTTGTCCACGGGAAATAAACTCATCAAAGCGCTTCTCTAAGGAGATCTTAGTATGACCGTTTAGGTGACTATTGATGACGAAGATGGATGAGAGACGGCAACAGGTGTGGTGGTGGTGCAGAGGACAAAAATGGAGGAAGAAATCACAGCACTGGTGGGATCATTACAGAAGAAATCACAACTATGAAAGTTGCAACGTGACAAATTGACTTGACTTGGGGGGTTGACCCCTGAGAGAAGACTTACTGATTTTTTTTTTTTTTTTAAAGAAGTGTTTTGAAGTTTCCGACAGGGTTGGAAAGAAAAGTACTTGGATACATTCATAATTGGTAAAAAAAAATAAGTTTTTGTTATTCAAATTTCACTGAATTTGGTTCCCAACTCTTCCTGTTGGAAAGCGGTCAGCCAGTGATTGATTAGCTTAATGTTTCAAATTCAAAGTTTTGAGCTCTGCTCTTCCTGTTTCCGTTAATCCTTTGGTTTACAAGAATTACCAAAAACTAGTCTCTCAGTTGGTTTAAACAACGGGTACTGAAACTCAAACCACATTTGTCATATTAACTTATTTCACATCAACAACTGATGGTACCTGCAGGACCATAACAGTTGAAGTCCACTAAGAAAATTGATGGAACATGAAAACCAAAACAAACCTATATGGAGATCCCAGAAGGCGACACATTATTGGAACTGACACAAGAGAAGTTTCTTTGATCCTTCCCCTAGTCTATTATTGAATTTCCAGTTTCTAATTTACTGTGGGTAACAATCCTACACATAAAACCTGAAGTTCAAACTGAAAATTTTCACATCAAGCCGTACGTGGATGAAGCTTCTCCGGCACGTGTAGATATGTGAGTTTCAACAACAGCAGCAACAAGCCTTTTTCAAAGAGGAATGAATGAATGAAGTTCTCCAGAAGTAGATATTAGGCCAATGGTGGGGACAATTGACTTGACTTGGGAAGTTGACAGGGGAGTGGAATGGGTTGGGACTGTTCTAATTATTGACCAAAGGACCTAGCAAATATTATGCATCTAGTTACTAAATTTTGTTCTACTTCAGTTTAAGTGTGCTCTGAATTAAGTTTCTGATCTTTCGTGTTCTAGTAATCATCACAGATACACAAGATGGCATGTCTTCGTATAATATTATAATGGATTTTGGTTACCTGGACTTGGGATAAGTTCTTAAGTCTGACAGTCATGTTTGGTATATCTGCTCAAAATCTACGAAAATAGGCAGATAATAATGTGGGTGAAATTTTTAGCTCAAGTACAAATCAAAATATGTTTGGTATGAGCTTAAATTGTATATTATATGTTTGATCCATTTGACAAAATCTAGAGAGCTCTATAATCAACTAGTTGAATGCATTCACTTGTAAATGAACTCTGATCATGCTGATGTGAGAAAAGCACATTGAAACTTCTTATTTTGAGATTTTCTTCTGCAAAAGTGCCACGATTCTGCAATTGCCTTGAGATCATTTAAATCTTCAAAATTTTCAGCACATAAGTGATTGGATTAAAATACATATTTTAATCCGAGTTTGGTTTGCAAGCTCATACAAATAACTCAAAAGACGTGGGAGGGCCAGAGGGTCAATTTCCAGTCCAACAAATTAACCAGGCTAATCCTAATTTTGGAGCAGTGTGAGATTCGGCTATAGCAAATAAGATGCTTGAAATCGTTTTAACTGACCAGATGATGTGCCCAGGTTTGAGTAAAAATCCGACTGCTGTCCAACATGTGCCCGCTGATTACACCTAACAAAAAAATAGGAGAAATTAGTATGATACACATTCTGTTTCCACATCTTGAGTTGAAAGGAATCAATGATTCCAAAGAGAATTCAAAGATGTGAAAGATAAACAACCCAGAAAAGGGAACAAAAAGAGAATAATTTCATTGATAATTTTGGCAGAGCTTCGCTGCCATTGTTGCAGAGAAGTCTCAGTACATGAACCCTAGAGCCGCGAGGCTTATATAGCCCGAATCCAAACGGTCACAATTTGAGCCGTTGGATTAAACAAGAGAGGATCTCAGCCATAGATGAAGATCCACTAATTACAATATTTTCACAGACTTTGAGTAATTTGGAAAAGAACCCAGCAAGGTTTAGAGGAGTTTTAAACAACTCTTTTGCAAATATAAAATAGCAACTCAAGTTCTGGAAAATACCAAAAGGCACCAAAATATGATAGAACTGAATGTTGACTTCATTTTCCAGCATTGACTTTGACTTCTTCTTTGAACCTTGACTTTATTGACTTTTGATCACCAATTTTGACTCTTGTCTGCTAATACCCTCCCTCAAACTGATGGTGGTTGAGACACCATCAGTTTGTGCTTAAGATAATGAAATGGAAGTGCTGCTAGTCCTTTGGTGAAGATGTCTCCCAGCTGATCTGCAGAATGAACATATGCAACCAGTAATTGTTTCTTTAAACATTTTTCTCTAACAAAATGGTAATCTAGTTCAATGTGTTTTGTTCTAGCATGCATAACAGGATTTGCAGTCATTGCAATAGCTGATTCATTGTCACAAAATAATGTAGGAGGTTGATGCATAAAAATATGAAGATCATGAAATAAATACTGAAACCAACAAAGTTCTGCTGCTGTGGTGGCAAGAGCTCTGTATTCAGATTCAGCAGAAGATCTGGATACAGTAGGCTGCTTTTTTGCAGCCCAGTGAATAGGGTTATTTCCCAGAAATATGACAAATCCAGTGGTGCTTCTTCTGTCAGTTGGGTTACCAGCCCAATCTGCATCAGAGTAAGCTTGCAAATTAAGAGAACCAGAGTTGTAAAAAATTCCTTCATTTATAGTGCCTTTCAAATACATTAGAATTCTTTTGGCACCAATGAGATGCTGAGTCGTAGGCATATGCATGAATTGGCAAAGATGATTGACAGCAAAACATATATCAGGTCTTGTAAAAGTCAAATATTGAAGAGCTCCTAACAGTTGTCTGAAAGGAGTTGGATTTTCAAGCAAAGCACCATCATGAGCATGGTATTTAATACCAGAGGTAGTAGGAGTGTCACAAGCAGTGCAGGACATCATATTAAATCTAAGAAGTAAATCATTGATGTATTTGTGTTGATGTATAAAAATTCCTTTTGCAGATCTTTGAATTTCTAAGCCCAGAAAATAGGTTAAAGGACCCAGATCAGTCATACTAAACTCAGTGCCAAGTTTGGACACAAGATAATTCATGTAAGTAGTATCATTTCCAGTTAAAATAATGTCATCCACATATAATAATAAGACAGTAATAGATTGAGGATGAGTAGTGTATCTAATAAACATAGAGGTGTCAGCCACAGATGCAACAAAACCAAGTGATAGAATAAAACTAGTGAACCTCTCAAACCAGGCTCTAGGTGCCTGTTTGAGACCATAGATTGCTTTGTTTAACTTGCACACAAAATGGGGATAAAGTGGATCTTTGAATCCAGGAGGTTGTTGCATATAAACAGTTTCTCTCAAGTGACCATGTAAAAAGGCATTTTTTACATCAAGTTGATTCAGAGGCCATTTCATGGAAGCAGCTAGAGCAATAACAGTTCTAACAGTTGCATGTTTAACAACAGGACTGAAAGTTTCTTCAAAGTCAATGCCAGGTGTTTGATTGAACCCCTTGGCAACCAATCTAGCTTTGTATCTAGATATGGTGCCATTTGGGTTATATTTTGTCCTGAAGACCCATTTGTTCCCAACAATATTTGCATTGTTGGGAGGAGGTACTAGGGTCCAGGTGTTTTGCTGTTGGAGGCTAGAAAATTCTTCAGCCATTGCATTAAGCCACTGAGAATGTTTTCTAGCTTCACTAAAACAAGTAGGATCATTTAAGAAAGGAGAGATATCAGAGTTACCAGAAGTGGCTGTGAATCCAATCACTTTCTTTTTGACAATTCCAGACTTGCTTCTTGTCTGCATGGGATGGCCACCAGCTGGAAGAGTTGTAGACACCTGTTCAGTTGCCAAGCCTGGGGTTGGGACATTTGTTGTTTCATCAGCTTCTATGTGGGAGGCATCATTTGAATTTATATTGCCCGGCTGCAGAGCTGGAACAGTGTCTAGCTCTACCTGAGCTTGGTGGCTCCCAGAGACAAGTGTAGCACTGTTCTTATCAGTTAGATTGGCATGATCAAGAGTAGTAGTATATTCTGTATCAGGTGTATGACTAGGATCAAGAGTAGTAGAGTTCTCATTCAGTGCACCTGTCATAACATCAGAAGATAAGTCAGTAAATGGAAGATTAGGAGCAGACACATTAATGTTTGAATTAGAGGCATTAATGTGTGTAGTGTCAGCAGTGGCATTTAAGTCAGGTGAATGCATGAAATCAGAGGAAGTATTAAATGCAGTATCTGGAAGTGTGACAGATATGTCTCCTATTTTAAAATCATTAATTTTGTCAACACTTATATTTTGACTTTTCTGATAAGGAAAGATGTGTTCATCAAAAATTACATCTCTACTTATAAAAAATTTTTGTGCAGATTTGTCAAAGCAAACATAACCCTTATAGTTTTGTGCATAACCAAGAAAAACACATTGAGTTGATTTGGGATCAAGTTTAGACACATTATAATGTCTTAGATAAGGATAACAGGCACACCCAAAGACTTTGAATTTTGAATAATCTGGAATTGTTTTATAAAGCAGCTCCCAAGGAGATTTGTTGAAAGTGTTTTTGCTTGGCATGCAATTGATAAGATAAACAGCAGCAGTGAAAGCATGATACCACAAATAATTAGGTAAAGAAGCATGTATCATCATTGTAACAGCTGTTTCAACAATATGTCTGTGTTTTCTTTCAGCTACTCCATTTTGTTGAGGAGTGTAAGGACATGATTTTTGATGAATAATGCCATGATTTTGCAAGTATTGATGAAACACATAAGATATATATTCACCACCACCATCAGATCTCAGAATTTTAATTTTGTTGCCAAGTTGGAGTTCTATTTGAGTTTTGAATTTATCAAAGACAGAAGCAACCTCAGACTTGTGATGTAGAGGAAATAGCCAAGTAAATTTGGAATAATCATCAATAAAGAGCACATAAAATCTGTAACCATGATAAGATTTGGTACTAGCAGGACCCCAAACATCACTATGTATAATATCTAGAGAATTTTTAGAAGCAGAAAGAGAAGATTTATAAGGGAGTCTTGTCATTTTGCCTTTCACACAGTGTTCACATAAGGAACTTGAAGAAATAGCACATAACTTTAAGTCTTTGCATAAATTAGAAGCAGAAATAAAAACAAGTTTTAAAACATCTTCAGAGGGATGTCCTAATCTGGCATGCCAGATAGGAGACATGACAGTTTTTCCTAGATAGGCAGTCTTGACAGGGTCTTTGACTTCAGAGACATGAGAGAAGGGATGAGTGTGTATGGGATAGAGACCATTTTCACTCAACCCTTGGTATAGAACTTTGCCCAGAGTTTTGTCCTGGATATAAAAAGAATCAGCATCAAAATAGAAGGCACAGTTGTGTTGTTTGCAAAGTTGATAAACAGAGACTAAATTAGCAGATAAATTTGGGACATGTAGAGTTTTGTTTAATTGAAAAGAATGATTTGGGTGTTAAGAAAGGCAGTACCAGAGTGATTTATGGCCAGGGTATTACCATTACCCACTGCAACTTGATCAGACCCATGATAAGGAGAGCTCACAGAAAGGTTTGCAAAGTCAGAAGTCATATGATTGTTGGCACCAGAATCAGTCAACCAGTAGTTTGGAGAGATGCTTGGAGAAGGATCAGCAACAGTCACAGTATTCATAGCAGTTAGCTGGGTAGGAGGTTTCTTTCCTTGGAAGGCATGATCCATTCTATGCCAGCAATCTATAGCAGAGTGGTAATCATAGCCACATATTTGACAGGTTAGAGGATTACCATTGCTATCTCTGCTTTTGGAAGGACCTCTGTTATACCCAGTTCTTCCCCCTCTTTGGTTTTCAAAACTTCTACCTCCTCCCCTGTTGTTTCCTCCTCTACCAAAGTAGTTTGAATTATAGGTTTGACCTTGAGTTCCTGACCCTTGACCATAATTTGAATTAGGGTTTAGACTTGACCTTTGACCATAATTAGGGTTAGGGTTTTGACTGAAGAACCCTGACCCTTGACCTCTGTTTGAACTAGGGTTTTGACTTTGATTCACAGACCCTTGACCTCTACCATAACCAGTCCCACTGGAGTTGCCTCCTCTACCACGATTGTTCCCATAGTAAGACTCAGATTGAGTACCAATAGACATGTAAGCAGCATTTCCAACCAAATCAGAGGATATAACAGTTTGAGACTCAATCATTTGTTCCTCAGCTTTCAACAAGACATGCAGTTCTTCAAATGTAATTTTATCAGGAGCAAGAGACATAGTAACACGAATACCAGATCTAAAGGAGTTATATTCAGGAGGAAGACCATGAAGAGCATATAGAATCATATCTTGATCATCAGTATGAACCATAGCAGAAGAGAGTTTGTCTCTTAGGGTTTTGAGTCTTTGCATGTATTCATCAATAGATTCCGATTTCTTACGAATCGTTTGCAGTTCAGATCTCAGTTGCATGATATTTGAGTGAGTGAGAGAGGAGTACCTGTTTTCGAGTGAAACCCAAACGTCACGAGAAGATTGCTTACCCACGATTTGAACCAGAGCCTCTTGTGTGAGTGTTGCTGTGAGAAGAGTGAGAACCATCTGATCTTGAGTGACCCAGACTTCATACGCCGGATTCCGATTCTCCGTCGCCTCACCATGGTCATCGGCTAGGAATTCGGACGGACAGATCTTTGTGCCGTCAACATAACCAAAGAGCGATTGAGTTTTCAGAACAGATGTGACCTGATATTTCCAGATCAGATAGTTGTTGTTGTCTAATTTAAAGGGAACAAGGTTGTGGATTTGAGAGAGGACATAGAAAGGGTTTGTAGAACCCTGATTTTGAGCGGTGGACAAAGCCATGGCTCTGATACCATGAAAGGAATCAATGATTCCAAAGAGAATTCAAAGATGTGAAAGATAAACAACCCAGAAAAGGGAACAAAAAGAGAATAATTTCATTGATAATTTTGGCAGAGCTTCGCTGCCATTGTTGCAGAGAAGTCTCAGTACATGAACCCTAGAGCCGCGAGGCTTATATAGCCCGAATCCAAACGGTCACAATTTGAGCCGTTGGATTAAACAAGAGAGGATCTCAGCCATAGATGAAGATCCACTAATTACAATATTTCCACAGACTTTGAGTAATTTGGAAAAGAACCCAGCAAGGTTTAGAGGAGTTTTAAACAACTCTTTTGCAAATATAAAATAGCAACTCAAGTTCTGGAAAATACCAAAAGGCACCAAAATATGATAGAACTGAATGTTGACTTCATTTTCCAGCATTGACTTTGACTTCTTCTTTGAACCTTGACTTTATTGACTTTTGATCACAAATTTTGACTTTTGATCACCAATTCCGATTTCTTACGAATCGTTTGCAGTTCAGATCTCAGTTGCATGATATTTGAGCGAGTGAGAGAGGAGTACCTGTTTTCGAGTGAAACCCAAACGTCACGAGAAGATTGCTTACCCACGATTTGAACCAGAGCCTCTTGTGTGAGTGTTGCTGTGAGAAGAGTGAGAACCATCTGATCTTGAGTGACCCAGACTTCATACGCCGGATTCCGATTCTCCGTCGCCTCACCATGGTCATCGGCTAGGAATTCGGACGGACAGATCTTTGTGCCGTCAACATAACCAAAGAGCGATTGAGTTTTCAGAACAGATGTGACCTGATATTTCCAGATCAGATAGTTGTTGTTGTCTAATTTAAAGGGAACAAGGTTGTGGATTTGAGAGAGGACATAGAAAGGGTTTGTAGAACCCTGATTTTGAGCGGTGGACAAAGCCATGGCTCTGATACCATGAAAGGAATCAATGATTCCAAAGAGAATTCAAAGATGTGAAAGATAAACAACCCAGAAAAGGGAACAAAAAGAGAATAATTTCATTGATAATTTTGGCAGAGCTTCGCTGCCATTGTTGCAGAGAAGTCTCAGTACATGAACCCTAGAGCCGCGAGGCTTATATAGCCCGAATCCAAACGGTCACAATTTGAGCCGTTGGATTAAACAAGAGAGGATCTCAGCCATAGATGAAGATCCACTAATTACAATATTTCCACAGACTTTGAGTAATTTGGAAAAGAACCCAGCAAGGTTTAGAGGAGTTTTAAACAACTCTTTTGCAAATATAAAATAGCAACTCAAGTTCTGGAAAATACCAAAAGGCACCAAAATATGATAGAACTGAATGTTGACTTCATTTTCCAGCATTGACTTTGACTTCTTCTTTGAACCTTGACTTTATTGACTTTTGATCACCAATTTTGACTCTTGTCTGCTAATATGAGTGTCATTGGTTAATGTGGCAGCTAGTGAGTTTCAGCTTCATACCAATAAAGTTTTGATCTGATACCATTTTCTCGAGTGACAAATGTAGTAGACCACAGCAGAGAAGCTAATCTTGTGGATAGTGGTATTCACTGTTTGGGGCAACCAAGCACCTGCAATACTAGGAATAAGAGAGGGCCAATCACCTGCGAATGCATTAGAATTTATCAGAGAGAGCTTGGAAGTGTTTCCAGATAGGACTAGTCAGCTTGCAAGAAATGAAGAAGAAAAGATCTCTGGTTTCAGGAAGACCACCACAGAGCTTGCAAATGTTGGTCTCAATTAGACCTCAGCTGAACAAATTCATCAGAAAGAACTAGAAGTAATAGGCAACAAGTTGATGAAACAAATAGTCATTGAACAGCTATCCTAATATAGCTGGATTTGGGAAAGCCTAAAATAAGTACCTGTACCAACAAAGCCAACATAACCTCTTAGAGCAATGAAACCTTGAGCAATATAAGATGGGTTTTCTGAAGATTGATGAGTTAAAGCATAGTCATCAACATCCAAAGCAATCTTCTTCAAACACTTACGAAAGGGCTAAGTGATTTAGCATCCAGCGCAATCTGCAGATTGTCCTGAAAGCAGTATCTTCCAAATTGATGGAAACTCTGTATCATTTTAACATGACACGATGAACAGCTGAAATGAGACATAACAATACCGAGACATCTTGAGGAAATTATTTTTTCGGTCCATCCAGTCCACGTTAAAGCTAAAGCCATCTCACGTAAGTACTTTCTTGTGAGAGGATCATGTGTCCTTCTTCAGCAAGAACACCTAATCCCATAAACCTAATACCAATTCTCCAAGAGTCGAAGTTTATGACCTGAACTAACCTTAAGGAACAAGTGCTTCAAAAGAACAATCATATTATTCCTCATTTCAAAACGCCACATGTAAATACATTCAACAAGAAAATCAACATAACCTTCAGCGTCCAAAGAAATTTGCAGAAAAAAACATAACCTTCGGCGTCCAACATAACCTTTTTTGGCAAGGTCATCTTAAGGTGATCTGGGTGATTCAAACAACCACTAAGTAAATGATGGTCGGTATGCCTTTTGCTGCTGAACATCTGCCAACAAGCTTAAAAGTAGAGAACAAAACTGCCAACAAGAGGCTAAAAAGGATCCTCATAAGCAGGACTATAATCCCTATGCAAAAGCTATACAAACATCTACAAAAGGGCCTGATATCATTTTCAATGAGCCTGATCACACCCAACACTAGTAAAAGATGTACGTTCAAACATTAGTTTATTTCAAGAGAAGGTAATATTGTGGATATTGGTCTGTTAACTGATACAAGCAACAGGAATAATGAACACCCTTCTTACATTCATTATCCCAATTGAACAAAAGTTTCCGAGTCAATTCGGATACACACAAATGAAGTAACACAAGCTGTGTACGCTAGATTCATGCATCAGAAGCAATATGCAGCAAGCCATTCTGACATCACCTGCGAGAAAACAAATAAAAATCAAACTATACCTATTAATTTATCGTGGAACTTGAGACCACATTGTAGGTGTAGCTCTTTCAGCCTTACACCAGTCCTTAGTAGAACCTTCTTGATTGCGTTCAGCTGAACCATAACATCACTAATAGTCATTCGATCCCTTGGTAGCTATAACCTTGAGGCAGTGTTCTCCTTTTCCTTAATTAAAACAGAAGATATAAAACCATACAGGAAATGTTGCCGTGATGATTTGAAACATTATTACCAGGGCCTGATCGGAGACATATATCCAAGCATGCTAAAAGGAATATAAACCGTGCAGATGGACTCAACCAATGATCTAGTTATTTTATTACAGTTTAAGTGGTGACACCACTTAACATACTTCACCTCGTCATACCTGATGGCTTTGCCTTTAATCAGTTGTTCCTTCAATAATTCTCACTAACCATTTTTTGCTTTCCTGTTAAGAAAATAAAAAACGCAGCAGCCAGTCGAACCAGGATCCCAATCGACCGAATATGCCTTCATCGTCGTCTTCCTCGTATGGTGGAGGTGGAGGCCAGTGATTAGCTTAACGTCAGAATACTTTTTTATTGCTCATTCTCAAAAATCAATTAGGATCGATCCTCAACAACAACAAAAAACATTTTATGCAGATTCCGAAGCAAGTACAGCAAACACAAAAAGGACGAAAAGAAGTACAACAATAAAAAAACACAAGCTTTGAACATGCTAGAAGTGTCAAAAGCAGTATGCAGAGAACATCTTAACATTAATTTTAAGAGCAATCAGATCCCCAAAGCACCTGCAAAAAAAAAAAAAAAAAAAAAAAAAAAAAAAAAAAAACACACAACTTAGCAGTCACTAAAATTAGATATCTCAAATAGTATTATCTTCAGTCAATGTTCATATTCTGTCAAAATTGCTCCATAGTATAGAAACATTACCTCCTATTTATTATGGAACTTGAGATCCTATTGCCATAGTAGCTCTTCCACGTACGTGCGCACCACCAGTCCTGAGAAGAGCCTTCTTGATCACATGCAGCTGGATGATAGCATCATTTATAGCCATTCTATCCCTTGGTAGCTCCTGGGCGCAAGCAATTCCAACTCTGAACAAAGAAAGCAGACACCCTTTGATCTTTTCACTGCCAAGAGTGGAATCCTTGTCCCGAGTATCGTTTCTCGTGGTGTCTCCATTCTCATCGAACAGTAGTAGCCTTGGATCAGCAACTGTCTCCACTTGTTCAGGCAAGGCCATCTCAACGTGGTCTCGGAGATTCAAACAGCCATTGAACAAATGATGGTCAGTTGGTCTCTTCCCAGTAAACATCTCTAGCACAATGATGCCATAGCTGTAGACATCACCAAAGGTTGAAACCTCGTTCCCCATCCCATATTCTGCAAGTGTACATGATTACATAACATATTGGAGCAAACAAAGGTATTAAACTATATGAAAAAATGAAACCCGTTATAGTAGCATCATTCAAGGACTACAAAACATTGTACATTTATTTATGTTAGATGAAACATGATAAAGGATCATATACCATCTAAGTATTAAGTTAGAAGTGTTACCTGGAGCAACATAGCCAACAGACCCTCTTAGACCAATGGTACTGGATTGATTCCTTGAGGATTGATTAGCTATTTCTTCTTGAATCAACTTTGCCAATCCAAAGTCACCAACATGTGCAACCATATCATTGTCTAGAAGTATGTTGCTTGGCTTCAGATCACAGTGAACAATCTGCTCTTCACAGCGATGATGAAGGTATTCAACCGCAGAAGCCACACCAATTATGATATCTAACCTTTGAGAAAGATCTAGGTTTTTCGAATCAGCTTCCGTCTCATCTTGGCTTTCAGGCGAATGCAGCCAGTCATCAAGGCTCCGGTTGGGCATGAACTCGTAAACAAGAGCTTTGAAATCATTTCCTTGATGGTCGATACTTGAACATGCAGTGATAACTTTGAGAAGGTTACTGAAACAACCCGGAACCTACGGTTCCTTGCTAGTACAACTTAACGATATCTAAGAGTACTTTATTGACATAAAAGTAAAGGAGAAACCCTCCTTACAAAGTTTTAAAAGGAAACAACGATGACAAAGTTTGAATTTTTCAACTACAACTGAATGTTAACAATTTAACTAGGTGATTCCTAGCTTCTTATTTGCCTTCAGCTACGTGTGCGCGTTCCCCCATCTTTATTCATAACCTGCGGGTTTTCAAATGGCAAAAGCCGACGCAGAAAAACATTTGTCAGTGAAAACTGAGTAAGAATATACCACAATATGTAAAACAGAGTTTTGGCTGAAAGAATGAAAAGAATGTAACTGAAGAGATTCCACATTTTAACTTATTAGTTGAGCTGAGGCGTATTAGAGCCCAGCGGGTAACGATTGCCCACAGAGAGGTCACGATGCAATAATATCATCACACAGGTACCTCTTGGGATATCACAGTCCATCCCAATTCACCCAGGGCGTTTGTAGGTAGCCCGACACTACCCCGCCCATCACATAGCTAAAGGACCTTAAGTGTCGACACCCCTATACAGTTGTGACCCACACATGCATAGGTAGTACTCTATAGCTTTCACAATTTTATAAACCCGTATAGGGTAGGGTTGAAACCCTAGGAGGTCGTCTCACGTGCGCCTCCGGCCATAGCCTTCACACACATCCTCTGTACATCGCCCCATATCATTTATCGTTCATTTATATTCCACAAGATCAATTTATAAACCTCGGTTCGAAATTCAGAAGTAACCACATACCTTTCAAAAGAATATTTGCAATAGAGATTCTCAAATTTCAAGACTTTAAACCGTTGTTTGAAACACAAGTACACACGCCAAGAAACATTTTGATAGTTAAAGTATTGTGCGCATAAACTTACCTGGAATGAGGTGAGGACTTCACACACACAAGCTAGCACTGAACTAGCAGTAGGGGTCCTCGATGAACTCGCCTCCTACGAACTCGGTATCTACAATAATCACATAATCCTATATTAACACATATACATCACACAACAAATTGCAATTAAATTGTCCTATATGAAATGCAAGTGAAATCCCCAATTAATTCCCCAAACAAAATATATTACACTAGCTATAATTTTACGTTTAGAATATAAATTAAAAATAAGAAAAAAAAATAGTGACTTATAATTATAAAAGTAATATTTGAGGTAAAGAAAACTTTATTAGATGTTCTAGAATATTCATTTAAATTACTAAGGTGAAATTATATACACAAAGATAGCTATATAAATCTTAAAGTTTAGATAAATGAAAATGGGAGCTTAAACTAAAGCTAAAGCTTAACTATTTTTATTATAAAGTTATATTAGCGAAAACCATGTTATAAGTGAAAAGAATTTATTTTGCGATAAACCGAAAACATTACTATTTAGTTGTTTAAGAAAAATATAGTATAAATAATATACACTTGTAAAATACTATTTTAATTTGATTATAAAGTTGCATATTTATTTTTTTGAAAAGGACCATTAACTACAATTGATAAAATATATATACAAATAAGAATTACTAATTTATATTATGATAAAGAAATAACTTAAAATTACAATTAGTTGATATACAATCAGCCCCCCTAAACAGTTTCACTTCATACAAAAGCCTACCCCCATTTTTGTAAAAAGACACTTTCAAACCCCCTGATTCACAAACAAACACACCCAGTTTCTTCTCCAACAAAACCCATCTGCAACAATTTTTCTTCCACAATCACTCCACAACTCACATGAACAATCCAAGAATTCAAATGATAGTAGCAGAACATTTGACTGGTGTTTACCGATTGAAAAGCACGGAGGGGAAAAGTGGCGGCGGCGGTGATTTGTTCCTGCCGCTGCTTGGGGTTCGCCGGGACAGAGAGGCGAGCGGACGGTGGTGGTGATGGCGGCGAAACAGAGGGAGGCGGCGTCGGGGGTCTCGGCGACGCAGAGGGGCGACGGAGGGGCGACGGTCGGCGGCGTCGGGCGGCCCGGGTTCCGTCGGCGGTTCTGGGCTTCGGCCTGGTGCCGTCGGCCTGGGTCTTCGCTCGGCGCCAACAGAGAGAAGAGGGAGAGGGCGAGAGAGAGGGACAGCGAGAGAGAGACAGAGGGTGAGAGAGGAAGGTAGCGAGAGAGAGAGAGCTGGGTTTTGCTTGGATTAACCCGATTGAGAAATCGACGGGAGTGATTTCCGGGTCCAAATTGGAATGATGAATTGACGAAATTGATGAAAGGATTTGAATCCTTGACTTGGTTGGCGAATTGTGACGAAAACGGAAAGAGAGAAGGAAGAATTGTGACCTTGCCGTGGTGGTCGCCGGAAATTGGGGAAGAACATCCCCTGTACATCAATGTGGATGGAGAAGATGAAGGGAGAAAAGTTAGGGTGTGGCGGGCACACGGTGTGACGCGGTGGTTGGTTACGTAAAAGTTATTAAAAAGATATGTTTTGGTCACGCTACAACGTTACACGACCCACCACACTTCACCCACTAATTTACACCCAACTAACTATATAAAAAAAATTACATCTTAAAAAAATATAGAAGAAAACTTTTGATAAAAATATAAATAATAATAATAATGATAACAATAATAATAATAATAATAATAATGAAAAACAACTTTTAGTGAACGAAAACAACTTTTGTAACTTCAAATAAGGAGCCGAAAAATTCGTTAAACTCCCTAAAATACCCCCTAAAATATCGGGGTATTACATCACATCTCCCTTAAAACAAAGCTTCGTCCCCGAAGCTTAAAGTAAATCGAATCTCCCAATGCAAGTATGTGGTATGCAGTTCTAATGTGCACATAATAACAAGACAAGGCAGGTAATTAAATATACGGCTGTTAAATCACATCTCCCTTAAAAGGAGTGACGTCCCCGTCACTCGGCTCATACCTGGTCGAAGAGGTGTGGGTAACGTTTCCTCATGTCCGCCTCGGCTTCCCAAGTTTCCTCTTCCGTTTGGTGGTTTGACCAAAGAACCTTGACCAGCGTGGTGGACTTGGTACGGGTGTTCCTGGTCTTTGTATCGAGGATTTTTATTGGTTGTTGTTCAAAGGTAAGAGAGGGATCGAGTTCAACAGGCTCGGGATCAATGATATGGCTCGGGTCGGGTACATAAGCTTTGAGTTGGGACACATGAAAGACGTTATGGACTCTACCTAGGCTGTTTGGAAGATTCAGGCGATAGGCTACCTCTCCTATACGATCAAGTACTTCGTAGGGTCCAATGAACTTGGGGCTTAATTTTCCTTTCTGATTGAAACGCATAACCCCCTTTGTAGGTGAAACCCTTAAGAACACTTTGTCACCAACTTTGAATTCCAATGGCCTTCTCTTCAAATCCGCGTAAGACTTTTGTCGATCCTGGGCCGCCTTCATCCTTTGCTGAATCATTCGAATCTGGTTTGTCGAGTCCTCGATCATTTGTGGTCCAAGAATGATAGTCTCGCTGATGTCATTCCAACACAGTGGTGTCCTGCACTTCCTCCCATACAGTGCTTCGTAGGGTGCCATCCCTATGCTAGCATGGTAGCTGTTGTTATAAGAGAATTCGATAAGTGGTAACTTGTCCACCCATGAACCTCCAAAGTCTAAAATGCAAGCTCGTAGCATGTCTTCTAACGTTTGAATCGTTCTCTCTGTCTGGCCATCCGTAGCTGGGTGAAACGCTGTGCTGAACCTAAGCTCAGTGCCCATGGCTTTTTGTAGCTCCTTCCAGAAGTGTGATAAGAAGTTTGGATCCCTATCAGAAATTATCGAGCTAGGTACTCCATGTAGTCTTACTACATTCTTGATGTATGCATCCGCCCTCTTTTCCATGTCCCATGTGTCCTTCATGGGGATGAATCTTGCCGTCTTGGTCAATCGATCGACTACCACCCAAATCTGGTTCAACCCATTAGTCGAAACAGGCAAGGCCGTAACAAAATCCATGGAGATGGAATCCCATTTCCATACCGGTATCTCCAATGGTTGTAACATCCCACCTGGTCTCTTGTGCTCGAACTTAACCTTTTGACACGTCAAACATCGAGATACGAAATCAGCTACTTCCTTCTTCATACCTTTCCACCAGAAGTTCTTCTTCAAATCCTTGTACAACTTGTCTCCTCCTGGATGTACCGAATAAGGCGTGTTATGAGCTTCCTTCATAAGCTTCTCCTTTACCTCCGCGCATTTTATTGGTACACACCATCTTCCCTTGAATTTCACGCTTCCGTCTTCCTCCACTTTGAAATCGGGTGCTTCGCCTTTGTTGATCTTCTCCTTAATCTTTTGTAGGAAAGCGTCTTCTTTCTGTGCTTCTTTTATTTCTTCGAAGATGTCCGGTACTATCGTCATATTACACAACATGTTCGTTGTTCCCTTCGTGCAGACTTCAATCTCCAGTCTTCGAAACTCTTCGCAAAGCTTTGGTGGCAAAACCCACATTGCATTTACCGTGTGCTCCGTCTTTCGGCTCAATGCATCCGCTACTACGTTGGCTTTCCCTTCATGGTATTGGATCTTGATATCATAATCTTTCACCAATTCTAGCCACCTTCTTTGTCGCATATTCAGCTCCTTTTGAGTGAATATGTACTTTAGGCTCTTGTGATCGGTAAAGATCTTACACGTCGTACCATAAAGATAATGCCTCCATATCTTTAATGCAAATACTATGGCCGCCAACTCCAAATCGTGAGTGGGGTAATTCTCCTCGTAGGACTTTAGTTGCCTTGAAGCATACGCAATCACTTTGCCATCTTGCATCAAAACACATCCTAACCCGTGCTTAGACGCATCACTGTAGACTTCAAATTCTCCTCCTTCAGTAGGTAACGTTAACACCGGTGCCGACGTTAACCTATCCTTTAGGGTTTGGAATGCTTCCTCACAATCCTTGTCCCATACGTACTTGCTTGTCTTCTTCATTAACGTTGTCATGGGTTTCGCGATCTTGGAGAAATCCTTCACGAATCGTCGATAGTAACCCGCCAATCCTAGGAAGCTTCTTATCTCCGTTACGCTCTTTGGTGTGGGCCAGTCCTTTACCGCTGATATCTTTCCAGGGTCTACAGACACACCTTCTTTGGATATAATATGCCCTAGGAAAGGAACTCTATCCAACCAAAATTCGCACTTTGACAACTTCCCATACAACTTCTCTTCGCTTAGGGTTTCTAACACCTCCCTCAAATGGTGTGCATGTTCTTCCTTCCCTTTCGAGTAGATTAGGATGTCATCGATGAAAACGACAACAAACTTATCTAGGTACTTCTGGAGAACGCGATTCATCAACTCCATGAATGCTGCTGGAGCATTAGTGAGACCGAATGGCATTACTGTAAACTCGTAGTGGCCATAGCGAGTTCGAAATGCCGTTTTAGGAATATCCTGTTCAGCTATCCTAAGCTGATGATATCCAGACCTTAAATCGATCTTCGAAAAGGTATCGGCTCCTTGTAGCTGGTCGAATAAGTCGTCGATCCTGGGAATTGGGTACCTATTCTTAACGGTTACCCCATTCAATTCACGGTAGTCAATGCAAAGTCTTAGGCTACCATCCTTCTTCTTCACGAACAAAACAGGTGCTCCCCATGGTGAAACACTAGGTCTAATGAAACCCTTGTCCATTAACTCCTTCAGTTGCTCTTGAAGCTCCTTTAACTCGGCTGGTGCCATCCTATATGGTGCCTTCGAGATTGGTCCAGTTCCTGGTAGTAAGTCTATCGCAAAGTCCACGGCTCTCTTAGGTGGCATTCCTGGAAGCTCTTCGGGAAAGACATCTGGAAATTCGTTCACAACTGGGATATCCTCTAATTTCTCCCCTTCTTTCTCCTGATCATGGATCGTACAGAGGTATGCCCTATGCCCTTTCTTCACATCGGAGAGGATGGTTAGGGCTGACACGATTTGGATTTTGGGTTCTCTAGTTATACCCCTATAGGATAGGCGCTCGCCTTTTGGTCCACGAAACCTGACCTTTTGGGTGGCACACTCTATGGTTGCTTTGTATTTGCTAAGCCAATCCATACCTAAGATGACATCTAGATTGCCGAGATCGAAAAGAATTAGATCAGAAGGTAGCTTGGCTCCTAATATTTCTAGGTTGACTCCAGGGTACATGGTATTACAAGGTGTGACTTCTCCAGTAGGGGTAGAGATTGAGATAGATATTGGGGTAGGATTTGGTAAGTCTAACTTCTTAGCAAAAGTAGATGATATGAAAGAAAATGTGGCTCCAGAATCAAATAACACAAAAGCAGGGGTAGAATGGATTAGGAATGTACCAGTCACCACGTTGGCCTGTGCTGCCTGAGTCTGATTCATCACATTGATAGTTCCAGCTGCGCTGCGTGCTGTGGCTGCGGGTGCAGGTGCGCCTGCTACTGTGGTTGCTGAAGTAGCATTGTTGTTTCCTTGGGGTCGGTTGTTGTAACCATTTCCTCCCTGCCAGTTGTTACCTCGGTTATATCCTCCTCCATTGTTGTTTCTGTTGCCAGCATTGTTGTTGTTTCCCCCATACTGATTTCCACGGTTGTTATTGCCTCCCTGATTATAACCGCTGTTATTCCCTCCGTAGTTGTTTCCTCCACGATTGTATCCTCCATTTCCCCCTTGGCGGTTCACATTGTTTCCTCCATATCCTCCACCATTGTTATTCCCGAAGTTATTGAAGTTGTTGTTGTTGAAGCTTCCACCGCTGTTGTTCCCTGAGGGCCTTGAACGACATTCAAACCTTCGATGGCCTAGCTTACCACAATTGAGGCAGTTAACTTTGTTCCCCCGACAGTCCACTCCTGGATGGTTCATGCCGCATTGCTTGCAGTTGTAGATTCGTACCTGGCCTTGGTTTCCAAATTGATTGGTGGGGGCTGGGTTGGGACGAAACCTTTTATCTCCGCTATTGTTTCCCGAACCACGATTCTGGAAACCTGTCCCTGCCAGTGCCTCAGACTTCCTCTTCTTGATTTCTTCATTATTCTCATCAATCAAATTCTGGGCGTCCTGAGCTGCCCCATAAGCGTCCATAAGTGTGTCAAATCGAGTTGCAATCAAAGCCATTCGGAGTTGGAAGTTTAAACCTCCTATAAACCTCTTGATCTTCTTTGCCTCAGTCGGCACCAGTTCCCTTCCAAACCTCATCAACTCCATGTATTTCTGATGATAATCATAAGGGTTGTCACTTCCCTGTTTCAAGTTCATGAATTCCTTGAACTTCCTATCCTTGACATGTTCAGGATAGAAACGTTCTCGTAGCGCTGCTTTCAGCTGTTCCCAGCCAAATCCCTGCTGGGCGAGAAGTTCTTCTCCCTTGGCTGACCACCAGTTGTCAGCCTCCTTCTTGAAGTAGTAGAGGGCTACTTCGACACGCTGATCTTCAGGGCAGCGCGCAGATACTAGGACTTTTCCAAAGTCCCTAATCCAGTTTTCCAAGGTGGTGGGGTCATCCGTCCCATAAAAGAAGTCCGGGCGGAGTTCAGCTACCCTACTCATAACATTTCCCCCTCCGTTGTGGGTATTCTGTAGAATTTGGGTGAGAGCTAGAGTTGCCTGACGCATCTCCTGAAATTCAATGGGGTCCACAGGTGGAACTTGGCCGCCATGGGTTTGCTGACCTCCCTGGTTCATTGTTCCTACTTCTCTTGCACGTCTCCTGGTATAATATTGCATTGTACCTTTGTTTAAATATATAACCTTACTTAATATAGGTCGGAAGGAATTATACTTCTAGTTCACATACATGCAGCCTATAAGTTTCAAAATTTAAGCATACATTTATCCATCCATCAAATAATCCACATAAACATTTAAATGGTAAGGAGCTACTCAATTCTATAAAGTAAATAGTAACTCCTAAAGTAAGCTAAACGTTCGCTCTCGTGATAAAAGAAATGCAGTAGATGACAATCCTAAGGGTGGGATGGGTGTGAACTACTCTTCGTCATCAGTGGGGAGCATGAGCTCGCTATCAGCAGCGTCGATCTAATCTCTTCCGCCTCATTGTTTCCTTCATGTTCCTTCTCGTCAATCTCATCGATCTCATCCATATCGGCATCCCAATCTATAAGCTCCTCCTATGCGTCCTCATCTTGGTTTTCAACTTGGTCTTGCCCATATCCTTGGTCCTCGTCCAAGTCCATGTTCAGAAAGAAGAGAAAAGGAGTCTCGGAAGTGTACTAGACCGCATATACACTCATAATCTCAACGGAACTAATTTCAAATAATCTAAGTAATCAAGAAATCACATGCGTAGAACAATTATCCAGTAATGACACACATTGAGGTATACATGTAGCGCATAACAAATTTCACATCCAAGTAGCAAAGGAATCACAAATAACAAGGAACCCTATTGTACTATCCCACAACCCCGGCTTGTTTAGTTTTAATTCCATTTTTAGTTATCCTATGTCCATTTTAAATTTTTGAAAAGCTTCCAGTTATTTTGAATCTTTATTTAATGGAAATCGAGAAGTCGTACTAGCGTTGGAACCGTCGGCTCTGATACCAACTGAAACAACCCGGAACCTACGGTTCCTTGCTAGTACAACTTAACGATATCTAAGAGTACTTTATTGACATAAAAGTAAAGGAGAAACCCTCCTTACAAAGTTTTAAAAGGAAACAACGATGACAAAGTTTGAATTTTTCAACTACAACTGAATGTTAACAATTTAACTAGGTGATTCCTAGCTTCTTATTTGCCTTCAGCTACGTGTGCGCGTTCCCCCATCTTTATTCATAACCTGCGGGTTTTCAAATGGCAAAAGCCGACGCAGAAAAACATTTGTCAGTGAAAACTGAGTAAGAATATACCACAATATGTAAAACAGAGTTTTGGCTGAAAGAATGAAAAGAATGTAACTGAAGAGATTCCACATTTTAACTTATTAGTTGAGCTGAGGCGTATTAGAGCCCAGCGGGTAACGATTGCCCACAGAGAGGTCACGATGCAATAATATCATCACACAGGTACCTCTTGGGATATCACAGTCCATCCCAATTCACCCAGGGCGTTTGTAGGTAGCCCGACACTACCCCGCCCATCACATAGCTAAAGGACCTTAAGTGTCGACACCCCTATACAGTTGTGACCCACACATGCATAGGTAGTACTCTATAGCTTTCACAATTTTATAAACCCGTATAGGGTAGGGTTGAAACCCTAGGAGGTCGTCTCACGTGCGCCTCCGGCCATAGCCTTCACACACATCCTCTGTACATCGCCCCATATCATTTATCGTTCATTTATATTCCACAAGATCAATTTATAAACCTCGGTTCGAAATTCAGAAGTAACCACATACCTTTCAAAAGAATATTTGCAATAGAGATTCTCAAATTTCAAGACTTTAAACCGTTGTTTGAAACACAAGTACACACGCCAAGAAACATTTTGATAGTTAAAGTATTGTGCGCATAAACTTACCTGGAATGAGGTGAGGACTTCACACACACAAGCTAGCACTGAACTAGCAGTAGGGGTCCTCGATGAACTCGCCTCCTACGAACTCGGTATCTACAATAATCACATAATCCTATATTAACACATATACATCACACAACAAATTGCAATTAAATTGTCCTATATGAAATGCAAGTGAAATCCCCAATTAATTCCCCAAACAAAATATATTACACTAGCTATAATTTTACGTTTAGAATATAAATTAAAAATAAGAAAAAAAAAATAGTGACTTATAATTATAAAAGTAATATTTGAGGTAAAGAAAACTTTATTAGATGTTCTAGAATATTCATTTAAATTACTAAGGTGAAATTATATACACAAAGATAGCTATATAAATCTTAAAGTTTAGATAAATGAAAATGGGAGCTTAAACTAAAGCTAAAGCTTAACTATTTTTATTATAAAGTTATATTAGCGAAAACCATGTTATAAGTGAAAAGAATTTATTTTGCGATAAAACGAAAACATTACTATTTAGTTGTTTAAGAAAAATATAGTATAAATAATATACACTTGTAAAATACTATTTTAATTTGATTATAAAGTTGCATATTTATTTTTTTGAAAAGGACCATTAACTACAATTGATAAAATATATATACAAATAAGAATTACTAATTTATATTATGATAAAGAAATAACTTAAAATTACAATTAGTTGATATACAATCAGCCCCCTAAACAGTTTCACTTCATACAAAAGCCTACCCCCATTTTTGTAAAAAGACACTTTCAAACCCCCTGATTCACAAACAAACACACCCAGTTTCTTCTCCAACAAAACCCATCTGCAACAATTTTTCTTCCACAATCACTCCACAACTCACATGAACAATCCAAGAATTCAAATGATAGTAGCAGAACATTTGACTGGTGTTTACCGATTGAAAAGCACGGAGGGGAAAAGTGGCGGCGGCGGTGATTTGTTCCTGCCGCTGCTTGGGGTTCGCCGGGACAGAGAGGCGAGCGGACGGTGGTGGTGATGGCGGCGAAACAGAGGGAGGCGGCGTCGGGGGTCTCGGCGACGCAGAGGGGCGACGGAGGGGCGACGGTCGGCGGCGTCGGGCGGCCCGGGTTCCGTCGGCGGTTCTGGGCTTCGGCCTGGTGCCGTCGGCCTGGGTCTTCGCTCGGCGCCAACAGAGAGAAGAGGGAGAGGGCGAGAGAGAGGGACAGCGAGAGAGAGACAGAGGGTGAGAGAGGAAGGTAGCGAGAGAGAGAGAGCTGGGTTTTGCTTGGATTAACCCGATTGAGAAATCGACGGGAGTGATTTCCGGGTCCAAATTGGAATGATGAATTGACGAAATTGATGAAAGGATTTGAATCCTTGACTTGGTTGGCGAATTGTGACGAAAACGGAAAGAGAGAAGGAAGAATTGTGACCTTGCCGTGGTGGTCGCCGGAAATTGGGGAAGAACATCCCCTGTACATCAATGTGGATGGAGAAGATGAAGGGAGAAAAGTTAGGGTGTGGCGGGCACACGGTGTGACGCGGTGGTTGGTTACGTAAAAGTTATTAAAAAGATATGTTTTGGTCACGCTACAACGTTACACGACCCACCACACTTCACCCACTAATTTACACCCAACTAACTATATAAAAAAAATTACATCTTAAAAAAATATAGAAGAAAACTTTTGATAAAAATATAAATAATAATAATAATGATAACAATAATAATAATAATAATAATAATAATAATGAAAAACAACTTTTAGTGAACGAAAACAACTTTTGTAACTTCAAATAAGGAGCCGAAAAATTCGTTAAACTCCCTAAAATACCCCCTAAAATATCGGGGTATTACAGTTACGGTGCCTGATTCTTCTCAGCGCCTCACACTCTGCTTTAAAACTTCTTGAGGCTCCTTGGTGATGAAGGTTTAGAACCTTCACTGCCACAGTTTTTTGACCTTGAGGAATAATTCCTTTGTACACCGAACCAAAGCTCCCAACCCCGAGTAAATTTGCATCAGAGAAACCATCGGTGGCTTCATACAAATTTTGGTACGACAACTTCAGGAGAGCGTTCCATGCAGAACGTAGTGATGCTATTTTTCTGGGACTCTTGGACCAGCACAGGTAGAGGAAAAGCAAAAACATGACAGCTCCAGTGACCCCAAAAGCTAAGCCAATTATTAGCTTCAACCTCAGTTTCTTCTCGGGAAGCTTGGAGTTGCAGCTAGGTAATCGAAGTTTAGGAATACCTCCACAGAGTTTGATGTTTCCTCCGACATTGAAAGCTGTAGTATTCTTGAAAACACCTCCTTCCGGAACCGCACCCTCGAATTCATTGAAGGAAAGATCTAATGATTGTAAAAAGGGGAGCACCTCGAGATACTTTGGAATTGTGCCCGAGAAAGAATTATGAGAAAGATTAAAATTCTCCAGACCCCTTAACGAACTGAAAGGAGGAAGAATACCCGAGAAGTTGTTGACACCAATGTCTAGCGTCTTTAGTTGTACACAGTTGGATAGAGTGCTTGGTACTTCACCGAACAACATATTTGCAGAAATAAAAAGTTCGACAACATTAACCAAAGTTCCAACTTCTGTTGGAAGGTTTCCAGTCAAACGGTTGTCGCTAAGGTCTAGACTGAGCAACGATGAAGCTGAGAAAATCCCCCTTGGTATGTTACCTTGAAGATTGTTTGAATCAATAAAGAGTTGCAGCAACTTTGTACATTTCCCGAGACTTGGAGGAATTGTACCATGAAGTTTATTACCATCCATATAAAGGTACAGCAAAATGCTCAAGTTTCCCAAAGATGGTGGAATGATCCCGGTCAAATTGTTATCGCTGAGAGCAAGTAGTTGTAGTTTATTCAGATTGCCAATAGTTGAAGGAATGGTACCTGATAACTTGTTGTCCGTGAAATCAAGTCGCTCTAAACTGATTAGATTGCCTAATTCGTGGGGAATGATTCCAGATATTTTATTAGACGCCAATGATATACCCCAAAGACTATTACTCGAAAGATTGCCAATCGAGCTAGGCAACTCCCCTCCAAAGCTGTTGTTGAACAAACCTAAAGTCTCCAAGTTGGAGGCGTTTGTTAGTGAAGACAGAAAGCTGAAGTCACGAACTTCACCTGCAGTTCCGAGAAAATTATTACTGAGTTGAAGGTAGCGAAGATGCACAAGTTTCTCCATTGGAGGGACATCTCCGGTCAGTTTGTTCTCACCCATCTCCAGGACCTCTAGGTAGGAGGCGTTAGATATTGAAACAGGAATGGTTCCAGTAAACAAGTTGTCATTAATGTAGAGTTCAGAGAGATGTGGAAAGATGATGCCTCCGAGTTCCGAAGGAAATCTTCCTCCTATTTGATTGTTTGCCACGGAAAAAGATTTCATAGAAGAGATATTCCAGATTGACGGAGGAATTGTGCCAACCAACTTGTTGAAACCAACTCCAAAGTTCTCCAACTTACTCAGACGCCCCAATTCGTCTGGTATACTCCCATCGATCATATTCTCCGATGCATAAAAATCTCGAAGAGATGACAGATTTGCCAAACCAGTAGGGATAGCTCCATCTATTTTGAAGTTTCCACTAATATACAGCTTCTCAAGTTTAGAAAGCATACCGACCTCCGAAGGGATCTTACCTTCGAAATTGGTGTTGCTTAATACAAGGAAAACAAGGTTAGAGCACCTCGATATATTGGCCGGAATTTCTCCACCAATAGAATTATTCGACAATGAAATTATTTGCAGTCTTCGCAATCGCCCGACTTCAGCTGGAATTTTTGAAGTCAAGCTGTTGTTACGCAACCTCAACACCCGCAGGAAGCTGAGATCTCCGATGTGGGGGGTAATGGAACCCGCCAATTTCTGATGATCTAATTCCAACTTAGTGACTCTCTGGTGGTGTCGGCGGCCACACGTGACACCGAACCACTGACAGAAGTGGATGGAGTGGTTCCATGAATTAAGTGCCCCAAAAGGATCACTGGTAATTGCATCCTTGAATGCCAGCAATGCTTGTTGATCAGTTTCATTCCCTCTCGCAGCTTGAGTGAAAAAACCGCATACAGAAGAAGGAAATTGGACTCTATGAAGGATGAGGAAACAAGCACAAAGAGAAAAGAGAAAAAAGTGAGATGATGATGAAATCATCTCCATGCAGTCCATGTAATAAGCTGGTGGGATCTAAGAAGAAGTTGAAATGATTAGGTGAGCAATTGAGGTCTTTTCCTTAATGCCACATCTTTGGCATCGTAGTTATACATGTAGAGAGACGTTTATCCACCAGGGAATAAACTCATCAAACCACTTCTCTAACGAAACCTTAGTATGAATGTTTAGGTGACTATTGATGATGAAAAAGGATAAGAGATGGTGACAGGTGTGGTGGCGCTGCAGAGGAAAAAAATGGAGGACGAAATCACAGCAACGGTGGGATCATCACAGAAGAGACCCACAACTATGAAAATGAAGTTTCAGACAGGGTTGGAAAGAAAAGTACTCAGACTGACTGATTTTCATAATTTCACACCTTACGGAGAGCCAGCCAAGAAACAGAGTCATAATTGGTAAAAAAAAAAAAAGATGTTATTTGTTATTCAAATTTAACTGAATTTGGTTTCTCAACTCTTCCTGTTGGAAAACGGCCGGTGGCCAGTGATTTGCTTGATGTTACAAACTCAGAGTTTTGAGCTCTGCTATTCCTGTTTCAGGTAATCCTTTTGTTTTACAAGAATTACCAGGACCATAACAGTTCAAAGATGAATGAATGAAGTTCTCCAGTTGATGTGTTCATGTGTGTTTCTAATAGGTAGCGGTCATCATACATTGCAATTTGCAGTAAAATGTACTGCAAATTCAACATGGTACGGCAATGGTGGGGACAATTGACTTGGCTTAGGAAGTTGACAGAGGAGTTGAATGGGTTTGGACTTTTCAAATTATTGACGAAAGGACCTAGCAAACACATTATGCATGTAGTTATTGGAAGTGGCCCATGAGGAGAAACTCTAGTTACTAAATTTTGTCCTATTTCATTTGAAACGTGCTCTGAATTAAGTTTTTAATCTATCGTGTTCCAATAATCATCACAGATACACAAGATGGCATACCGAGTGCGTGGTAGCGCTAGGAGTTCAGATTTTTGAGCTCAAGTAGTTCTCTGGATGCAGATTAGTAATTGGTTATTTTTCTTTTTCTTTTCTTTTTACACTAGCTTGCTTGCCAGGATGATGAAGGTGAATGATAAGCAGACTTTATTGATTGTTGTTCCCAGTGGATGAAACTTAAATATGCAGAAGTTATGCCGAGCGATCTACAATAAGGATAAACTAAGGTGATATTGTTAGTGGTGCATATGAAATGAAGATGTTAAGGTTCCCAAAACATCTTCATTGCGTGGTAGCTAAATTTGCAGTAAAATGTACTGCAAACTCAACATGTTATCCTACTTCAATCGAAATGTTCTCTGAATTAAGTTTCTGATATATCATGTTCTAATAACCCTCACAGATACACATGATGGTATGCTAATTGCGTGGTAGCTAGCTACGGGTTCAGACATTTGAGCTCATGTAGTATACAGATTAGGAATTGGTCATCTCTTTTTTACACTAGCTGAGATTTCCGATGTGACGGGTGACGAAACCCTCTAATTTCTGGTAATCAGTTTGATTCCCTGTTGCGACTTCAGTGAAAGAACCGCATACAGGAGGGAATTCCGAACTACAATTGAGGTGACGATGAAATCATCTCAAAGATCATGTATAGCAAAATTGGTGGAAAGATTAGGAGCAACTGACGTTTTTTCCTTAATTTCACATCCTTTTCCATCTAATTTATACATGCTGAGCGCCAATGCTTACTATTCACGGCCTACAAAAATAAGAGAAGACAACATGTGTGGTGCTGGTGCAGGGGACAAAAGAAGTCAAAAATGGACTTTGGGGGTGGTGCAGAGGACAAAAGGTCAAAATTGAAGAAACAAAAGAAGTAGATATTTACCAACACTGGCATGAAAGTTGCAAAACTCTGGGGGTTGACATCTGAGAGAAGACTCACTAGACATGAAAAATACCTTATGGAAAGCCAGCCAGCAGAGAGAAACAGAGTCTTGATTGGAAGTTACACATGAGAAGTTTCTTTCATCCTTCCACTATTCTAAATTACCAAGTTTCAAACTGAAAATTTTCACATGCCCGAATCCTGAAGCTCGAACTGAACATTTTCACATCAACACGTGTAGATATGCATGTTTCTACTACAACAGCAACAGGCATTCCCAGATGTGTTCATGTACGTTTCTAATAGGTACCGTTCAACACGTTATTGACCAACGTAGATAGCAACTAGATGGAGACAGAAGTAGACACTAGGGAAAATTTGACTTGACTTGGGAAGTCAACAGGTGAGGTTTATTGGGTTTGGAGTGGTCCATTGTATTACTAGCAGATGTGTGTGTGTGTGTGTGTGTATATATATATATATATATATATATATATATATATATATATATATATATTCACATTCACGAGAAGTATGCAGTTGTTGACACAGTTTTTTTTCTTCTCAAACTCAGATTTTATTTTTTCCTCTTTTTTATTTGAATTTGATTAATTAGCTTGGGATAATGTTCTAGAGTCTAAGCCCAACCCTGAAACTCAATGGGCATAATTCCTAAGCCTATCATCTCTTTCTTTTCTTTCTAAATAATGATTTATAGTGCAAGCCCTTACAGATACCTAAATGGTGGGCTGGGCTGTTGGAGATATGAATCTTCAGATTCCGATTTGCACATTTAAAACTCACAAACAGGATCAATTTTCAGCAACTTAACATTCAGTAAACTTCAAACTCAACTTCAATTCCACAAGAACAATAACAATAGCAATAGCAATAACAATAACTAGCAGCAAGGCACAATCATGCAGCAAACAGAACCAGACTTCAGCTCAATAAGAAGAAGAAACAAGAAGAAATCAGAGAAACTTATCTGTCATTCAATGAAAAAACTTATCTGTGATCATCTGGACAGAACAGAGGCAGAGTTCTAAGTAAAGCAGCCCACAATCTTTGACAGATTCTATCCATAACTACTATGTATCACATAATTACTAACTTAGATAGTAAGTTTCTAAGACTTACAAAAATAACCCAGAATAAAATAGAGTTTACAAAATTCAACATGCGCCTGGCTGGGCTTTTCGGGCCACAAGGTCGGTTTCTAGTCCAATAAACGTGGCTAATCCTAATTTCATGACGTCAAATGTTCATAAGTTAACAACTACAAGGGACAGCTGAAGAGGCAGAGGCAAGTAAAATTCCATACCTGTCAGAGGTTGAGAAAATAACAGCTCAAGAATATCACTAAATACAAAACCACCAGCATATTCAAGCCTGTCACTTCCTCTGGATCTAGACCTGAAAAGACCACAAAAAAACACGAAAATATAGATTGAGTTTGAAGCCATAAGCAAAGGAGAGAGAAAAGGCAGCAAATTTCAATACCAATGGAAAGGATGATGTGAATAGCATTAGACGACAAAAGTCCAAATCCTGAGGGCTTGAACTGCTGAACACCCTGCCCAGCTTTGAGCCAAAATCTGACAGATTTATACCAAAATTCGGATGTACGATATCATGACATTCCATTTACACATCTTAACTATGTTGTCCAAATTTCCTTCAAAAATAATGGAAATGAAGATAGAAGCAGACCAGAGGTTGAAATCTCGTTACCCTTTCAATATTCTTCCATTCAAGCTGATGAAGTAGTAACCATGTACTATTTGTTACTACTTTTGTAGAAAATAATGAAACAAATAGTTATTGAACAGCTATACTATTATAGCTGGATTTGGAAAAGCCTAAAATAAATAGTGTACCAACATAGCCAACAGACCCTCTTATAGAAATGGAACCTTGAGCAATATAAGATGGATTTTCCGAAGATTGATGAGTTAAAGACTGATTAAGGGAAAAAAACATAAGACTAAGAAATGAAAATTTCTCATGGACTTTCAAAAGCAGCATCGTCTTCGACATCCACACAAGTGATTCAGATTTCAGAATACGGCTCTGATACCATGTTAGAAGCCATGACTCTGTGTGGTGAGACAGGCCAGAGAGTTTCAACGCGATGACCTGAAGTAACCTTAAAGAACAAGTGATTCAGAAGAACAATCATATTATTTCCTCGTTTCAAATTCCTTACACTCAACAAAAACAACTATATAATCTTCTGCATCCAAAGAAATTTGCAGAAAGCATCAAAATGCAAACAAAAGGAACCACACGGATAAAACCAGATGCTGTGTATGGTAGAAGCACCGAGAGCAAGCAATATGCGGCCAACAGTTGCAATGACATTATCTTGGGGAACAATGAGACCTCAAGCACCTACAGGAAGAAAATCAAAAGTAATTAGAAAGTTCAAGATTCTCTATCTAAATGATACTTAATACTAAAATGGTATGAGATATAAGATCAAATTCAAGATTGCTATAATCAAATTACATTAATCAGTATACGTGTCAGCCCATGTTCATGTTCTCCCTTTAAAGTGCTTCAAAATTTGACTATATATACTTGAGAAAATTTAAACTTTACCTACGTACTTGTTATCGACCTTGAGACGGCATTGCCAGTGTAGCGCTTCCCCCTGCTTGAACAGAACCAATCCTTAGGAGAGACGTCTTGATCGCATGCAGCTGGACGATCGCGTCATTAATTGCCATGCGATCTCTTGGCAGCTCCTGGGCACAGCCAATTCCAACCATGAAGAAGGAAAGCAAGCACTCCCTGATCTTGTCTTTGCTACGAGTGGAGTCAGTTTTGATTGTTGAAGTGTGCCCATTCTTATCCAGAAATAACCTCGTGTCAGCAACAAGCTCAGTTTCATCGGGCAAAGCCTTCTCAACGTAGTCACGTAGATTCAAACTGCCATTGAACAAATCATGGGAAGTTGGCCTTTTACCAGTACACAGCTCAAGTACGATGATTCCAAAACTGTAGACATCACCAAAGGTTGAGATCTCGTTCCCCATCCCATATTCTGCAAATATACATGGAAATGTGAAACCCGCAAAAGAAGCATATTCCATCAAAGTATTAAGGTAGATATAATACCTGGAGCAACATAACCAACAGACCCTCTTAAACCAATTGTGCTGGATTGATTGTTCGAAGATTGAGTATCTGTGCCTTCTTGAATTAACTTTGCCAAACCAAAATCACCAACATGTGCAACCATATCACTGTCCAGAAGTATGTTGCTTGGCTTTAGATCACAGTGAACAATTTGGTCTTCGCAGCGATGATGAAGGTATTCAACCGCATAAGCCACATCAATAGAGATGTTTAACCTTTGGCAAAGATCTAGATTTCTTGCTTCAGTTTGTATCTCGTCTTTGATTTTTTTCGAATGCAGCCAGTCATCTAGGCTCCCATTAGGCATAAACTCGTAAACAAGAGCTTTGAACTCATTACCTTTAAGGTCGATACTCGAACATGCTGTGAGAACTTTGAGAAGGTTACGATGCCGGATTCTTCTTAATGCCTCACACTCTGCTTGAAAACTTCTTGAGGCTCCTTGGTGATGAAGGTTTAGAACCTTCACTGCCACAGTTTGTTGATATTGAGGAAGAAGTCCTTTGTACACCGAACCAAAGCTCCCCACACCAATTAAATTTGCCTCAGAGAAACCGTCGGTTGCTTAACATAGATTTTGGTACGATAAATTCACAAGAGCGTTCCAAGGAGAACGAAGTGATGGTAGTTTACCGGGCTTCTTTGACCAACAGAGGTAGAGGAAAAACAAAAACAGGAAAGCTCCAGTGACCCCAAAAGCTAATCCAATTATTAGCTTCGACCTCAGTTTCTTCTCTTGAGGCTTAGAGTTGCATCTAGGCAAGCGAAGTTCAGGAATCCCTCCGCAGAGCTTGATGTTTCCACTTACATCGAAAGATGTAGTATTCTTGAAAATTCCTTGTTCACGAACCGCACCCTCAAAATCATTGAAAGAAATATCTAAAGATTGTAAAAAGGGGAATGCCTCCAGATACTTTGGAACTGTGCCCGAGAAACTATTATGAGAAAGATTAAAATTCTCTAGACCCCTTAACGAACTTAAGGAAGGAGGAATATTACCCGAGAAGTTGTTAACTCCCACGGCTAGAGTTTTTAGTTGTACACAGTTAGCTAGAGAGTTTGGTAATTTACCGAACAACATATTTACAGAAACATCAAGTGTGAAAAGATTTATCAAAGTTCCAACTTCTGTTGGAAGGTTTCCAGTCAAACGATTGCCATCAAGGTTCAGAATGATTAACGATGAAGCAGAAAAAATCTGCCTTGGTATGTTACCTTGAAGATTGTTTGAATGAATATTGAGGTGCAGCAAATTAGTGCAGTTCCCAAGACTAGAAGGAATCGTACCATGAAGATGATTTATATTCATATAAAGGTAGAGCAAAATGCTTAAGTTCCCAACAGCGGGTGGAATGATACCAGACAAATCGTTATTTTGGAGAGCAAGAACTTGTAGTTTAACCAGATTACCAACAGTTGAGGGAATGTTACCAGTTAATTTGTTTTCCCTGAAATCAAGTCGAACTAAACTGATCAGATTGCCTACTTCGTGGGGAATGATTCCAGATACTTCATTAGACCCCCAAGACAGAGCCTTAAGACTGTTACCCGAAAGATTGCCAATCGAGCTAGGCAACTCTCCTCCAAAATTGTTGTAAGAAAAAGATAAACTCTCTAAGTTGGAGGCGTTTGTTAGTGAAGACAGAAAGCTGAAGTCATGAATTTCACCAGCAGTTCCGAGAAAATTATCACCCAAGCCGAGCCTGCGAAGATGCACAAGTTTTTCCATTGGAGGGACATCTCCAGTTAGCTTGTTTGTAGCCATCAGTAGCTGCTCGAGGTAGGAGGCGTTAGATATTGAAACGGGAATGGTTCCAGTAAACAAGTTGTCATAAAGGGAGATTATGGAGATACGTGGATAGAGGATTCCCCCAAGTTTTGGAGGGAGTCTTCCACCTGTTTGATTATTGGCCACATCAAAAGTTTCCATAGAAGAGATGTTCGTGATTGACAGTGGAATCGTGCCAACCAAGTTGTTGAAACTAACTCCAAAAAACTCCAACTTACTCAAACGGCCCAATTGGTCAGGTATACGCCCACTGATGATATTGTGCGACGCATAGAAAACGCGGAGAGATGACAGATTTCCCAAAGTTGAAGGGAGTTCTCCAGTTATTTTGAAGTTCCCACCAATATACAACCTCTCTAGTTTAGAAAGCATACCAACCTCCGAAGGGATCTTACCTTCCAAATTGTTGTTGGTTAATTCAAGGAAAACAAGGTTAGAGCACCTCGATATATTAGCCGGAATTTCACCACCAATAGAATTATTCCACAGTGAAATTATTTGCAGTCTTCGCAATCGCGCGACTTCTGGTGGAATTTTCAAAGTCAAACTGTTGTTGCGCAACCACAACACCCGCAAGAAGCTGAGATTTCCGATGTGAGGGGGAATGGAACCCGCCAATTTCTGACCTTCTAAGTCCAACTTAGTCACTCTTTGGCGGTGTAGGCGGCCACACGAGACACCGGACCACTGACAGAAGTGGAGGGAGTGGTTCCATGAGTTAAGTGCCCCAAAAGGATCACTGGTAATAGCAGCCCTGAATGCCAACAATGCTTGTTGATCAGTTTCATTCCCTCTTGCGGCTTCAGTGAAAGAACCACATACAACAGCAGGGAATTCCAAACTACAAAGGATGAGAAAACAAGCACAAAGAGAGAACAGAAAAAATTGAGCCGATGACGACATCGTCTCCAGGCAGCCCATATAATAAGTAGGTGGGATCTCAGAAGAAGTTGGAATAATTAGGAGAAATTGAGGTGTTTTCCTTAATTTCACATCTTCGACATCATATTTATTACATGTAGAGATATATTTTCCCACAGGATATAAACTCATCAAAGTGCTTCTCTAAGGAGACTTTAGTACGAACGTTTAGGATATATTAATGATGAAGAACGATAAGAGATGGCGACATGTGTGGTGGTGGTGCAGAGGACAAAAATGGAGGAAGAAATCACAACACTGGTGGGATCATCACAGAAATGAACCACAAAGTTGAAAGTGACAAATTGACTTTGACACGGGGGGTTGAAGCACAACTAGTCTCGATGTTGTTTCAAAAAAAAGGGTACTGTTGATGAATTTATACTAAAAGTCAAACCAAAATGTTCACGTAACAATTAATTGATGGTACCTGCAGGACCATAGCAGTTGAAGAAAATTGATGGAACTCCAGAAGGCGACACATTGGACCCCTTGGCAGACTTTAAGACTTTATGATTTTCCTAGTTTCTAATTTACTATGGGTAACAATCCTACACACAAATCGTGAAGCTCAAACTTAAAATTTTCACGTCAAGCTGTGCGTGGACGAAGCTCCTTGGGCACGTGTAGATATGTGTGTTTCTACAACAACAGAAACAAGCCTTTTTCCCAGATTAACCAAAGACATGAAAGAAGTTCTCCAGATGATGTGTTCATGTGGGTTTCTAATAGGTACCGGTCATCAAAGATTGCAATTTGCAGTAAAATGAAATGAAATTCAACACGTTATCCTACTTCAATCGAAGTGTGCTCTGAATTAAGTTTCTGATCTATCGTGTAATAGTAACCATCACAGATGCACAAGTTCAGTGTGTGGTAGCTAGCTACGAGTTCAGACATTTGGTACGTGTAGTTCATCTTTTTTTTTTTACACTAGCTGAGAATTCCGATGTGAGGGGTGACGGAACCCTCTAAGTTCAACTTAGTGACTCTCTGGCGGTGTGGGCGGCCACAGGTAATATCGGGCCACTAACAGAAGTGGAGGGAGTGGTTCCATGAGTTAAGTGCCCCAAAAGGATAAGAGAAGACAACATGGGTGGTGGTGGTGCAGAGGAAAAAAGAAGAAGAAGATCACAACACTGGTGGTGTTGGTCAGGGGCGGAGCCAGCCCTGGGCACGGGTAGGCAAGTGCCCTACCCGATTTAGGAAAATATGCAATTTTGCCCTTATGTTGTCAAGATTTATTCCAAAGTGCCCTCGTCATAATTGCACAGTGCCCCAGTATAATTGCAATAGTGCCCTAATAGGTTCGGTTTCCTGGCTCCGCCCCTGGTGTTGGTGGTGGTGGTGGTGGTGGTGGTGGTGCAGAGGACAAAAATGAAGGAAATAAAATAAGAAGATATTTACAAACACGGGTGGGACCATCATCACAGAAAAGAACCACAAGTATGAAAGTTGCAAAACACAAATGGACTTTGGGGGGTTGACTCACTAGACATGAAAAATACCTTACGGAAAGCCAGCCAACTAGAGAGAAACAGAGTCTTAATTGGAGGTTACACATGAGAAGTTTCTTTGATCCTTCAACTAATATATTATAAATTTCAGAGTTTCAAATTAACCGTGGGTAACGATTCTACAGACAAATCCTGAAGCACAAACTGAAAATTTTCACATCAACATAGAACTTCACAAGCTGTACGTGGATGAAGCTTCTCCAACACGTGTAGATATGTGTGTTCATGTGCGATTCTAATAGGCACCCATTATCATACATAGCAATTTGCAGTAAATTTCTACGAGACAGAACAGAGTTTCATTACTCTTCTACACTCATGTTTAGAAGTTACTACTAAAAAGGAGAATTCAACACATTATCAACCAACCGCTAGACAGAAGTAGACACTAGGGAAATAGTGGGGACAAAATGACTTGACTTGGGAAGTGTTGAATGTTGTAAACTCAATTTCTTTTTGGGGTTATTATGTAAAATATAGAAAGTTATTAGCTAGGTCAGTAATTAAGTTAAACTTAACTTCTAAGATGTTGAAATAGTCAACTTTTGTGGGCTGTTATTGAACTCTGTGTCGGAACAGAGATAGCTACGGCAGCAGCAGTAGTCTTGTAGCAGTGGAGTCGGCAAAAAGGAGGTTTTCCCTCCTGGTGAAGGAAGCTCAATCAAGCGGCTAGGATATACTATAAGAGATGGCCTCTGTGTGTGCTTGTAAGCAGCAGAAAACAGAGAGAAAAGAACCGAGGGTGAGAAAGTAAGAGCCGAAGCTCTGTCCAGTGAGTGTCTGTGATTCGTGTGAGATTGCAGAGAAGAATAGAAGCTGAATCTCCATTGTACTTCCTGTACTTTGTTGCTGAGTTTCGTATGAAATATCAGTTCACTTTCAGATAAGCTTATCCCAACTCTCTTGTTCATTATGTCTTCTTGAGTTGTGATTTTGATTCTGCCCGGTTCAAGCTTGTCTGTGAAATTGTTGTTGGTATTTGCTTCTGCTCATGTGAAGTTCTAATCTGAATTTGAAGTATACTATTCTGGCCTTGAGTTCACTGGTTGCTAAGTTGCTGGAAAATTGTTCTTGTTTGTGTTAAACTTGATTATCTGAATTTGGGGATTTTGATTCCCAACAAATCTGGTATCAGAGCTTCGTTCTAATCTGAAATTAGACGTATTGAAATCAGTATTTGGTGCTTAGTTCTTGGTTTCCAATGGCTTCGACAAGCAACTTCTTCCAGCCACAATTCCCTAGGTTAGGGAAGGAGAACTATGAAAATTGGAGCATTCAAATGAGGGTATTACTCGGCTCTCAGGATCTGTGGGACTTGATCGATAAAGGCTTTGACGAGCCAGCTTCGCAGGAGCTTGAAGACAGATTGCCGGAAGCTCAAAAGGCAAATTTGAAGGATTCCAGGAAGAGAGATAAGAAAGCCTTGTACTTGCTCTACCAAGGCGTTGATGAATCAAGTTTTGAGAAGATTTCAGCCGCTACAACTTCTAAAGAAGCTTGGGAGATTCTGAAAAATTCTTATCGGGGAATTGAGAAGACGATAAGGGTGAGGCTGCAAGTTCTAAGAGGTGAGATGGAGAAGCTTTGTATGAATGAAAGTGAATCGGTGGCAGATTACTTTACAAGAACTTTGTCTATTGTTAATTCAATGCGAAGGCTCGGTGAGAAGCTTGATGAGCTGACAGTTGTAGAGAAGATATTGCGGTCTCTTAGCAATAAGTTTGAGCACGTGATTCCCGCCATTGAGGAGTCTAAAGATTTCAGTATCTTGACGATTGATCAATTGATGGCTTCTCTTGAAATTCATGAGCAGCGGATGAACAAGAAGCATACCAATACGATTGAGCAAGCACTCCAATCAAAGCTCTCTCTCAAGCAAGATAGAGATGAGCAAGCAGGGACATCTCAGCAAGGAAGAGGACGAGGCTACCAGAATCGTGGTCGTGGCTATACAAGTCGAGGCAGAGGATATCCTAATAGAGGCAACTATGGAAGAGGCAATTATGGAGGTTCACGAAATCAAAATTTTGGCTCTGTCAGAGGTAGAGGAAGAGCAAGAGGAAGAGGCAACTACAACAATTTCTCAAATCAGCAAGGTTACGACAAGAGGAATGTGCAATGCTATAAGTGCCACAAGTAAGGACACTATAGCAATGATTGTCGGATGAATTCAAACAGAGACGCTGGTGAATACGTGAACTATATCGAGAAAGAGGTGAACAAGATAGAGAATCATATGTTGTTTGCCAATGATGGGTCCAATGACGAGCAAGCTAATGTTTGGTATCTCGATAGTGGAGCTAGCAACCATATGAGTGGAAAACGAGAGATGTTTGTTGATCTTGACGAGTCTATTAAAGGCCAGGTTACATTCGGTAACTCATCCCAAATTCCAGTCAAAGGAAAAGGTAATATTTTGATCAAGCTCAAGAATGGAAATCGTGATTTTATTTCCAATGTTTATTATGTTCCTGGGATGAAAAGCAACATCTTGAGTTTGGGTCAGTTGCTGGAGAAGGGTTACGTCATTACAATGAGAAACAATCAACTTGTTATGCGAGATGTGCATGAGCGATTGATTGCTAGAGTTCAAATGTCAAAGGGCAGAATGTTTCCGTTGAATATTCAGCCGGATTATATTAAGTGTTTGAATGCGATTGTGAAGGATAAAGCTTGGTTGTGGCACTTAAGGTATGGGCATCTGAATTTTGTTGGCTTGAAGCTTCTTGCAAGCAAGAATATGGTGAGAGGATTGCCGTTTATTGATCATCCGAATGAAGTGTGTGAAGGGTGTATTCTCGGCAAGCATCACAGGTTGAGTTTCAACAAGGAGATGAGGTGGAAGGCATCGCGACCTTTGGAGCTTGTACACACCGATGTGTGTGGTCCTTTGAAGCCTATGTCGAATGCAATGAATAGGTATTTTCTGACTTTTATTGATGATTATAGTAGAAAGACTTGGGTTTATTTTCTGAAACGGAAGTCTGAAGTGTTCGAGAAGTTCAGAGAATTCAAGGCTTTTATTGAAAAGCAAAGTGGAAGGTTTATCAAAGTGTTGAGGTCTGATCAAGGCGGCGAATACACCTCAGATTTGTTTGAAAATTTCTGCAAAACTCATGGAATTTTACACCAGGTTACACCAGCTTATACGCCTCAGTTGAACGGAGTTGCTGAAAGGAAAAATCGGACAGTTTTAGACATGGTGAGAAGCATGTTGAAGGGGAAGAAAATGCCGCGAGAATTCTGGGCTGAAGCTGTTGCGTGTGCCGTGTATTTGCTAAATCGCTGCCCAACTAAAAGTGTGAAGTTCAGAACACCGGAGGAAGCTTGGAGCTCAATTAAACCTTGTGTCTCGCATTTAAGAGTATTCGGCTGTATCGCTTACGCAAAAATTCCGGATGCTAGAAGAATCAAGCTTGACGACAAAGGTGAGAAGTGTATTTTTATTGGTTATGGTGAAAGGACAATGGGATACAAACTATACAATCCGGTGACGAAGAAGATTGTCATGAGTAGAGACGTAATATTTGAAGAAGAAGACATGTGGAATTGGGATCAAAGTGCAGACCCTAATAGTATTGAACTTGTACTAGAGGACGAAGAAAATGCTGAAGTAAGAGAAGTTCCCGCTGAGCCACAAAGCCCTGGAAATGGTTCCCCTCCACAAAGTCCAGCACATGGATCTCCGTCAACACCAAGAAATGAGCCAGCATCAGCACCGCATTCACCAAGAGAAGATAGCTCAAGTGAAAGGCCGCAAAGAATGAGACCGTTGCATGAAATTTATCAAGATGAAGATGAAGAACTGAACTTGTTTTGCTTGTTTTCAGATTGTGATCCCCTCCAATTTGAAGAAGCAATTCAAGAAGACAAGTGGAAGAAAGCAATGGATGAGGAGATTCGAGCAATTGAGAAGAATCAAACTTGGGAGCTCACTAGTTTACCACAAGGACACAAAGCAATTGGCGTGAAATGGCTTTACAAAACGAAGAGAAAGGCAAGTGGTGAAGTCCAGAAGTATAAGGCGAGATTAGTAGCCAAGGGTTACAAACAAAGACCTGGAATCGATTACGGTGAAGTATTTGCACCGGTTGCTCGCTTAGAAACAATCAGGTTGGTAATTTCTCTAGCAGCTCAACATAAATGGAAAATTTATCAACTTGATGTCAAATCTGCATTTCTGAATGGGTACCTTGAAGAGGAGATTTATATTGAACAGCCCACTGGATACGTCAAGAAAGGTGAAGGGGATAAAGTATACAAGTTGAGGAAAGCTCTCTACGGATTGAAGCAAGCTCCGCGGGCATGGAATGCAAGAATTGATAGGTACTTCCTGGAAAATGGATTTGAGAAGTGTCCCTATGAGTATGCCCTTTACAAGAAGGTTAATGGCAATAATAAGACGTTGTTCGCTTGCCTTTACGTTGATGACTTGATTTTTACCGGAAATGAGCCTGCTATGTTTGAAGAGTTCAAGAGGAGTATGGTCCGCGAATTCGAGATGACTGACATGGGATTGATGTCCCAGTTTCTTGGCATTGAAGTTCATCAGACACGAGACGGTATGTTCATTTCTCAGGCTGCTTATGCTAAGGAGGTGCTGAAACGCTTCCGGATGGAGTCTTGTAATTCTGTTAGCACTCCGGTCGAATGTGGCATAGAATTGAGAAATAACGAAGAAGGGGATGTTGATCCAACCTACTTCAAAAGTCTAGTTGGAAGTTTGCGATACCTAACTTGCACACGGCCAGATATTCTCTATGGAGTTGGCTTGATCAGTAGGTATATGGAGACACCAGACAAGTCTCACCTTAATGCTGCTAAGAGGATCTTAAGATACATCAGAGGTACACTTCAAGAAGGCTTATTTTATCCAAGTTCAAATGAGTATAGACTTGTTGGCTACTCAGATAGCGATTGGGGAAGAGACTTGGATGAAAGGAAAAGTACGACAGGGTTCACTTTCCTGATGGGAAATACTGCATTTACATGGTCATCAAAGAAGCAAGCTATTGTGACTTTATCGACGTGTGAAGCAGAGTATGTAGCAGCCAACGCGACCGTTTGTCATGCTATTTGGTTAAGGAATTTGCTAAGTTATATGGGGATCAATCAGGAGCAGCCTACCGAGATTTATATCGACAATAGATCAGCTATCGCGTTGGCTAAAAATCCAGTATTTCATGAACGGAGCAAGCATATTGATACTCGGTATCATTTCATTAGAGAGCATGTGAAGAAGAATGAAGTGGAGCTTGTTCATTGCAGGACTCACGATCAAATTGCCGATATTTTTACAAAGCCGCTGAAGTTTGATATATTCAGCAATCTGAAGATTCTGCTTGGGATGAAGAGCTGTAGAAATTGAGTTTAAGGGGGGATGTTGAATGTTGTAAACTCAATTTCTTTTTGGGGTTATTATGTAAAATATAGAAAGTTATTAGCTAGGTCAGTAATTAAGTTAAACTTAACTTCTAAGATGTTGAAATAGTCAACTTTTGTGGGCTGTTATTGAACTCTGTGTCGGAACAGAGATAGCTACGGCAGCAGCAGTAGTCTTGTAGCAGTGGAGTCGGCAAAAAGGAGGTTTTCCCTCCTGGTGAAGGAAGCTCAATCAAGCGGCTAGGATATACTATAAGAGATGGCCTCTGTGTGTGCTTGTAAGCAGCAGAAAACAGAGAGAAAAGAACTGAGGGTGAGAAAGTAAGAGCCGAAGCTCTGTCCAGTGAGTGTCTGTGATTCGTGTGAGATTGCAGAGAAGAATAGAAGCTGAATCTCCATTGTACTTCCTGTACTTTGTTGCTGAGTTTCGTATGAAATATCAGTTCACTTTCAGATAAGCTTATCCCAACTCTCTTGTTCATTATGTCTTCTTGAGTTGTGATTTTGATTCTGCCCGGTTCAAGCTTGTCTGTGAAATTGTTGTTGGTATTTGCTTCTGCTCATGTGAAGTTCTAATCTGAATTTGAAGTATACTATTCTGGCCTTGAGTTCACTGGTTGCTAAGTTGCTGGAAAATTGTTCTTGTTTGTGTTAAACTTGATTATCTGAATTTGGGGATTTTGATTCCCAACAGGAAGTAGACAGGTGATGTTTATTGGGTTTCACCCCCTCTAGTTTGACTGAAGGACACTTTCACCTCTTCCAGATTGAAAAAGGACACTTTCATCCCCTGCAGAACTGAAGAAAATTAACCCCCCATAATTGAGACGCCGTTACTTTGGAGCTGGAATATATCACTAAAAATAGGTTTTGGGACAAATTTGCACCCATCTTATGCAAAATATGGGGTTACCCAAGGGTATAATAGAATTTTTGCATGATAAGGGGTGCAAATTTGTCTCGAAAACCATTTTCAGTTATGCACCCCACACATACACTAATAGTGTCACAATCAGGGACTGTAAGTAGGGCTGAGCACGGTCCGGGTCGGCCGGGTAAAATGTATATTTTTGCCCCAACCCAATAACACCGGGTTGGTCACATCACAACCCAAACCCAATCGCCAAACCCAAACCCAATCGAACTATTCGACTCGGACCGGACCGGTTCGGTTTAGACGGGTTTCGAAAGAATAAATCTACACGGTATTGAAAACTATCAAGATAGCAAATAATAGCCAAATTAAAATCAAACAAGTTGCATATTTCACTTACATGTCCAGACCTTACTTGTTGCCCATAGGGAATCACTATACTGTTAACTACATTTAATTTGTCAATGTAACACATGTTAGTAACACCCATTAACATACATTTCAGTTACATCTCCCTAATATACAAGTAATGTGAATATAACACTTCACACAATTTGAGAAATGTTGTTGAGTTTAGTATACATGTCATATAACGGGGCGGACCGGTTTATTCCGGATTTCGTATTGTAATACCCGTAACCCACCCGGTTTGTGGTGGGTTTGGGTAAAACCAACCCATACCCAATCATTCAATAACGGTTTTTCTCTTTTTTCGATCGATCCGATTCGGACCGGACGGTTTGAGCGGGTTGAGCGGGTTTTTGCTCACCCCTAACTGTAAGTTACTTGAAGTTTCGGCACACTGGAGGGGTGAAAGCGACCTTTTCCAAACAGGAAGAGGTGAAAGTGTCCTACAATCAAACTAGAGATGGTGAAAGTGTCTTTTACCCTAACTATTTTCTACATATACAGCTTCAAACATACTTTTCAAAGTTATAATGAAGCGAACTCTAGTCGTTCAAAAGCCACTGTTTACTTGGAGATGGACAACTTGACTTGACACCAGTGGTAGACGTATATTGTCCTATGAGTGATGTTTTTTACGTATATATGTTCGTAATTACCGGAAAACTACAATCACGAATACATAATCATAACAAAACTATATTGTATCACTAAGGATATTGATGCTTGTTTTATTGGTCACCTTGGGTGAAACTGGGTGAAACAAGCAGCTGAACTAGGAAGCAAAATTTTGTTTTGGTATGAGCTGGAATGGTAGCTTATGTGATTTAATGAACTTTATAATAAGCTTCTTAATACACTCACTCATAAATAAACTGTACTCATGCTAATGTAAATAACACCCATCAAAATTATTTTGTTGAGATTTTCATTTGTGAAAATCGCCAATTTAGTAGATTCCATTTTATTTTATTTTTGGACAACCGCTTGAGATCCATTTTAATCTGCAAATTTCAACCTTAATATTTGTCTGGTGCCAAATGAGGTTGCTGAAAAGGCATATATGTACCAATTGCCCTAATTCCTAAGCCCAGCCCTCATATTCTAATTCTTAAGAGCAAACCTTTGCAACATTTAAGTGAGGACCTTTTTGGGCCATGAGGTCAATTTCCAGTCCAATGAACCAGGCTAATCCTGTTTTTGGAGCAGTATGAAATTGGGCTATAAGCCTAAACCCAAGTAAAGTGCGTGAACCTAAAGGTTACTCGGCCTTGTGACCCATTTCATGAAGTCAAAGGTTCAAAATTAGTCAACTACGATAGAATTGTACCAGTATAAGTTGAAAGTTGATGTTGTTAGCTCTTTAAAAGAAGTCAATCACAATAATTATTAAATGATAACAACTCATTTAACTTCACTTTCGCAAATTAATAGCAGAGTACATGGACAACTGACAGAGTAGAGGCAGTAAATTTCCAGGTAAACCAAGGATGCAATAAATTTCTATGCAGAGACAGATAAAATAGTCCAAGAACTGGGAACAAGCAAATACAGATCAAGTACACAATATTTCAAGCAGTAAGCAAATGAAAGAGAGAAATCAGTGAATTTCAATACGGAGGAGCAGTAAATTGCAATAGATGGCAAAAGTTCAAACCTTGGAAGGCTGACCTACTGAAGTGCTTGGGTTTGAGCCAAAATCTGAAAGGTGGCCATATACAAGGATTAAGGTGAAAGTATATAACTTCACCAAAATGTGCTTGCTGATTACACCTAGCCAAAAATAGAAGAAATTAACAAGGTAAAATGCATATCCCCATCTTAAGGTGAACGTATTCAGAGAAGTCATCATTTTGTGTTCAATTTATTCGGTTCATATTTCATGTTACAAGTGAATAGGTATAGAAGATACAGGCTGCTGAGATTTCCCTACTATAAATCCAACATGAGGTTTCTCCAACCTATGCTGTCCTCAAATTCCTTCAAAACCTGTGTTCACTTATCTGAACAAATTTACAAAATAGAGGGAATGAAGACAGAAGCTGCTTAGATTTCCCTATTATTGTTCTCGTGAGGTTTTTGATGATGAACCACCAGCAAGAAGATATCTAAAAGTAAATACACTCGTCAAAAAAAAAAACATAACCTTCAGCGTCCAAAGAAATTTTCAGAAATCCATTCAATGGAAACAAAAGGAACCACACAGACAAAAAGCTGAAGCTGCGTATGCTAGAAGCATTGAAAGCAAGCAATATGCAGCAAACAGTTGCAATGACATTATCTTTGGGAGCAATGAGACCTGGAGCACCTACAGGAAGAAATCAAAAAGTAATTAGAAAGTTTAAAATTCTCTAGTCAACTGATACTTATAGCTAAAATAGAATGAGATATAAGATCAAATTAAAGCATGCTATAATCATATTACATTGATATGAATACTTTTCAGCCCATGTTAATGCTCAACCTTTAAACGTGCTTCAAAAATTGACTAAATATAGTGTAGAAATTGTGAAACTATACCTACATTCTTATTATGGACCTTGAGACGGCATTGCCAGTGTAGTGCTTCCCCCTGCGTGAACAGAACCAATCTGGAGGAAGGCTTTCTTGATCGCACGAAGCTGGACGATAGCGTCATTAATCGGCATTCGGTCCCTTGGTAGCTCCTGGGCACATGCAATTCCAACCTTGAAAAACGAAAGCAAGCACTCTATGATCTTTTCACTGCTACGAGTGGAGTCAGTATTGCTTCTTGAGATGTGCCCATTTTCGTCAACTAGTAACCTAGAGTCAGCAACAACCTCAATTTCTTCAGGCAACGCCTTCTCAACGTAGTCGCGCAGATTCATACTGTCACTGAACAAATCATGGGAAGTTGGCCTTATTCCAGTCAACAGTTCGAGCATGATGATGCCGAAGCTATAGACATCACCAAAGGTTGAGACTTCGTTCCCCATCCCATATTCTGCAAGTGCATGATGAGATAATCATATAGTTGCAAAAAAAGGAATTGAACTATATGGAAACGTGAAACCCGTAAAAGAAGCACATTCCATCTAAGTATCAAGCAAAATATAATACCTGGAGCAACATAACCAACAGACCCTCTTAGAAAAATAGTGCTGGATTGATTGTCTGAAGATTGATTAGATCTGCCTTCGTGAATTAACTTTGCTAATCCAAAATCACCAACATGTGCAACCATATCACTGTCAAGAAGAATGTTGCTTGGCTTCAGATCACAGTGTACAATTTGCTCGTCGCAGCGATGATGAAGGTATTCAACCGCAGAAGCCACATCAATAGAGATATTTAACCTTTGATAGATATCTAGATTTCTTGCATTGGTTTGCATCTCATCTTGGATTTCTTTCGAATGCAGCCAATCATCTAAACTCCTGTTGGGCATGAACTCATAAACAAGAGCTTTGAAATCATTACCTTCATGGTCGATACTCGAACAAGCTGTGACAACTTTGAGAAGGTTTCGATGCTTGATTCTTCTCAATGCCTCACACTCTGCCACAAAGCTTCTGGATGCTCCTTGGTGTTGAAGGTTTAGAACCTTCACTGCTACAGCTTCTTGACGTTGAGGAAGAATTCCTTTGTATACCGAACCAAAGCTCCTCACACCGATCAAATTTGCATCAGAGAACCCATTAGTGGCTTCACATAGATTTTGGTACGACAACTTCAGGAGAGCGTTCCATGGAGAATGAAGTGGTGGTAGTTTGCTGGGCTTCTTAGACCAGCAGAGGTACAGGAAAAGCAAAAGCAGGACAACTCCAGTGACCCCAAAAGCTAAGCCAATTAACTTCACCCTCGGTTTCTTCTCGGGAGGCCGGGAGTTGCAGCTAGGTAAGCGAAGTTCAGGAATACCTCCGCAGAGCTTGATGTTTCCTCTGAAACTAAGAGCTGTAGTATTCTTGAAAACACCTCTGTCAGGAACCGCACCCTCGAAATCATTGAAGGAAAGATCAGAAGATTGTAAAAAGGGGAGCACCTCCAGATACTTAGGAATTGTGCCAGAGAAATTATTCTGAGAAACATTAAAATTCTCTAGACCCCTTAACGAACTTAAGGAAGGAGGAAGAGTGCCGGAGAAGTTGTTGACTCCCATTTCTATTGTTTTTAGTTGTACACAGCTCGCTAGAGTATTTGGTACTTTACCAGACAACATATTTACAGAAATATTTAGATCGATAAGATTTACCAAAATTCCCACTTCTGTTGGAAGTCTTCCAGTTAAACGATTACCACTAAGGTCTAGACTGTGCATCGATAAAGCAGAGAAGATCTCCCTTGGTATGTTACCTTGAAGATTGTTTGAATAAATCAGGAGTTCCAGTAAATTTGTGCATTTTCCAAGACTCGAAGGAATTGTACCATGAAGATTATTTCCGTACATATAAAGGTAGAGTAAAATGCTCAAGTTTCCGAAAGTGGGTGGAATCATCCCGATCAAATCATTATCTTGGAGAGAAAGCATTTGTAGTTTATTCAGATTGCCAATAGTTGTAGGAATGTTACCTGTTAATTTGTTGTCACTGAAACCAGGTACCTCTAACCTGACCAAACTGCCTACTCCATGGGGAATGATTCCAGATACTTTATTAGACCCCAAGTATAGACCCTTGAGACTATTACTCGAAAGATTTCCAATTGAGTTAGGCAACTCCCCTCCAAAACTGTTATTAAAAATAGATAAAGTCTCCAAGCTTGAGGCGTTTGTTAGTGAAGACAGAAAGCTCAAGTCCTGAACTTCACCTGCAGTTCCAAGAAAATTACTTGTGAGGTGGAGGTTACGAAGATGCACAAGTTTCTCCATTGGAGGTACATCTCCAGTCAGCATGTTATAGCTCAACCCTAGATACTCTACGTGGGAGGCATTAGATATTGAAGAAGGAATGGTTCCAGTAAAGAAGTTGTAAAACATGTAGAGTTCGTGGAGACGTGGATAGATGATTCCTCCAAGTTCTGAAGGAAGTCTTCCTCCAAGTTGATTATTGCTTACGTCGAAAGTTCCTATAGACGAGATATTCCAGATAGACGAAGGAATTGTGCCAACCAAGTTGTTGAAAGCAACTCCAAAAAACTCCAACTTACTGGAAATTGCTTTGGAACTCTGAGATTTCTCCCAAGATAAGACTTTTTTGGTGGAGAGTTAGTCATGATGCTTTGGCAGTTAAAACTAATTTATCTAAAAGGAAGTGTGCTCAAAGTGATATTTGTGGTTTATGCAATCTGGAGAAGGAAACCATGGAACATTGTTTCTTTAATTGTGATTGGACTAAACCAATCTGGTTTGCCTTGGGTATTCTGAATCCAGAACAATGCAGAGGCATAGGAAATATCAAAGTTTGGTTGCAAGAAATTGTGAGTAAAACTGAAGAAGGGGTTTTGCCAAATCAAAGATTGATTATGTGTATTCTGGTTCTCTGGAACATTTGGCTGGGAAGGAACAGGTTTTTGTTTGAGAAAATTGCTTTAAATCCATTTCTCACTGTGAAGAAATGTGAAGCACAATATTTAGAGATGAAGAGTATGAAGATAATTTCTCAACCAGGGGATCAGAAAGTAGCAATAAGTCAAGGACCTTCTAAAGATGTCAAATGGCATCCTCCTCCTCCAGATTTCTTGAAATGTAATGTTGATGCAGGGTGGAGTAAAGATAATCATGAAGCAATTCTGGGATGGGTGTTAAGAACTGATACAGGGGAGGTGCTAAAATATGGGTGGGCTTTTGAGAAGGCTGCTTCAGCTATAATAGCAGAAACTCTTGCTCTTAGAGTGGCTGTTTGGAAATTGGCTGGACTAAAGTGCAGAAATGTGCTGTTTGAATCAGACAACGAAAATTTGGTGGACTGCTTAAATGGTAGAAGCAGGTGCTGGGAGATTGAAGGCTTGGTGAGAGACATTCAATTGGAAGCACAGCAGGTAAGGTGCAAATTCAACTGGATTCCCAGGAAATGTAATAGAGTTGCAGACACTCTGGTTAGTTTGTTAGGAAAAGCTAGTAACAATTTTGATTTTGTTTCTAAAGAGTTCTGGAAAATTGTAAGTTTGGACAAGGCTTAGTTGGTTTAATGAAATTTTGGTTGACAAAAAAAAAAAACTCAAACGGCCCAACTGGTCTGGTATACTCCCATCGATTATATTGTCCGACGCATAGAAAACTCGAAGAGACGACAGATTGGACAAACTAGTAGGGATAGCTCCATCTATTTTGAAGTTTTCACCAATATGCAGCTCTTCTAGCTTAGAAAGCATACCGAACTCCGCAGGGATCTCTCCTTCAAAATTGTTGAGGCTTAATTTAAGGGCAACAAGGTTAGAGCACCTTGATATACTGGCAGGTATTTCTCCACCAATAGAGTTATTCGACAATGATATTTTTTCCAGTCTTCGCAAGCGGCCAATTTCTGGTGGAATTTTCGAGCCCAAAGTGTTGTTGCGCAACCACAACTCTCGCAGGAAGCTGAGATTTCCTATGTGAGGTGAAATTGAACCCTCCAACTTCTGATGATCTAAGACCAACTTAGTGACTCTCTCGGGGTGTAGGCGGCCACACGTGACACCGAACCACTGACAGAAGTGAAAGGAATTGTTCCACGATATGAGAGCCCCAAAAGGATCGCTAGTAATTCCATCCTTGAATGCGAGCAATGCTTGCAGATCAGTTTCATTCCCTGTTGCAGATGATGCGGCTTCAGTGAAAGAAACGCATACAGTAGGAAATTTTGAACTATGAAGGATGAGGAAAAAAGCACAGAGAAAGAAGAGAAAGAATTGAGGTGATGGTGAGACCATCTCCAAGGCCATATTAATGACTGGGATTTGATAAGTTGGAATGACTAGGAACAATTCTCTCTGGGAAATGGTTTGGTGTTTTCCTTTCTCACCTTTGGTAACATATATATACTCATCAAACATGACAAGAAAATTATGCAGTTATTGGATGTGGATCCATTATAATTATTTGTTACCTTCTGTTTGTCTGTATTGTGAATTTTAATTTTAAAATTTATTTAAATATGTTATTTTGCAGTTTTTAGTAAAGACCAGCACCAGGTCAATGATTATATTATAACTAGCATATGTTGCTAACGCAGGTTGGCTCGGTCTTTCTTTTATATAACTGAATTTTTACAGAGAATATTCGAAGTCCTGGATTGGTGCTTCCAACCATACTACTTCGCAGAATTGAATAGTTTTGTTAACTTTTCTTGATTTATCTTATTTTCCTGCAATTTGGTTCATTTGTTCAAATTAAAAATTATTAACGTTGCAGTCAACAACCAAACATAGATAATTAATGTTGAAACTTTGAAACTGAGGTTTTCTTAAGATAAAATCATTGCCAGTTTTGTTTTAATACAGAGTTGGTGATTGGGTTTTTTAAGGATCAAAGGGTAACTTAATTGTGGGTTTCTTGGCTTCTTTTGGCCTATAACGTCTACTGAAGCGGAGGCTCGGGCTATACAAGTTGAATAACTGGGACTGTGGCTTCTCCGTGGGAGATCAGATAGGCCGACAAGTATGGTTGAGGAAGTAACAAATTGACTAAAAACATTTTTTTTTATGTTAGGCTTCTAATGTTGTTTTCAAAGTTCTACTAAAGCAGACCCACCAAGTTAGGAGATGACCCCTGAGACCAGATTCAATAAGAAATTCATAAAAATGATTTTTTCTATGTTAGGCTTGCATTTTTTAGACAATGTTTACTACATAACTTGCTAATGCAATCCATACAGATAAAGATAGACCCTTAAAAAATAGATATCATTTCAAGAAGTTGCCGAATTCCTTTTTCTCCGGTATTCTAGAAATTAAGAGTTGAAGCGGATTCACTTTGTATGATTCAATAGATTTGCCAAGTCTTTGCCGCCCAGAAATCATATGGGTATCTAAAACAAAAAAGAATACCAAATTTTAGGAAGACAACGTTAAGTGATGGTGGGAACATATTGAGTTGACTTGGAGACACGAGTTGACTTGACTAATTGGGAGTAACTTTGACTAAACCTACTAGGTAATATATCATACTTTGGTCTACCAACTCCACACCGAAATATAAAATCTAAGATCCCTTCACTTGCACTCTACTGTGTTCACATGATCCAAATAAATCACCCATAATTTGAAATAGATAAAAAGCCCAAAATCATTCTCGAACGAAAATTCAAATGAAGTTAATTAGGATCATGGAAAGCATCAGTAGAATGTTCATACCAGAGGTAGGAAGGAAAAACCCGGACCATTCCATCAGCTTGAGCCCCTGGGAAGAAAGAAATCAAACAATTACGCCAACAAAGTTTGCGGAGTGACTGATAAACGGAGTGATTCATAACAACTACAGCCTGCAAAAAAAAAACACATAAGAGAAAAACTCTAGCTCTGGTTTAGAGCAAGTACCAGAAGGCAATAAAGTCAGTTAACAGTTGTTGCATTTATCTTCAGGAGTAATCAGAAATCAAGCCCCTACCAGAAGAGAAGGGAGGAAAAATAATTAGACTTTCTAAGTTCCAAAAGATATTACAACAAACATCCTGTAAAAAAAAATTCTGATAGACTTTTAGCTAATACATTTCCCTGTCTTACTGAAGCAGTATGATGAAAAAGAATTGTCAACTCAAGGTAAGAGATTTGAACTTCTACTAACCTATGGAACGATGACCATATTTACAAAACAATAAATTTCGCCTTGCAGTGGCATTGTCATCTGAGGTTAGACATAACGCCATCAATAACTGCATTTTCAGAGATGGTGGCAGTGGTATCGCCCTGCGGAAACTGTGTCCAACTTCAAATATACTTCCCACCTTCAGAAATCACAAAACAAATTGTGTGTTAAGTAACAGAATGGAACTTCAACCAGAAATCGATCAGATCTCCAAAACCTACGATAGAAATTGATAGGAGTTTCAAACTTCATAAGGGAACTGTAAACAAAGACCTTACAATATTACTGTCCAAGTTCTTAAAAAGAAAGCCATAGTGCAAGTTCTTTGAAGTTACCAATAGTATAAGTTCCCACTGTTCACACAAATGCAGCAAAGTTGACATTTCTTTTGCAACAATTAAAGAGAGAAGTTGAAGCAAGTTTGGGCGATGAAACAAGGTTAACCTCAATGAGAAGTTACTCCAAGACCTATTCAGGGTTGCAGTTGCTGGCAAAGAGGTTTTACCAGTCAGCAAATGTTGCGCAGGAGAACCCCAATGCCGTTTCTGATCATTGTTTGCTCTGCCAAGAAAGAAATGTCATTAGATCGTCAACAACCAATAACCATACTACATTTAGAGAAAGGCATTGGGTTTGATTTTCACAGTGAAAATTTGGTTTTAAGCATTAGAAAATTTGGTTTTTGATCATTATTTGCTCTGCCGGTTTCAGTTGAAATGAGTATTGAACACCCTGTTCAAATGAAAACACATGATCAGCATCCGGCTCAGCTAAGAAAGCTGATGGTTCATCTGTTTGCTACAATATGAAAGCGTTCTGGTTTTTAACACCAAAACAGCAGCAGTTTGGGGTTTTAGGCCGAATACAGCACCACTTTGATTTTTTTTTAAGGACTCTACTTTGGCAGTTTTGTCCATATCCTAAAGATTCAGGAAACAGATTCTGCAGGTTACCGATGATAATTGTAGGACAAAGGGTTCAGATCTGAGGTGCAGGTTGCCGGAAACAAAACCATTCAACTTGTGAATGAACAGAAAAGAAAGAAACGTGGATATACTACAGGTCCTGTATCAAAATGGAAGTACTGGTGCACAAGCATCAATGCCGGATTATAACACAATGCGCCATTAAGTGCAGGAACAAGTGATTCGGAAGAACAGTCATATTATTTCCTCGTTTCAAAATGCCAAATGTAAATACACCCAACAAGAAAAACAACATAACCTTCAGCGTCCAAAGAAATTTGCAGAAATCATCGAAATGAAAACAAAAGGGACCACACAGACAAAAAAGCTGAAGCTGTGTATGCTAGAAGCATTGAAAGCAAGGAATATGCAGCAAACAGTTGCAATGACATTATCTTTGGGAGCAATGAGACCTGGAGCACCTACAGGAAGAAATCAAAAAGTAATTAGAAAGTTTAAAATTCTCTAGTCAACTGATACTTATAGCTAAAATAGAATGAGATATAAGATCAAATTAAAGCATGCTATAATCATATTACATTGATATGAATACTTTTCAGCCCATGTTAATGCTCAACCTTTAAACGTGCTTCAAAAATTGACTAAATATAGTGTAGAAATTGTGAAACTATACCTACATTCTTATTATGGACCTTGAGACGGCATTGCCAGTGTAGTGCTTCCCCCTGCGTGAACAGAACCAATCTGGAGGAAGGCTTTCTTGATCGCACGAAGCTGGACGATAGCGTCATTAATCGGCATTCGGTCCCTTGGTAGCTCCTGGGCACATGCAATTCCAACCTTGAAAAACGAAAGCAAGCACTCTATGATCTTTTCACTGCTACGAGTGGAGTCAGTATTGCTTCTTGAGATGTGCCCATTTTCGTCAACTAGTAACCTAGAGTCAGCAACAACCTCAATTTCTTCAGGCAACGCCTTCTCAACGTAGTCGCGCAGATTCATACTGTCACTGAACAAATCATGGGAAGTTGGCCTTATTCCCGTCAACAGTTCGAGCATGATGATGCCGAAGCTATAGACATCACCAAAGGTTGAGACCTCGTTCCCCATCCCATATTCTGCAAGTGCACATGATGACATAATCATATAATTGCAAAAAAGGGAATTGAACTATATGGAAACATGAAACCCGTAAAAGAAGCACATTCCATCTAAGTATCAAGGAAAATATAATACCTGGTGCAACATAACCAACAGACCCTCTTAGAAAAATAGTGCTGGATTGATTGTCTGAAGATTGATTAGATCTTCCTTCGTGAATTAACTTTGCCAATCCAAAATCACCAACATGTGCAACCATATCACTGTCGAGAAGAATGTTGCTTGGCTTCAGATCACAGTGAACAATTTGCTCGTCGCAGCGATGATGAAGGTATTCAACCGCAGAAGCCACATCAATAGAGATATTTAACCTTTGACAGATATCTAGATTTCTTGCATCGGTTTGCATCTCATCTTGGATTTCTTTCGAATGCAGCCAATCATCTAAACTCCTGTTGGGCATGAACTCATAAACAAGAGCTTTGAAATCATTACCTTCATGGTCGATACTCGAACAAGCTGTGACAACTTTGAGAAGGTTTCGATGCTTGATTCTTCTCAATGCCTCACACTCTGCCACAAAGCTTCTGGATGCTCCTTGGTGTTGAAGGTTTAGAGCCTTCACTGCTACAGCTTCTTGACGTTGAGGAAGAAGTCCTTTGTACACCGAACCAAAGCTCCCCACACCGATCAAATTTGCATCAGAGAACCCATTAGTGGCTTCATACAGATTTTGGTACGACAACTTCAGGAGAGCATTCCATGGAGAACGAAGTGATGGTAGTTTTCTGGGCTTCTTGGACCAGCAGAGGTAAAGGAAAAGCAAAAACATGACAAATCCAGTGACTCCAAAAGCTAATCCAATTATTAGCTTCAACCTCAATTTTTTCTCGAGAAGCTTGGAGTTGCAGCTAGGTAAGCGAAGTTCAGGAACACCTCCACATAGTTTAATGTTTCCTCCAACATTGAAAGTTGTAGTATTCTTGAAAACACCTCTTTCTGGAACCGCACCCTCGAATTCATTGAATGAAAGATCCAAAGATTGTAAAAAGGGGAGCACCTCCAGATACTTTGGAATTGTGCCGGAGAAATTATTCTGAGAAACATTAAAATTCTCTAGACCCCTTAACGAACTTAAGGAAGGAGGAAGAGTGCCGGAGAAGTTGTTGACTCCCATGTCTACTATTTTTAGTTGTACACAGCTCGCTAGGGTATTTGGTATTTTACCGGACAACATATTTACAGAAATATATAAATCGATAAGGTTTACCAAAATTCCCACTTCTGTTGGAAGTCTTCCAGTTAAACGGTTATCACCAAGGTCTAGACTGTGCATCGATGCAGCAGAGAAGATCTCCCTTGGTATGTTACCTTGAAGATTATTTGAATAAACCAGGAGTTGCAGTAAATTTGTGCATTTTCCAAGACTCGAAGGAATTGTACCATGAAGATTATTTCCGTTCATATAAAGGTAGAGTAAAATGCTCAAGTTTCCGAAAGTGGGTGGAATGATTCCGATCAAACCATTATCTTCGAGAGCAAGTACTTGTAGTTCATTCAGATTGCCAATAGTTGTAGGAATGTTACCCGTTAATTTGTTGTCCCTGAAATCAAGTACTTCTAAACAGACTAAACTACCTACTCCATGGGGAATGATTCCCGATATTTTATTAGACCCCAAGTAGAGACCCTTGAGACTATTACTCGAAAGATTTCCAATCGAGCTAGGCAACTCCCCTCCAAAACTGTTGTTAAAAATAGATAAAGTCTCCAAGTTTGAGGCGTTTGTAAGTGAAGACAGAAAGCTCAAGTCATGAACTTCACCTGCAGTTCCAAGAAAATTATTTGTGAGGTGGAGGTTACGAAGATGCACAAGTATCTCCATTGGAGGGACATCTCCAGTCAGCATGTTATAACTCAACTCTAGATACTCTACGTGGGAGGCATTAGATATTGAAGCAGGAATGGTTCCAGTAAACAAGTTGTGAAACATGTAGAGTTCGTAGAGACGTGGATAGATGATTCCTCCAAGTTCTGAAGGAAGTCTTCCTCCAAGTTGATTATTGCTTACGTCGAAAGTTCTTATAGACGAGATATTCCAGATAGACGAAGGAATTTTGCCAACCAAGTTGTTGAAACCAACTCCAAAAAACTCCAACTTACTCAAACGGCCCAACTGGTCTGGTATACTCCCATTGATGATATTGTATGACGCATAAAAAACTCGAAGAGACGACAGATTGGCCAAACTAGTAGGGATAGCTCCATCTATTTTGAAGTTTTGACCAATATACAACTCTTCTAGCTTAGAAAGCATACCGACCTCCGCAGGGATCTCCCCTTCAAAATTATTGAGGCTTAATTCAAGGGCAACAAGGTTAGAGCACCTTGATATATTGACTGGTATTTCTCCACCAATAGAGTTATTCGACAATGATATTTTTTCCAGTCTTCGCAAGCGGCCAATTTCTGGTGGAATTTTCGAGCCCAAAGTGTTGTTGCGCAACCACAACTCTCGCAGAAAGCTGAGATTTCCTATGTGAGGTGAAATGGAACCCCCCAACTTCTGATGATCAAAGACCAACTTAGTGACTCTCTCGGGGTGTAGGCGGCCACACGTGACACCGAACCACTGACAGAAGTGAAAGGAACTGTTCCACGATATGAGAGCCCCAAAAGGATCGCTAGTAATTCCATCCTTGAATGCGAGCAATGCTTGCAGATCAGTTTCATTCCCTGTTGCAGATGATGCAGCTTCAGTGAAAGAAACGCATACAGTAGGAAATTTTGAACTATGAAGGATGAGGAAAAAAGCACAAAGAAAGAAGAGAAAGAATTGAGGTGATGGTGAGACCATCTCCAAGGCCATATTAATGACTGGGATTTGATAAGTTGGAATGACTAGGAACAATTCTCTCTGGGAAATGGTTGGGTGTTTTCCTTTCTCACCTTTGGTAACATATATATACTCATCAAACATGACAAGAAAATTATGCAGTTATTGGATGTGGATCCATTATAATTATTTGTTACCTTCTGTTTGTCTGTATTGTGAATTTTAATTTTAAAATTTATTTAAATATTTTATTTTGCAGTTTTTAGTAAAGACCAGCACCAGGTCAATGATAATATTATAACTAGCATATGTTACTAACGCAGGTTGGCTCGGTCTTTCTTTTATATAACTGCATTTCTACAGAGAATATTCTAAGTCCTGATTGGTGCTTCCAACCAAACTACTTCGCAGAATTGAATAGTTTTGTTAACTTTTCTTGATTTATCTTATTTTCCTGCAATTTGGTTCATTTGTTCAAATTAAAAATTATTAACGTTGCAGTCAACAACCAAACATAGATAATTAATGTCGAAACTTTGAAACTGAGGTTTTCTTAAGATGAAATCATTGCCAGTTTTGTTTTAATACAGAGTTGGTGATTGGGTTTTTTAAGGATCAAAGGGTAACTCAATTGTGGGTTTCGCGGTTTCTTTTGGCCTATAACGTCTACTGAAGCGGAGGCTCGGGCTATACAAGTTGAATAACTGGGACTGTGGCTTCTCCGTGGGAGATCAGATAGGCCGACAAGTATGGTTGAGGAAGTAACAAATTGACTAAAAACTTTTTTTTTATGTTAGGCTTCTAATGTTGTTTTCAAAGTTCTACTAAAGCAGACCCACCAAGTTAGGAGATGACCCCTGAGACCAGATTCAATTAGAAATTCATAAAAATGATTTTTTCTATGTTGCGCTTGCATTTTTTAGACAATGTTTACTACATAACTTGCTAATGCAATCCATACAGATAAAGACAGACCTTTAAAAAATAAATATCATTTCAAGGAGTTGCCAAATTCCTTTTTTCTCCGGTATTCTAGAAATTAAGAGTTCAAGCGGATTCACTTTGTATGATCAAATAGATTTGCCAAGTCTTTGCCGCCCAGAAATCATATGGGTATCTAAAACAAAAAAGAATACCTAATTTTAGGAAGACAAAGTTAAGTGATGGTGGGAACATATTGAGTTGACTTGGAGACACGAGTTGACTTGACTAATTGGGTATAACTTTGACTAAACTAATATATCATACTTTGGCCTACCAACTCCACACGGAAATATAAAATCTAAGATCCCTTCACTTGCACTCTACTGTGTTCACATGATCCAAATAAATCACCCATAATTTGAAATAGATACAAAGCCCAAAATCATTCTCGAAGGAAAATTCAAATGAAGTTAATTCAGGATCATGGAAAGCATCAGTAGAATGTTCATACCAGAGGTAGCAAGGAAAAACCCGGACCATTGAAGAGACAGCTGTGTCAATTCCATCAGCTTGAGCCCATGATTACACAGGCAACCCACAAGACTTTAAGCCAAAAATATTAATATGAATGCATAGCAGCACAAGACAACCACTCCTGCTAAAAAGGAGATGTTGCTGTTTTGGAAATAACTAGTCGGACATGGAGACAAAAATAAGAAGAAACAGATGAAACGAGGGGAGCCACATCAGGTGAAAGATGCAACTGACAAATTTTGAGACAAGCCAAAATGTGATTAGCCCATCATCTCATTTTTTGAAGTATAAGCCCAATTTTGAAACTCAATGGGCACAAGTTTTAAGCCCATCCTCTTTTTCTAAGGCTCTAAAGTGTAAGCCCAGCCCTGAAACTTAATGGGCAAAATTCCTAAGCCCATCGGCTCTTTTTCTAATGCGCCGTTTTCGTTACCTAATTTAGGTGACTTTTTATCTCTTTAAAAAAAGTTGCTTACTTTGAAATTTTTAGGTTTTCTAAAAAGTTTTTAGTTATCTTTTAGAAAAAAAAGGCTGCTGTACTTATTTATCTTCTAAAAAGTGGATTTTAGGAGTACGAAATAAGAAAATTTGAAGTTAGAAAAAACTAACTTTTCCTTAGTCCTAAAAAATGATAAAAAAAAACAAAAAAAAAAAAAAAAAAGTTATCTAAAATAAGTTCTAGCGAAACTTAACAAGTACTAATTTTTTTGACTTAAAAAATGTAAAAAGGTCACTTAGATTAGGCAAAGAAAGTGGGACCTAAGTAATGCTTTAAGAGCATGCACTTACAAGTAATTCGACTTCCAGGCCACAAAGTCAGATTTCTGGTCCAACAAACCCGGCTAATGTTCAAAACTTTAGCAGCTAATTTCCATACCCAGTTTGAAAAAAAAATAGTAGTTCAAAACTATTGCTAAATACAAAACCACCAGCATATTCAAACCACAGAAATCTGGGAACGAGCAAATACAGATTGAGTACACAAGAGTCTGCAGCTGTAAGCAAACGAGAGACAAAAGGCGGTAAATCTCAATACCAAGGAAAAATTAGGATGTACGATATCATGCATATAGACGACAAAATTTCAAATCCTGGGGGACTTGAACTGCTGAACCCTGCCCAGCTTTGAACCAACATCTGACTGCTTTGTACCTAACAATACAAGGATGAAGGTGAAAATATATACCAAGTAATTACTTTATGTCGGCTGATTATACCCTAACTTAAATTACCAAAAAATTAGGATGTAAGATATCATGCATACAGACATTCCGTTTCCACATCTTCAATGGCAATTAATCGGAATTAGTAAAATGAAACAAACAGCAGCTCATTGAACAACATACTATGTTAACTGATACAAATGAAGATAGAAGCTGCTGAGATATCTGATTCAAAGCACCTGTGAGAAACAGCAACAGTAGACATCCACATCCACATCCCCAGAGGTTCAAATGTCGTTCCCCATGCCATATTCTGCCATGCATTCAAGCTGATAATGGTCAGACCATGTATGTGTTACTTTTGTTGAAAATAATGAAACAAATAGTTATTGATCACCTATATCATTATAGCTAGATTTGGTTTTCCTAAGAAGATTGCTGAATTTGGGGAAGACTAAAATAAAATTCAGGCTTTACAACCACACAATAGGAACAAAGGAAGTTTCCTCCATAAATATAGTTTCCCAGGTCATCAGAAGTTTCCAAATGGAGGAAATGAAAAAGATAGCTGTAACACCCCCAAAACCGCCAAGCCGGAAGCCCGGGGATGTCACTCCGTACCCGAGATTAAACCCGAATACAAGGAGATTTTATAACAGAATATCCAACCCAAAAATCCATAAATAATTAATTGAAACTTTAAAACTTGTCTCGCCACAAATATGGGCATTATTCCAATCTAAACTTCAACTACTAAATAAAACAAGTCTAGATGTGAAATTTAAATTTACTAGAGTGATGTGTCTCGATTTCCCCAAAAGCCATGCTTCCACCTAAACCTGTGGTGCAGAAACAAAAAGAAACACCACAGTTTCCAAAGTCAGCTGAAAATACTGAGTAAGCAACACCCAAGCATGTAAATAGATTATGAAGCAGTTTAAAAAAACGACACATGAGTTTGAAGAGTAAAGAATTCGAGTAAGAGTATAAGTATGAAATAAGAATTCACAAATCTTTTCCTTTATCACTTCACTTGTGGGGAAACATTCCCAAACTTCCTCATTTGTCCAATCCGGACTTCCAATTCTAAATCATAAAGGTCCATCATTCAGAAAACATATATTACCATGTTGACACGGGGAAGATCTACTAATAACTGGCTACCAGACCATAAGTGTCGACACCCCCCTAAGACTTCTTGCGGTCAGAGAGGTAAGTACTGGAGCGAACTCGGGGCGGTTGCGGCCGAGCAAAATAAAATAAAGTGGGTCGAGAGACCGCAGTCCACATCGACCAATCTCAAAATATTGATCCCCAATACAACTATTCCACTTTACGTCTTTACGTCTTATTAATTTATCATGTGATAGTTGTGATAGAATCACCTCTGTAAAATCAGTAATTTTTCTCAAATAAACAGTTCGAGTAGATATTCAAATTTTGAGACAATAAACCACAAAAGTATTTTGACACGAAAGAAGATATGGGCGCTAGGCTTGACATGTTTACTTACCTTGAATCTCAAACAAAAGCAAATCGCTTCCTAGTAACACTCGACGTATCCTTCGTCAACGAAATTGTCGCCTACAAATTTAATAATATCCTAATCAACATATTGCACACAAAGTCCTATGAAATAAATCCTTTACTAACTCTTCCCAACCTTTGCTAAGGTGAACAACCCCTCTTATAATAAAATACGCTTTATAAAGTTAACGTTTATTATTTGTAATAACATACTAGGCTATAATTATATAAATATAACTTATAGGATTAGATAAACTATTATTTTTATTATTTAGAGTAGAGAAACATATTTTTTTACCCCAAAAACACTTTTAACTCAAATAGTAGTTTTTCCCAACCAAACAAGCCTTAGTAGAGACTATAGGTTATAAACTAACTAACTTTTATTTAAAAAAAATAACAAAGTTATTAATGGAAAATAACTTATTCTAATTTGTTATAAACTTATAAAAATAAATAAGAAAATATACTTTTATCATCCTTATTCTACACTTTTATTTTTTGATAAAGATGAGTAAAAAAAAAATGTCTCTTGTAAGGCTTGAACCCAAGACCTAGATCTCACTACCTCAAAGCTTTAAGTAGTAACATTTAACCACTGGGCCAGAACCCCACTTGTTGTCTCCTTCCAACTACTATTGTTAAATAACTAATCAAATAAACTAATGAGAAAACAAAACAAAACAAAAACAAAAGATGAAGAAGAAGAACGGGTTTGTACCCGAATGATGATGACGCCGACGGTGGCGGACCGCGAGCAGCGGCGACGGTCGCCGGCGTGAACGGCGGCGCCGGGGCAGGCGGGCGGCGGCCTTTGGCGGCGACGGCGGCGCCGGGGAGAGAGAGAGAGAGAGTGATTGAGAGAGAGAGAGAGAGCTCTAGGGTGAGGGAGATTGAAGGAGAGATTGAGAGGTTGAGGGATTGAGATTGTGGGTTTAAAATCTGAGAATTAATGGGTTTATATAGGTAGAGAGGTGAAGAATTCAACCTCCATGAGGAAACCCACTTTGAAAATTTTGGTTTTGAATCGGGACCAAAAATTGGCGAAATTGGGTTGCTTGATGCTAAATTATCGAGCCTTGATGAGTTTAAATCGAATAGGGAGTGATTTGGGACAAACATCAACGAATTTGGTGAAGATTCGGAGTGATAATGGTGGTGTTTGGGTTGGAGATGGTCTTCTTCCTCCATGGGAGAGTTTGAGGAAGAAGATGACTAAATTTTAAGGTAAAGACACTTTCACCCCCACTAGTTTAGTCATTATACAACTACTACCCCCAAGTTCACTTAAAAGGCACACTTTAAGTTAGGAAAAACTACATAAAACCCCCTAATGGTTTATAACATTAAAATTAACTTTCTAAATAATAATAACTAATACCCAAACTTATACTAATGTCATATTAACACCAAATAATATCATAAAATATAATAATAGCATATTAACACCCAATACTTATAATAATATTATATTTACACTCAATAATTTCATAAAATACCCGTTTCAACATATTAACACTTAATATTATCTAAAAATACCCGTTTCTAAATAACGGGGTATTACAATAGCAGTTCTCCAACTTCCCTCTGATGAGGTTTTCCTTTTAAAGCTTTAACAGTGTACAGAAATTAAAGCTTTAACAGGAAAATTTAGGTCACTGCGTTCGTGACTCCGTAAGAAAGATCATTGCTAAGCTAGGAAGCATGGACACTCCAAAATAGGTGTTGTATCCGTGTCGGACACTTGGGACACTCGGATGATACTCCAAAATACGTGTCAAACACTCTTGCTGGTGTGTCCGGGTATTTTAGAGAATTTTTTTAGACAGGACAGTCGGACGACACTTGGGGGACACGTTAGGGACACTTAATGAGAGCCGAAAGTCACGTTAGGGACACTTATGAGAGACGAAAGTCGCCCCTCCTATGAACGGAATTGGGCCAGTCTCACTTCACGCGTTTATTAGAATTTTTCACACTGGTTGTTTTATAGAATTTTTTAACATTAAATGTGTTAAAAGGTAATTAAGCTTAAGTAGATAAAATATAGTAGTATATGATTAATTGAGGGTTCAATGCACGTAACAACTCTTTCTCTTCTCATTCTTACATATATGCTTTTCAATGATATTTAAACCATAAATATTAAGGAAGTTGTAGCCCATATTTTCTCATCTATTAGTATAAAAATTCAATATATATTTAACAATAATAATAATAATAATATATAATAATAATAATAATAATAATAATAATAATAATAATAATAATAATAATGATGTTGCCATATCCCTACCATGTCGTATCCTCATTTTTTTCAGAAAATGAAGTATCCCGTGTACGTTCCCCGTACCGTATCCGTGCTTCTTAGTTGCTAAGTTTCACTTTCAACAAAAGAACACCACACAGAAGGTGGAAATCCTTATGTGAGGCATGATGAAAGGGTAAGTGGATGTCCCGAAACATACTATATATATGGTGCTCCTCTCTCGCGGTACCAAATCCTCTCATTTGTGGTGAATCCACGGGTTAGATGTTGCGGTGTGCTAATGGTGGCTGTTCCATAAATAGTGTACCGAGTGTTCCTGTAGACAGTCGGGTGGTCAAACAGATGGTGGTCTGGCGCACTCTCATAAAGGTGATTACAAGAAATTCAGAAAGTGCTTCCGGATTAGAAGGGGCATGTTAAAGGGCTCACATGTGAAGGGAGATCTTTGGATATCATGATTGAGAAGGTTGTCCCACATCGGAGATGAAGAAGATGTAACTGGTTACAATAGTAGTATCTTTAGGGCCTAAACATAAGGTTGACCACTTGCACCGGATTCGAACTGTGAGCTGCCATTCTATGACGGTGTTCTTTTGTTGTAGTTGGATCAAAACTCTACGAAAATGACGAAAGAGAATTACCATGAAACCTATCTTAGCGTATACATGCCATGTTCCGAGGAAAGGCAATGGTGTTACCCAATTCAAAATAGTAGAAAATACTCTGTGGGGTTGTTTGGATAACTTGTTTTTATTTTTTTGTAAGCTAAAAAATTCTTTTTTTGGATAGTCTTAGTTTTACCCAAGGACCTGGTTCTTATCGGTTTACGTGGTCCACCCAGTCTAAACACCACCTCTAGTCCAAGGCAATAATATGAAACAACTTAATTATTATCTCTCATCCATACCGCCTTTTTCTGTTATTGGGAGTTCAGATTAGCTCAATTCCCAATAATTAACTAAAGCAGAGGTTATTGTTTACAGATATTTTCCAGTTCTTTTCAATTTCCCAATCAGAGGTTCATAGTTCCACTCGAAAGAAGGAAGACATGGATACTTTTGTTGTTGTCATAGTAAAGTGAAAAGCCACTTGAATTTGTGAATCACATATTGCTCCACTGATCATGTAACTTTAGGGGTTTGCTAATTAGTTACTCCAAGTGTAATTTAAGAGTTTTTGTTGGAAATGATCATACGAAAAGAACATAATTGAGACAGCTTAAGAATATATACGTGCAGGAGAAAAATAAAATTCAATATATAAGATAGAACACTTACCTATAGCAATATACAGAAAGTTGACAGTTGTAGTATTCATCTTCAGGATATCAAACCTCAAGCACCTCTGAGAAGAAAGAAATCAAACAATTACGCCAACAAAGTTTGCGAAGTGACTGATAAACGGAGTGATTCATAAACAACTACATCCTGCAAACACACACACACACACACACACACACACACACACATAAGCAGAAAAAGTCTAGCTCTGGTTTTGAGCAAGTACCAGAAGGCAATGAAGTCAGTTAACAGTTGTTGCATTTATCTTCAGGAGTAATCAGAAATCAAGCCCCTACCAGAAGAGGAGGAAAATTAATTACACTTTCTAAGTTCCAAAAGACATTACAACAAACATCCTGCAAAAAAAAAATCTGATAGACTTTTAACTAATACATTTTCCTGTCTTACTGAAGCAGTATGATGAAAAAGAATCGTCAGCTCAAGGTAGGAGATTTGAACTTCTACTAACCTATGGAACGATGACCATATTTACAAAACAATAAATTTCGCCTTGCAGTGGCATTGTCATCTGAGGTTAGACATAACGCCATCAATAACTGAATTTTCAGAGATGGTGGCAGTGGTATCGCCCTGCGGAAACTGTGTCCAACTTCAAATATACTTCCCACCTTCAGAAATCACAAAACAAATTGTGTGTTAAGTAACAGAACGGAACTTCAACCAGAAATCGATCAGATCTCCAAAACCTACGATAGAAATTGATAGGAGTTTCAAACTTCATAAGGGAACTGTAAACAAAGACCTTACAATATTACTGTCCAAGTTCTTAAAAAGAAAGCTATAGTGCAAGTTCTTTGAAGTTACCAATACTATAAGTTCCCACAGTTCACACAAATGCAGCAAAGTTGACATTTCTTTTGCAACAATCAAAGAGAGAAGTTTAAGCAAGTTTGGGCGATGAAACAAGGTTTTGAAGCTAACCTCAATGAGAAGTTACTCCAAGACCTATTCAGGGTTGCAGTTGCTGGCAAAGAGGTTTTACCAGTCAGCAAATGTTGCGCAGGAGAACCCCAAAGCCGTTTCTGATCATTGTAAGAAAGAAATGTCATTAGATCGTCAACAACCAATGACCATAATACATTTAGAGAAAGGCATTGGGTTTGATTTTCACAGTGAAAATTTGGTTTTAAGCATTAGAAAATTTGGTTTTTGATCATTATTTGCTCTGCCGGTTTCAGTTGAAACGAGTATTGAACACCCTGTTCAAATGAAAACACATGATCAGCATCCGGCTCAGCTAAGAAAGCTGATGGTACATCTGTTTGCTACAATATGAAAGCGTTTTGGTTTTTAACACCAAAACAGCAGCAGTTTGGGTTTTTAGGCCGAATACAGCACCACTTTGATTTTTTTTTTAAGGACTCTACTTTGGCAGTTTTGTCCATATCCTAAAGATTCAGGAAACAGATTCTGCAGGTTACCGATGATAATTGTAGGACAAAGGGTTCAGATCTGAGGTGCAGGTTGCTGGAAACAAAACCATTCAACTTGTGACTGAACAGAAAAGAAAGAAACGTGGATATACTACAGGTCCTGTATCAAAATGGAAGTACTGGTGCACAAGCATCAATGCCGGATGTAATATAACACAATGCGCCATTAAGTGCAGGAACAAGTGATTCAGAAGAACAGTCATATTATTTCCTCGTTTCAAAATGCCAAATGTAATACACCCAACAAGAAAAACAACAAAACCTTCAGCGTCCAAAGAAATTTGCAGAAATCATCGAAATGAAAACCAAAGGAACCACACAGATAAAAAGCTGAAGCTGTGTATGCTAGAAGCATTGAAAGCAAGGAATATGTAGCAAACAGTTGCAATGACATTATCTTTGGGAGCAATGAGACCTGGATCACCTACAGGAAGAAAAGCAAAAAGTAATTAGAAAGTTCAAAATTCTCTAGTCAACTGATACTTATAGCTAAAATAGAATGAGATATAAGATCAAATTAAAGCATGCTATAATCATATTACATTGATATGAATACTTTTCAGCCCATGTTAATGCTCAACCTTTAAACGTGCTTCAAAAATTGACTAAATATAGTGTAGAAAATGTGAAATTATACCTACATTCTTATTATGGACCTTGAGACGGCATTGCCAGTGTAGTGCTTCCGCCTGCATGAACAGAACCAATCTGGAGGAAGGTTTTCTTGATCGCACGAAGCTGGACGATAGCGTCATTAATCAGCATTCGATCCCTTGGTAGCTCCTGGGCACAGGCAATTCCAACCTGGAAAAACGAAAGCAAGCACTCTATGATCTTTTCATTGCTACGAGCGGAGTCAGTATTGCTTCTTGAAATGTGCCCATTTTCGTCAACTAGTAACCTAGAGTCAGCAACAACCTCAATTTCTTCAGGCAACGCCTTCTCAACGTAGTCGCGCAGATTCATACTGTCACCGAACAAATCATGGGAAGTTGGCCTTATTGCAGTCAACAGTTCGAGCATGATGATGCCGAAGCTATAGACATCACCAAAGGTTGAAACCTCGTTCCCCATCCCATATTCTGCAAGTGCACATGATGGGATAATCACATAGTTGCAATAAAAGGAATTGAACGATATGGATACATGAAACCCGTAAAAGAAGCACATTCCATTTAAGTATCAAGGAAGATATAATACCTGGAGCAACATAACCAACAGACCCTCTTAGAAAAATAGTACTGGATTGATTGTCTGAAGATAGATTAGATCTGCCTTCGTGAATTAACTTTGCCAATCCAAAATCACCAACATGTGCAACCATATCACTGTCGAGAAGAATGTTGCTTGGCTTCAGATCACAGTGAACAATTTGCTCGTCGCAGCGATGATGAAGGTATTCAACCGCAGAAGCCACATCAATAGAGATATTTAACCTTTGACAGATATCTAGATTTCTTGCATTGGTTTGCATCTCATCTTGGATTTCTTTCGAATGCAGCCAATCATCTAAACTCCTGTTGGGCATGAACTCATAAACAAGAGCTTTGAAATCATTACCTTCGTGGTCGATACTCGAACAAGCTGTGACAACTTTGAGAAGGTTTCGATGCTTGATTCTTCTCAATGCCTCACACTCTGCCACAAAGCTTCTGGATGCTCCTTGGTGTTGAAGGTTTAGAACCTTCACTGCTACAGCTTCTTGACGTTGAGGAAGAAGTCCTTTGTACACCGAACCAAAGCTCCCCACACCGATCAAATTTGCATCAGAGAACCCATTAGTGGCTTCATACAGATTTTGGTACGACAACTTCAGGAAAGCGTTCCATGGAGAACGAAGTGATGGTAGTTTTCTGGGCTTCTTGGACCAGCAGAGGTAGAGGAAAAGCAAAAACATGACAAATCCAGTGACTCCAAAAGCTAATCCAATTATTAGCTTCAACCTCAATTTTTTCTCGAGAAGCTTGGAGTTGCAGCTAGGTAAGCGAAGTTCAGGAACACCTCCACATAGTTTAATGTTTCCTCCAACATTGAAAGTTGTAGTATTCTTGAAAACACCTCTTTCTGGAACCGCACCCTCGAATTCATTGAATGAAAGATCCAAAGATTGTAAAAAGGGGAGCACCTCCAGATACTTTGGAATTGTGCCGGAGAAATTATTCTGAGAAACATTAAAATTCTCTAGACCCCTTAACGAACTTAAGGAAGGAGGAAGAGTGTCGGAGAAGTTGTTGACTCCCATGTCTACTATTTTTAGTTGTACACAGCTCGCTAGGGTATTTGGTATTTTACCGGACAACATATTTACAGAAATATATAAATCGATAAGGTTTACCAAAATTCCCACTTCTGTTGGAAGTCTTCCAGTTAAACGGTTATCACCAAGGTCTAGACTGTGCATCGATGCAGCAGAGAAGATCTCCCTTGGTATGTTACCTTGAAGATTATTTGAATAAACCAGGAGTTGCAGTAAATTTGTGCATTTTCCAAGACTCGAAGGAATTGTACCATGAAGATTATTTCCGTTCATATAAAGGTAGAGTAAAATGCTCAAGTTTCCGAAAGTGGGTGGAATGATTCCGATCAAACCATTATCTTCGACAGCAAGTACTTGTAATTTATTCAGATTGCCAATAGTTGTAGGAATGTTACCCGTTAATTTGTTGTCCCTGAAATCAAGTACTTCTAAACTGACTAAACTGCCTACTCCATGGGGAATGATTCCCGATATTTTATTAGACCCCAAGTAGAGACCCTTGAGACTATTACTCGAAAGATTTCCAATCGAGCTAGGCAACTCCCCTCCAAAACTGTTGTTAAAAATAGATAAAGTCTCCAAGTTTGAGGCGTTTGTAAGTGAAGACAGAAAGCTCAAGTCATGAACTTCACCTGCAGTTCCAAGAAAATTATTTGTGAGGTGGAGGTTACGAAGATGCACAAGTATCTCCATTGGAGGGACATCTCCAGTCAGCATGTTATAACTCAACTCTAGATACTCTACGTGGGAGGCATTAGATATTGAAGCAGGAATGGTTCCAGTAAACAAGTTGTGAAACATGTAGAGTTCGTAGAGACGTGGATAGATGATTCCTCCAAGTTCTGAAGGAAGTCTTCCTCCAAGTTGATTATTGCTTACGTCGAAAGTTCTTATAGACGAGATATTCCAGATAGACGAAGGAATTTTGCCAACCAAGTTGTTGAAACCAACTCCAAAAAACTCCAACTTACTCAAACGGCCCAACTGGTCTGGTATACTCCCATTGATGATATTGTATGACGCATAAAAAACTCGAAGAGACGACAGATTGGCCAAACTAGTAGGGATAGCTCCATCTATTTTGAAGTTTTGACCAATATACAACTCTTCTAGCTTAGAAAGCATACCGACCTCCGCAGGGATCTCCCCTTCAAAATTATTGAGGCTTAATTCAAGGGCAACAAGGTTAGAGCACCTTGATATATTGACTGGTATTTCTCCACCAATAGAGTTATTCGACAATGATATTTTTTCCAGTCTTCGCAAGCGGCCAATTTCTGGTGGAATTTTCGAGCCCAAAGTGTTGTTGCGCAACCACAACTCTCGCAGAAAGCTGAGATTTCCTATGTGAGGTGAAATGGAACCCCCCAACTTCTGATGATCTAAGACCAACTTGGTGACTCTCTCGGGGTGTAGGCGGCCACACGTGACACCGAACCACTGACAGAAGTGAAAGGAATTGTTCCACGATACGAGAGCCCCAAAAGGATCGCTAGTAATTCCATCCTTGGATGCGAGCAATGCTTGCAGATCAGTTTCATTCCCTGTTGCAGATGATGCGGCTTCAGTGAAAGAAACGCAAACAGTAGGAAATTTTGAACTATGAAGGATGAGGAAAAAAGCACAAAGAAAGAAGAGAAAGAATTGAGGTGATGGTGAGACCATCTCCAAGGCCATATTAATGACTGGGATTTGATAAGTTGGAATTACTAGGAACAATTCTCTCTGGGAAATGGTTTGGTGTTTTCCTTTCTCATCTTTGGTAACATATATATATTTATTTGTTACTGGATGTGGATCCATTATAATTATTTGTTACCTTCTGTTTGTCTGTATTGTGAATTTTAATTTTTTTAAAATTTATTTAAATATGTTATTTTGCAGTTTTTAGTAAAGACCAGCACCAGGTCAATGATTATATTATAACTAGCATATGTTGCTAACGCAGGTTGGCTCGGTCTTTCTTTTATATAACTGCATTTTTACAGAGAATATTCTAAGTCCTGGATTGGTGCTTCCAACCAAACTACTTCGCAGAATTGAATAGTTTTGTTAACTTTTCTTGATTTATCTTATTTTCCTGCAATTTGGTTCATTTGTTCAAATTAAAAATTATTAACGTTGCAGTCACCAACCAAACATAGATAAATAATGTTGAAACTTTGAAACTGAGGTTTTCTTAAGATAAAATCATTGCCAGTTTTGTTTTAATACAGAGTTGGTGATTGGGTTTTTTAAGGATCAAAGGGTAACTTAATTGTGGGTTTCTTGGCTTCTTTTGGCCTATAACGTCTACTGAAGCGGAGTCTCGGGCTATACAAGTTGAATAACTGGGACTGTGGCTTCTCCGTGGGAGATCAGATAGGCCGACAAGTATGGTTGAGGAAGTAACAAATTGACTAAAAACAATTTTTTTTATGTTAGGCTTCTAATGTTGTTTTCAATGTTCTACTAAAGCAGACCCACCAAGTCCTGAGACCAGATTCAATTAGAAACTCATAAAAATGATTTTTTCTATGTTAGGCTTGCATTTTTTAGAAAATGTTTACTCTATAACTTGCTAATGCAATCCATACAGATAAAGACAGACCTTTAAAAAAATAAATATCATTTCAAGGATTTGCCAAATTCCTTTTTCTCCGGTATTCTAGAAATTAAGAGTTGAAGCGGATTCACTTTGAATGATTAAATAGATTCGCCAAGTCTTAGCCGCCCAGTTATCATATCTAAATTTCCGCAGTTACAGTCTATACCTGTTTATATTGCTGGCGTGAATTTTACAGCTTTTTAGCTATCTGTTGATTGACTTGTGATTGATAAATCACGTTGTTTGTCTGTTTGGTGCCGCATGCTGATTTGTAATAACTGGCTGTGTGTTAAGTAGATTTTAGATTTCTACACAAGTGGTTAGGGCTGTTTGGCTCACCCCTCTGTTTTACAGGTTGACCTGGAGCGCGACTGGATCGCGGAGTAATTGCTAAAAAGTGAATTGTTTAGCTAAAACTGTTGTTTTTAGGAATTTTTAGTGAATATATGTAATTTGTTGTATTTGACGAGATAGTTACAAATACTGTCATTTTTGACGAGAGGGTGTATCTTTTTAAATAATTCAGTCACGTACCAGTTTTTCAGAAAATTGATTAAAAATATTGTTTCGGGAGACTGTGTATCTAAAACAAAAAAGAATACCTAATTTTAGGAAGACAAAGTTAAGTGATGGTGGGAACATATTGAGTTGACTTGGAGACACGAGTTGACTTGACTAATTGGGAGTAACTTTGACTAAACCTACTAGGTAATATACCAACTCCACACCGAAATATAAAATCTAAGATCCCTTCACTTGCACTCTACTGTGTTCACATGATCCAAATAAATTACCCATAATTCGAAATAGATACAAAGCCCAAAATCATTCTCGAACGAAAATTCAAATGAAGTTAATTCAGGATCATGGAAAGCATCAGGACCATTGAAGTTAATTCAGGATGATGATCATACCAGAGGTAGGAAGGAAAAACCCGGACCATTGAAGAGCCAGCCGTGTCAGTTCCATCAGCTGGAGGCCCTGATTCCATAGGCAACCCACAAGACTTTGAGCCAAAAATATTAAAATATGAATGCATAGCAGCACAAGACAACCACTCCTGCTAATAAGGAGATGTTGCCGTTTTGGAAATAACTAGTAGGATATGGTGACAAAAATAAGAAGAAACAGATGAAAATGAGGGGAACCACAACAGGTGAAAGATGCAACTGACATAGTTTGAGAGAAGACAAAATGTGATTAGCACATCATCTCTTTTCTTAAAGTATAAGCCCAACCCTGAAACTCAACGGGCACAATTTCTAAGCCCATCCTCTTTTTCTAAAGCTCTTAAGTGTAAGCCCAACCCTGAAACTTAATGGGCAAAATTCCTAAGCCCATCCTCTCTTTTTCTAAGGCGCCGTTTTCTTTACGGTGACTTTTTGTCTCTGTTTGTTTAAAAGGCTACTTATTTATCTTCTAAAAAGTGTATTTTAGGAGTACGAAGTAAGAAAATTTGAAGTTTGGAAAAATTAACTTTTTGTTAGTCCTAAAAAATGATAAAAAAGTCATCTAAAATAAGCTGTAGCGAAAATGAACAAGTCATAATTATTTTGACTTAAAAAAATGAAGAAAGTCACTTAAGATTAGGCAAAGAAAGCGGGCCTAAGTAATGCTTTAAAGTGCATGCCCTTATAAATAATGCGACTTCCGGGCCACAAGGTCAGATTTCTAGTCCAACAAACCCGGGTAATCCTAATTTCCTGAAGTCTAATGTTCAAAACTTTAGAAGCTAATTTCCATACCCAGTTTGAAAAAAAAGATAGTTCAAGACTATTGCTAAATACAAAACCACCAGCATATTCAAGCCACAGAAATCTGGGAACGAGCAAATACAGATTGAGTACACAAGAGTCTGCAGCTGTAAGCAAACGAGAGACAAAAGGCGGTAAATCTCAAATCCTGGGGGGCTTGAAATGCTGAACCCAGCCCAAATTTGAGCAAAAATCTGACTGATTTGTACCTAACTGAAGTAATTATTTTATGTCGGCTGATTATACCCTAACTCAAATTGCGAAAAAATTAGGATGTAAGATATCATGCATATACACATTCCGTTTCCACATCTTCAATGGCAATTAATCGGAATTAGTAAAATGAAAAAAATAGCAGCTCATTGAACAACATACTATGTTAACTGATAAATGAAGACAGAAGCTGCTGAGAATATCTGATTCAAAGCACCTGTGAGAGACAGCAACAGTAGACATCCACATCCACATCCCCAGAGGTTCAAATGTCGTTCCCCATGCCATTTTCTGCCATGCATTCAAGCTGATAATGGTCAGACATATGTGTTACTTTTGTTGAAAATAATGAAACGAATAGTTATTGATCACCTATATCATTATAGCTAGATTTGGTTTTCCTAAGAAGATTGCTGAATTTGGGGAAGACTAAAATAAAATTCAGGCTTTACAACCACACAATAGGAACAAAGGAAGTTTCCTCCATAAATATAGCATCCCAGGTCATCAAAAGTTTCCAAATGGAGGAAATGAAAAAGATAGCAGTTCTCCAACTTCCCTCTGATGTCGGCGATGTCCACACCATCCTCAATATCCAAAGTAGCCGAACTAACTACAAAACCCACTAAGCCAGCGAGTCAAGAAAATCTTACCAGTGATCTACATAACCAAACGGCACACGAGTCCACCACTCCAGGAGCAGCTGAAAGATAAGACCACTGACAAAAGCATATGAAATCCATCAGTCGCTACGAACCCTCCAAAAAGTATCCACATGAAAGACCAGAGGAGCTAAATGCCAACAAGTACTATTACAAAATCTGAGTAACTTTATGCAGTAAGACAACGACTAATACACGGGGACGGTTATCCCAGGATTGCCATTCCCTACGAGCAAAGATAAACTCTCCCCAAACTTCTCAACATATCTACGCATCCAAAAACTATTCCAACCTTTTTCACTAGTATCCTATTATGAATGAGCAATTGGGTGCCATTTAAATTGGAAATCAGAGAAAGCCAACCAGTGAAGGGTTAAGCTCATATCAGAGTGGCGGCTTCTGTAACCGAGTTTTGAATGCTTTCTTGAAAGGCATACAACTTCTGTTAACTGATACAAACAATAGGAATAACGAAACGTCCTTCTTATAATCCCACTTTAACAAAAGTTTCCGAGTCAATTCAGATACACTCAAGGACAGAAACATTGTCTTCAGACTCCAAAGTAAGTCGCAGCAAACATAGAAGGAAAATGGGCACACAAATGAAAACACGAGCTGTGTACACTAGATGCATGCATCCAAAGCAATATGTGCGAGTCATTCTGACATCACCTGCCAGAAATCAAATAAAAATTAAACAATAACTATAAACTTCAAAGTTTCAGTAAATAAATTTCTTTAACATGGTCGATTATTGACTTAAGATAAAATAATATTACAATTTTACACAATATAGAAACTATACCTATTTATTATGGAACTGGAGACCATATTGGAGGTGTAGCTCTTTCACTGTGTGGCTTACACCAGTCTTTAATAGAGCCTTCTTGATCGCATGCAACTGAACTATAGCATCATTAATAGCCACTCGATCCCTTGGTAGCTCCTGAGCACAAGCAATTCCAACCCTGAACAATGAAAGCACACACTCTTTGATCTTTTCACTGCCAAGAGTGGAATCTTGGATCTTTTCAAACAGTAGTAGCCTTGGATCAACAACTGTCTCCACTTGTTCGGGCAAGGCCATCTCAACGTGGTCTCGGAGATTCAAACAGCCATTGAACAAGTGATGGTCGGTTGGCTTCTTCCCTGTAAAAATCTCTAGTAGGATGATTCCGTAGCTGTAGACATCACCATAGGCTGAAACCTCGTTCCCCATCCCGTATTCTGTAATTCAGATTCATATTAAGTCCCTAATCGTAATGAAAATGTAATCCCGCATTGTTATTCAGATAAAGTCTAAGAAACAATTTTGTTGAAAGGAATTATAGGAATACCTGGAGCGACATAACCAACAGATCCCCTTAGACCAATGGTGCTTGACTGGTTGTCAAAAGATTGATTAGATCTGCCTTGTTGAAGAAACTTTGCCAATCCGAAATCACCAACATGTGCAACCATATCACTGTCCAGAAGAATGTTGCTTGGCTTCAGATCACAGTGAACAATCTGCTCTTCGCAGTGATGATGAAGGTATTCAACCGCAGAAGCCACACCAATTACGATATCTAACCTCTGAGAAAGATCTAGGTTTTTTGCATCAGCTTCCATCTCATCTTGGCTTTCAGGCGAATGCAACCAGTCTTGTAGGCTCCCGTTGGGCATATACTCGTAAACAAGTGCTTTGAAAGCATTGCCTTGATGGTCGATACTCGAACATGCTGTAACAACTTTCAGGAGATTTCGATGCCTGATTCTTCTCAGTGCCTCACACTCTGCTAGAAAACTTTTGGATGCTCCTCGGTGTTGAAGGTTTAGAACCTTCACTGCTACAATTTGTTGACCTTGATGAAGAAGTCCTTTGTAGACTGAACCAAAGCTACCCATACCGATCACATTGGTGGCAGAAAACCCGTTAGTAGCTTCATATAGACTTTGGTACGGCAACTTCAGGAGAGAGTTCCACGGAGAATGTAGCGATAGTAGTATTCTGGGCTTCTTTGACCAGCAGAGGTAGAGGAAAAGCAAAAACAGGACACCTCCAGTGACCCCAAAAGCTAAACCAATTACTAGCTTCACCCTCAGTTTCTTCTCTGGAAGCTTGGAGTTGCAGCTAGGTAAGTGAAGTTCAGGAATTCCTCCACAGAGCTTGATGTTTCCTCCGACATCGAAAGCTGTATTATTCTTGAAAACACCTCCTTCCGGAACCGCACCCTCGAATTCATTGAAGGAAAGATCTAAAGATTGTAAAAAGGGGAGCACCTCCAGATACTTGGGAATTGTGCCTGAGAAATTATTCTGAGAAACATGAAAATTTTCTAGACCCCTTAATGACCTTAAGGAAGGAGGAAGAATGCCCGAGAAATTGTTGACTCCCATGTCTAGTGTTTTTAGTTGTACACAGCTGGCAAGAGTGTTCGGTATTTCACCGGACAACATATTTGCAGAAATATCAAATTCGATTATATTTACCAAAGTCCCCACTTCTGTTGGAACGTTTCCAGTCAAACGGTTGCCACCAAGATTTAGACTGTATAAAGATGAAGCAGAGAATATTTCCCTTGGTATGTTACCTTGAAGATTGTTTGAAGAAATCAGGAGTTGCAGCAAGTTAGTGCATTTTCCAAGACTTGGAGGAATTGTACCATTAAGATTATTTCCATCCATATAAAGGTACAGCAAAATGCTCAAGTTTCTGAAAGCATGTGGAATGATCCCACTTAAATCGTTATCACTGAGAATAAGTGTCCGTAGATTATTCAGATTGCCAATAGCTGAAGGAATGATACCTGTTAGTTTGTTGTTCCTGAAATTAAGCGTCTCTAAACTGACTAGATTGCCTACTTCGTGGGGAATGATTCCAGATATTTTATTGAGCCCCAAGTATAGGCCCGTAAGACTATTACTCGAAAGATTGCCGATTGAGCTAGGCAACTCCCCTCCAAAACTGTTGTTGAAAATATCTATAGTCTCCAAGTTGGAGGCGTTTGTTAGTGAAGACAGAAAGCTCAAGTCCTGAACTTCACCTCCACTTCCAAGAAAGTTACCGCTAAAGTCGAGCATGCCAAGATGCACAAGTTTTTCCATTCGAGGGACATTTCCAGTCAGCTTGTTTGATTGCATATCTAACGCCTCCAGGTAAGAGGCGTTAGATATTGAAACAGGAATGGTTCCAGTAAACAAGTTGGAAGAAATATCGAGTGTAGAGATACGTGGAAAGATGAATCCTCCAAGTTCTGAAGGGAGTCTTCCTTCTATTTGATTAATGGACAACTCGAAAGTTTCCATAGAAGAGAGATTCCAAATTGACGTAGGAATTGTGCCAACCAAGTTGTTTAAAGCAACTCCAAAAAACTCCAAGTTACTTAAACGGCCCAATTCGTCTGGGATTTTCCCACTGATGATGTTCCCCGATGCATCAAAAACTCGAAGAGACGACAGATTTGCCAAACCTATAGGGATAGCTCCATCTATTTTTAAGTTCCGAGCAACCGCAAGCACCTCTAGCTTAGAAAGCATACCGACCTCTGCAGGGATCACACCTTCGAAATTGTTTCCGCTTAGATCCAAGTAAACAAGGTTAGAGCACCTCGATATATTGACCGGAATTTCCCCACCAATTGAATTGTTCCGCAGAGAAATCATTTGCAGTCTTCTCAAACGCCCGATTTCTAGTGGCATTGTCGAACCCAAGCTGTTGTTGCGCAACCACAACACCCGCAGGAAGCTGAGGTTTCCAGTGTGAGGGGAAATGGAGCCCATCAGTTTCTGATGATCTAAGTCCAACTTGGTGACTCTCTGGTGGTGTAGGCGGCCACATGTGACACCGAACCACTGACAGAAGTGGAGGGAGTGGTTCCATGAATTAAGTGCCCCAAAAGGATCGCTGGTAATTGCATCCCTGAATGCCAGCAATGCTTGTCGGTCAGTTTCATTCCCTCTTGTGGGTTCAGTGATAGAACTGCATACAAAAGGAGGAAAGTCGAAACTATAAATGATGAAACAAGCACAAAGTGAGAACAGAAACAATTGAGGTGATGATGAAATCATCTCCAAGATATTGGAATAATGATAAAGAAAAAAATTCCTAGCACATCTTTGGTTTCATATTTATACATGCAGAGGATAAGAAGGCAACATGTGGTGGTGGTGGTGGTGGTGGTGGTGCAGAAGACAAAAGAAGAAGAAGAAAATTAAAACAGTGATGGGATCATCCCTGAAGAGAACCACGCCTATGAAAGTTGCAAAAGACAAATCGACTTGACAAATCTTTATCACTGAGAGAAGACTCACTGCATTAGAAATAATAGCTAGATGTAAGTTTGTTTAGAATGCTGATCATCTTTTGTCCAAGTCTTTGTTCCCATTTTTTATATTTTGGTCAAAGTAGTGTCCCACAAATAAGCTGTTAATTTAGGATTTTTCTTGTTGCCATAGTTGACTTTGGTACTCACTGTTAGCTATAAACTCCAATTATGTTATGCAGATGCCATGTCTAGGCCACTATCACCACCATAAGTTGTTTGGATTCAGCACTGTGGACAAATATTGACATGTGAACAAGCTGGAGATAAAAGAAGAGGAAGTAAAATAAGGGTTAGTAGGCAAATTGACGCGATAGATGCCAAGAAAATAGTAGGTGGATGTACAAATTAATGTGACCAAACAGCAGCAATAGACCGCTATTTATTCAACGAGCAATTGTAAGATAATTTGTGTACACACTGGAATTTGAAGGCAACATCATCGATCTCTGATACTAATATATTTTCATTGGAGAAAGGAGGAAGTGGTAGCAGTGCAGCTAAGCTTGCATGGTTTAGGAAAAGTAGGGCTCATATGGGAGAAAATATTAGGTATCACGGGGATTCGGTGACGTGGTATCACGGAACACTCTAATTGGTTGGTTATATTAATTTTTCCATATTTACTGTGTCAATGTAGGAAATAATCACATAATCAACCAATTAGAGTGTCCCGTGATACCACATCACCAAAATCCCCGTGATACTGAATATTTTCTCCTCATATGGAGCATCAATTAATTTATTATAATTCTTATTATTTTATTATTTTATTTTTGCTTTAGATGTGGCACACTAAATTCAAACAACTATTGACTTGGGATGGAATCGATGGGTATATTGACTTGACTTGGGAGTTGACCTGGGAGCAAACTCAATTAGAAATATCCCATTATCTACTTTGACTATATTATACCAATATGGCAATATGTAATCCTAATAGGAATACTTGCATTTCATAACTGAAGATATAGAGTGCACAGATGTCACAAGCCCAGGAGCAATATATTCTTGAGCCAACCTCTAGACCTATGATCAAACCTACATCGAATACTTAAGCTAAAGCCTGAGCGGCCCTAAAAGTGCGCAAGGGCAATCAGAAGCCTGAGTGGACTCGTAATGAAATATCTAAACCAAAATGATAGTGAGGGGAGACATCGCACATCCGCTCTCGGAAATCTCTTTAGTGGGTGGAGACTGGTGGAAGAAAGTTAGTTAAAGTAATAAAAATAAAATAAAAAAATACATAAAAAAAACTGGCATCTAATAGAAGAAGAAAGTTGGTGAAGGGAATGCCAGAAAATCAAAACATTCGTATGTGATGAAATCAAGTCTAGTAAAACGGAACATCAAAACATCATCATAAACAAATACTATGTACCAGAAAATCGTCATAAGCAAATACTATAAACCAGAAAATCGTGTAAAAGCAAGTACCAGAAGGCAATGCAGTCAGTTAGCAGTTGCTGCATTTATCTTCAGGAGCGATCAGAGGTGAATCACCTACGAGAAAAGAAAAGAGGGAAAATAATTAGACTTTCAAAGTTCCAAAAGATATTGTATAAAAAAAATCCTGCAAAACAATTATTTTTTATCGATTTGAACTTTTGAATCTTCCTACCTTACTGAAGCAGTGTCATGAAAAAGAATCGCCTCAAGGTAGGAGATTTAAACTTCTACTAACCTATGAAGCGATGACCACATTTACAAAACAATAAATCTTGCCTTGCAGTGGCATTGTCATCTGAGTTCAGACATAAGACCTTCAATAACGGAACTTTCAGTTGCAGTGGCATCACCCTGCGGCAACTTCGTTGAATTACATGTATATTCCTACCTTCAGAAATCAAGATCACACAAAAAAAAAAAGTGTTCGGTAACAAAACAAAACAAAACAAAACAAAACAAAACAAAACAAAACAAAACAAAACAAAACAAAACAAAACAAAACAAAACAAAACAAAACAAAACAAAACAAAACAAAACAAAACAAAACAAAACAAAACAAAACAAAACAAAACAAAACAAAACAAAACAAAACAAAACAAAACAAAACAAAACAAAACAAAACAAAACAAAACAAAACAAAACAAAACAAAACAAAACAAAACAAAACAAAACAAAACAAAACAAAACAAAACAAAACAAAACAAAACAAAACAAAACAAAACAAAACAAAACAAAACAAAACAAAACAAAACAAAACAAAACAAAACAAAACAAAACAAAACAAAACAAAACAAAACAAAACAAAACAAAACAAAACAAAACAAAACAAAACAAAACAAAACAAAACAAAACAAAACAAAACAAAACAAAACAAAACAAAACAAAACAAAACAAAACAAAACAAAACAAAACAAAACAAAACAAAACAAAACAAAACAAAACAAAACAAAACAAAACAAAACAAAACAAAACGGAATTTCAACCAAAATCGATCTGATCTCCAGAATCTGCAATAGAAAATTATTGGAATTTCAAAGTTCATAACGAAACAGTAAACAAAGGCCTTACAATATTACTGTCCAAGCTATTAAAAAGAAAGCCGTATAGAAAATGTTCCCTCAAGGGTGCCAATTGAATTGCTCCGCAGTGAAAGTACAGCAAGAATGTTTCCACCAATTAAATTGATCCGCAGTGAAAGTAATCGCAATCTTTTCAGACGGCCGAGTTCTGGTGGGATTCGTGAGCCCAAGCTGTTGTTGCACATGTTTATGACCCTCAAAAAACTCAGGTTCCCAATGTGAGCAATGGAACCTCTCAATTGTTTGCCAACTAAACTCAACACCGTGACCCTCTGGTGTTGGCAGCCACATGTGACACCAACCCAATGGCTGAACTGTACAGATTGGTTCCACGAGTTAAGAACCCCGTGAGGATCGGTGGTAATGACAGCCTTGAGGGCAAGAAGTGCTTCTCGATCAGTCTCGTTCCCTATAACTGCTGGCTTAACAGAAGCGCCATAAGCTGCACCTGGGAACCGTGAATCACAGAGAATGAGAAAAGAACAAAAAACTGCTCAAGTCATCAGCAGAGATGAAAAAGATGATACTATTTCTAAAGCCATCTTACAGATTAACGGCACTTCAATGAAGAAGAAAGTTGTAATGGCTAGTTGCATTCGTTAGTCCATTTCTCATGTTTTAAGCTTATCATATTCCTTTGGGAATCTCCAAGTAGACTTTCTAACTGGTTGGTGTCGTTTTCAATTACCTACTTTAGGGGCCTTGTCCAATCGCCTAGAAATTTGTCTCTAATTCAGGCATTTAGTCATAAATTAATTAACAAGTTTGATATTTTAACCCTGTCATACATGTCAAACAGACAGTCAATAAAGATAATCATTCAATACAAATTATTAACATCAACCGAATTATATTGGAATATTATATAGGTGTTGAAAGTTCTCTATGTATTTCCTACTCCTTTGAAATTCCGTCCACTTTGACATCCCAACAACTACACGTACCCAAGATGATTCACAATTTCCCATGGAAGTATAGGATCCTGCCATAGGACAAAACTAAGATCGCGTACAAGTTGTGAGCAAACTCGATTGAGCCCAGGGTAGGGAATAATAGACATGAACACATCACAGCGATGGAGACACTATACAAAAACTAAAAAAGAATAATATTTCAAATATAATATTAACTACTACACGACGAAAGCGAACAGAAAAGTGGAAACTGGAGCAAGTGGATAACAAGACAGTAATAAAAGCTACAAGTAGTCAAGTGGAAAATGCAGTAACCATACTTAGCACTTGTAACAGATTCACAGGAAAATGCAGGAACTTGACAGTACTTTGTACTCACTTGAACAACTTAACTTGTACTAACAATGAGTAACAACAGTTAAAACACATTAACTGATATGCATCGACATAAAACATTGGTACATTACTCAAGAGTAGAAGTAAGGTGCTTAAATTGACCTCAAGACTGCATGTCAAGTGTCACTCTCCCACCTCCTTGCACCCGACACATCCCCAGAAGCGCCTTCTTGATGGCATGCAACTGAGAAATAGCTTCATTAATGGTCATCCGGTCTCCCGGTAGCTCCCTTGAACAAGCAATTCCAACTTCAAGTAGTGAAACCAAGCATCTCTCAATATTTTCACAGCTAGGTGAGACTTGGCTCTGAGTATGGCTCCTTGTGCTGAGCTCATCCACATGGACATTTGGTTGGAAAAATAGCCTTGAGTCGGATATAGTACCTATTCCTTCAGGCAACGCCACTTTTACATAATCGTGGAGGTTCAAGCAGTTGCTGAACTCATGATGGTCAGTTGGCCTTTTCCTGGTAAACAACTCCAGTAAGAGGATCCCATAAGCTGTAGACATCACCTGAGATTAAAACCTCGTTTCCGATACTATATACTGCAAAATATTACATATAATCTTAATTATTGATCATGTAGATGAAGATAGAGTCAAGTAAGTAAAACAACTTTCATGAAATAGAAAAAGATGAAACTGTTAATAATTTGCAAATTTGAAAGTTTGTGATTTTCAAAAAATCTTGGAACTGGAATGAAACCAGGCCAAAGAAGAATACCTGGAGCCACATAACCAATGGTCCCTTTTACACCAGTGGTGCTTGATTGACTTTCAGATGATTGGTGCGCATGTTCTTGGAGAAATTATGCTAATCCAAAATCACCAACATGTCCAAGAGTGAAGCTTCAAAATGCAAATAAATAATATACTCTCCAAGACTGAAGCTAGACGTGCAATTTGATGTTTCATTCTTAGAATCAACCTTAAATAGCAGCAAAAGAACTCGAGTCATTCCACAAGCTTAAACTATACAATGACACAGCAAGAACGTATAGATCAATTTTACTTAAATAAGAAAACAATCAAAAGCATTTCAAAAATCTATATAATTATTTTCTTGTTCCTCGTTATTCCAAACAAACCTTTCTTTTCTTGTTATGCTTCTGATGAACAGCTTGTTTGAGGCAAACTTTGGAATCTTAGCCCAAAAGGCAAAAGCCACAATATATTCCCCTTTCCATCGTAAGCAGTATACATACTGGTATATATTCTCCAACCAAAAATGATGCAATGAAGTACAAAAAAATTGTGTAATTTAATCTTTATCTGAACAAAGGCAACAGCAAAATCCCATTAAAATAGATAAAAATGAAGACCTCAACATTTTCATTCATTCTACACCCATCAAATCCTCGAACTCTCCACCAACATAATATTTAAGGGTTGATTCATTGGTGAAGACTGAAGAAACACCATTCCATTTGTTTACTAAACCATTGTAGTCTAAGTGACAATAAAAAATTAAATTTAGGGATTGTGTGATTGTGAACCTAAATTGAACCCTGTTTCACACTGGTTCGCATTTCATACTTGTCCAATGGGGTGTGTTTCTGTTTCATCAAACAGTTCCAAACATGAATAGCATATCGAGATTGAAACTTCAAAAAAACTGGGGTTTATTTCAGTTGCGACAAATAAGTGACTGACCTGTTCTGTTTTGGCCGGCGAGATCGATCTCCACAAAGGAGTTTCGATGGAAACCGGTGTACATCACCGGTCTTATGAAGAGCTCCGCCAATTTTGAAAACCTGGACTTCGCTACTTTCTGTAGGGGTGACTATTGGAGATCGCCTTGTAAAACCACGGGTGAGTGGAGTAGTTATTACCTACGAGACTAAGGGTCACTTTGGGAATGCTTCTGTTGCCAGCACATTCGTTTTCCGACAGCAGCAGAAGTAGTTTCTGCTTTTTCGGACGGTTTCTGCTGCCCCACAACCGTTTTCAGAAAGTAAGGGGAGATGCTTTTCGAGAAATTGCATTTGATTACAATTTTTTAAAATATCAATAGTTATGATTACAGAAATGACATGTGTCATATATTTTTGTCATTTTATCCTTCACAGTAAGTTTAGAGTTGATTTTACCAAACACAAAATTACTGTATCAATATTTCACAACAACTTTTACAAAATATTTACCAAACAACATTTTCTCTAGAATTCATAGTAGCTTTTTCACTGTGTTTTGCACACAGCAGCTTCTAGCACCACCACAGTATTCCCAATCTAGCCCTAAATTAGTGTCCGTACTTAAGATACTTCAGAGTACCTAATAATTAGTCTGGTGAGGGGACAATTTGTCATATAACCTCGACCGAATATGAAATTGGAGATCTAACGTCGAGGAAAAAGACAAACTACATTACCTCTCACAAATAAGAATCGTGCAAGTTTTATGATACACGGTATTGAGAAAGCCGGATAAAATAGATGTTGAACCACCCCCACCTAAATTTGAATGTTTCGCTCCATATCTTATGAATAAAATAAAAATCATGTCCGTTATTCTTTTTTTTTTTTTTGACGAACCTATTCAGGAGGTAGGGCGGCACAACCCCGCGTATTATTCAGTAGAAAAAAATCGGGCTCCAACCCCGTAAATACAACATGGGGGACAACAAACCTTACCCACTACAAAATATGGGTGAGATTTATCAATTATGATATATTTAAAAATATGGATAAAATAGATAATGAAGCATCGCCACCTAAGTTTGGATGTCTCCCTCCCTTCTGGATAAAATAAGAATCATGTCGCTTATAAATAGAGGCAGAATCGGAAAAATTATTTCATTTGGTGAGATTTATCTTATACTATCTTTATCTCCGTTTCTGCTAGAATGTCATGGTAATTTTTCAACTTGTCACTTTGACTCGGTAATTTGGATAGCAAAATATCTTTGAGTTGTAAATTTTTGACAACGGTGTTGTAAAGTACAATTTGCTCTACCATATCAAGCAAAGATTACTAAATTCTTGTATAATCAATCACTGAATCAAAGTGACTCAATCAATAATAACATTGAGTGATGAGTGAGAGTTTGATATATTTCACTACTGGCCCCAAGTTATGTAACCCAACAAGCCCAACCCATATCTCTCACCCAGCTTGAGTTATTCGGCCCACTGGCCCAATAACCAACCCCCTGTTTTATCAGCAACTCTCGTTATTGCTTTCCCTCTCTGTACTCTGCACAGTGAGTGTATCGAGAGAGTGAGACCATCGGAACGAAGAAGAGAGCATCAGAAACCCTAGCTCACCAGCAACAATGTCCGATTTCATCCCACCGGAGCTCCTAATCTCCATCCTCAAGAGACTCTCCATCGAAGACCTCGTCCGATCCCAAACCGTCTCCAAGTCATGGTACGCCCTCATCACAAACCCTAGTTTCATTTCACTCCACACCCAAAACCAAAATCAAATCAACAACAACAACAATGGTAATAGTAGTACTAATCTCTTACTGGTTCGATCTTTCACCGATCGACCCGACACAGAAACCTACTCGATCCGTTTCAATTCATTTCGCGAGCACAAAAGCTTGAACCTTCCATTCAAACCAAAGAACAATCCCCATTTTAGAGTAATAGGCTGTTTTAATGGAGTCATATGTTTATCTGATGATCTTCACACCTACTCAAACATTATTATCCTCTGGAACCCTTCAATTAGGAGGTTTCTAACCCTCCCTAAGCCTCAGTGGTACGGCTGTTTCACCCATTCAATTGGGTTTGCATTTGTTTCTGCAACTAATGAGTATAAAGTTGTTAGGGTTTTTCACCTTGAGGAAGATGGTGGCATGGTGGATAAAGTCCCACCTGAGGTGGAGGTTTATGATGTGAGTGTTGGGTATTGGCGGCGCGTTGATCCGAAGGGGTTTCGTTTCATTGTGAATCCGAAATCACCGCAGGCTTTTGTTAATGGAGCTGTTCATTGGGTTGGGAGTAGCCAGACTCAGATATGTGAGGGATACTATAACTTGATCGTGTCGTTTGATATGGAAACTGAAGTGCTGAAGGCGATTGAAATGCCTGAAAGTGTGGCGAATGATTGGAGCTGGCCTCGGAGCTATCGTGTTTCTGTGTTTGGGGAATCCCTTGCTGTGATTCATCCGACTTCGTCGGAGAATGGGTTTATGGATTTGTGTTGCGTTTGGGTGATGAAGGAGTATGGTGAACCTGAGAGTTGGGTGAAGCTGTTTACTATCAATCTTGTGGGGAGACTAGAGAATGCGTTTGGGTTTCTGAAGAATGGGCATGCCTTGGTGACTGTGTGTTCTCAGTCGCTGAGTGGATATGAAATGTATCGGGGAAGGCTGGGTTCGAAATTGGCTTCGTATGACCCGGAAAGAAAACACGTGAAGGATCTTGGAATTAAAGGACTTGCGAATGCATTCTTTGTGGATAGTTTTGTGGAGTCTTTGGGATTGCTGGGAGTGAAAGGAGGAGAGTCGGTGAAGGAAGCAAAATCAGAGGACAAAGTCACTTCCAAACTATCCCCTCCTTGGTTGAAGCTCGGAGTTTCTGTGGGAAAGAAGGCTGAAGACGAGAACGAGTAAGAAGACAGAAACAGGCATGACTCTAACCTCTTACATGTTATCTTGTTGTTCATGTGTAATCAGGGAAATCTATCTAGTGATGAAATTAGTTGGTCTTGTGTAAGAGGCAGTTGAAGGATTTGGTAAAACTCTAGTGTCGATTTAGAATGACATTTTGCTTTTAATGTTGAAAAGTTTCTCATCTTCTCAGCTGATACAATTAATCCACTTATGCCATGAATCCGCTATCACAGGTTCATGTCTCGGTTCTGCTTTAGAATCCTCTAAATATCCATTAACATATTTTGTTACACGTAAAGTCATTTTTTTTTCTAGCCCTACCTAGCCTCCCTAGAGGTGACTTCAAGTTTAGGCCGCAAGAGTTCATCTTGGAATGAAATGCTTTTGTTTTTTGTCATTGAAATCTCGATCTATGAATATTCTTGGTCTTCAGAGTTGTAAATATTGTGAAGCTCTCATACATCTGAACCACAACTGAGGATATAAGTTACAGTGTTCATGTAAATCCAGATGTTTTCCATATAGTAATCTGCTTGCATCATTAAAAAAACAGAACTAGAAAAAAGTAGGAGTAGTTGATTTGTTATAGGTTACACACACAAATGAAAAGTAGTAAATTACTGTCCTAAAAGAAAGGAAAAGGGAAAAAAATTAAGACCAGTCTTCTTAAGAAAATGACTCTTTTGATCACATCACGGAGCATCCGTGAGGATTTTCATCACTGAAAGCCGCTCCCATCTGTTGTCCTGGTGGAGCCTGATAGTTACCGCGGATATCGCCGTAATCGTATCCGTGTTTCTGGTAATTGTAAGAGGAGGATGGCTGAGGAGCAGCACGTGTTGCTACTGATCCGTTGTACTGGTGCTGCTGATAGCACTGGAGATTGTTCAAGTTCATGTACTGGGGATCGTGGGGTAACTGCCATAACTCTGCCCTCTTACCAGTCTTCCTGACCCTCTTCAGGACTTTCTTCTGGTCCGCCCACCCGGTCACCGTTACCTTCTGAGCCGCCATGTCAATGTCGACTTCGTCGACTCCTGCACATGATCAAATCATGTTAGATTTCAAGATGGCAAGGGCCCCCGGCCCATGCTAGGAACCGCCCCGCCCTAAAATGAGCTAGGCCCGACCCTTCCAACACGGCTCCTGTAACCCACAGCCCGGTCCCCCAACCATGCCCCCCCCCCCCCCCCCCTCAAAAAAAAAAAAAAAAAAAAAAAAAAAAAAAAAAAAAAACGGTATCGTTTATTATTAATGTTATTAATATATATATATATATATTAAAAATAGATTATGTAATATATTAATAGTATATGTTATGCGGCCCACCCGGCCCCCTCAACTTCCAGCCCCCATTGGGTTTTTGGCCCGGGCCCGAAGGGGCGGGGGCTCAGTTGGTTCTCTCATTTTCAACCCGCCCCGCTCCTCCCCCTTCTAACACTGGGCTGCTAACCCAGCCTGCCCCCCTCACATCGGCCAATGCGATAACTCGCACGGCCCACCCCCTGACAACTTGAGTTAGATTTCCATGTTTGGGAGGATAGGGTATTCTTTGGGGCTAGTCCTACCACGTGCCATGCGTGCGTGGTGGGGCATGCAACATATATGCATTGATCGGGTGGAGCCTACCTGTTTCTGAACACTATACAAGATTTGATCGGCGGATATGACCCACCACGCAGGCATGTCATGTGGTAGAACTAGCCCAAGCGAATACTTTACCGTTTGGGAGATAGTAAACAGGAAAAAAGTTACCGTATTGAGAAGGGTTGCATACCTTTGAGCCTTAGCAGGTATTTTCTAACCTTGCTCTCACATCCAGCACAATCCATATGAACATACATCTCTATCACCTGATCAAGAACATCAGCAGAAATATGAACATGCCGTTAAGAGAGAGAGAGAGAGAGAGAGAGAGAGAGAGAGAGAGAGAGAGAGATAGATTTACAGTCATGTTTTCTGGTTCTGTTTCTTATTCTGCTACAACTCTTTTACACAGATGAAATGCAGGTATCTCTTTGATCTTTTTGGAGGGTTTTTGTCAGATGACGATGAAGAAGAAACGAGAGCTTATATCACAAGGTTCATCATTCATTAAGCATATTCATGTCCTTAGTAAACAATAAGTCATTGATTAAGAAATAATTACACACCGACTCTTCCTTCTCTGTTGCTTGAAGCCACATTTTGAGTACTTTTGCTAAATAGTAGTACGTAGAAAACAGGTAAAGCATCTTTAAATCATCTTTGCTGTGGATTTGAAGAGATTGCTGAGGCATCATGAACCGAGTTTTGTTGCCGAGAGGGGTAATCGCTGTTAGTAGTTGACTGGCCTTCATTTGCTTTGTAGAAGAACAAGTTTGACTTTTAAATAAAATTTGTTAATGTTACTTAACTAGCAAGCAATTTGATGTATTTTCACATGCAATGGAGTCAATGAACCAACCAACAATACTTGATTTCTAATCTATACCAGTGCTATGTGATTTATACGATGAGTTTTCTTCTTCTCCTATTTGACAGCAACCGTAGAAATATGCTCCCTCCGTCCCATTATTTCAGTCCCTTATTCCATTCTGGCTGTCCCAAAACATTGTCCACTTTTCTTTTTCATAGCCCATTATTTCAGTCCCTTAGTTCCTGGCATTGGTACTGAGGGTAGCTTCTATTCTTCGTTGTGTGAGAGTAGAGTATCTGAAGCGAAATCCCTTGCCTCCGCCTCGATACCTCTAAGAACTCTTGTGAGCTTTTGGAGGTGTTCGCTTTCTTGATTTCCAAATCAACCAAAATGTGCCAAGTGCTTGTGTTTGTGTCCGATTTCGCAAAAATGAGTTAGTGATTAATCTAAAATACTACTATATATTTTGTTGTTACCAACCATTTGATTAGTTTATACTCGTGGAACCGCTGCAACCTACGGACAATGCCTGTTTGCTGTTTCTGTCAGCACAACTGTTTCTCGCCGCAAAATCAATTATTAGTGTGTTTGGTAAAATTAATATTTTCAGCTTTTCGGACAGCGTACTGTCTCACATCAACTTCTTGGAAGCAACGGGCAGATGCTTTTTTTAGCCTACTTTTGATTGATTCTTCTACAATCGGATTTTAACTTTATGGAATTGATTCGTGTAAAATTCACATTAATTTTTCTACAGTAATTCCCGCACTGTAGCTTCGCAGCATTGTCACAATATTCCCAACTTGCCCCAAATGTAGTGAGTATATATCTTGAAGTGAAATCGAAGATGCCTTGTGATGTTCATCGGGACTATTCCCACCACGTGACATGTCTGTATGGTGGGACACGTCTACTAATTATGAATTTGTTATAAAATATTGTAAGTTCTATACTATAGATGCACATTTGTTTACGTGCACCACTACGCAAGCATGTCACATGGACAAATTTAGACCCGATGAATGCTTTCTTAGAGGGAGAAAATGTCATAGAAGACATGTTAGTTAATGGGTGGGGTCATGACAGAGGATAGCGATGAAGACAAATTTACCCTCTTTATCATACAAACAGTCTATTATACTCTATTGGGTAACCTTATGTTTTGCATAATAATGTGACAAATTTGGCCCAAAAATTATTTTTAGTGACGGACCTCAAATCCTAACTAACTCATAGTAGTGGGGTGTAAGATACCGTCGCACGTCGAGATATTGTGGATTACTACTAGTACCATCAAATCTTAAGCATTTTTTATCTCGTCGTACGGATAAAGAAATAACTCAGCCGGATTGTTACAAATGATATTAGAGCCATCTCTAGTCCCGCAAGGGTTCTGTGGCGGTTCGCCACCAGCCAATAGATTACGTGATTGGACACACTTGATAAGGACGTCGAGTATGTAGGTGGGAGAATTGTAATATCCTCGTCTCACATCGAGATATTATAGATTACTACTAGTACCTTAATGTCTTAAGCATTTTATCCCGGTGGTACGGCAGTTGTTACAGTGTAGGCTCTCTCAAGTTAGGGGTGCAACTTGGACGGGCTGAACCCGACCAACTCGAACCCAGCCCGTACTACAGTCGGGCTTGGGCACATGTTTTGAGTAATTTGGACAGGCTCGAGAAAAAATTGTCAACCCGAATTGTAATTAGGGTCGGGCTTGGGTTTGAATATTAAACGATGGGCTAGCCCGATCGCCCGATTTGTATACTCATTACTTATACTGTTCTATAAATGGATAATTTTTTTAATTCACTCTAACAATTTATAGTCATTGTTGTATATCCTTAAATAAAAAAAAATTGACGTATCTGCATTCGGTATCTATTTTTATATGTAAGTTATTATCTTAATTTTTTTATATGTAAGTTATTATCTTAATTTTATGGGAAAGAATTTAATTAAGTTGAATATGATAATTATGTTAATTTATTTAGTTTAATAGGCTAGCCCGAATTCAACCCGAACTCGAATTGGTTTGTTCGAATTTGGGCTTGGACGGGTTGGCGATGCTCTAACCCGGGCTGGGCTGGGCTTGGGCAACCCCGACAAAAAACGGGCTTGGGCTTGAGAAAGGGTGTCAACCCGCCCGAGTTGCAGTCCTATCTCAAGTTTGCAAAGTGTCCTTTTCCAAACTGAAAGGGGTGCAAGTGTCCTTTCGTCAAACTAGAGTGGGTGAAAGACATCTTTTACCCATGTAATTTCTGATTTTCATGTTAAAAGTAAATACTCAACAAATCAGATACGACGCCGTTTTGTGTCCCTCTACGGAGAAATTTTTGTTTGCTCTAAAAACAAATACACGTGGTGCTCTAATCAATAGAGCACATGGCACGTCACGATGAAAGAGAATGAGTGGCAGACAAAAAAAAATGGATTCTTACATGTTCCAGTGATGTATCGATTAGAGCACCACGTCATATCTGCTCTTGGAGCAAAAGCAATAATTACTCCTTCTCGTGTGTGTGGTTGAAGATGAACTCACTCACTCCAGTCCAGTATCATCTTCAAATCAACAAAAAGAAGATATTTTTCCGAATCCAATCCCCACTTAACCCCAAACCCACTTCCCAAACAACCCATCAATGTCTACAATCGTGAACTACCGCTACATCTCAGCGGCTTCAACCGCCGCAAACCCACCAAACTCACCGGACCCATCGCCGACCCTCCCGACGAAAGTCATCCTGCCGAAGAAGAAACCCCAGAAATGGTCCACCGGAATGGCTCCCGGAGACTACGGAGGTCCGCCGACGACGACGAAGCTGAGAAAGTCCTGGGGCGTGGAGAAGGAGGACCCGTTGACTTCAAGTGACTATATCTGGAATAGGGACTTTATGGATCGTATGAAGCGTTTGATTGGGGATGATGAGCCCTTTGGGTTCGATTCCATTGCTCCTCCCAAGGTTTCAACCCATTTGCTCTGTCTGATAAATCTTGTCTGGGTTTTTGCTACTATCTCCGTTTCTTCTCTATCACACCGGTTTGACTTTTGTCACTATTCACTGGGTCCCGGTGATTTGGGTAGCAAAACGATGCAAACTTTTGATAATTTTTTCATGGTGTTGTAGAGTAAAAGACGGTGAAAAAATTATCAAAAAATTGTATCGTTTTGCTACACAAATCACCGGGTCAAAGTGACATGGTGAATATTGACAAAAGTCAAACCGGTGTGATAGAGAAGAAACGGAGGTAATACTTGATTGTGGGAGATGGATTAGAGGAATTGGTGACCCATTTGTTCTCTTTTGTCTGTCTGCTAAATCTTTTATGAGTTTTTGTTACTTGATTGTGGGAGATGGATTAGAGGAATTTGTGTGGTTTAGTGAATTGATGTAAACCCTCAATTGGGTTTGAATTGAGAGAAATTTTTGTTCGCTCTAAGAGCAAATGATGTGGATTTGCTCTAACCATACATCACATGACACGACAGGAGGAAAGAGAATGAGTGACAGACAAAAAGAAAGTGGATTCCTATATGTTCCTGACGTGTCCTGTGATGTATCGATTAGAGCACCATGTCATATTTGCTCTTGGAGCAAGGAATAATTACTCATGAATCGAAGTATTGAATTGGGTTACTTGATTGTGGAAGATGAAGTAGGAATTGGGGACTCCTTCATGTTAGAGATTGAAGGTTTACACATTTGATCTTTTTGCTCTATATGCTAAATCTTTTGTGGGTCTTAGTACTTCATTGTGGGAGATGAGTTAGAGAATTTGGTGTGGTTTAGTGATTGATGTAGGAATTGGGGATTCCTTCAGTTTAGTGATTGAAGGTTGGATATGATTTTATACAACTCCAATTGGGTTGGATTGAACTGGGTTACTTCAATCACCTCCATTTCTATTTGATTTATCTGTTGTGGGTATTACATGATTGTGGAAGGTAAATTAGGAATTGGGGACTCCTTCATGGTTTAGTGATTGATATAATCCCCAATCGGGTTGGAATTGAAGTATTGAACTGGGTTACATGATTGTGGGAGATGAAGTGGGAATTGGGGATTCCTTCGTGTTAGACATTGAAGGTTGCATCGAACTGGGTTACTTCAATTTGCTATGTTTTCATCTCTATTTCTATATCATTTATGGTTAAATTTTATGATTACATTAATTGGACTTTGCATTCTGCTTTCTTTTTTGGAATGATTTGCCAGTGCGAAATGATTCCGAATGAATTAGAAGATTGACAGGGTTGCTAGGGTGGATCAGACTCAAACATTGAAGTCAAATTGTGCTATTGTGTTATTTTCGTTCTTAGCTTCAGATGGTTAACTGCATTGTTTTTTCGATGAACAGGAAGAGTCTGATGCTGGGTTTCTTAGTTTCAACCGTGTTATGAGCCTTGATAGGTTTGTTCTTCAATCTCTCCAGCTTTCTACATTCACCATACACCTCATTATCACTTCTCTTATACTTCTTTTTAACTAAATGTAACATGGGACTTGCAGTTTAGATGTTGATTTGAGCAAACAACTCTCGACTCCTATAAAGCTCAATGTAGTAAAGCCAGTCGCGGCACCTCAAGTATGATATATGCATCAATCTACGTTTGTGTAAGTGTGTGTCCCACACACAATTATCTTGACTTTTGTCCAAATTTTATGATCTTCAGCCTAGTGTTGACCCACCAAAAAGATGGAAGCTAGCACCAACCCGACGGGAGCAAGATAAATGGGATAGAGCCACTAAGGCTGCAACTGGAGGGAGTGTAAGTATTTTTTGTCACTCGATAATGATTCTGTCACTTTTTAGCAATCATTCATGATGCGATATTTTTGGCCTAAATTTGAACAACAATAATAATTATTATCATATATTCGTCGTAGTAGTGAATGCAAAGGGATGCGTCTAAGCTTGGGTTCTCTTTGGTGTTTCCTATATAGGATGTGCTGTTAAGGGAAATAAGGGAACCTCGAGGAGATCCAGCAGTGTTGGCTGCTCAGTCTAGGGAGCAATACTTCAAGGTATTCCACTGGGATATGAGGAGTGATGATTATTGTCCGGCATTTGAGAACAACTATTTACGGGATACAAATTACTTTTGCAGTTGAAGAACAAGTTGCAACTCCTTACTATTGGTGTAGGTGGTACTGGTCTATTGTCATGTTTTATTTGTTATACCCCTGAAATTGCAGCAAGGTAAATTTTTTACTTACAATTCGATCCTATTGATGCTATATTGCCTTTCAAAAGATAAGTGATTTTGCACATTCTACTTTTCAGACACTTGTTTGACTATCTTGGTTTGGTGGAGGTTGCACCACCATTAGAATCCTCATCAGCGTTTTTGTTTCTTGTTTAATAACTCGTTTTCTTCACATTCTATTCGCTTTACAACCAGGGAGTGAACCCATGGCCTTGTTAGAGTTGTCGATGCATGCATTTCATTGCCAATCAACTACTCTTTTCAACCACCGATTTCCCGTCCTTTGCTGACAAACTTCTGAATAGTTAATCACCAATTCACCATAAACTTAAACTGGTAAAGAAAGTGACAACTTTACAGCTTTCTTTTATTAGTATACTGCCCTCGGTAACCCTTATGTCTGGCCACTATTTCTTCTCTTTGCAAACCGAGCACATACCTTTTGTGTTTGGACATTTTAATTAATAACCCGTATTTTATGATCCATTGAGTCTTTCCCTTTCTCTAACACCCTTCGATTTTAGAAGTGTAAGCTTTAGTGTGTTTGCAGCAAGTCGTTGTCAGTGCCCCAGTTGCCTGAGGTCCTTTGTCTTTGGTTCAAGTCCCATAAAATGTGTAACACCCTCAAAATAGCCATGCCGGATGGAGGGTGACTCTCCGTACTCTCAAAACGGGGTATTTCAAAATGCGTTTGTCTCCTGTTATTTTGCACTATAATATCTGCTTGTCACTGCACCCTATTGCATGCAATGGATAGCTTCCTACTCATTCTAGGGCCCAAAGTTCATGTTAGTAGACCTTGACATAGCAATTTGTCATGCAATGGATAGCCTCGTTGTAACTTGGAGTGCAAAGAGTGTTGCAAAAGTTACCATACGTAGTGGGCATCCTCCTTCTAGCCCTAGCTCGATTTGGTGGACAACTACTCAGTTGCTAAACTAACCTTAGAGTTGGCTATCAAGGTTTCTTTAATTTGTTTCTGTTTCCAGCTGTCCTGATGGGTACTTTGATTTTGTGCTGATTACTTCTTGTTGATAAAAAAATTCCATTTTAAAGATCTATCTCCTTCTAAGAACTAATTCTTATCATGTATGCAGCTACGGTGTTGGATTGCTCGGTTCGTTTGCTTATATGCGCATGCTTGGGAGCAGTGTGGATGCTCTCGCAGATGGTGCCCGAGGGGTAGTCAAGTAAGATTACTTAGCGGTTCTAATACATCTCTAGCATCTACGCTATTCTTTTAATACAAGAGAGTTCTTTGTCGCTTCAAGAATAAAATGTTTAGTTTCTGTTTTCTGGAAAGTACCAGTCTTTTAAGAAAAAAGATTTGAACCTATTCAAGTTTTCAGTTGTCGCTCGATTATTTTTTATGTGGCATTGCTCGAGTCTAAGGGGAAGTTTGGTACGACTTATAAGCAACTTATGAGTCAGGTTCCGGCTATAAATTAAAGTCAGCTTATAGTTATGTTTGGTATGGACTTACAAGCTGATTAATATGGATTTGGACTTAACAGTCCGTACTTCTTCGCCGAAGACACCCAACTTTTTCTTTAACCGTTTGTCACAGACTTTTCTGACATAAACGTATAACGACCTATGTTACAAGTCATACCAAACTCACCCTAAGTTACTCAAATAGTTATTACCTACTAGGCATCTTACATTCTTAAAGAGTCACCATGTATCTGGTTATATTTGACTTTCTTTGATCTGTATGCATCATTTGTATGTTCTAGTTTTCTGACCGTGAGTATTTGGATAGCAGAGATGGGAACTATTTTTGTCTTATTTTAGCTCACTGGAGGCTTTTTTTTTTTTTTTTTTTTTTTGCAGGGGAGCTGTTGCACAACCAAGACTATTTGTTCCTGTTGTGTTGGTCATGATCTATAACCGATGGAATACGTAATTCCTTCACACTTCTAATCTGTGCTTTCTCTTGTAATTTCTCTTTTTTATACTTTGTATCTCAAATTGTCTTTTCATTTTCTTTAGTTTTGCATCATTTATTTAACCCCCGTACCCGTAGAAACTCTCATGACAAATGATATCAGATGAAAATAAATACACAAACTATTTGAAGTTTCATTGCTCACTTGTTGAAATTTTTATTTTGGAGTTCTAGATTCATCTTAAAGTAGCATGTCAAAGAAGATACTAAAACAATATTAATGAACCAGTAAAAGAAAAGAAACAAATTGTAAATGAAGTTGTGATTTGAATTTGTTTATCATGCACAAGAATTAGATCGAGAAAATGTAGTTTTTGTTTCCCAATATCAGAGTCACTGCGTATAATGTACACATCTGTTTATTCGTAATGGCACTTACTACGAGCACATAATTGTCGTGTTTGGTGCAGATTGCTTGTTCCGGAATATGGACTCATGGAACTACAACTGATACCGATGCTGGTGGGGCTCTTCACATACAAGATTGCAACATTTTTTATGGCTATTGAGGAAGCTTTGACCGTAGGGGAACAAACGACGAGTCTAGATTAACAACAAGCAACATGAGAGCATTTGAATTGCTACCATCAAGTCACAGTGCAGCTGGTAGAAAGGTATGCATTTATTTCCTGGTGATCACCGCAGTTGCCCCATGATTTGGCCTCCCAACTCTGAAATGTATTCGTTTTGACCAGCCAGGTTTTTTAAATTTTATAAATAATGTGGACCAATTATGGAGTGCCCACTTGTATGCATCCGGGTCTCTGCTACTGGTACCAAATTTGTCCCACCAATTTTGTTTGTTTGTGTGTGTGTGTGTGTGTGTGTGTGTGTGTGTGTGTAAGTTTTGAGTCTTGAAACCCTAAAAAACTACTACGTTTTAGGAAACAAAGAGCCAAAAGTTAGAGAAATCTAGTCCTTTTACCTTCTTGGGAAACACCCTCATGGGAGCTCTCGGTGGTTTTATTGTATACCATCTAGTCCTTTTACCTTCTTAAGCTCTCCTCAAAACAAACAAGAGCGACAAGCTATCTATCATTCGATAGTTCATTAACGGTAAAAGACACTTTCACCCCCCCCCCCCCCCCCCCCCCCACTCAAGTTTGATGCAAAGACACTTCCATCCCCTTCCAATTCGGGAAAGGACAGTTACACGGTTACACCCCGTAAATATGCCAAATTTCAGGACATGCACCTAGACTACTTAAATGTGAGGCCGTTGGTATGGGGGTGAGGATCCGTCAGTAGTTTCTAGGAAAAGTTTGCTCTCTTAGAGTAGGGAATGACACAATCAGGGTGTAAGTTTGCTGAAGTTTGGCACACTGAATGGGGATGGAAGTGCCTTTTACCCATCCATTAATATCCCAAGTTGCTACTATAATTTCATATCTTCTATTCATGCTTATGACCTTATTTGCTTCGCTGTGCAGACCACCGTTTCTATAGCTTGAAGGAGATGAGTTGTTGCTGTAAATTTGATAAACATTGTCATTTTGAGGCTTCTGCTGCCTAGTTTCTATTTATAGGAGGTTGTTGTTGTATAGAAAGAAGCTTTCAAGATCAGATAGCTGTTGTCAGGACCTCCCAGATCTAAGATGCTGGAAAACTTTGTAGTGCGTATTTTTTTCGGCTTCTCAACCAGAACTTGATCAATGATTAATTAGAAAATCCATTTCATTATTTCTTCAATGTGGCAGCCTATTCACGACTACACAATGAGTTATGGTGAGTTTTAAGGAATATCACTCATAAATATATGCCCAAGATGTGCGTTCTGGAGCTTCTCAGCATCAAAATTGCGCTCTTAATTTTTTTAATTGGAGAAGTCCAAAGACAATATCTGGCAGTATGCTGCTACCTTCCCACGGGGACATGCGCCAAGTTCGAAATGTTGTTTGTGCCTAGATTGGTGAAGAAAGGAATCTAAAACATTATGAGTAGAACTGAAACCCTAAATAGGCTATATGTAATCTAGTCAGTGATCGTTGGCTGAGCACAAGTGGAACTCTTCAACATCATCATCACCAGATAATCATCCTAGAGCAACAACACTTCAGTTTTACCAAATCTTTCTACAACTTCCTGTCTCAAAGACCAAAACACGAGAAAATGGGTGCTAGCTCAAGTGATCAAACCCTCATAGTCGTAGGCTAGATTAATTTTTTTTTGTAATGATGTTAAAAAGAAGGGCTGAACACGAAAGTAGACAAGTCCCAACACTTGTGAACTTCTTTAACAGGGATTATTGTAAGTTCTGAAACTTCCCTAGTATTCCCAGGAATAAAACAACCAGCAAAACATCATCGATAAAGAGACACAGGAGTATACACTACTACAACACCATATTAACATTCAATCAGGGTAAGCAACAGCAAACGTTGGCTGCGTCGTTGGTCACCAGTGCACATGGCGGCAGCAGAAGCTCTGCCTTGAACTTTTTTGCCCTCGTCATTGTTTGGAAGCTTTGCCTTTGACAGTTTCTTTACCTTCTCGCCGCTGTAGATAAGATCTTCCTCACCCTGCTGCAGAACTCGCTGAAAACAAAAAGCACAAGTACAGATATTAGAACTCAAGACGTTTCAACGGTGCTAAAAGAAGAGACAGTTGTTAGATTTGTATACCTGAACTTGTGCGCACTTCCAGCTTATTTGGATGTGGAAACAATATGGTTTAGTGGTGAAAAATGTCATCCACACGGGGACAGTGACACAGATTTATTTGGATGTGTAATGAGTTGAAACCGGCGGATAATTCAACTCAGCTCAACAAGCCTTTTTGCCAGTTTAACCAGGGTTGGCACATGGATCGAACACCTCCATTGGTGTCCAAGTAATCGTCTTAAACCCCGAAATATCAGATGTTGTTTCAGTTTCATATACACGTAATTCTGATAAGGATCCAAATTCGGAAATTGCTCGAAATGTGTGGATGAAGATGGCATCGGTTTCATGTATTTCTGTAAAGGAAATCTACCCATGTTAACCCCATATCAAGTCTTTTCCCACAGTAAAATAAAGATTTGAGCTCTGGTGATCATAATCTTGTACAGTAACTCAAGGACACAGGTTCTTCGAGTCCCATACGTGTTAGTAAGTTGAAGGCTCAGGACCTCCTAAGAATGGCAAATTTTGCATTTCCATAACCTAAATGCAAAAATTGCAACTTTACAGGAACAGAATCCGTAATCTAACTACTTGATCTAACTAGTGACAACTACAAGTGATAGAGTATTTACAATCAGATCAACTCTCCGATGCTGGATAAAGTGATCAAGCAGAAATGGGAGGTAAAATGGTCGCAATAAAATAAACTGAACAGAACACAAACAAGAGTCAAGATCCAACACTGAAGGTGCGGTAAGAACTAGACAAATCCAGCTCCATTACACAAAAGTCAAGCAAAGTTCTAAGAGGGGTTGGCTTTGTCAAATGAGGACAGAATCTAGAGAGAGGATCTTCTATCTGTGTGTGTGTTTGATGTGTATATATGTAAATTTACTACTACCCTTTAAATGTGCAAGGGTTTGGGATATTTAGTTATGTTTCTAAAATTGACCTAACCAAACTTACAAAATTACAATCACGTCACTGGGCGATGGTGGTGATTGCAATTCATGTGATCTCTTATAAAAATATCGAACAGGAGCGACAGATTCTTTGATTGCATCCTACATGAGTTCTCCTCTTTCAGGTTTATGGCAATGGACCCATAGAGGCAGTGGCGAAGGTGAACGGAGGACGTTCCAATGCTGCTCAATCGGATACCTATTATGCTATTCTATTATCTTTCTTTTCTCTTTGTTTTTTATACACATATACCCTAATGACTTCTATGAATATGACATTGAATGAAGAAGATATCATTGGTAAGGAAATTTAAGAGCCCATAAATATCAACGATTAGTACCTGTATCATTATATTGTCACCTTGAATTTTCAATATCCTGCACAATCTGATCTCCATACTTCGCACTCTTGTTCTGAAAGGAAACAACCATTCAAGTAAAATAACAATATCTCTGTACATTCGTCAACCAAAAAATAAAGCAAACACTCTAATACTTCCTCACATAAGGGTTACTAAAGAAATCGAAACGGAAACCATCACTTCTTGTGCTAATTACTGGATCTAGCAAAGGACAGCTAATAAAGAATTCAAAATCTCATCAACCTTCCAGTACTGCATAAAGTAAGATCAATGGGAGCAAATCGTCGCAATTAACTAAAATTGAACAGAACACAACAAAGCTCACAATAAATCTAGTTCCACAACACGAAATTCAAGAAAAATCACTAATTCAACCAAGAAATCACAAACCGGAGCAGCCAAACCTGAAGATAAGAAGAGGTACTTACCTAACAGTTTCCAGAGGGTTAAGCTCCTGAATTGGATTCATTTGACCGCTCGGAGCAGCAAGGGTTTCGCAAAGGGGAAAGTGAGGACAGAGATAGAGAAAATGAATCGAATTCAATGGTCCTTTGCCCGGTTGAATCTGACACTAACACTGCAAACCATTGAATATAATCCTGAAAGAAACAAACATAATCCTGTAACAAATTATTGGAGACAAAACACAAAATCCTGTAATAAGTGATTCAAGGCACAAGTGCATGGCTAGGCATAAGGGAAGCTCTTCAACATCATGAATAGAATCTCATCCCAAAGCAACACTTCATATTTACCAAATCTTTCTACAGATTCCTATTTCGACAGAGCTGACCACCGGAGTAAACAAGCTGAACATTTCTGAAGGTAATTCAAAACACGGCAGACTTCAACACTTGCATATACATAAAACATACATAAACGCACACATATATATACATAAACACACACACACACACACATATATACATAAACACACACAGTGACACAGGTCTATGAGTTTCCTTAGGGCAACTGCAGTGGCATTTCATGACTACTTCCATCTTCAGTCTTCTTCCTCAGCAGACCTTGCTCCTGGCACTCCCAGCAAAGCTAAAGTCTCCACGAAATTATCAACATAGAACGCCTTTGCATCTCCGTTGATTCCGAGATGCTTCACTTTCTTGCTTTGCGGGTCATAAGAGGCCAATTTGTTTCCTTCCCAGCGTTCAAAAGCATTCCAAGGATTAGTATTCTCCGTTACCACGGCATGTCCATTCCTTAAGAAGCCGAATGCACCCTCTAAGCCAACATTAAGAGAAATAGTGAACGTATGGGTCCAGCTTTCCGGCTTGCCATACTCTTTCATCACCCATATGTCACAGAGATGCCCAAAAAACTCAGACGAAACATGATGAATTATGGAAAGCGATCCCTGAAGCACGGAAACACGAAAGCCTGGTTGCCAGTCCCAATCATCATGAGCTACAAAAGCAGGCATTTCGATCACTCCAAGTTCTTCCGTTCCAATATCAAACGACACAATCATGTTGAAGAACCCATCAGTTCTCAGAGTCTGACTACTACCAGTCCAATGCACTACCCCATTAAGGTAAGCCTGTGGGCAATGGGGATGAACAATATAAGGAAACCCCTTAACATCAACCCTTCTCCAATACCCTTTTCCCAATTCAAAAACTTCTAACCCGAGCACGGCTTCATCCAATTCAAGATTACAAACCCTAACAACCTTGAAATCACTAGTTGCCTCACAGAATGAAAACCCTATTGAATAATTAGGGCAATCATACAAAACTGGCTGAGGAAGGGTTAAACACTTTCTAATTGAAGGGTTCCATAAGGTGATTAACAAATTCACATCATCAGACAAACAAACAACTCCATTGAAAGAACCAATTACCCTAAAAAACCCATTTTTGAATGGAGAGTTCAAGCTTTTGTACTCTTGAAATGAATCGTCATCGAAGCGAATTGAAAAGGTTTCGTTTTGGGAAGACACTGAGCGAGATCGGACTAGTAAGAGATTGGATTTGTTTGAAGAAGCATGGGTTTGGGTGTGGAGGGAAATGAAACTAGGGTTTGTGATTAGGGCGTACCATGATTTGCAGACGGTTCGGAATCGAATCAGATCTTCAATGGAGAGTCTCTTGAGGATTTCGATTTGCAACTCCTGTGGGATGAAATCGGACATCGCTGATAGTTCTTCTTCTCCTCCGAGTCTCTGCAACAATCGGAACCCTAGATTTGCTCTGAAGTTCGCGAGCTCTCTCTCTCTCTCTCTAATGGAGAATTTCACCCTTTCCAGTTGGAAAATAACACTTTCACCCGTTCTATCTGTCAAATTTCAGTATATTTACCATAGTTTTAAAAACCGGACCGGACTGTCCGGTTCGACCGGTCAGACAGCTGAACCGACCGATGACCGGTTCGCTTCGTAATTGGGACCACACATGCAAGAACCGGTTTGCGGTCCAACGGGTGAACTAGTTGGGTTGAAAGCCGGCCGGTATCCAATAAATTGGAAAAACTAATGTCACAAGTGGGATTCGAAATCCAGTCAATAAATTGGAAAAACTATTGTCACAAGTGGAATTCGAAATCCAGAAGTGGGATTCGAAATCCTGACCATCCCTCTTGTAGGCCGACAACTTAACCACTAGACAGACAACTTAACCACTAGAGTTCGATTCCCACACTCTGTAATTATGACATTGTTAGTCTGGGGCAGTTGTTTGGATATATAGTAGTTCTGGGGTAAAATTGCTCGCTCTCTTAGAGTATGATATGACATTTGTCGAAGAATGTAAATATCCCGAATTTTGAAACACAAAAATTGATAAAAGTCTGATTTCCCAAGTAAAAAAAGGTGAAAGTGTCTTTGCATCAAAACATGAGGGGGTTAAAATGTCCCTTACCCTTTTAACTAATGCTGGATCATCCTTTTTTATATCCAGTTTTTCTTAATTCTCAAAAAAATATATATATAAACTCCGAAAAGAATCTCTCACGTTCCTGTTTCATTAAACAAAACACATTTTATTCTTGACACGACAAATAAAATATATTTTGACAGCAAAGAAATGGTAAAATAGGGGGACTATCACCCGCATCAAGATAAAATTAGCAGATTCTTTAGTTAATTTCGTTCGCGTTGTTGATAGACCTATGATATTGTTATAACGGCGGAACATAATAGTTCCAACCATTTCTTAAAACCCCATTTGATTCTGGACGTCACAATGTAACAGTTTAGTGAATCTCGTACACAGTACGACACAAATTAGCACGGCAGAGAAAATATCTAGTGACATACTATAAGAAGTGGATGTTAGACAAGAGTAAAGGACTAGTAAGAAGTGGTGAAAGGTAATGGTGTCGGATTTTTTTTTAAGACACCGTTAATCCGTAGACCTCGTGCATGGGACGAGCTTCAAGTGAGTTGCTTTTTATGTACTAAAAGGTAATGGTATGGGATCATTTCTTGAAAACGCCGTTGAACCCTAGACTTCGTGAAAGGGTCTTAGGATGTGACGGAATATTTTAATTCTGACCGGTGCATTTATGTACTTTCTTAAAGGTCTTAGTGTAAATAGCTATCACTAGAGTTAGAGGGATGTTAGTTGAGTTTTCAAAAAATCGAGGGTGACAATTGTCGCCCCTTGTCCTCAAGTGCCTCCGCTCCTGGCTCAAAGAGTTCGACCGTTCAAAACACCAAGTCCGAAGTCCGAACAGTTGAAGTCCGAACGACTCAATACTCAGCTCCACCGGGCTCGTCTTCTCCACTGATCACAATTCATAAATCCTGTTAAGTGGCATGAATGAAATCACACAACAAATTCATGGTGATTTAACTGCAGTTCCAGCTCCCAAAACCCATGATTTAGCTTCTACCAGAGCTTTCCCTTTAGACGCAAAACAGAGGTTTAAGTTTCATCGCCACCCTTTTCTTCATGGAATTGCAGCAAACGACTCGAGTAATACTAGTGCTCTAAGAATTATTTTGGGCTATTTTAGTTTTTAGTTTTTTGAGTATGAGTGGTTAAGATGAGAAGAGAGAGAGAGTATACACGTTTTTCTCTTCTCACCTCAATCAATAATTCCCAAAAAACTAAAAACAAAAAAGCCAACTATCCAAACAATCTCCAACAGCACTGAAATAGGTCACGTATGGGCTAGAAACACAAGCAGCAATACAAAAGATAAAATTTAGATAATAACATCCACTTCGCAAGTTCGCATTCAACAAAATCCAGTATTCAACAGAAAAAGATACAAATTCCGATGATTAATTAGATACCACTACTCAAATATGCACCATAAGTTCCTCAACGTTGAACCCAGACTCCTAGCCAGTGTTCTGCATTCCTGCGGCGATGCCCTTCATGGTCAAGATCAGCGTGTCTTCAAGCCCAGGAGCATATTCACTTGTTGGGTTGAGCTTCACGAGCTCTGCGGTCTGGGGCTTGATAGATTCCATGATTTCCTTCGACAGGTGGGGCCTCACCTTCACGTCGTAGTTAGGGTCACGGATTCTCTTGAGTGTGTAGGCCTGGCACACATTGAGGGTTGTGATGTACGAGTCACGGAGACGGAGTCTCTGCTTCAGATAGGGGTCCCCTTCAAGTAGGTCCTTGTGCCCAGCAATCTGCAATAACAAGCAAATATCTTCAGATCTCCTGTATCATATAAACCCTAAACCAGAAGTCTCAAAGCAAGGCCTCAGTTTGGTAAGGTATAAGAAAGAGGGATATAAAGCATATACTAGGACATGGGGAAGGATCTGATTGTACTGCGCATGGTATAAGGCATGATCTGAAATTTCACTTTAACAATTACTCAAAGAAGAAAAATTACAATTTTGGGTAGGGTAAGATGGGATATATATGAACTAGGAAGTGTCTGAGGGAATGAGGATGCTAAGGTCACTTTTTTTATTTGTTAGGGTAATTTAGTCCTTTCCCATCACCCACTTTATCCTCCAAACTCCTTACACTGGCTTAATTAAACAACCTATGAAGCGGTACGAGTTTTTACCCAAAAATGGCAAAGAGGGATAAGGTGATGAATTGTACTTGTTGCTCATACAACACCCAAACACGGTAGAAGAGACAACAAGTAATACTTTATCCCTATACCTCCCACCTTATACCTGAGCCAAACAAGGCCCCTTTTTCCACCACCCACTCTATCCCCCAGACTCCTTACACTGGCTTATACCACCTAGGAAGTAGTATAAGTTTTGCCCAAAAATTGCAAAGAGGGATAAGGTGGGATAAATTGTACCTGTTGCTTAAACTGCACCCAAACACAGTATAAGAGACGACAGGTATATTTTATCCCGATACCTCCCTCCTTATACCTTACCCAAACAAGGCCCAGTAGTACAACCTAGAAATATTTCCAGAAGAAAATTTAAAAATTTACCTGAAGGAGAAGACTCTTCGTTTCTTCGTAGTTTGCCCTTAGCGTCTCACCAAACGGCAAGAGATCTTCAGAAACCAGAAGCTTGTCATACAGTGCAGCGATTCCAGGATCTCCCTTTGCAAATACCATCTCAATCAAGTCGATTGTGACTCTGAAGAAAGGCCACTGGTTATACATCTCCCTAAGCATGTTCAGATTCTTTATGTCCGTCTCGAGCGCGTGCCTGAAAGCTGCACCAAAACCTAGCCAGACAGGAAGATGAAACCTCGTCTGGGTCCACGCGAAGATCCAAGGAATCGCACGGAGCGATTCGATTCCGCCACTTGGCTTCCTTTTAGACGGTCGACTTCCAATGTTCATGCGGCCGTATTCTGTTTCTGGTGTTGCCTGAAGAAATTTGAAAAATAAATAAGCGATATCAGAGTGCAATCAACAGATTCAAGTTTCAGAAAGGTAAAATTCCACTAGATACATGCACAATTGGAATGATCTTTCTAATATAGGATAACAGCATGCTGGGATCAACTGAAAATCTGAAAAATCGGTCGAAAATAATCTGGGTGAAAAATCCAGCTGAACCGAAAGTCTAAATATGTTTAGTATAAGCTGAAATTGTAGATTATTAACTTGATCCATTTGACAAAATTTGAAGAGCTTTTTAGTCATCGACTTGAATACACTCACTTATAAATAAAACTATTATCATGCTAACGTCAAAAACACATCAAAAAATTTCTTTTAGAGATTTTCAGCTGCAAAATCCCCAATCTTGGAGATTCTACAATTTCCCTGAGATTATTGTAATCTGCAGATATTCAGCTTAAAATGTTGTGTCATGATAAATGAGATTTTTTAAGTCTGCTATGCCAAACGTGCACTAAAGCTATTAGAATATCCAATGTTGTAACGAAAAGATATAGAGTAGAGAAAAAAGGCACTTACTCGGCGGAAGTATTCGACGAATCTCGGTTCCTGGAACACAATGGAACGGTACTCTTTAGTGGCGAAAACCGCCATTTCATCCAACAAGGCGCGCCACTCCGGTTTCGGCGAGACGGGCGGATTCATGCCGTGTTCCAGCGTAGCGGCAGTGAAACGCTGGAGCGTCCTGAAACACAAATGCTCTTCCCCAAACGACTGTTCAATAACTTCCCCTTGAACAGTCACACGAAGCGACCCTTGGATCGTATCCGGCGGTTGAGACAATATAGCCAAATGAGTCGGGCCACCGCCCCGTCCAACAGTCCCACCACGCCCGTGAAACATCGTGAGCTTCACTCCGAACTCTTTCGCGACTTGGATGAGCTCTTCTTGGGCCTTGTACAATTGCCACGCAGCGGATAACCGGCCCGCGTCTTTACCCGAATCCGAATACCCAATCATAACTTCTTGCTTTCCGTCGATACGGTTTCGATACCAATCTATCGAGAAGAGACGGGCTACGGCGGCCGGAGCGGCCTCGAGATCTGCGAGCTTTTCAAAAAGTGGGACCACCCTCAAGGGCTTCTTCACGCGGCATTCGCGTTGCAAAAGCTCGACGGCGAGAACATCAGAAGGTGAAGTGGCCATGGATATGATGTAGGCACCGAAGCTATCCGAGGGTAGCTCGGCGATAACGCGGAGGGTGTTGAGGACGTCGGCGATTTCTTCTGTTTGGGGGAGGTCGGCGCCGAAGAGAGGGCGCTTTCCTCTGAGTTCTGATAACAGCCACTCCTGGCGGCGTTCCTCCGACCATTCTCTGTAGGACCCAACTCCGAGGTGGTTGGTGATGGCATCGATGACATCAGTGTGCCTCTCGGATTCTTGCCTGATATCAAGTCTCACGAGCGAGAGACCAAAAGTGGAGACTTGACGGAGGAAATCAAGAAGGCTTCCATCAGCGATTGGGCGGTCACCGCAAGCGCAGAGTGATCTGTAACATAGCTCAAGAGGTTCCAGAAACTACAATAAGGAAAAACAAGGAATTAGTACTTGGGCGAAAAAAGATCTAGTCAAAGGTCAGGACACATTTTTGTTTGTTATTTTTCCAGAAAGACAAGTACGACTGTTAAAAACTCTTGCCAAAATCATTATTTATAAACAAAAAGCGCCTAATTCTCTGGACAACAAACATACAGATGGAGGCATTTGGTAGAGCAGTTAAAAGAGCAGGACCATATTTAGCATAAACATCACTACAGCTCCCTATCAGAATCAACCAAACACAGCTAATGACTATCCATGGAACTTGATCTCTTCATTCAAATAGTTCATAGAAGTTTCGAGAATAAAATACATGGGACTTCATCAGCTACTATATCTCATAAGATATTCTGGTTATTCTATTTGTTATAGAAATTATGACTCCTTGATGCATTCAAAGACCATAGTGTCCAAGGCATAGGTATAGTTCATGATGACACTTAAAGAAGAAAATCATTAGATGTCAGAAACTCAGAATGATTGGTCATAGAATTTCGAAATGGCATAAAACCCATGCTACATGAACTCAAGTCTGGATATTGTAGGTCGCCGTGCATATGTGTTGCCTTTTTATTTAGAATTTTAATGTCAAGGGATGACGTTGTATATAAAATCCATGCATAACATAAGAAAAATTGCATTGTTGTTTTTCAATTTGCATTATACAATTTTTTGCTTGAATGTATATTTAATAGATAAATCAGGTACATGGGTATCCTACAGTGGTATCTGAACTCATTCAGAAGATCCATCTATCATAACCTAAGATAGATAGTTCACAAATAAAGAATAAATAATAAAAGAGTGTACTTTGGCTTCAATACATAGGTTAGACTTGTTCATTCATATGTTCTGGTCTTCATAGTCAAAAGAATAAAAACTATTCTTGATAGGTAAGATGAAAGAAGTAAACCTGTTCAACATTGACAAAAGTTGCCTCTTCAGGAATATCAGAAGTCTCGCTGGTTAACAGCTGACGAGCACGCTCACGTGTATGATACAGCTTGTCCCTTATGTCACCGAGAATAACACGATAGGGCTCATTGGGAGGAACTTGTTTCCAGAATTCTGCAGGATTGAAATATTAGTAAAGACATAGCATCAAACAAAAAAGAACTCCCATGAAATACAGAATGCTAAAAGCTAATGGCAGCATTTGAATCCATATTAACTTAATAGGAGACTTGGTGACACTAATGCTCTTGTGTTACTGGTTCTCAGACCTACGAAAACTTAACAAAACAGAGAATTTTGAATTGAAGTAGTTATGAAAAGCATGATTACTAACCAATATAATGTTTTGCATCTCTCTTTGAGGACTGGTGAAGTTCAAGGGCACGAGCCCGCAGTTCATCATTGCAGCGCCACATGGATAACTGCCAGAGAGGTATCAATTACAATTTCAGAGGATAAGAAGATCCATCGACAGTTTAAGTAATTAGGATTCGCTAAAAAAAAAAATTTGAAGAAAGCTTTTAGAGTGGGAAAATTTATTTCGTACCTCGAACATGAGATCCTCTATTTGAGAGAAATACAAGTTAGCAGCCATCATCCTAGCCAATAAGCATACATCTCTTGTAACTTCAGGAGTTACCCTCGGATTTCCTGTAACACACGAGTATAGGTATTAGGCTAAAACCCCAAAACCTAGTGTGACTGTACATTTGGAAGAGAATGAGTGTTCATGTCTGCTAATGTGTGTGTGTGTGTGTGTGTGTGTGTGTGTGTGAGAGAGAGAGAGAGAGAGAGAGAGAGATCCACGGATTTCTGACAAATTCATCACTAAAATAGCAAGACAGTGTGTTTACTGATGCAAGTGTTAAGCCACTAGGTAGAAAGGTTAGGTTTTTGGTTAGAGGTTCATAACAAAGGGTACATGAAGGATAATACTTGCAACTCACAAATACCACTTTTAACCTTCCATCTTTTTAAAACATGAATTTATCCCAACCAAATTTCAGATTTTGAAACGTTGATTCCAACACTTCTAGATTCTCTGGGGCAGCTTTAAAGTTGTGGTTTATGTGGCCAAACAACAAGAAATTTGTAAAACTCTCACATTATACAAAGATTTCCATTCTCTCTAGTGCTCTAAAGTGTTCTTTCTCCTTTGACGGTGTAACGAATTGAGTGTTTAAACCTTCTGAATGCCTACAGGGAGGTAGCAAAAGCAAAATCCAGAAACTCTTGTCTATAATTTGTGTGTGTACATTCACACAATAACTTGTAGGCCCTTACGATTTAAGAAACTGCTATAAGCAACATTCTGCCTCTGATACTAAAGCTACTATTTTCTGCAACCACACATATATGCTAACTAAAACTTTTAATCAAGAAACTTACCATCACGATCACCACCCATCCAAGAAGAGAACTGAATGAGAGGGGCATTGTAAGGAACACGCTCATTTATCCCAATGTTCTTCAAAGCAGTGTCAACACGCCGTAGAAACTTTGGAACTCCTTTCCAGATAGTCTCATGAAAGTAGCTCATCCCCGCTCTCATCTCATCTTGCGGTGTGGGAGGTGTCCTCCGGATTTCATCAGTACGAAATGCAGCTTGTATCTAGACGACAGGTAAAAGAAACCATCGTTAAAAATCATCAAATCAGAAAACATCTGTGGGAAGGGGGTGAGAGTTTTGCCGCCAAGTTATAGTACATGCGTTCACCAATAAGAGTCTAATGATTACTCTTTCATAAATGGAAAATATGATAAATAAAATGAGAAATCAAGACATGGAATTTAGTTTAATCAAAGATATACCTCTCTTTGCAAAGCCTCATCGAGCTCCTGCTTGTCATCAGGAGTAATATCTTTAGCATACAACTGGGTCAAACAGTTGCGTATCCTGAAGAAAACACAATCATCATTAACAAAATGGTTCGGATTAAAGATTCAAAAGAATGGAAACCCAACAGATTTGCAAATATAAACTGCACAACCCACCTTCCATGTTTTTGAAGCAAAGACCTACGGACGGACTGAGTAGGATGTGCTGTGAAAACCAAGTCCACAGTCTGATTCTTCAACGCATCAAAGACTTCTTCGGGCGACTTCTTAAGCTTCACCACAAGCTTCTTCAAGGTCTCTTCGATATCTGATTCAGTGGTTGCAGACGCCTCATCAGCAAAATCACCTTTCTTCAACTTAATCCTTCGTCTGTAAGCGATCTGCACTTCCTCAGCCAAATTAGCCAAGCTCAGCATGTGGGAGAAGGACTTTGCAACGACGATAGAATCGCCGGCATCTAAGCTTGTCAGCCTGTTTCCCAGTTCCTCCAATTTTCGTGGGTCGTGCTTCCCTTCATATTCCGCGGAGAGCTCGTAACAGTCTTGGACCTAAACCATGGTTCAAAGCAATAATGTATCACAAGTTAATATCTTTTATGCAACTTTACAAATACTTCAATGTCCAATCTTTCTAAACCTAAAATAAGTAAATGCATAAAGGCACAAGGACTTGTGTATAAAGCTCCAAAAACCGAGTTGCATGAGACATATTGTCAAGAAGGTGGTTCAAGGAACTAACACATAGCGGAAAGCGATTTAGGAAAATAATATGCCAAATAGAAACTAATACTACACTATGTAGTGCAATCCAACTCGGTCTAGTGTGCATGTGCATCGGCATTTGGCAATATAAACTAGGTAACCACCAAAAAGGGTTTCAAAAGCGGAGAAAACTAAAAACGACGAGCCATAAACCAGAGAGCATGTTAGCCACAAAACAGACTAACTAGATTCGTATAAGTACCCTCCTCAACTCCGAGCCTGTCAGCTTAGGTTTCTCAGGCTGGCAGTTTGCAGGCTACTGCACTAGAGCGGGGGTTTACCCACGCCATAAAAAAAAGTAATCTAAGAGCATAACAGGTGAACGGTAGAATGGTATTGATGAAGATAACTATCCGGTGGTGCAGAAGCAGCACTACAAAAAGATCGTTCTTTGCGCTAGATTACAAATTTACAATAGGAGAGCATGAATCGTATAATAAACATACCTAAGAATAACATAAACTAAAACCTCCTAAAGAAGTCACTAGTCCAAAGGTCACGTGTTAACTATTTTCGCGCTAAACTCCACAACTCCACAGTTCAATTTGATTTTGGATTAATCTAGATACGGCAGCCCTGCACTAGACGTCTCAAAACCTACCAATAGAATCTAGCTCGACATAAATAGAGAAAGGTAAAAAATAACCCCTAGCGAACAAACCGAAACAATAAAAAGGCATTCTTTATCAGTATACCACCTGATTTGCAGCACGCAGGATTGTTTCAACATTGACACGTACCGAACGCAGTAATCTTCCAACACACCAAGGTCAACATTAGAACAGAATATTCATGTAAACTAAGAATAACATAAACTAAATCCTAAAAGAAATCGCTTCGCATTAAATTAATTGCTTCTATTATACTGTATTCATTCATTCACATCACAGAGAAAAACCAACATCACCTAGCACAAACCAGGTAACACACATAAACACCATTCAAAGTCACAATCCACAAAAAGGTAACAATTCAAATTAAATTCAAAGCTATAGCTTATGGTAAGTAAGCAAATCAACAAAAACAGATAGAAGATGTTGTGTTTATACCGTCTCTCTGATTTCTTCACCATGCAAATCCTGTAAAATATCCAGAAACCGATCAAGCAAGAGAGCATCATACTCCACTAACTTATCATCTTCAGAGACTTTTCCAGGAGCCAGAAGCCTCAATTGAGCATCAATCGAAGCCATCTTCTCAAGATTTCTCGAACCCATCTCTCAAAACCCTCTCTTTAGGCACTTGAACCCAAAAGGGTCCCGTGAAATCAACCCCAAAAAGCTTCACGGGTCAACTAGGGTTTTAGCAGAGAGATGAAATTGAGCTGAATCTCGTGAAACCCAGATGGGAAACGATTGATAAAGTTGTTTTGTGGTGATCAATGCACGAGAAGATTGAGAAAAAACACGGGTTGTGGGTTTCAAGAACAGGGGTTTTTTGTGGGGTTTCTGAGATATAGAGAGGAGTGGATTGTAGAAAAGCTATGGTGGTGGGTTTGATTTTTATAGAGAGGAAAGATAGAAGATAAGAGAAGAGAAAAGGAGAGATCTTTTTGTTGTTTTCTGGTGATTTCTTCTTCACTTCTCTCCTTCTTGTGGTGGCAATCTGAAATCAGAGTACAGTACGGAAGCTAAGTGAGGAGTGTTTTTGTTATTTTAATTAGTTAATTAATTATGGTAATTAGGCTTCCTAATCCTAACTTAGTTTCTGTTAACGAAAGTGATGGGTGTCAAGAAATCGTTATACTAATACTTCTGGGACCCATACTTCTGCTGGCAGCACAGTTGTTGTCCAATAGAAGCAATTCGTAGAGCGTTGGGTTAGGAAAATATTTGACTTTTCGAACAGTTTATGTTGTCTCGCTGTAGCTTGCAAGAGGCAAGGGGGTAAAAGTTTTTTTTTTTAACTTTGCTTTTGACTAATTATTCTATAACGAATCTTAGCGTTGCACGATTACAATTACTACAAATTTTAGTATCATGGAGCTTATCGTGTCATATATTTTGGTCATCTTACTCTTTCGCAACAGGTTAGTAAATTTTATTATCTCTGATTCTTCTCTACCACACCGGTTTGACTTTTGTCACTTATTCACTGGTTCACTTTGACCCAGTGATTTGTGTAGCAAAACGATAAAATTTTTTGATATTTTTTCATAGCGTTGTAGAGTAAAAATTGCTCTATAACACAGTGAAAAAATATTCAAAAAAATTGTATCATTTTGCTATCCAAATTACCCGGTCAAAGTGACACAGATACGAGTCAAAAAGTCAAACCAGTGTGATAAAGAAGAAACAGAGATAGTACAAAACATGAAATCACTATATGATGTAATTCTCAGAGAGAGAGAGTTTTACAAGAAATGGAAGAATGAAATTGACACAAAACAGACATTCGTGCCAAATTTTCTTATCATGTACGTATAAGTTCAAGAAATTGTGCTTTGTTCAAGATATTATGTTTTGTATATCGTGACATCGGCAACACTCTTTCTTTTGAGATGTCATTTCATTTTAATCACATAGTAATTTAAGTTAATCACAAATTATTTACGAATTTTAGAGTGACGTATACTGTCATAACTTTATTTTTTTATAAGTCTGTCATAACTCAGTGTTAAACTGATATTTGTAACCGATCTGAAACGAAGCATCCCGAACATCTGGGAGTTACATGAGAGTATATGCGGAACCTTAATGGCATAAACTTTGGTTGTAAATGAGAAGGCTCTTATCATGGATTCCACATTTCTTTCTTTTTTATCACCTTTTCCTTTTTTGTTGCTTTTCATTTCATTTGATAATGTAAGATTGGTCTCTTTGATGTTTTATTCTTGGGTAAAAGACAAAAACCACCCCTCGAGTATGGGGTATATACAAAAAAACCCCTCGTGTTCGGGGATATACAAAATCCACCCCTGTAAGATAACGGAGCTAACGGTGAATAAACGGAGTGACCAAATGACTAAAATACCCTCGAAATGTTACAAAATTACATCACTATAAAATCCACTCCCTCCCCTTCTTCTCCACATTCCTAACCCTAACCTACCTTATCACTTCCTCTCTCTCTTCCTCCCATATTCTCTCCCGACACCCTCTGGTTCCAGCTTGTCCCACGAAGCCGAAACAATGGTGTACCAATCGTTGTGTCCATCTCCGTCCTGAATGGTGTACGCTGCACGCACCGAGGGTGTTCCATAAATCGACTTGTCACGGGACGCAGAGAAGATCTGACGGCTGTCGGAGAAGGCGACGGAGAGGACGTCCTTGGTGTGGCCGGTAAAGCGGCGAGCGGTGGTGCCGGAGGCGAGATCTCAGAGACCGAGGTCGCCGTCCTAGGAATTGGAGAGAGCGAACTGGCCGTCGGAGAGGACGACGTCCTGGACGAAGTGGCCGTGGCCGTCGAAGCGGCGGCGGGGGACGCCGTAGGTCTTGTCCTCCTTGGTCAGGTGCCAGACGATGAGGTATTTGACGCGAGAGGCGGTGACGATCATGTCGGCGTTGTCGATTGGGGCGGCGATGGCCGTGACCCACTTGTTGGGCCGCTGCTCAGTCTCTGCCTTCCCGGGTGCGTATTTCTCTATCCCTGACTCAAATTCAGAGGAATTGGTGTGTCTCGAAGATTTGTCTGACATTGAATTCACTATGCAATCAATAACCCAACTAATGAATCGAGCCGTCAGAGATTTCAGATCTGTTAATATTCTTCTAATTCTTCTACTCTTCTGTACCTTCTTCTTCTTCTTCTTCTTCTTCTTCTTCTCTTTATGTAAATCTACCGATCTGTTTCTTTTGATGAAAAAAAATTGCAGAAGGTTGCGGTGGTTCTGTGGATCTTGTTTAATTTTTCTTATTTTTACTTTGATCTGTCTCTTGTTTCCTTTGGATCTGTTTTTGACTGATTCACATATGCATAGTAACTATTGTTGTTGCTGTTGTTTTTTAATCTGGTGGTATTCTTGTTGAAGGAGATGGAGATGGAGATGGAGATGGAGATGGAGATGTTAATGTTCTTTGTGATGGTGTGTTTAAGGAGAGAAAGAGGCTGGAGAATAAATCAGAAATGAATAAGGTTTATGGAGGCCTCAGCAAGTTGTTTTGGTTACTTTTGTTGTTGTTTGTGTTGGTGGTGGGGAAGATGTTGGCCTTGTTGGCGGCGGTGATGGGGGGATGTGGTGGTGTGGAGGTGGTGGCCAAGAACACCAAGAATATGAACAAAATAAACTAAAAAAAATACAAATAGGGGTAAAATGGTCATAAAGAAGTCATTTTGCACCCCTCTCTCAACTGACATTAACAGAAGGGTGTAATTGTCTAACGTCCGATCACTGACAGGGGTGGTTTTTGTCTCGACAGGGGTGGATTTTGTATATCCCCGAACACGAGGGGTTTTTTTGTATATACCCCATACTCGAGGGGTGGTTTTTGTCTTTTACCCTTTATTCTTTCTTTGGTTCTTCATGCTCACGTCCAATCGAAGTTTATGAGAAAATTTTAGATACCCCAAGAACACCACGTAAGCACGACACTTGGTGCTCCACACCATTCATTAACTGACACATGTCCAACTAGGGTTAACCACTACCCCTATAGGTTATAGAAAAAAAACCAGAATCTTACTTGGCTATTTTCTCTCTCCCACTCACCCCACTTTTATTACACATGTTGAAATGTGAGTGGAATAGAGCACTACGTGGATTTGCTCTATGAGCACCTAAGAATTGCTCTTTATGAGCAAATTTTAGATACCCCAAGAACACCACGTAAGCACGACACTTGGTCCACACAATTGCAAGTATTTTTCTTTCAAAGAATTGTATCATACAATCGTGTTCAAAGCTATAACTTCATGCAGAGGCTTCAAACACTATAACACTGAATTAGCACCCATTTGTCAATTTAACATGAGTTTCTCATGTTATGTACTCAATGAATAGTGGCTAGTTGTAAGTTCTCATTTCATAAAATATGTATGTGTTTCACATAATACAAGTACCTCATCAGCATTTACACGTTCAATAAGGTGTACTACCTGTGTCTGATTGCAGTATCCAAAAAAATTAATAGCCTGATTACATGTCAAATTGTTAAATTTTGGGTATTTAGTAATTTGAGAAGTTAGAGATTCTAAAATTTTAAATCAAACCTATCAAATCAACTTTTTAACAACCAATGAGGAATGTTTTTCCAACTTTCTTATCCCAAATTTGTTTGTTGAGTATAACTTTTGTTTGGTAAAACATGTCATATTTTGGGAACAGTTAATTCCTCATAACCCTTATTATGTAGATGCATATATGAGCTACTTGTACACTTTAATTAGAAATATGATTGTTTAGGAGACGTTGTGAGAGTTGTTCATTCGAAGATGAGTCTATTTTGACGAGTATTTGTAAAGCGTCACCTCAATTGATATTTTGTTGCCAGTGAAAGTGTCACAATTGGACGTTTCACTTGCCTCATAGCAAGGCCACCAGGGTCGGCCGGGGGAGGCAGGCGGGGGCGCGCACTTTACGCCTCTGGATCGGTAGAGTCTTGTAATTTATACTGATGATTTTTTTTGAGAGAATTTGTACTGATAATTAAGGCTAATGATATACTTTAAGGCAATTTTAACATAGTATTAGTGTTAATTTGGCGGCATTAGTGTCTTTGCCACTATGTCGTCTCATTTTTATATTTTGTACTCTCAGTCAAATATATTTTTTCTTCTTTAATTTGGAGCCTACAATTTTAACTTGCTTTAGGCTCTGAGAGGTCTAGGGCCGACAATGCTGACGACTACGGGATGTTTTGTTGTCCAGTGAAAGATCACTTGCACCATAGCCAGGCCACCAGGGCCGTCCGAAGGGGGAGGCATGTGGGCGGGCACTTTAGGCCTCTGACTCGGTAGGGCCTTGTAATTTATACTGATAATTAAGGTTAATGATAATTAAGCTAAGTGCATGTTTGGCATCTCTGTTTTTAATCAAACTTGATTAAACACATGGTGTTTTTTTAAACACATTTGGCATGCCTGTTTTTTTGCCTGTTAAAAGACAAAACAAGCTGAAAAATAGCTGTTTAAAAAAAACAAATGTGGTGTTTTTTGGTACTTTTTCATACTATTAGTGTTTAAAGACATTTCAACTGTGATTAGATGCAAAAAAATATCCATTATATGCCGTTATTATGCGTAAAAATGATATTCAAGCAAATTAACATTGAAATTTAGTAATGTTGCTAAATGTGTTTCTGATTTTAAACAATGTTTTTAAACGGATATCAAACAGTTTTTTTATTCTGTTTTTAAACGTGTTTTTTCAACACGTTTTTTTCCATTATTTTTCTTGTTTTTAAACGGATACCAAACAAGCTCTAAATGTTTTACTTGCTTTAGGGCCTGAGAGGTCTCGGGCCGACATTACTGTCCACTACTGCAACTGCATGAGATTCTTTGAGTACAATTTGTGTATTCCTGTACTTTATTTTGCTTTTCGTTACTACGCCCATTGTTAGTTTTGTGCATAGACTTGTCTGTTGTCCTCCTGCAAATATGTTTTAAATCTTTTAACGCAGCTACTAATTGATTGATTATGATGTTTGAACATATCTAATTGTACCACATAGTGTACTAACATCATTGATTCTAAAACTCGCATGAAAGTGAGAGATGTTCAACATATTTCATGATCTGTGAATCAATGCAACTATGCAAGTAACACCAAAAGAAGAAGAAAATGAAAAGAAACAAGATTTAAACAAAGAACTTAGAGGAGCATTGAAGAGATATAAACCTCTTAGAACTATTGAAGAGTCATGGTGACATTGAAGCTCTTCCTTTTATGAAAGTAACTTTTAGTCTTCTGAAGAGCCAAAAATGTCATGGTGATGGTGCTTTTGGCAAAGATCAATAGAAACAACAAAAGAGAGGATATGCTTATTGAACACAAATCAGTGGATGTTAAATCTTCTCAATTTGAATGCAACCATTTGCATGCAATGTCATTCTGTGTTTCAAACAATGTGAGCCATGCAAGTACTTGCTGCTGCAAAAGCATTTTTGTGAAATCAAATTGACAGCAATGTTTGATTTAAAAGGGTTATTATTCTTGTCTCTTCTAGGGTTTCCAAGTTTGGATTGTATCAATGACACTGTATGGACTCAAAAGATATTCTCAACATAAGCAATCCACAAATCCAAATCTGATATTGTTCAGAATTCTTGTTTTGTTGCTAAAAAATTGTTTAAAACTTACTTATGCAAATGCTTGGAATCTTATTTCGGGCTTTTTTTTTTGGTAATTTTGTGGTGAGTGGTAATTGCCTAAATTGAGAATCGAAATTATGTCTACTTACGCAAGGGGTCGGTTGAGATGGTAGAGTAATCAGCTTGGTGACCACACAAGACCACAATCTTGAATGTCACACCTTTCCATTATGAATCGGTTAGTTTTGATAACTTCAATTATCTTGATTTTGTTCAATGGTTTGCAAGCTGTTGCAATTCATTACTTACCTAATGGAGGGTATTTGGACAGCACTAGCATACCATGGCGTCAAATATGGCAAAATGAGGGAAATAGATCAAACGTTGGAAGGAAAAAAATGTTTGCTATTACATCAAATGATGTGGCGTGCTCTAACTCAGATATAGAGCGGCACAAAAGAATTCATTTTCGTCAAAATACAACACAAAGATAAGCAAGAGGTGGTGAATGACTGATAAAAATGAATTAGTTTTGTACTTTCTTGTATTGTAGTATGAATTATAGCACCACGTTAAATTATTCTTGTAGCATTCAATAATCATTCGTTTATTAGCTTTTGAGGGCCAAAAAGGCAAAAATGTACCTGTTGATCATCCAAACGCATCAAAAAGGCCCAAACACACCATGCCCAAAAGAAACAAAGGTGGCCCAAATGTCATATGACTAAAAGGAACCAAAAGCCCCAAATAAACGAGGCATTATGGCCTTTGAAAGAACCAAACACATTTGTTCAAAAAAGAACCAACATGAACCGTGTCAATGTTTCTATGCAAATCATATAATGGGCTTCCCCAACAAGTTAAAGGGATGCAAGCCCAAAACTCCAATGAGTCCCAAAATTTGTAGCAAATAAAAGTTTTCTTTTATCTTTTTAGGAAAGTGTTTTTTTAGAATTAAGTATGTTTTAAGTTTTTAGTTATTTTATTATTATTATTTTTTTGATAAAGGAAGTGTGTTTTTAGTTGATTGCTCTCTTTTTCATCCAAGTAAAATATATAAACAACTAATGAATATAAGTTCCACGTACGAGAAGTTTTCTTCCGCCACATCGCAGACACCTACCTATTTAGTGCGGTTCTCATCCACTCTATGGCGAACTCTTGAGTGCATTTCTCGCCTAAAGGCGAAAGACCAACTACTGCCTAGTTTCCGTGATTGCAAGTTGCATAATATGTTTTAAGCGGTTAAAAAACAGGGAATACGAAACAGTTGAATTCAGTACACAAATTGTAAAAAATTGAAATTATTAAAAGGGCCACCACGAAAAGTGAAGATCGATAGCAGAATCCGCCTGTTTGGGCCGCAGAAGCTTTGTACGAAGATTTAGTGGGCCGTTTTAAGCCTACAAGCTTAATAAATTATTTCCTTCAAAAAAAACAAGAAATGAATTACCACATAGCACGAAACCTTGTAGCATTGACCCAATTGGAAAGGAAACAACCTTGACATCAAGTGACACAAATACAATGGAACACATCTGTGGTTTTGGGTACATTATTGGAAGGACATTGCAAACCAAAAAAATAACCTAGCCCACTTCTCATTTTATTATTGCTCACAAAAGTAAAACAAAAGAGCTCTATCAATGGTCCCATCCTTGTCCTATCAAGGGTTTTGTCTACTATAGGGTAACCATTTATCTTCTTGTCATTTTAAATGGTTCAAAGATTTGTGGGGGCAAAAATTGATGGCTCATCTCTTCCATCTCTCATAGTGGGAAGTTAAGAGAGATTAGCCCTTGGGGACTATTGATAAGAGCCATATACTTTGGTGGAGGTAAGTTATCACACTAACTCAATGATGATTTGAGTCAATTTGCAAATATAGGGTAAGTGAGCATTTGGGTGAATGTTAATAGTAGCCCCTACCTACTTTTTTGTCACTTTGGTATAATTGTGATTTCAACCTTACACCTAAATCATTGTCCAAAAAGATCCGTGAGAACCGGAAGTCTCGAGAGTTGTTCTTACAGAGTTCGCAGATCTCTTTCTGAAAACCAATCAGAGAGAGCAGTTTGTCCGAATTTTACGGAAGCGGTCGTTCTTTTCGTGTTTTTTACTTAGTACACGTTGTTGAGAGAGTGACTTATGACTGACAGAAGATATTGGACGCCATTATTGTTTCATTTCATCATAAAAATGAGACTATTTCAAATAATTGTGGAGCAATATCTTGTTGATACTCCCCTTATCTCCACTACATTTGATGGAAGGAAATAAAATTTCTGGCACTTGAACCATTGAGAAAACATTTAATGACTTTGTTTTGGGGGCTCCTTATTCCTCACAAGAACTCTATACTACTAACAACACTATTTGTGTATAAGATGAGTTTAAAGTCATCTCTTAGGGTATAGTAGGTTCACAGAATTTTCTGTATAGGTTAATTTTGTCTATGAAGGGAAAATGATAGATGTAGATGTTATATGAAATTATTATCATTATTATTTTCTAATAGAAAATTGAACTTAAAACTTTTTTGGTGGATGATGATCACCTTTCACTGTCGGCCAAAAGGACTGTGGGGGGCAAGTCTCCTCCAACTTTAGAATGCATATGGCCAAAAGAAAATATTCCATAGGGACACCAAGAAATCAATTTACATAAAGAGGACTACACAATTATAAGAATTTCAACTTCATTCCTACTTTTGTACCAAGTTCTTATTCATACCCTAAGTCCCTAACCTAATAGTAGTATATTATAAATTTTCACGTAGTTTGTGTTGAGTTTATACTACAAAGTAAGTTGTGAAAAGGGTTAACCATCAGTACGAAAACAAAGGTGGGGCTGGGGTGATCATCTTTATGTTGGACTAATAATCCGACTCGATCACATACAATACACATTTTGTGTCTTAAGGTTATCATGTTTCCAGAATCAACTAGTTTACATAAAAACCTCTGGATTAATTTGCACAAGTATATCTCAAATTTGAGGGAAATAGAGTGAATACTAAAAGACACAAGTATATGGAAGATTGCATCTTCTCTTGATCTTTCCCATCAAGATGGCGTGGTAGCACGATTTTTCTTATGACTTATTACAATACTGTTTAATCTGAATATGTAAGTATGTGTGTAAATGTGTCTCTCTACTTTGCTTATAGCCGACTTTTACATCATAACTTTATATGTAGATGTGCTCAATATGATATCATATGTGGTCTCTATGTCCAGTACAACACGTAATGAATTCTATACACGTTTAGTGTTCGATTTAATGTTTGAAATATGTGTTAACAAAATAGCGATGCAACATTTGTGTTTCAGATCGCGTGTTTGATCCGTATACTACGTGCATAATAACACGGCCTCTTAGGAAATGTAAAGAAGTTGTGATATCCTAGGGATACATAGTCACACACTCAAACTTCCAAATTTCAAAATGTACTTGATAAGGAAACACAAGTTGAAGGACTTACTAATTGATTTAAAGAAGACTAGAGGATGAAAGTGCAATTTGGTCTGCAAATGAAGACTCGGCAACAAGGGAAGGGAAGTGACACTGTAACAAATAGGGGGAGATGGTGACTCCTTCAGAGTTTTGTCCCTTCAATTGTCGGCAAAGAAGACGACGAAATATACACGCCTAAAACATTACTACCTCTGTCCCAGCTCTTCCCCATCATTTCGACTTTTACCACTATTCACTGGGTCACTTTGACTCAGTGATTTGGATAGCAAAGTAATTTAATTTTTTGATAATTTTTTCATGGTGTTGTAGAGTATAAGTTGCTCTATAACACCGTGAAAAAATTATCGAAAAATCGCATTATTTTGCTATCGAAATCACCCGGTCAAAGTGACCCATATACGAGTCAAATATTTCCAAGGATGGGCAAGAGCTCGAACAGAGTAGTATTAGGATCGAACTGTGTCAAAGAGTATCATCACTCATCCACTTTTAATGGGGTGTCCGGATAACCGGAATAACTGAGTGATTGTTTTCAAAAAGCTCATTTAATCAGTATTGTATGAATGCTAAAGATTATTGATAAATCTTTTGTTGCATTTTCATTTACATTTTGATAATCCCGAATTTTCACTCAAAACAATCCGGAAATCACCAAAAAAAATCCACAAAAGTCCGGAATGTAGTCTAAAATATTGAAGATGAGAAATCAAAAGAGGGAAAAACTTGAATTGAATTTTAGAGTTCTCAAAATTACAGAAGGTAAAGGCTATATATACTATAGCCTATTTGCAATACAGCCCCTCTAACTATAACATAATATTAAAATGAAGAAAACAGAGAAAAGACAAAAAACACCCCCATATATCTAATAGCCCCCCTTAAGTAAGAAAGTAAAGATTATTTACTCCCAACTTAACAAGCAAAATCTGGAATGGTACTGCAGCCAAGGGCTTGGTAAGTATATCAGTCAATTGATGCTTAGAGGCCACATGAAGAAGCTTAATCTGACCAGCCACAACTTTGTCTCTAATGAGATGACAATCAGCTTCAATATGCTTTGTCCTCTCATGAAAAACAGGATTGGTGGCAATATGTATTGCAGAGTTAGTATCACAATAAAGAACTGGAATGGAGGCTGGAATAAACAAGTCTGCACGAAGATATTGAATCCATAACAGCTCACAAGAAGTGGCGGTCATACTTCTGTACTCAGCCTCTGCAGAACTCCTAGAAGCAATACTCTGCTTCTTTGATTTCCAGGAAACAAGAGAATCACCAAGAAAGATGAGAAAACCAGTAGTAGATCTTCTTGTATCAGGACAACTAGCCCAGTTAGAAAGCAGTGATCTGCAGAGAAGAGGATTTGGAGAAGTATAAACCTTGACCAACAATAGCTTTCAAATACTTCAAAATTTTGTGAGCAGCATCAAGATGAGGTTACCTAGGTGCAGCCACATATTGACTCACTCTGTGAACTGCATAGGTGAGATCAGGTCTGCTATTGCAGAGATAAAGCAATTTGCCAATCAATTTTATGTAGGAAGTGGCTGTGACATCATCAAGAGCGACTTGGCACCCATGGGGACTGTAGAAGGCTTGGCACCCAAAAAACCAGTATCTGCTAAATGTCTAATGCAAATTTCCTTTGACAAAGAGAGATGCCCTCTGGTGTTCTGGAGATTTCAAAGCCAAGAAAGAAGTGCAAATCACCAAGATCTTTCAATTGAAAATATTTATGCAGTTGGTCCTTGACAGAATGAAGAAAAGACAAATCATTACCCCCCAGGACTATATCATCCACATAAACCAGAAGAATAGCAAAATGAGACTGACACTTCAAAGTGAACAAAGTATAATCAACTTTGGACTGCACAAACCCCATAGAAAGAAGGGTAGATGAGAATTTCTCAAACCATTGTCTACTAGCCTGCTTTAAGCCATAAAGGGACTTATTCAGCTTGCAGACTACATTATCAGAAGGTGCAGTAACACCAGGAGGAATCTCCATAAACACATCTTCATGAAGGTCTCCATTCAAGAAAGCATTATTAATGTCCAATTGCATCAAATGCCGATCATGAGCTGCAGCAATGGCTAAAACACACTTCACAGTGGCCAACTTAGCAACAGGAGAGAAAGTATCAAAATAGTCTAACCCCTCTGTATGTGTGTAGCCCTTTGCTACTAACCTAGCCTTATACCTTTCAATGGAACCATCTGAATGGTGCTTGACCTTATACACCCATTTGCAGCCAATGGGATGTTGTCCAGGAGGCACATAAACAAAAGTCCAAGTGTTGTTTTTTATGAGAGCATCCGATGTAATACCCCGTTTATCTAACAGGGGTAAAACAGTCATTTTAGACGCAAATAATAATTAATTTGCAATATAATATTTCTAATAATAAATCTTTGGGTTGAGTTTATAAAAAAATTATAAAATTTTTTAGAATAATATTAGAAAAGTCAATTCGTAGTTGTTTTACAAATTTTAGTTAGTTTTAATTTATAGTTCGTGTCAAATTACCGCGAGTGTTGCTAGACTTGGCACACCCAATCACCCAAAATCATAGTACTCCACCCACACCCAAATATTGCCAAAAATATTATTTAATTTGGAAACTTTTGTCTCCAGCAAGCTTTCTCTTCTCCTTCTTCTACACAATTCTTCATCATCATCACCACCACCTTCATGAAGATACTAGCACCGCCCTTGTCACATCACTTGTGCTTGGAGCCCAAGCAATCTCAGCTATATAAACAGCTGATCAGCCACCCCCACCCACCAGCAGCCACTCGCAACAACCACCACCTCCCTCATCACCATTGCCACCATCTTCACCAACACCATCGAGAAAAAAAAAAAAAAAAAAAAAAAAAAACACCCCTGCCACCACCAGCAGCCTACTCTCCCTCTCTCCAACTCTCTGTTGCTCTCTGCCCGCAACAAACCTCGCCAGCAGCAGCAGCGTGGTAGTGGCAGCAGCCTACCACCACCACCGTCGCCATAACCACCGGCGACAAGACCAAGTGAAGGAAACCCAGCAGCTTGTTTCACTCTCTCACTCCCTCTTTCTCTCCCTCCCTCTCTGCTCTAAGACTTCTCCAGAGCAGAATAGAAGCTGTGGCAGCAGCTACCGCAGCCACCGCTGCCACCGTCGGACCACCACCGAGAGAACCCACTTCTCTCTCTCTCATCCCCGCCTTCTTCCACCTCTCTGCTTCGCGCCAGAAGCTTCCCTGTTCAGCAACCAAGGCCAGTAGGAAGCAGCAGCAGCAGCAGAAACCACTGCAACATCCGGCCACCGTCGCAGCCATTGTTGCCGGCCAACCTCCGGCCAAAATTCGACGAGTTCTCCGTAGGTGCACCCAGGCGACTTCTTTGCTTCCAGTAGGCTCTTAGGGCCTCGACTAACTCACTGGGAGCTTCAAACCCAGCTGTAGAAGCCATTAAAGCCGGCGACGAAGGTCCAACTCCGGCGACCCCGACGCCAAGCTTCGACCCGACCAATTTCTTAGCGATTTCTGGCCATTCTTGGCCTAGGTACGTCCTACACCTTCTGATTAGTTGTTTGGTGTTGTTAGAATTGAAAATCGATAGCTTGATTCGTAGTTAGATTGAAGAAATTGAAGTTGTTGTAAAAGGGGGTAAAAGTGTAGTTTTTGAAAACTGTTAAAACTTGATTTAGGGGTCTGTTTGTAATTTCAGAAACTATAGGGGCTGTTAGTACACTAAATCAAACTTGTTTTGGTGGCTAGTTGAGGAATTTGTAGACTTTTATTACGAATGGGGGTTTTTGTGTATTTAACTTAAACTTGTCACTTTTCGCTAAAAATAAAAATAATAATTTCAGAATATAAATAATTTCTAAAAATACTATTTTTCAACCTCGTTTTAGAAAAGTAATTTTGGTATTAAAATAGCATGCGGTTTGTTCGTTAAAAATTAAATAAGAAATATTTTGAGTTAAACTTTAAATAAATATTGTCAAATAAATATTGTTAATAACTTGGATATTTAATACTTGCAAACTTGATATTTTGCTAGATTTAAATATTATTTTGTTATGATTAGCATTTAGGGAAAATTTATCTCTAAATTAAATAGTTTTGAATATTGTATAAATAATTATAGAAATACTAATATGTCTTTTTCATTAAAGATAAATTAGTTTTATTTTCACTACTTTGTCAAGTACTCTATGAAATAATTTCTCTAGTTAGTTAGGCACTTTTAGCTAATAATAATAATAATAATAATAGCAATAACAATAGTTGTGGTTTTATAATTTATAATAGAAGATTTTAACAAAATAAAATGTTAGGAAAAGATTAGCTAAAGGGGTTGGGTAGAATCAAAAGAGAATATTTTTAGGATGAGTAGTATTTTGTTAGATTAATTGTTAACGTAAAAGTTACGACTTGTAGGCGACGTCTTTGTAGACTCGAGCCATTGCTAGGACGTGCTTTGCTACGGAAGTAAGGTGAGTATACATGCCAAGCCTTGCGTGCCAAGCTTCCTTCGTGTCAAACGTGGATTTTTATGTTATGTCTCAAAATTTGTATTGTTTATTTGATACTTGTCGGTTTTGTTTATTTATTTCTTGAAAATCTCACACGATAATTATTAATCCGTAATAACGTAAAGTGAAAAGAGTTGTGCGGGGAACGTCATTTGGATTATTATTGATTTGGTTTGGTCGTCCACTCGACCCCTTATTATTTAGCCCGGTTGCCATTGCCCCGGGTTCGCTCCATGTACTCACCTCTCTGGCCGCAAGAAGTCTTAGGGGGGTGCCGGCACTTAAGGTCTTGGTAGCTTGTGATGGGATATATTGATGATGCGATTGGATTTTCCCCGTTCAACTCAAGATTTAATATGTTTATTTCTGGATTGGCGATTTATTGATGAGAAATTGGATGTTCATTATTAAATGAGGATATCAGAGTTGGATTATTGAAATTGAATTTGGATTTTCATATAAGGATGTTGGATATGAGTTAAATGCTGACTTCTGGAAATCTCTGGAATTGGTTGGAACATGAGAATATCTTATTACTCAATTAATCTTTACTTCCGCTTTACAAATGTTATTATTTACTATTTTTACTTATATTATCATCTCCTCTGTGTTTGACATGCTTGGGTGTTACTCACTCAGTATTTGTTGCTGATTTTCAAACTGCGGTTCCTGTTTTCCTTCCCACCGCAGGTTTAGAGGCAGGAGACTTGGTGTAGCGGGGTACGAGACTCACCTAGATGGATGTCATCACGTTTTGATCTAGTTTGTTAGCTATGCCTAGTGTAGTGCTTTTGAGACGCATGTTTTGAGACTTGTGTAATGCTTAAGACTTTTGTAATGTTTAATATAATAAATAATTCAGGATGTTATGCTTTTGATTTCCACCGTCACTTTTAGCAGCGCCCTCCTGGGCTTTCCGGTCCGGAACGGGAAGCTTGGGAAACCGCGGGTTGTTGCAGGTGGTATCAGAGCATTCGTTCCAGCTTAAACCTGTAGGGTAACTAAAAATTAACATAGGTCAAGATAATTAAAATTGGAAAAGCCGTTGGGATTATGGGTAGTCTAAGTATAAGTTTTGATTATTCCTGCCCACTCTCATCCTGTTTTGAGATTGTTGTGATCTGGTTTGATTTGAGATTCATTTCAGTGATTATGGATAGTTGTTACTTTCATGATGAGAATAAGGATGGAGATGGAGTTTGATTTCTGTTTATTGTGCAGAAAAGAGTTATATTATCTTATTTGTTGACATGAATTATATGTGATCTAATGAGAAATTGCTATGTGATGCGTGCTATGTGCTGCTAATTGTGAAATTAAGAAATAGACGTTATGATTTTCGCGACCATGACCCAGGATACCGTAGGGTGAGACTGATAGACCTTTACGATATCACTTTAGGAAAGTTTGACTGGAACAGATGGCTGAGAACATCACCATGGAGCAATTCTTCGCGCAAATGACTCAGATGATGAATAATGGAGGACAGACAGGAACTAACTGGGCTAAGCAAGTGGCAGATATGAAGCCAAGAGAGTTTACAGGGAAGGAGGATCCTGTGGAATTAGAGGATTGGATTATAGAAATGGACAAAATCCTCGAGACGGTAGACTGTCCTGACGATCGGAAAGTCAACTGCGCAGTCTTTTACTTAAAAAGCGAAGCGCATCTTTGGTGGAGGAATGTCCGAGAAACTCTGCTAGCCGATCCCAAATTCAACTGGGAAGCCCTTCAAACTGCGCTCAGAGCTCGCTTCTACCCTCACCATGTGAAGAGGAGCAAGGAACTAGAATTCCAAAACCTGCAGCAGGGAAGCGACTCAGTGACGGAGTATTTCCGGAAATTTACAGAATTGACACGGTTTGTAGGAAACATGGTGCCTGATGAAGATTCCAAGATTTCCAAATTCATCTCTGGACTGCACGAAAGGCTACAAGAGTCACTCCTGAACAGAACCTATTCTACCCTCCATGAAGCCTATGACAGAGCCGCTGATATCCATCGAGTTCGTGTCGCTCAAGAGGAAAAACGCAAGAAACGTAAGCTAGAGGAGGCAGGAGGTAGCAACAACAATCAGAAGCCTAAGAATGGAGAAGGTAATCAGGGGCAATACCGAGGCAATAGGCAGAATTCTGGAGGACAGCAACCTCGCCGCTACATCTGCAACAAGTGTCAGCAGAACCACCCTGGAGTTGACTGCATGGGGATTCCGGTAATATGTCACAACTGTGGTAAGAGGGGACACCGAGCTTATGAATGCCGATCACACCCAGCCAGGAACCAGCAAATGAATCAAGGGGGCAACTTTGGAGGGCCACAACAGAACAACTACCAGCAGTTTGGGAACCAGCAGAATGGGAACCGGAACAACCGCAACAACGGGGGAAATGGCTATGGAAGGCAGCAGAACTTCAACCCAGACAATGCAGGACAGAACGGAGCTCATCCCAGGAATGGAAACCATAATGCTGGAAACAGGATAAACAACAACAATGCAGCAGGAGGAGCAGGAGCCCAGAACACCAATGTAGGAAGAATTGCGGTGCTGACAAAGACGGAGGCAGATGCTGAGTACGGAGTTGGCACGGGTGATTTTCTTGACTATGAGCAGCCGACTTTGGATTGACAACCTACTTGATCAGGTACCAAAGGCTCGAAGACTGAGTTAAGATCTAGGGACGTCAACCTTTTGATAAGCTGTGTTACGATCTTAGTACCCATGAGACTAAGTAACCAAATGAGACTGTGACCACTTAAGTAGACAGGCGTAACAACGACTTTACTTGATAATATGTGCATTTCAGAACTTGGGTATGTGCTATGATTTGTGAAATTACATGTCGTCTGTGTGATCTTTAATCTAATAGATGATTGCGTGATAAATTGTCCGAGCATCTTAATTAGTTGTGTGATATTAGCTTCGAGGACGAAGCTGTGCTTAAGGGGGGAAGGATGTAATACCCCGTTTATCTAACAGGGGTAAAACAGTCATTTTAGACGCAAATAATAATTAATTTGCAATATAATATTTCTAATAATAAATCTTTGGGTTGAGTTTATAAAAAAATTATAAAATTTTTTAGAATAATATTAGAAAAGTCAATTCGTAGTTGTTTTACAAATTTTAGTTAGTTTTAATTTATAGTTCGTGTCAAATTACCGCGAGTGTTGCTAGACTTGGCACACCCAATCACCCAAACTCATAGTACTCCACCCACACCCAAATATTGCCAAAAATATTATTTAATTTGGAAACTTTTGTCTCCAGCAAGCTTTCTCTTCTCCTTCTTCTACACAATTCTTCATCATCATCACCACCACCTTCATGAAGATACTAGCACCGCCCTTGTCACATCACTTGTGCTTGGAGCCCAAGCAATCTCAGCTATATAAACAGCTGATCAGCCACCCCCACCCACCAGCAGCCACTCGCAACAACCACCACCTCCCTCATCACCATTGCCACCATCTTCACCAACACCATCGAGAAAAAAAAAAAAAAAAAAAAACACCCCTGCCACCACCAGCAGCCTACTCTCCCTCTCTCCAACTCTCTGTTGCTCTCTGCCCGCAACAAACCTCGCCAGCAGCAGCAGCGTGGTAGTGGCAGCAGCCTACCACCACCACCGTCGCCATAACCACCGGCGACAAGACCAAGTGAAGGAAACCCAGCAGCTTGTTTCACTCTCTCACTCCCTCTTTCTCTCCCTCCCTCTCTGCTCTAAGACTTCTCCAGAGCAGAATAGAAGCTGTGGCAGCAGCTACCGCAGCCACCGCTGCCACCGTCGGACCACCACCGAGAGAACCCACTTCTCTCTCTCTCATCCCCGCCTTCTTCCACCTCTCTGCTTCGCGCCAGAAGCTTCCCTGTTCAGCAACCAAGGCCAGTAGGAAGCAGCAGCAGCAGCAGAAACCACTGCAACATCCGGCCACCGTCGCAGCCATTGTTGCCGGCCAACCTCCGGCCAAAATTCGACGAGTTCTCCGTAGGTGCACCCAGGCGACTTCTTTGCTTCCAGTAGGCTCTTAGGGCCTCGACTAACTCACTAGGAGCTTCAAACCCAGCTGTAGAAGCCATTAAAGCCGGCGACGAAGGTCCAACTCCGGCGACCCCGACGCCAAGCTTCGACCCGACCAATTTCTTAGCGATTTCTGGCCATTCTTGGCCTAGGTACGTCCTACACCTTCTGATTAGTTGTTTGGTGTTGTTAGAATTGAAAATCGATAGCTTGATTCGTAGTTAGATTGAAGAAATTGAAGTTGTTGTAAAAGGGGGTAAAAGTGTAGTTTTTGAAAACTGTTAAAACTTGATTTAGGGGTCTGTTTGTAATTTCAGAAACTATAGGGGCTGTTAGTACACTAAATCAAACTTGTTTTGGTGGCTAGTTGAGGAATTTGTAGACTTTTATTACGAATGGGGGTTTTTGTGTATTTAACTTAAACTTGTCACTTTTCGCTAAAAATAAAAATAATAATTTCAGAATATAAATAATTTCTAAAAATACTATTTTTCAACCTCGTTTTAGAAAAGTAATTTTGGTATTAAAATAGCATGCGGTTTGTTCGTTAAAAATTAAATAAGAAATATTTTGAGTTAAACTTTAAATAAATATTGTCAAATAAATATTGTTAATAACTTGGATATTTAATACTTGCAAACTTGATATTTTGCTAGATTTAAATATTATTTTGTTATGATTAGCATTTAGGGAAAATTTATCTCTAAATTAAATAGTTTTGAATATTGTATAAATAATTATAGAAATACTAATATGTCTTTTTCATTAAAGATAAATTAGTTTTATTTTCACTACTTTGTCAAGTACTCTATGAAATAATTTCTCTAGTTAGTTAGGCACTTTTAGCTAATAATAATAATAATAATAATAGCAATAACAATAGTTGTGGTTTTATAATTTATAATAGAAGATTTTAACAAAATAAAATGTTAGGAAAAGATTAGCTAAAGGGGTTGGGTAGAATCAAAAGAGAATATTTTTAGGATGAGTAGTATTTTGTTAGATTAATTGTTAACGTAAAAGTTACGACTTGTAGGCGACGTCTTTGTAGACTCGAGCCATTGCTAGGACGTGCTTTGCTACGGAAGTAAGGTGAGTATACATGCCAAGCCTTGCGTGCCAAGCTTCCTTCGTGTCAAACGTGGATTTTTATGTTATGTCTCAAAATTTGTATTGTTTATTTGATACTTGTCGGTTTTGTTTATTTATTTCTTGAAAATCTCACACGATAATTATTAATCCGTAATAACGTAAAGTGAAAAGAGTTGTGCGGGGAACGTCATTTGGATTATTATTGATTTGGTTTGGTCGTCCACTCGACCCCTTATTATTTAGCCCGGTTGCCATTGCCCCGGGTTCGCTCCATGTACTCACCTCTCTGGCCGCAAGAAGTCTTAGGGGGGTGCCGGCACTTAAGGTCTTGGTAGCTTGTGATGGGATATATTGATGATGCGATTGGATTTTCCCCGTTCAACTCAAGATTTAATATGTTTATTTCTGGATTGGCGATTTATTGATGAGAAATTGGATGTTCATTATTAAATGAGGATATCAGAGTTGGATTATTGAAATTGAATTTGGATTTTCATATAAGGATGTTGGATATGAGTTAAATGCTGACTTCTGGAAATCTCTGGAATTGGTTGGAACATGAGAATATCTTATTACTCAATTAATCTTTACTTCCGCTTTACAAATGTTATTATTTACTATTTTTACTTATATTATCATCTCCTCTGTGTTTGACATGCTTGGGTGTTACTCACTCAGTATTTGTTGCTGATTTTCAAACTGCGGTTCCTGTTTTCCTTCCCACCGCAGGTTTAGAGGCAGGTGACTTGGTGTAGCGGGGTACGAGACTCACCTAGATGGATGTCATCACGTTTTGATCTAGTTTGTTAGCTATGCCTAGTGTAGTGCTTTTGAGACGCATGTTTTGAGACTTGTGTAATGCTTAAGACTTTTGTAATGTTTAATATAATAAATAATTCAGGATGTTATGCTTTTGATTTCCACCGTCACTTTTAGCAGCGCCCTCCTGGGCTTTCCGGTCCGGAACGGGAAGCTTGGGAAACCGCGGGTTGTTGCAATCCAGTTCATTTTTCATGGCCAGCTGCCATTCTAAATGCTGTACAACCTCCTTATAGGTAGATTGTTTTTAATGTAAGCATCCAGTAACACTAGAAACAACAACCAGAAAAGCTTTATGTTCTGGGGTAAGCTTATCGAAGCTCATATAAGCTGCCAAATCATGGCTAGTACTTGCAGCATTAGCAAACTTCTTGGCAGGAAGCTCGTAGTCCTGCAAATAGGTAGGAAACTTTCTAGGCCTAGTGGAGTGCAATGTGGTGCATGAATATCATGTAAAGGAGCAAGAACATCAAGAACTGCAACACTGGGTGAAGTATTATTTGAAGAATCAGGAAGTGAGAATGAGTCAGCAGAAGGAATAAGAATGTCAATATCAGGTGGAGACATAGAAACATGTACAGAAGAGCACTCTGGGCTAGTGGAAGTGTGAAAGGGAAAAACACTTCCATAAAACACAACATTTCTGCTAACTGTAATCTTGTGAGTGTCCAAATCATAGACTTTATAGCTCTTAATCCCAAATGGATAACCAAGAAAGACACATTTAGTGGCTCTAGGAGTGAACTTTGTTCTTCCTTGTAAAAGAGTGGAAGAATAACACAAACAACCGACAACTTTCAAGTTATCTTAAATGGAAACCTTATGATAAAGTAATTCATAAGGAGACTTGTTTTGTAAGACAGCTGAGGGGGTTCTATTTATCAAATAGGCTGCAGTGAGAACACATTCACCCCAAAGAGACAAGGGAATGTTGGATTGAAACTTTAAAGACCTTGCAACATTAAGCAAATGTTGATGTTTCCTTTCCAAAATAGAAATTTGTTGAGGAGTTTGAACACAAGAGAGTTGATGAATAATACCATTTTGAGCAAAAAAGGTATGTAAATCATATTCAGTAGCATTATCACTCCTAAGAGTTTTGATAGCAAAACCAAACTGAGTTTTGATCAGGTTATAAAAAGCAAGAACCAAATCAGCCTTTTCTGACTTAGATCTCATAAAATATACCCATGTATATCTGCTAAAATCATCAACAATTGTGAGGAAATATCTAAATCCTCCATGTGACATTACTTTGTATGGTCCCCAGGTATCACAGTGACTAAGATGAAATAAGTGAGGAGAAGTACTAGAAGAAACAGGAAAGGAGAGTTTCTTCTGTTTAGCAAAATGACAAGCATCACAAGGAGAAAGAGTTGTCTTAGAGAAAGAAGGAAACAAAAGAGAATGTTTCTGATCAGACAAGTGTCCTAGTCTATGATGCCAACCTTTAGGACTAATGACAGTAGCAGACACAAAATGAGATAAAATGTGTGATTGCAATAAGTAAAGTCCTTCCTTGTTTACACCCTTAGCAAGTATGGTTTGGCCAGTAGTGCTTTGAATGAGACAATCATCACCAGAACAAATGAAAGAGCATCTAATATTGTATATTAATTTGGAAATATAAACCATATTAAAATGGAAAGTTGGCACACAAAGAACATCTTGTAGTATTAATTGTGAGATGAGTGTAACATTGCCAATGTGAGTGACAGGAACTGAAATTCCAGTAGGCAGATGAACAAAAGTATCAGTGACAGGAACATATGTATCAAAGAGATGCAATGAGGAGCACATATGATCAGTAGCCCCACTGTCTAAAATCCAAGCACTGGAATGTGCATCATTACGAGAGAATGAAGATGCAAATGCAAAAGTTTCAGCTACTCCACTAGATTTACTAGATTTATAAGCCATAGTGATACCTGAAAAAGAAGTGTGAAATGGTGAATATGGCCTTGAAGAAGATGATGGTGAAGATGCATCTACATTAAAAAGGTTATGTGCAGAAGCAGGCATGCCTCGAGAAAAACTTCTCATCTTATCTCCCAAAAGTCTGATTAACTGAGCACATTCTTGTTGAGAGAGATAGACCTTATCTGGTGATCCATTCCCAGACTTAGATAAATCCCCATATGCAGATCCAGGAACCAATACATTATTCACCCTTGGAGTCATTAATGAATTGGTCCCAGAAGAACTGTAACCTTGCTGCCCTGGACTCTTCTTAAACTTGAAACCTGGAAGATATCTATGTAGCTTATAGCATTTCTCTTTGGTGTGACCAGGCCAGCCACAATAAGTACAATGAGGTGGAACAATCTTGTATTCATATCACCCTCCTTTAAATATAAAATTCTGGCTTTTTGTCTCCAGAAAACTTCTTCTTTTAAATTAGTTCTTCTGATTTCTTCCTCAATTTGCCCACATTTCTGAAAATTTTCAGTGGAATGTGGGAGACTTTGAATCTGCAGCAGCTGGCCAGTAAGTTGATTGATCCTCCTCCCGTTGTTGCCACACTTTTCTCTGCTCCAGCCTTGCATTGCTCTTCTACAAATTCTCAATTTACTCCCTAGCTTAAAGCAAGGAGAACCTGACACCTCAGTACTCCATGCCTTATTCACCATAGTTGAAAAACCTTCCATATCTAACCAGTTTTGCAGAACTTGAATTGGGATGGGTATTTTTTCCTTTCAGGTTTTGTGTCTATAATAAGGGGAGAGTGATCTAATCCCATTATAGGATTCCTTTTGATATGAGCATCACTATTGTTCCTTCCCCAATCTGTAGAATAAAAACATCTATCAAGCAATTCCTTTATATTATCATCCCCTCTCTTGTTAGTCCAGGAGTAAGACAACCCCTGTGATCTCAATTCCAACAAGTTGCAGTCTGAAATAACTCTTGCAAACTGTGCAATTCTCTGATAACTAACTTCTTTACCACCACTTTTGTCCTCTTCATGGAGATAATCGTTACAATCCCCCAAGAGAACCCATGGCTCATTTATATTTCTTGACAACGGCACCATGTCTCTCCAAAATTGTCTTCTCTTTGTAGCTGTAGCCGGTGCATAGATTAGCAACCATGTCTCCCACTGATTTGTACCCACTTCAATACGAGCCAAAATAGCATTTTCAGACCACCTCTGAATTTCAACACTCAAATCTTCAACCCACCACATAGCCAAACCTCCAGCATTATTCTTATCTGGATCTACATTAATTATTTGCTAGTCTCAGAGACCTTCTCACACATAAGTGTTGTACCAATTTCGAATTTGATTGATAAAAAAAAGTTAAGATGATTGATGATTTAAGAGCATCTTTTAAGAGAAGGCTCAAAACTGTCTTTGGCATATGTTTTGGCCAGTTTTTTCCAAAAATCAGATCCAACAACTGATGCAAATACTGGCTGAAATTGGAACATGACTTAAAACAGGACTAAAACTGGAGAAAACGGAAGAATATTGTAGAGACGATAAGTGGTAAAATCAATACTGCATGTAGCTGAGTGTCAGCGAAGCGAAACTGCGAGGTGATTTCATGTCAAAAGTTCTTATAAATATTACCTTAATTGCATATTCAATTATAATGTTGTTTGCTCACTTCAGCAATTTAATTAATTCAATATTTAATATAGAAAGTAACATAACTGATTACTAATGAAAACTGTATAAAGTATTAAAATGATACTAATGGCATATATTTACTTTTTTAGCTACTCCAGAATTTTTTTTGACCATATTCTCCAGAAATAAATTGGCCTATATTTACATCAGCTGTTGGAGCAATAATTTCTTTTCTTTGAGAAGAAAGAATTTAAAAATGTGCCGATATCAAAGTTAAGACTTCTACAAAATCAGTTCAAAAACAATTTTGTTGCTGGAGATGTTGTAATGGTTTAATAAAGCCTATGAGAAGTGAAAGAAAGTTTAGTTATATTGGTACTTCCAAAGATTGTAAAACAACACACATAATAATGGCCATGTTTGGCAAAGCTAGATTTTAGGATAGATTAATGAAAATTTGAAAAATAATCAGACCCGTTTGGAGGAGCGAGATATATTTTAGGATTTTTTGGACTACCCGGATCCGGGTACTTTAAAATCCGGATCCGGTTGTTTTAAAAATATTTTCCGTTGCCCAACCACATAACCGGATCCGGGTAGAGACTAACCGGATCCGGATAGGACCCATCCGAACACAAATTAACCAACTAGGAAGTGACACGTAAGCGAACCACCCATCAGGATCCGGGTAGGACCCATCAGGATCCGGGTAGGACCCATCAAGATCCGGGTAGGAACCATCAGGATCCGGGTCATGCCAAACAGGATCCGGGTCGTGCCAAACAGGATCCCGTTCTTCTTCTACAAAAATCCGATTTTTTTATTAGATTTTTGATAATCTATCTATCCATTAATCTAGCTTACCCAAACGAGGTCAATGTGAGTTCACATGATTTTTTTTAATGCTTTACACCAATATCAATAGAAGGTTTAGGTTCACATGGATTTTTTTGACCAGTGACCTTCAAAACTTGGAACACATCACATGGACAATCTGTATACTTAAGAGTAAATCCAACGGCTATGATGAGGTTTTAGGGGCCTATGAGATTGGTCAAATGTCATTTCCATCAACTTTTATGTAGGGGGCAACCTCTCACAGGTACAAATTCTCCCCTAAATTATGGCAACTAGGACTTGGGGCTGTAATGTGCAAAACCATCCAAATTTGGAAGAATCAAGATCTTGCTATTTTGAAGACACTGTCATGACCTCCTAAGGTTTGTCACAAAGACACTCACACCACTTTTAGATTGGGAAATGACACTTTCACTAATTTAGTGTGCTAAAGTTAGGATACTTAAATGATTTATATCATTTATTGTGTCATTCCATGTTTTAAGAGGATATATTTATTCCAAAAACTACTAACGGTGACAGACTGAGGTGCCTCTCAAGTAGGTTAGGCGAATGCATTACTAACAATTTTATGGAGAGCAATAATGTATTGAGTTCCACCTTATTATACAAACGACTATAATTTTTACAGAACGTGCATCATCGTTTCTGTATTTAGCAAATAGAAAGTAAGGAAGCAAAATTTATGTGCTCTCGCATCTTCTTTTTTTGAGAATTTCTTTTGTTTTTGTTTGAGAAACCTCTCTTTTGTGATTTTTTATATTTACAAAACTCTACGTAACTATGAAATTCATATATATGAGAAAGAAGTAGAGATAAATTAAATGTCTTGGTAATTGTAGAAACCCAAGAAACACCGAAGAAAAGTCGGTCTAATAATAATAATATTAATAATAATAATAATAATAATAATTATTATTATTATTTTGTCACTTTTTTCTTTATAGCCTTTATGGCTCATAGGTGATTGGTCCCTTGTGTTAATAATAAGAGCGGTCATATATTGCCAAATTGTTACATAATTTATGATTAATAACAATAGTGACAGGTATAGTTATCATTTATGGAGTATCCTATTCGTATATGTCCATGTATCATACTGCACACCATAACATCAAGTAAAATTTGCTGGTTCAACCAAAAAAGAGTATTAAAAAAGGATCCATAAAAAATAAACAAAAATATTGTCTCAAAAAACAAGAGTAGATAAATGATTCATGTGTTTGACTTCTGATGTCACCTCAATTAGGTTATTTGAGTAGAAAATTTGCATTCAAACTCGTCAACATTTTAATAATATTGTAAAATGATCTTAATTAACTCTACAAAATTATAAAGAGTTTGTAATACTCCTATCATTTCGCAACTCAAATCATACAGTGAAAGAGATCTCAAAAGTTTAACATGATAAATTTTGGACATAGGGAGTATATTTTAAACTTTTCCTTCCATTAGTTTTGCGTAATCCAGTTCCCACTGACATGAATAGCCATAGACATCACATATTCTACTGACTAATTCCAAAGTTATACACTTGAATACCGACAAAAAAAGTTTCATCTCAAATTTAGCTGCGTATAATTAGCTTGTTAACTAGGAGTGGCTATAGTTATTGTTATTTTATAATTCGAGTAAATTAATCATTCTCTTTAGTTATATTTCTCATTACATATAACCAGTAATAAGGCTTTTGTCTAGGTATTAAAATTTTGGGGTACCATATGCAGCTCGTGCTCATGCTGTATTTCAAGAAATTTAATTTCATATAATCAACTCAATGATGTTGTCATAACTGATTCCAATATTAGCTACCATATGTAGCTCATGCTCAATGGTAGTTTAAGTATTTACAGTAAGAGCTTGTTTGTTACCAGTTTGAAAATAGAAAAAACTGTAAAAAAAATCATTGAAATTGTGTTTTTTCATATGACTTCCTTTTTTCAGAAGCAGTAAACTAAACAAAAACTGAAAGAATCTAACCAATAATGGGAACTGTGCTTAGGTAAAAATGGAAGAGGGAATATAGGCAAAAAACAGTGTACAATAATTGTAAAAGTTACCACAGAGGAGTACTCTGAAACTGTAACAAAGGAATAGAAAGAAAACAGCCAATAAAAATGAAGAAGAAATGGGAAACAAAGCAAACCTCCTCCTGGCCCATTTCATGTCAGCTCACTTTGGCCAATACATGATGTGATCATTTCCATCTCTCTCCTCTCTCTTACTTCTATTAACTAGAGAAGAAAAACCTAACAACCCTCCATTGAAACTTTCATCTTCCATGTCTTATGATAGGGGAAAAGAGTTAGCCGAGGGATCTTCCCTCGGCGACTCACCGGCTACACCTAGCCGGTACGAGTCCCAGAAAAGAAGGGACTGGAACACCTTCTGCCAGTACCTGAAGAATCATAGACCGCCGGTTGGTCTCCCTCAATGCGACAGCAACCATGTTCTTGAGTTCCTCAGGTACCTAGACCAGTTTGGGAAGACTAAGGTTCACCTACAAGGTTGTATGTTCTACGGGCAACCCGAGCCGCCGGCTCCTTGCACGTGCCCGCTCAGGCAGGCTTGGGGAAGCCTTGACGCCCTCATCGGCCGCCTGAGGGCGGCCTATGAGGAGAACGGAGGCTCCCCCGAGTCTAACCCTTTTGCATCGGGTTCGATTCGCGTCTATTTACGCGAAGTCAAGGAGTGTCAGTCAAAGGCAAGAGGTATCCCCTACAAGAAGAAGAAGAAGGCTAGTCAAAGTGGACAGGAAGACGAATCGAGCTCGATGCTGAGGTTTTCCTAAATTTTTCGTGTGTTTTGAAGAAGGTAACATTGCTCTCTATAACTTGTCCTTAATTCAGTAGGAGCTATAGTTGGTATTATATTTTGGTCTGTCTTAAAATGAAATAACGTTGAAAAGTAAGTGACTTTGAAACATAAGATTTTTGAGTTTCAGACTAATCCTCTCATAAAAACCACTGAGTTTGCAAAATATGAGCAGTTTCTATCTTATTCTATGATTGATATTGAAATTTCATCGTGAAGAAGTTGCATATAGGGTAGACCCAAACCCTAGAAATTCAATAAATCAAAAGTTGCTTGATCACCCTGAGGATTTTTGATTAACCAATCAATCAATCAATCTCTCTCTCTCTCTCTCTCTCTCTATCCTTGATTTAGTATGACCAATGTTTCATTAATCTAAGGCATTTATGGATTGTGAAGATCTTTATTCTCCAATATGAATCGTCATATGAGGCACCCAATTCACCTGTTCTTTTAAATTAATGGAACAAGCCAATAATTAGATGATTAAGATTCTATTAATTATGCATTTTTGGGGTCCATGAAATCCCTTTCTCAAATATCAAATCCTTGAATGCAGATCATAAAAATCTAGCAAACGTACGAGAAAAAACAATATCTGCAATTAAATATTATGAAACTTTGGTTTCTTTTGTTCATAATGCTCGACTACTATTTTAGCTTCTTTCATTGCTATTTATTTTTTATTTTTTATCTACTTTTATTGCAGTAAGGTGTTGGACAAAGTTGGTGCAAAAATGTTTCCACTCTTTGATCGATGTAGGTGTTTGTGTCTTTTGTGCTTTTCCTATAGAGATCATATAGATTTGATTTTACTCATTGCCTTTATAGAAATTTGTGTTTTTTTTTCCATGTTCATGAATGCACTTTTCCTTGATTGATAATTTCCAAATTAATCACTTATATATGCATATTAATCTAGATTTCAACCAATTTGACATATATCTTAGTTAGGGAAGATAATTATCTTTGTTAATTCATCCTTCTAGGACTAGTAGAAAAACCCTAACACAAAATCGTACGTCATTTCATCGAAGAATCAATTACAATACATGAGAGCTAAATGTTCAATCTCGGGTCAACTTAATGACTTATAGATCACGAGAGGACAAACGATGTATCATATAAAATGTTTTTGACGCCGAATCTTAGCTCACTGAGAAAAGAAAATACGAGTTTAAACAACATAAAAGCGGCCTTACAAGGAACACGGCTACTCCGTGAGTAGTTCATATAATATACAGAAAAGCTTAACATTTCAGATGAAATGGTGACTAGTATGTGAGTCTGAGTGACACAGACGTGAGTTTCAAACATTCTATACCCATATATAAGTGTATCTTCATCAATAAGCACCTATGTCAGGAAATAAAAATACGTATCATTGAGCCGTGTGACATATGTTAGAATGCATTTCCCGGTTTCAAAATGACTGTCATTCTGTTTTCCCTAACACTTTGAAGAGTTTTTTCTTTGAATCACATCATATAGCCGGGTTTAAACCCGGAGCCTCATGCACGGGCTTTAAATACCCTACCTAGCTCCGAGTTAGCACCCATTTGCAACACTTTGAAGAGTTGATTTGAATAACAAAATCATACAAGGACTTGTTATTTTTTGTCATAAAGTTACATAATTGTGTTCTCTTAAAGATAAAATTAAAAAGACTAAGAAGTTCTTGTATCATTGTGTTAGTCAAATCACCGGGCAAAAATACTTGAAAAATACTGCACGACGCTCATTTGAGAGAGATGAGATACAAGTAAGCAATCGTTCTTCTCCTAGTTGGTTTTGTTTCCGCTCCAGGTTTATCTCAATATCGAGCAATGCCATGTAAATCAAAGGCCACGTACATACTTCATCTCAAAACCTTTTATCATGTCATTGTTAATAAGTGAGCAATGTCATGTAAATCAAAGGCCACTCTATTAGATAACGTTTAACTAATTTGTTCCGTTTGCGTAATTATGCTTCCAGTCTTTAAACTATCCATAATCTCATAGTTCAATAAGTTTTTTCTAAATTAATGTTAAGTTTTCTCATGAAGGATACTGCTGTTGGAAGAAGGCGAACGCAAAGGTGGGAGAACGGAAGTTGCAGTTGGTGATTTGGTTAATTACAATATTAGGGTTTTTTTTGTACAATTGTTGTTGCCCAAGTTCTATAATATGTTGTAATTTGTGTTAATAAAACCATGCATGCAGGCTTTTGTGCTTAAACCTGTGTCTTTTCTGTTTACGTCTGTAATTAAGCACAAGAATAATATAGCTAGCTAGGGTTTCATACCTTGGTTCTTCTTCTTCTTGTACAATGTTGTATTGCTTCTTAAGCGGATCGGTCCTATATATTTGAATGTTTACATATTGATACGTTTTATCTACATTTTTTAGTCCTCCTCCCCCTCCTAAAAATCTTAGCATCCAAGAATTAGAGCTAACAAAATGTTGGACAGTAAAACTATGAGATCACACATGGTGTTAAACTTGTATTCGGTTGTCAGTTCAAGTGCCAGAATTAAACTAAAATTTTCAAGCATGAGACTTGAAGGATGAATAACTTCACTACTGTTAGTAGTGCGTGTCTTCCGTTGACGATAAAAGAAAACAAATAACATATTTTGACAGTAAACAGACGTCGAATTATATACTACGAGTAGAGAGAGAGAGAGAGTTTACATTCTCTTAAATGTAGGGCATGTGCCCTAGTTGAAAAGTCCCACATCAGACATTCATCTTGTAATTACATATCCGCCCCTATAGTACTATGTTCTATCTGGTTTCATATTTTCAACTTGTACTTATAAGTGTTGATTGCGATACGTGTACGTAAAATGTATGACTGACTGTCAGCAACTATAGTTCCTACAAAATTGCGATTGCTGAAGTAAACTTGTTCCTGGAATAATAACGATCATTTAACCTATTAAACTAGTTACTGAGTTAACTATAAGTTTTTGGTTTACTGAGGATTATGTAACTTCAACTCATTCGTGTAACTTTTGTTAACTACTTACTACATTTAACTACCTAGTTTATGTGAATTGGAAGTGTTTGCTAGCTATTGTACAGTCGTTCAATTTCATACTATTTTGTTAACACTTTTGCTCTTGCACCTCAATTTTAAGCATATATCTCATATTTCTTGTTGGTAAGTGAATATTGTTACCAACAACAAATGTAATTGTACGTACCTATCACAGGGATTTTGAATTGATTATATGTTTGACATAAATTGAGGGACTAGTGTGATCGCATAATACGGTTACTGAAATTAGATGCACATACCCCTGAATAAAATTGACATGTATCGGCCCTCAAGTATGAAAGGGAAATTCTCCTAAGCAAATGAAGAGGAAAGTTAGGTTTCTCACTTGGTCCGTAACCAATATGAAAAGCTAAGGCATGAGCGGGTAACGACTATTTGTCTGGCTTAAGACAACAAGCATATTAAAATTCTGGCATAAATGTGTATGTTATTTTTTTATGATAAACATTTCTGGTCAATGTACACCTATATTTGGTTTGTAGTCTTCACACGCTCCGGTCTTATCAGAACTATGTTGTGAATATTGATAATAGCTACCACTCTATAATTTCGCAACACTTGGCGTACTAGCACGCCAAAAATGAATCTCATCAGAAATATAAGATTGTTCATTATTGTGATGACTGATTGACTCATTACAATAATTTACAATCTCATTATCTCGAAATCTAATATTTCGAGCAGAGCCAATGTACCCTACTCATAAGAAGATTATATATTATATATCGTAAGAATTGGTCGACTCATTACAATAATTTACAGTTCATAATCTCAAAATCTTACAATCCAAGTTGAGCCAATGGGCCTATTTGGATGAGAGGAAATCGAGAGGTAAAGGTCGGTCAATAATTCGAATTTTTTTGGTCAAACCTATCCAAACCAAAACAAATCCGGATTTCCTCCCATCCGGAACTCAGGATCTAAAATCTGGAGTTCCAGATTATGCAGACGAGATTCCAGATATTTGGGCTGAAATTCGGATTTGGGAAATTCCTTTTTTTTGGAAATTTAGTTTTTTTTTTGTGATTTTGAGATTTTTTGTAGGAAATTATGGATTGTACAAAACATATGAATTTAATTTTTTTTTTTTTACCAATATTCTACAATAATCTGCCGCATAAAAGAAACTAAAGATTAAATGATATTTTAAACTCAATTTCCATATACCCTACCCATGAGGGTTGGGGTCTCAAATGTCACTAAGTTTGTGAAAGAAGTGTAATGGGCTTTATAACTTGACCCAAGTTTACTTTCTCTACTAGGTCGGATGTCTCAAACCCAAATGCTAAGGACAAGTTGCATCAAACTAAGCCCACTTGTTTTTCGAAAGAAAGCCCAAAACATGCTATGGGTAAAAGAAAGCCCAAAACAATTGTTATGGGTAAATAACAAATATCGAGCACATAACCAACCTTTTGAAAAGTTTGAACTAAAAATAAGAATTGGACCAAAATCTTCTAAAAATAGAGAATTGGACAAACAAATGCGAAATAGTTGAAAACTTGTGCTCATAAAAAATTAAAATAAAACAGGACTTTCAGGATGAGCTTAAAGAAGTGAGCTTAAAATTTTATTTAATGGGAGTGTTTGGATGTGGTAGATTATCGTAGAATAATGCTATTTTTTTTGTTATATTCGCATTATACAATCCGGATTTTCCCTTAAAATTTTAAAATAATCCGGAAATCCCCGAAAAAGAATCCAAAATTCCCAAAAATACCTGGAATTCCTCCTGATTTTTTCGCCGGATTCATGATCTTTTTGGGAGGGGGAGGGGGGGGGGGTGTTGGGGAGGTTTGAAATTGACTGAAAATCTCGAACTTTGTACCTTCCTCTACCTCTCGACTTAGTCTCATCCAAACATGCCCAAATATAGTTTTTATCTTTTTTGGAACTCAAATTATAGATGTAATGCAAACTCTAAACTTGCACAAACACAACTAAGATTTTTCTGCGTGTTTATAGATTGTCACGGCATATTGAGATCTGCATAATTATCAATATTTCAAAAAGTTGTCTCCACCAAAAATATGTTTGGGGATATATCCATAACAATATCCTGTGTTTGTCAAAAATAAGAGTTCCTTTTTGTCCCTTCAAAAACCATATCATCAAGTTGTAGACTTTTCTTGCTATCTCTCTGGGTTCATAAAATGTTGTAGTAGCATTTGAAAAGGGCCAACAATGTCTCAATAGTCAAGCAGACAGCTTTTGCAAAAACAGAACTTTTTTATTTTCTCCAAAAAAAAGGCAAATGCTGAGAAGTTATTAACTGACACTAATACAGCCATCATATGATGCTTCAATACTATGGTATTCATTATGCATTAGCAATATAAGTAATCATTTATCCGTGTATGGAGCAGATGCACCTTTTCTCTCGAACTTACAATGCGAGGGTACATATAACAACCCGGATCCTACGGTTCCTGCTAGTACAACTTAACGATAATCCAATTGATACCTTGTTGAAATAAAAGGAGGAAACCTCCAACAAAGTTTTAAAGAAAACAGCGATGACAAAGTTTAAATTCTCAAAATACAAATAAAGCTAACAATTTGACTAGGTGATTCCTAGCTTGTTATTTGCCTTCAGCTACGTGTGCGCGTTTTCCCCAGCTAGCTTGACCTGCGGGTTTTGAAATAGCGATAGCCGACCGCAGAAAAATTTTGATTAGTAAAAACTAAGTAAGATATACCACAATATGTAAAACAGAGTTTTGGCTAAAAACGATAACACACGATTTGCTAAAATCTCATTTACAGTATGATGATGAAATTTGATAAACTCAGTGGTAGTAACCCGAAGATAGAGAGATGTCGCTCGTATATAAACATTAACCAAGATCCAAAGTTTAAGGTTCGGTTTGGTTGAGGCATAACACGAGCCCCAACGAGTACGATGTGGACAGAGAGGTCACGATGGAATAAATAATAATAATGGGGTATTTCCCCGGACGTTAGTAGATAGCCCTTCGCTATCCCGCCCTAACCATTCTAATGAGACCTTAAGTGCCGGCACCCCTATACAGTCGTGACCTAAACATGCATAGGTAGTACTCATAGATTCCACGATAAATAAGAGGGTAAGATCCCTAGGGAAATCACACATAGGTGTTCCCGGCCATTGGCCTTCACGCGCATCCTCTGCACATCGTTCCCAATTCTATTATCGTACAATTATCGTTTCACAAGGCTTTCGAGTTTCCACAAGTAACCACAAATTTTCAAAGTTGCATTTTGCAAAAAAAAAGGATTCAAGACTTGTCGAATTTTCTAGTATCACAGTTCTAGTAGTTCATGAGAAATTTTGAAAGATAACACACGCCAAGAGACATTTTGATAATTTAAAGGTATTGTGCATATAACTTACATGAAAATTGAGAGAGCTTCGCACACAAGCAAGCACGGGATTTCTGGACTCGACTCATATGGTTATGATATATCCTGAGATTTAACGTAATATTGTGAATTGCTATCATCAGTGAGTTCCCGAGATGGACCACATCTTCGGGTTGGAACACGAAATTTGAGATCGTTGAGTTGGACACACCGAATCAGTTGTGAACGCTTTTCCCGCGAGTATTTGATATTAATTATCAGCGAATTGGTTATTCCTGTTACATGTCTCATCATCTGTTTATATGCTATGGGTGTTAGCTTACTCAGCCGTTTGCTGACTATTTTCTGTAAAAACTGCGTCGGCTTTTGCTATTTTAAAACCGCAGGTTGGCTATCGAGGTGGGGGAACGTTCACGACACTTTGGACAAGAAAGCTTGCTAGTTGGAAGATCACATAGTATATTATCTCACCTAAAAGTGTATTCATTGATTTCCAAAAGATTATCACTGTTTGTATTTATGGAAACTGTAAAAGTTGTAATTTGAAGTTTTGAAATGTTATCGATGGTTGTACTAGCTGTGAACCGACGATCCTTATCCGTTCCCAATGAGGCTCATCACCTCGGGCGGAGACATCTCTTTCCAAATGTACGGTTAGGCCGACCGTATAATTTGGGGGGTGTTGCACTAGTAGTAGGGATCCTCAGCGAACTCGCCTCCTATGAACTCAGAATCTACAACAGCAGTTATCCCTAATCAATATTTGCTAGCACATCCTACACATAAAAGTCCTATATGAAATGCAAGTGCAACCCCCATATAATCCCCCAAACAAAATTATATTTCACTAGCCATAAAATAGCTAGTTAGAAAAGTTCCAATTAATAAGAAATTGGCGGTTTACAAATATAGAACAAAGATTAAAATAGAGGAAGCTTTATTTGGTATTCTAAAGTTTGGTTTATTTGTATCGACGAAAGGCACCTATTTATGCTTAACGATTAAATTAAAATGTATGCTTTTAGTAAAACTAAAGACTAGAAATTATTATTTTTATTACGTAAAATATTATCAAACAATAAAAACCTTTCTTTTAGTATGGATAAAACAGTCTTATCGTGTGTTTAGGAAAGTATGAACAAGTGTTATATTCGCTTATTTTATAAAATACCATTTTAACGACTATAAAATTTAATTGTAATTTTCCAGAATATAATTTATTAAATTTCTTAAAAAAAATACATGATGGTTTGTAACAATTATATGTAACATATCAAAACAGAATGTTAAAGACTTCCCGATTCATACCATACACATACAACCCATATAGTTTTATAAAAGACAAACAGATCTCCACAAGTTTCAAATCATGCTGAAAGTAACCCCAACTTCCCAACATCTTCTAATTCAACTTCTTTCCCAATTGAAAGTCACTGTAACAACAATGTTCAACCTACAAAACCCACTGCACCATTTCTACAACCAAAAACCCAAGTAATTGACTTTCAATTACTACCAGTGGCTAGGAAACAAGGCACTTAACAACAAAACAACAAAGCAAAGAGAAGAATTGGAAATCAAAAACAGAGGGTTCGGGTGTTTACCAAATCGGAGGATGAAACGGGAGGAGCCGATGGCACAGAGGGAGCGGCGGCGCAGAGGCGGACGGCGACGGCGGTGGGCCGACGCAGAGAGCGGGCGGCGGTGTGGGGTCTTCTCCGCCGGACCTGGGTTCGGCTTTTGCCGGCTTGGGTTCGGCCGGACTTGGCTCGGCGCCGCACACAGGGAGGGAGCGAGAGCGTGAGAGAGAGAGAGTGAGAGAGAGAGCAACAGAGGGAGAGACGAGAGAAGGTGCGAGAGAGAGAGATGCAGAGGGGGTGTATTTGGGTGAAAACCCAATCGGGAAAATCAATCCCGACGATGGCATTTTTGGGTTCAAATCGGAAGGTCAAAATGGCGAATTGAATGGGAAGATGAGATCTCGGCTTGATTGGAACGAATTAGGACGAAAATTGGAAAGATTGGAGGTCAAATTTGGCTATTTCCGTGGTGGGTGTCGCCGGAAATGGGGAACAAAAATCCCACTGTTACAAGATTGAAGGTAGAAGATGGTGAGAGGAGCTATAAGGTGTGGCGGGCGTACCACTTGACGGGGTGGTTCACTACGTAAAAAGGCTACTCTTTTGACACGTTAAAAACGTCACACGACCCGTTACACTTCACCAACTTCTATACAAATAAGTAACTACAAAAAATGTCATCTTAAGGAAAATACTTTTTGATAAAAATGAAAGTACTAATAATAATAATAATAATAATAATAATAATAATAATAATAATAATAATAATAATAATAATAATAATAAATGGAAGAAAACTATTTAATAAAAGAAAAGAACAGTTATAATAATAATAATAATAGTACTAATAGTGATGACAATACTACTACTACTACTAATATTAATAATAATAAACAACAGTGATAAAAGTAACAGTGTAAATTGAAGGGAGATTATTTAATAAACGAAAACTTTTTTTTATAATATCAAATAGTGGCCCGGAATATTAGTTAAACTCCCAAAAATACCCCCCTAAAATACCGGGGTATTACATCACATCTCCCTTAAGACAAAGCTTCGTCCCCGAAGCTTAAAGTAAAACGAATCTTCTCATGCAAGTATAAATAAAATCGCCCAAGCATAAATCTAATCACCCAATGCAGTTATAAATCAAATCTAGTATGCAGTTCTAATGTAACTTATAACAAGACAATGCAGGTAATTAAATGCAGGGCTGTTAAATCACATCTCCCTTAAAAGGAATGACGTCCCCGTCACTCGACTCGAATTTGGTCGTAGGGGTGTCGGTAAGGGAGAGATCAAGTTTGACGCGCTCGCAAAAAGGATATGACTCGGGTCAGGAACATAAGCTTTCAGTTTGGGTCATGGAAAACGTTATGGAGTCTACCCAATACAAACGCTGAAGGATATGATGATGTCAGCACATGTGTTAACGTTACCTAATGAAGGATGAGAATTTGAAGTCCATAGCGATGCATTCAAGCATGGGCTAGGATGTGTTTTTAATGAAAAGAACAAACTGACAAGGTGATCGCTTATGCTTCTAGGCAACAACAGTCTTATGAGAAGAATTACCATGCTCATGATATGAAGTTGGCAGCCAAAGTGTTTGCACTGAAGATCACGAGACATTATATCAAAGGTACGAATTACAAAAATATACATATCGTAAGAGCTCGAAGTACATATTAACCCAAAAGAAGTTGAATATGCGACAAAGAAATTTGCTAGAGTTAGTGAAAGGCTACGACATTAATATCCAATACCACGAAAGAAAAGCAACTGTAGTAGCGGATGCACTGAGTTGGAATACGAATCATACGGTAAAATCAATGTGGGTTTTGCCAATTAAGCTTTGCGAAGAGTTTCGAAGGCTAGAGATTGAAATCTGTACGAAGGGAACCACGATTAATTTAACGATGGTACCGGAAATCTTCGTAGAGACAAAGGAATCACAGAAAGAGGACGTTTTCATATAAATGATCAAGGAGAGAATCAACAAAGTCGAAGCACTAGATTTCAAAGTGGAGGCAAATGGTAGAGTGAAATTCAAAGGAAGACGGTGTGTACGAATGAAATGTGCGGATGTAAAAGAGAAGATTACGAAGGAAACTCATAACACACCATAATCGGTACATCCAGGAAAAGGCAAGTTATACAAGGATTTGGAATAGTACTTGTGGTGGGAAGATATGAAGAAGGAAAATAGTTGATTTGTCAAAAGGAACTTTCTGTGATTGACTTGTCAAAAGGTCAGGCTCGAGCACAAGAGACCAGGCGGAATATTGCAATAATTGGAGAATGGGACTCCATCTCAATGGAATTTGTTACAGCTTTACCTGTTTCGACGAATGGGTTGAACCAGATTTGGGTGGTAGTCGGTTGACTGAACGTGACGACAAGGTTCATTCCCGTGAAAGAAACGTGGAACATCGAAAAGAGGGCGGACGTATTTAACAAGAATGTGGTAAGACTACACAGAGTACCAAGCTTGGTTATTTCTGATAGAGATTCAAACTTCATATCACATTTCTAATTAGAGCTACAAAAGAACATGGTTACCGAGCTAAGGTTGAGCAGAACATTTCACCCAGATACGAATTGAAAGACAAAAGGGACGATTTAGACGTTGGAAGACATGCTGAGAGCTGGAATTTTGGGACTTTGAAGGTTCATGGGTGGACAAGTTGCCACTTATTGAATCAGCTAGCATAGGGATGACATCCTACAAAGCATTGCATAGGAGGAATGCAGTACACCACTGAGTTGGAGCGACATCAGCGAGACAATTATTCTTGGACCACAAATGATCGAGGACTCGACAAAACAGATTTTGATGATTCAGCAAAGGATGAAGGAAGTCCATGATCGACAAGAGGTTTACAGGAATTTTCAAGAAAAGGTCATTGGAGTTCAAGAATGGCGACAAAATGTCCATGGTGGTTTCACCTACAAAAGGGTTATGTGTTTTAAACAGAAAGGAAAACTGAGTTCCAGATTTATCGGACCACACGAAGTGCTGGATTGTATAGGAGATATTTCATAAATCATCACATATGAGAGGATGGTTAAGGTTGACACGATTTGGATTTTGGGTCCACTGGTTATACCCCTATAGGATAGACGTTCACCTTTCGGGTCCATGGAATCTAACTTTTGGTTGGCACAATCTATGGTTGTTTTCGTTTTTGCTAAGCCACCCTATACTTAAGATGATATCTAGGTTATCAAGATCGAAAAGAATCAGATTAGAAGGTAGCTTGGCTCTTAAGACTTCTAGGTTGACTTCGAGGTACATGGCATTACAAGGTATGACTTCTCCACTAAGCGCAGAGATGAAGATAGGTATTGGGGTAGGAGTGGTAAGTCCGTCTTCTTAGCAAGGTAGATGATATGAAGGAAAGAGTCTATTCCAGTCCACATACATGCACCACATAAATTTTAAAACAGTAAACATTTATTGATCCACCCATCAAATAATCCACATGAAAGTTTAAATGATAGAAACAACTTAATCTCAAAAGTAACTATCAAAACAGAAAGTAAGCTAAGCGTTCACTCTCGTGATAAAAAAAAAACAATGCAATAAACTGTGACCCTAAGGGTGGGATGGGCGTGGATCTACTCCTCATCATCAGTGTCGAACATAAACTCGATTTCAGCGGCGTCAATCTCAATCTCTTCCGCTTCGTTGACTTCTTCATGCTCAATATCGTCGATCTCGTCAATCTCGTCCATGTCAGCATCCCAATCTACAAATTCTTCCTCCCTATCCTCATTTTGGTTTCCACCCTGATCTTGTTCTTCCCCTAGGTCTTCATCCAAGTCCATATTTGCTTGGTCATCTTCCATTCCCTCGTCATCTTCCATTTCCTCGCCATCTTCACCTTCTCCTTCCTGGTTCTCGGCGTCCTGCGCCTGCTGCGCTGCCTCGTGTTGCATGGCTTGAGCTGCTAATGCCTCCATGCGTCCCCGAAGCTCGAGTGGGTTAATCTCAAAGATGTCATACTCACGGTGCTTGTACCTAGACTCATTAGGTACGGCTTCCCCCCACACATTCCAAACTAGCACATCACGGTACTCGTGCCTCAGGTTTATCCAAGGGTGTACATCTGGCAATCCTCGGAGTATGAAGTGGCAAATGGTTAGCGGGTGACTATGTCTAGCATCAAGATGGCTCCATGCAATGCAAATAGCTCTCACATATGCGCAATACTGAGCTATGGTCTCATGCTCGGGTTGGTACGTCACTAGCTCCGGTCGGTGTATAGCAGCGAGGTCCATAGGGGCGGGGATAGGCTGTCTATTTGCTCCATATATCTCGGGAATTTGTTCGGGTACTTCCTCTTCTTCGGGAATCTCTTCTTCTTTTGCTTGTTCCTCTTCCTCCGTCTCCTCCTCTTCCGGATCGGAATCGGGCTCCTCGTCGGGCTCTTCCTCTTCCGGGTCGGAATCGGGTTCATCGTCAGACTCTTCTTCTTCGGGCTCCTTCACTTTATCTAGACGTTTCGCTGCTTCTTCCAAATCTTGGCGTAAGACTTTTGTGCTAAATATGTAATGGTCCTCTACCTTCCATCCGTCCTCATTGGGAACTAACTTTCCATCTTCGTCTTCATGTACCAAATCCTCATAATCCTCCTTCACCCACAACCATGGTTGGGTATTGGGGAGTCCGTTTAGAAGGCAATGACCTATCATGAGAGGGTGCTGGAAGCGGTCATCCCCAAGGTTCGAGAAGCTCCAGTCATTACACCGGGTCGTTACTCGGATATAGTACTCGGTAAGGGTCTCTTGGCCTTCCCGGTAGGTCATGAGTAAGGGTGAGTCTTCCGGCTGAAATACAGGCGGGATGTATGAAGGATGAGCAGGGGCGCGTGGTTTGGCCATCTGAAAGAAGAAAAGAGAAGTCTCAGAAATGTTCTAAACCACGTATACACTCATTACTCGACAGAAATAAACTTAAAGAAATTAAAACAAATATGTAACAGGGATAACTAACAAATTAACAAGTTGTATCAACATAGCAATTTATCTATTCTTAACGAACATGGATTCTCAAATAAGCATAAAACACATAGAAAATTTAAACAATGATTAAGCTAACCCACATCCCCGGCTTGTTTAATTTTAATTTCCGGTTTTAGTTGTCCTATGTCCATTTTAAATTTTGAAAAAGTTCCCAATTATAATTAATCTTTATTAAATGGAATTCGAAAAGTCGCACTAGCGTTGGAACCGTCGGCTCTGATACCATCTATAACAACCCGGATCCTACGGTTCCTGCTAGTACAACTTAACGATAATCCAATTGATACCTTGTTGAAATAAAAGGAGGAAACCTCCAACAAAGTTTTAAAGAAAACAGCGATGACAAAGTTTAAATTCTCAAAATACAAATAAAGCTAACAATTTGACTAGGTGATTCCTAGCTTGTTATTTGCCTTCAGCTACGTGTGCGCGTTTCCCCCAGCTAGCTTGACCTGCGGGTTTTGAAATAGCGATAGCCGACCGCAGAAAAATTTTGATTAGTAAAAACTAAGTAAGATATACCACAATATGTAAAACAGAGTTTTGGCTAAAAACGATAACACACGATTTGCTAAAATCTCATTTACAGTATGATGATGAAATTTGATAAACTCAGTGGTAGTAACCCGAAGATGGAGAGATGTTGCTCGTATATAAACAGTAACCAAGATCCAAAGTTTAAGGTTCGGTTTGGTTGAGGCATAACACGAGCCCCAACGAGTACGATGTGGACAGAGAGGTCACGATGGAATAAATAATAATAATGGGGTATTTCCCCGGACGTTAGTAGATAGCCCTTCGCTATCCCGCCCTAACCATTCTAATGAGACCTTAAGTGCCGGCACCCCTATACAGTCGTGACCTAAACATGCATAGGTAGTACTCATAGATTCCACGATAAATAAGAGGGTAAGATCCCTAGGGAAATCACACATAGGTGTTCCCGGCCATTGGCCTTCACGCGCATCCTCTGCACATCGTTCCCAATTCTATTATCGTACAATTATCGTTTCACAAGGCTTTCGAGTTTCCACAAGTAACCACAAATTTTCAAAGTTGCATTTTGCAAAAAAAAAGGATTCAAGACTTGTCGAATTTTCTAGTATCACAGTTCTAGTAGTTCATGAGAAATTTTGAAAGATAACACACGCCAAGAGACATTTTGATAATTTAAAGGTATTGTGCATATAACTTACATGAAAATTGAGAGAGCTTCGCACACAAGCAAGCACGGGACTAGTAGTAGGGATCCTCAGCGAACTCGCCTCCTATGAACTCAGAATCTACAACAGCAGTTATCCCTAATCAATATTTGCTAGCACATCCTACACATAAAAGTCCTATATGAAATGCAAGTGCAACCCCCATATAATCCCCCAAACAAAATTATATTTCACTAGCCATAAAATAGCTAGTTAGAAAAGTTCCAATTAATAAGAAATTGGCGGTTTACAAATATAGAACAAAGATTAAAATAGAGGAAGCTTTATTTGGTATTCTAAAGTTTGGTTTATTTGTATCGACGAAAGGCACCTATTTATGCTTAACGATTAAATTAAAATGTATGCTTTTAGTAAAACTAAAGACTAGAAATTATTATTTTTATTACGTAAAATATTATCAAACAATAAAAACCTTTCTTTTAGTATGGATAAAACAGTCTTATCGTGTGTTTAGGAAAGTATGAACAAGTGTTATATTCGCTTATTTTATAAAATACCATTTTAACGACTATAAAATTTAATTGTAATTTTCCAGAATATAATTTATTAAATTTCTTAAAAAAAATACATGATGGTTTGTAACAATTATATGTAACATATCAAAACAGAATGTTAAAGACTTCCCGATTCATACCATACACATACAACCCATATAGTTTTATAAAAGACAAACAGATCTCCACAAGTTTCAAATCATGCTGAAAGTAACCCCAACTTCCCAACATCTTCTAATTCAACTTCTTTCCCAATTGAAAGTCACTGTAACAACAATGTTCAACCTACAAAACCCACTGCACCATTTCTACAACCAAAAACCCAAGTAATTGACTTTCAATTACTACCAGTGGCTAGGAAACAAGGCACTTAACAACAAAACAACAAAGCAAAGAGAAGAATTGGAAATCAAAAACAGAGGGTTCGGGTGTTTACCAAATCGGAGGATGAAACGGGAGGAGCCGATGGCACAGAGGGAGCGGCGGCGCAGAGGCGGACGGCGACGGCGGTGGGCCGACGCAGAGAGCGGGCGGCGGTGTGGGGTCTTCTCCGCCGGACCTGGGTTCGGCTTTTGCCGGCTTGGGTTCGGCCGGACTTGGCTCGGCGCCGCACACAGGGAGGGAGCGAGAGCGTGAGAGAGAGAGTGAGAGAGAGAGCAACAGAGGGAGAGACGAGAGAAGGTGCGAGAGAGAGAGATGCAGAGGGGGTGTATTTGGGTGAAAACCCAATCGGGAAAATCAATCCCGACGATGGCATTTTTGGGTTCAAATCGGAAGGTCAAAATGGCGAATTGAATGGGAAGATGAGATCTCGGCTTGATTGGAACGAATTAGGACGAAAATTGGAAAGATTGGAGGTCAAATTTGGCTATTTCCGTGGTGGGTTTCGCCGGAAATGGGGAACAAAAATCCCACTGTTACAAGATTGAAGGTAGAAGATGGTGAGAGGAGCTATAAGGTGTGGCGGGCGTACCACTTGACGGGGTGGTTCACTACGTAAAAAGGCTACTCTTTTGACACGTTAAAAACGTCACACGACCCGTTACACTTCACCAACTTCTATACAAATAAGTAACTACAAAAAATGTCATCTTAAGGAAAATACTTTTTGATAAAAATGAAAGTACTAATAATAATAATAATAATAATAATAATAATAATAATAAATGGAAGAAAACTATTTAATAAAAGAAAAGAACAGTTATAATAATAATAATAATAGTACTAATAGTGATGACAATACTACTACTACTACTAATATTAATAATAATAAACAACAGTGATAAAAGTAACAGTGTAAATTGAAGGGAGATTATTTAATAAACGAAAACTTACTTTTATAATATCAAATAGTGGCCCGGAATATTAGTTAAACTCCCAAAAATACCCCCCTAAAATACCGGGGTATTACATCACATCTCCCTTAAGACAAAGCTTCGTCCCCGAAGCTTAAAATAAAACGAATCTTCTCATGCAAGTATAAATAAAATCGCCCAAGCATAAATCTAATCACCCAATGCAGTTATAAATCAAAGCAAGTTCGATGTGCGAGGAAGATCATCATCGACGATGGCTCGTGGACGTGGTCGTGGTCGTGGGCAGCCTCCGGCTGAAGGCCCCCCAACGGGAACGTAACGTCCAAGACGTTATGATGATACAAGATATGCAAAGGCAGATTGCGTACCTAACCCATAGCCTTGCGGTGCGGTATTTGCAACGACAAGTTGCAGATTTAACTCGACACTTAGCCGCACTGGAATTCAAGGATTGCACGGACTTTGATCATGACTCGCAGCCCGCGCTCGAGATCCGCTACAATGATGATTTCGGTGGTCGGAATGAGCGTTATGGAGGAGCGAGTTTGAAGATTGATGTGTTAGATTATGCCGGTATGTTAGTTGTTGAACATGTTTATGGTGATGCAATTTTTTATAAACGTATTTCAAATTCAAACGATGGTTATGTAGACTGGAACAAACCACCGGTTTATGATGACTATGGAGACGAAGATGACGAATTTACTGTTGAGAATTACGAGCACTATTATGATATTCCAAATCCCTTTGGGGTAAATTTGGATTCTTCTCAATTAATTTTTTCATCAAATATGAATATTGAAGATGAAGATGAGGATACTGATGAAGACGAGGCGGTGAAACATGATTTAAAAAATTTATTATTTTTTCCAATTAAGCTCCCATCTCTTTATTGTGATCCGTTTATGATCGAGTCATCCACTCAAGATCCTAAATTGAACTCGAGGACGAGTTCTTTTGAAGAGGGGGTGACTGGTGCAGGAATAATTTCGAAGAATTTGACAGCTTCAGAAAAGCAGTTTCGGTCAAAACGCAGAATCAGGGGCAGAATTGAAGGATGTCGGATTTGGGCAAAGTCATACATAATTTTGAGTGGAAACAACGTTCTAAAAATAACCCGTAATTTATTAACAGCACCGCCTTGATTTGGCCAAAATCGGTTGTTTAAGGGTCCAAATCAACGTTAGAATATTTTAGTATTATTTATTTCGCTAATTATGAGGTCAAATTATTCCCAATTTGGGTGAATCTTCTTGATGAGTCTTTTTATGTTTATGACTTTAATTTAGGATTGTTTTTGATATTTTACTATTGTTTGCAAAATTATATTTTTGAGCTCTTTATACCCAGCTTGTGGGTAAATTTCGGTCATACTTTGATATTGATTATTTCTGAATTCTAGAGAGCTTCGTGCCCTAATTTCTTTGCCCTTTTTCATTGTTGATTCCGGTGTGATCCCTCGCTTGGTTGTATAATCCGGCGTCAGTTTGGTATCAGAGCTCAGTTCAAGGTGGGAAGAAGATTGTCATAACCATGGTGTGTGGACGACCTGGCGGCTGCGGGCAGGTTCCGGCTGAGGGAGCCCCCCAACGTGAAATTAACCTCCAAGGGGTTATTATGATGGTGGCAGAAGGTCAAGCCTTGGATCATGACTTGGAGCCCGCGATCGAAATTCCGTTCAATCGCGAGTGTTATGGAGGACCAAGTTCCACGATCGACGAGATAGATTCTTCGGGTATGTTACAAATCGAACATATTTTTCGTGATGCATTCTTTTACAGGCGTATTTCCGAATCATGTGAATCTGAGGTGGATTGGACAATCCCTCCGGTTTATGATGACTATGGAGATGGAGATGAAGTTGCATATGACGACGAAGAGACGAAATTTGAATTAAACGAGTCAATAGTTTTGTCGTTCAAGTTTCCAACTTGCTATTGTGATCCTTTCTTGGTGGAGCGGATCATTCAAGTTCCTAAATCGAACTCGAGGATGAGTTCTTTTGAAGAGGGGTGACTGATGCAAGAAATTTTTTGCCAGTTTCAGAAAAGCTGTTTCGGTCCATACCCAGAATCAGGGGCAGAATTGAAGGATTGATGAACGGGGTCGTACCATACATGAATCTGACCAGAAACGACAAGCACCATAATGATTTGGTCAAATTCGGCTGTTTAGGTCACGAAATCTTCAAATTTGTTATTTTTAGTAATTATCTTTTCATTAATTAGGAGGTCAATTTCAACCCGTTTTGGTTCATTCTTTTTCTTACGTGCTTTTCTTTAGTAGGACTTTAATTTAGAATAATTATTGAGATTTCCTATTTTTTTGTAAAATTTAGGTTTTTGGCTATTTAAGTCCGGTTTGTGGACTTATTTTATGAGCTAGTTGAATATTGAATTTATTTCAGAAAACATGGCGTTTTCTATGAACCTTATGGAGGTTCTTTCATAAATTCTCTTTCATCTTCGTTACTTCTTGCTGCTCCCATAAAACGTCTCGATTCGATCTGGCGTCAAGTTTCCAGCCAAGATGTAATCGGGGACACTAGTTGAAGCACCCGAGCTCTTTTCGAAGTGCCTAGTGCCCATTTCTCACAACTTTAATAAATTAATGAAGATGCACACCAAAAGATATAGAGCAAGTGCTCTTGTTGAGCTAGGGCATGTAGCCTTGGCACCGCCTCACCCTTGCCCTCTCAATTTTATTTGTTTTCACTATTAATTCCTCCACGAACAAACCCTTACCAAGATTAAAATTGTTCAAAAAAATAGCTCGGGCAATCCTAGATACTTCCATTGCCCTCTAGCCCCCATTGCCACCTAAATTTTTCAGCCAATCTTTTCACTCTCAAATGCTAGTTTAATTTCAACAAAAAGAATGCTAGAAATATATTTTTATATTGTATTAGTAAATATTTCTTGTTAATCCATTTCATAAAAAAAAAATGCTAGTAATATATTTCATGAAAGAATGGTCATAATTCTCTCACTCTAAAAACGGTAAATGTTGTAACGTATTGTTGTTGAAATATATTTTATGTCGTATTTACTATAACTGCGTATTAAAATTAGCTTTATACAAAAATATATAAAAAAGGAGAATAATTATAATTTCGCTAATTTTTTTTCCACATAAATGTATATTAGTTTTAAAGCTTCATATTTATATTAATATAAGCACAAAGTGTAATACAAAATTATATTTTAAATACCTTGTACACTCTTTGTAGCAACTAAAATTTAAAATTTAATACCTCGTAAGTGAAAATACTAATAAAATAATAAATACATTATTTTATAAATTTTTTAATAGTGAACAATGTTTTGTTTCTCCTCCTGTACCCAACAAGTGGAAATAGACTACCAAAAACAATAAACATTGTCATGCCTCTCCCCATGTACCCAATGGATGGAAATAGACTACAAAAGCAGTAAACGGTGTCTTGCCTTTCTCATGTATCCAACGGGTGTAAATAGACTAAAAAAAACCGTCAAATGTATCTTGTCCCAGAGCTCTTGTCTTTTGCCCTGGTGCCCCAACGGGTGATCATGAGCACCAGAGTAAGACAATGTTCATGTACTTTTTTGTAAGTATTTTCAAAACTCAAGCAAAATTGTGTGAGAAGGGCACCTGAATACCCCCAACGTGTACCTTGGACTCTTGGAGCACTCCGTCCCTAGGCATTTCAACATTGGTTGAAAAATGATAGTGATTCTTAGACGACCTTGTACAAAAAATTGTGTGATGTTAGACATTGGGGACACTAGTGAATATACTCTTAATTCCAACGATTTTTTGATAGATTATAGCACAAGTCTAATATGTCCAAAAAAAGATTGGATTTATAAAAGTTAAATAAATAAATTACTAATAAATAAAAGATAATTCAAAATCCCAAAGGCAATTGAAATGTGTCGAAATAGTTTTGGATATCGTTTTGGTGTGGCCTACAGCGTCCTTGCATTGCATATGCAGGTACACAAAAAAGAAGGTAGATTTGGGGGAGTGGTACTGGCATTTATTTGTAGTCCTGTGGATGACAGGGCATGTGCTCACTCAACTACATTGTGGTCCAAAACTTTGATAAAAATCTAAATCTCATGGAGTTGTCATTTTCACTAGCAATATTTGCAAACACCAATTCAAAAAAAATCTCATGGAATTACCTCTTCAATATCAATATTTGCAAAATTCTAATCGAAGGCATCACATTCCGAATATAAGTTATCGTATGAGAGTAGCATTATCATCAAGGTATCGTGTGTCCTAGTCTAACGTTGCTCTTTCTATTAAAATTTATCGTTGACAAGCTGGATTGATAAAAGCCGTATATAATGTATACATATATTTATTTGAGAAAAATATAAGGGCCATATTGAGAGTCTAATAAACTGCACGGGTTGTATTGAATGTGATGTCACAATGGAGGGGTATATCTGTTGCAATGTCGTCATGTCCAACTGGTATCTTCTCATTGAGTTGAGATAGTTAAACTCGCTTAGTATTGTATTTATTATTCTTCTTCACATCATATTATTTATTTATTTAAAAAAAAAAAAACTTCTCTCATTATTTTTTGTGTGGTAACGTTGATGATTTATGTTATGGTACCAGAGCCGTTCGCATACAATCCGTGTTGATTTTGTTATCTAGGGCTCTAACTGATGTGTTTCTTTTCATGTCCTCTTTCTAGTTCACTATAGAGTTCTATGGGCCCGTACAACAAAACTCAATTAAAGACCATAGTATAGAACTCAATAAAATTTGAATATGAAAACAGAAATGTTTAACATAATCTAGTGAGTGTTAGCGCAATCACGTGGCAGTACAATATGTAGACAAGTGATTCTGATTTTGACAATTTTGGGTCACTCAACTACTATGATTGTTGTTGTTATTCCAAATTAAAGATGCAGAATTATCCCTTCTTTATCCATTGTAGAAATAAGAAAAATAAAGAGAATATGTTGTCAATCAACTACAGGGGCAATCCATTTGGGGTCCCAAACAAAGGATCAACCTAATCCAAACAATACCATCACTATCTTTGTGATAAGATATTACATCAACCCTAAGCCCAAAATATCAAATGTGAATTCTAAATTTCATGATAGTTTTCCATCAAGTTTGCTTGTAATTGTAATTTTTTTATATATGCATATTTACCGATAATTAAATAATAATTATGTGTTTCTTTTGATATAAGAGACGCTCAAGTTAGAAATAAGAATTATCACAAGAGAACAACATATCAACCCGTAGTGACTTAATTATGTTTTGGACTTAGCGAATCATTCACTTCAAAGTTGAACAAAAATGGACCTAATGAAATGTTCTCTCTTTCTTGGTTCTCAGTGAAAGGGCCAACTCTGTATTTATCGATAATATATTACGTGAAGACTTATTTGTCTAGCAGGTTATGGATATGATAAAATCATAATAATTCTGCTGAAACACACATAACTATGATGGTCTACACCATTGACATTTGAGGTACTTTGTTACTACTAATGATACCAAAATATTCTAAGATTCGGTCAAGTAATCTACCCATTTAAGAAAATCTCCTTTCAGATTTGAAATGCAATGAGATGAAGAAAGAATAGGTGAATTGGTTATTCCATGTTTTGTCTGCAAATTGGTCATCTTCTTTTACAATAGGATAATTCTCAAATTTTTCTTAAAAGTAAAAGAGAGACAACATTTTGGGAGTGTTTGCTTGCAAAGTTATATTATTCTATACCATTAAAAATTTATACTAATATTCTATGATAGTATATGCTTGAGAATGAAGCAAATATATTTAAGGATTTTGTTTCAACTCTTTTAACTTTACTAATATATGGACCAATGATCATGTTGGTGGAAGAATGGGTCCCGAAGAAAGTTAATTCACTAATGTTAGTGCATAATCACTTTAATGAATTGTAGAATAAGCTATGGTTCTAATCTATTAAGTGAAGAGTTAATTCCACTAACACAGCTAAAAATAATGAAATTTAGGACAGATGGCCTTATTGGATTTAGAAGATTCACTTTGAACAATTTTGTCTTCACTCATAAATCTAAGCTTTGGAGTGGAGAATTTAGTAATAACCTCCATATTCCTCCTCATTGCTCAATGAAAAATTGCTTTTATTCTTGTCACCTTTGCTTATCTAAGTTTTCAATTAAAAATGTATCAATTTAATGCATTTTTTTTTGCCTAAATAGAGTTACAAACATGCGCATGTTCTCCTTGTACTCGCGATATCTAACATAATTGGCATGTGTAACTCCGACTGGTCTGATACCGTTGGCCACTTTCTCTATTCCGTATAAGAAATCCGTGTTAGTGATGGGCTTCTCCTCTTCACAATTACTATTACCTTACTCTTCATGGGTGGTATCATTCAATTTTGAGCATCGTTAATAATAAAAAATAAGATTGTTAATTTTTCTTACAAGTACTAAATATATTTTTGAAAAATATAATAGAGGCTAAATATGAGGCTGTCATTATTTTTTGTGGAATCTAACTATCAAACTTACAAGGTGGTACCACTTCATAAAAATCAAAAACTCGAGCATCCTCACAGTTCATAAGTATGCCATAATTAGCAAGCACACCGAGTCCCAATCAAAGTTAAAGAAAAGAGAAAAGAGATGCTTGAGAAGGTATTAATATATGCACCTATCACAAGAGAAAACATTTGCTACCGCGAAGGTACAATGACGCGTACGAGTAATTTTGCTTACGCATTCATTGATAACCAAAGTGTTTCATTGTTTCTTTCTTAATTCCCTTAGAACACGCCAAGTAATTTTACTCTCAATTCTTCTCAACATTCGATCTTCATCCGTCAGTATGAGGATTAAAAATCAAGTTAATGTTGTATGCGTTCAAATGATTCGATCTTATTAAGAGCAATCGCTCTCTATTTCTTTAAGAATTAAAGCAAAAGCCAATATGAAAATGTGATCAACTACAAACTCAAGCAAACATTACTTGCTCGAGATCGCATTAGTAGAATTCATGATCGGCTTGTACTGAATCCTAATCTTTTATGAAAATTTTCTTTCTCAAAAAAAAAAAAAAAAAAAAAAAAAAAAAAAAAAAACTACAAACTCAAGCAAACATGACATGTACAATGATTTTCAGTGTCTTTTCTACTTCTCCCTTCTTCCCTTGTTATCACACAAATCTAGAATCAACTAACTTGTCAGTGTGAGTCACAACCCACAAGCACTAGCACTACATTCTAGAGTTAACAACTGGTGGCTTATTATAGGCTTCACAACTTCTCAACCACAAGCTAATTTTGTACTCTTTGTCCTTCACTTTGACAAATAAAGAGATCAGAAAAGTTATCAAACAAAATGAGATTAACCAAATCCTCGCCTAATAGTAGAGTGATTTGGTTCCCACTGCAGCTGAGGTGGATCCTGACTTGTTAAGGCTGTTTGGTACCAGCTGAAAATAATAGTTCGAATTTATCTGACCGGATAATTTTGCTAAAAACCTTTAATTGTTGAAAGTTTAAAAGTGGTTTGGTATGAAATAAAAGAATATGCTGAATACGAGAGAATATTGATGAAAATTTTAATTTACAGATTATTTGTTTTAATCTTAAATTGCAAAATAGTGCGGCAAACAAACTTATATGAGGACATGGGTAATAAGGGACAGTATATGGAAGACACCGGTAAGACACTTGTTAATTATAAGACCTCGATTATTCTTTACTCTTTCCGACTTCCCTATTGGGATCTTGTTACAATATTTTGGACATGTGAAAACCATTTTCGATATTTTCAGCTGTGGCCATTTGGCTGTTCAATTCTAGAATCCAACAAAATGCGGTGGATTTGATAGTGGATGAATGATTGAGAAAAACTCTCGGATGCAGTTTAGTTGGTTGTTATGGATGATTAAGTTTTGAGGGTTTGTTCACTAACAATGTTGTTAGCTACCTCCCTAAATAACCCAATTAATTACTAAGACATAATTTGATTACAGTTCACGCAAGATAAACCACGACCTTAGACACATATATAGACTTAGGGGACGAAACTTCCTGCCAAGACAACCCGAAAATCTTCCAAAACGAACAAGCAAATAACCAAACATGCCAAGCCCCCAACATGGTCGTACGACCAGCCCTCGTTGTCGTACGACCGGTGAAAGTCCCTGATGATGATATAGTTTGTTTCCATCTTTTCTTGCCTTGTTGCTTTGTTGCTTGCCCGATTTGCAATGCATTTTGACTCACCCTGACAAATCTCCACCTTAGATTAAATCTTCTTAGCAACCTGAATGAGAACTCGATGCTGTTGGATTGAATACTAAAAGCCATGCTTTTTGTATTGGATTATATGAATTTGATATTTATGAGAATGGTTTTGGGCAATGCTTTTGCATTATATTATTATTGTGCATAGTTGTCTATTGTTCTGCATAGTAGAAGATCTGGTGTGTAGAGTCTAGCTTACACACAGAAGATCTTATCTTCGGTTCTTGTGGAATGAAAGTTGTGAGTTCACAATCTAGATGGAATTAGACAAACCATCGGAACGATTGTAGCACATTGTTTTAGTAGGTCTGTCTTGGCTACAGGGAACAGTATAGTTCATACTATAGTTTCAACTCAATGTGCTAGTATACTTTGTGTATATTGAATAGGACCAAGTTGAGATCAATGTCTTTGCACTGACATAATAAGACAAGCTATGTCTCATGGTTATTATGATTACTTGTGCTCTTAATCCTTAGATAGTCAATGTGCACATGTATTTAGTAGTTATTGCTTTGACAAGTCAAGTGAGTGAGATTCCTATGGAGTCAATAACCTCGATGAGTTGAGTAATACTATTGAGTCCATGGTGTAGATTGATATATCGAAGGAATCCATGTCCCGGTTATGGGATTGATGATATCCCCTTGATGAAGCTTATAAGTTTTGATTATGTCAAACCCTGCAGGTAGATTACTTGGTAATCTGGACATATCAAATAAGTTAAGTGGTAAGGATCAAGGAATTGGGAAGAGGTCGATTAAATGAATTAGTCAGTAATTAATTTAATCGACGGATATCTGTAATCTTAACATGGGGAGATAATAAGTATTTAATAACAGGAGCTCGAAATATTAGTTTTTGAGAATATGGACAGGATTGCAATAACAGTTATTTAGTGGTACTAACTGTTATTAACTGTATTCGGACTAGGTTCGGGTGGAACCAGAAGTCCTAATAAAGTTAGGAGCCTGATTCATATTTTCTCCTCCAGGTCCCTCCCGTAGCCTATATAAGTTTCCTTAGTCTTCAGAATTCGTATGCTTAAGATACACACCGAAATCTAGGGTTTCGAGAGTGAGAGCAATTCGTCTGGAGGCCAAGAAGGATTCTGGAAGCAGCAAACCCACACTTGCATCCAGGAGGAACTTCAGGAATACGGGAGAAGATCCGGAGTGTTCAGACCTACATCAGATAGCTTGGACGCAGGTATGAACCATAATTCCGCCTAGTAGGGTTTATAGCGTTCATGTTGAAACAATTTTTTTAATCGGTATAGCAGACATGCAATCGAACTGGTCCAGGGATTCGCCTCCCTTCAATTGGTATCAGAGCCCCGTTCGACTCTGCATATCTGCTATACATCCATGTTGTCCAATAATCGAACCGGGTATGCATGTTAGAGTAGGAAGATTGCAATGTCTAACTTTGTTTTGCAGATCGAATCGTGTCCTGCTATTATGGTCATACTGTTTGATGTATGTGGTTTGATTTGGTTTGGTTCCCACGCTATTTTTCGTGGATGAAAAAGATTTGTAAACTTATGTAATAGTAAACCCTAGGTTCTCTTATTCTAGTATTAGATGAACGTGTGAGCTCTTTGGTGGCATTGAAAATCTGTAGCAGTCTCTGGTACTCTGTTACAGATTGATTTGCGGAATCCATGGAGACTAGGGTTACTGTAATATTAGTGGAGACAGAAGGACGAAAGATTGCAGATCGTCAAGTTTTCCACAGTGACGGCATGGCGTTTTTCGGCTGGGTCAGATGGGTCTTGCTGACCCGACTAAAGAAGCTCCGACCATAATAGCAGGGCTGTGTGTGGTTGAATGCTTATTACATGTTTGATGGTATCTATGTGTATGATTATTCTGAATGCTTGCATTTTAATCATGGACAACATGGATATATAAATTTAATTTGTATTAAATTGTTCAAACAACTAAGTGGGAGAGGGATTCTAGTGCTTATAGATCCCGCGGTCTCCATCATTGATTTATAAGTGATGTAGTTGGTTTTGTGTGTTAGCCTTGAAGTTAACCTTCTTATCGAACATAACCACTACAGTATCACTGGTATAAATTCCTATAAGGATACTTCTAATAATTACTGTTTATGTGTCATCTCTCCATCTGAGAGGCATGTAATGGGGTAATGGGTTAGAAGTAAAATGATGGTATACACTTAGATGTAAGTTATAGTATCCTCCCCATCGGAGTCACTGCTATGGCTTGCAGGACCAAAGGTACCATGTCTAACTATAGAATGAATGGTAGACGTCCACCCATCGTGGCATACTATTTTATGTGTGTTAGACTACTGGTGGTTTACATTGCCCTTATATGTTTTATTTACATGATTCTCAGGTTCAAAATGTGGAACTCATTCAACCCACTATCTATTCTCTTGAATCAAAACAAACTCACTGGATCAAACTATATTGATTGGAAGAGGAATTTGAATATTGTGCTAACTGCTGAGGATTACAAATTTGTGCTTCTTGAGGATTGTCCTGCAGAACCTCTAGAAGGGGCTTCTGAGGAAGAAGCCAAGCCTTATAAGAGGTGGCAGAAAGCCGATCAGATGGCTAAATGCTACATATTAGGCTCCATGTCTAATGTGTTGCAGCATCAGCATGAGAACATGGGCTCTGCCCTTGAGATCATGGAGAACCTCAAAGAGATGTTTGGGGATCAGGATCGTGCTGCCAGGCAGGTTGCTATGAAAAACCTCATGAACACAAAAATGGTTGAAGGATTCTCTGTAAGGGATCATGTTCTGAAGATGATAAGTCTTCTAGGTGAACTAGAGATCCTTGGAGCTGTAATCGATGAGGAAACTCAGGTCGATATCGTGCTCATGACGCTGTCTGATTCATTTAACAGTTTTCGGCTAAATTATAATATGAACAAAAAGACTTATTCTTTAGCCGAATTGTTAAAGGAGCTTCAAGCAGCTGAGGGACTCCTACAGAAACCGGTTAATGTAATGGTGGCTGAAAAGGCTTCTGCTTCTAACCCTAGGGCTAAGAAGAAGAAGAAAGTTGCACAAGCAGTAGTTCCGAAGGTTGCTCCGGCACCTCAAGGAATAGCTCGTGGGCCACAGCAAGCACTTGCTCCTCAGGGGACATTGGGAAAGCCGAAAGGCAAGTGTTTCCTCTGTAACCAGAGAGGGCATTGGAAGAAGCAATGTCCAAAGTTCCTGACTCGTCCAATCCAGAACAACTCAGGTATATCTCTTTCACTAATAGTTGAATCATGTTTAGCGGTTCGATCTACTAGAACCTGGTGTGTAGATTCGGGAGCCACTGACCATGTCTGCAATTCATTGCAGGGGTTCCAGGAAACCAGACAGCTTAGTGATGGCGAGATTTATCTACACTTGGGCAACACGAATAAAGTAGCTGCAGTTGCAATAGGAATTTGTTTCTTACATTTTGGGAATGATAGGGTTTTAGTTTTGAAAGATTGTCTTTATGTACCTTCCATTAGAAGAAATTTGATTTCAGTTTCTAAGTTGGTTAAGAATGAATATTCAGTTTATTTTAATGACTCTGTGGTTATTAAAAAAAATAAATGTTTTATTTGTTCTGGTACATTGGTGGATGGTCTTTACATTATAAATCCTGAGACTCCCATAGCGCAGCTATATGAACTGAATAACTCGGATAGCTTACCTAAAAAGAGAAAGGAACCTTGCGAGATAAACAAAACATATCTTTGGCATTTACGACTTGGTCATATCAATATAAACAGAATACAAAGGCTGGTTCAGAATGGACCATTAGGTTCATTAAAAGTGGAGGCACTACCAGCATGTGAGTCATGTTTAGAAGGTAAGATGACCAAGAGGACATTTTTGGCGAAGGGTAATAGGGCCAAAGAACTGTTGGATCTTATCCATTCAGATGTTTGTGGACCAATGAATGTCCAAGCGAGGGGAGGTTTTGAGTATTTCATTACTTTTATTGATGATTACTCAAGATATGGATATATTTATTTGATGCGGCATAAGTCTGAGGCCTTTGAGAAATTTAAAATCTTTAAGGCAGAATCAGAGAAGCGTCTAGGAAAATATATCAAGTCATTTCGATCTGATCGAGGTGGCGAGTACCTCTTGGGACAATTCAGGGATTACTTGGAGGAACAAGGGATTCAATCCCAGTTGTCTGCTCCAGGTACGCCACAACAGAATGGTGTGGCAGAGCGAAGGAATAGGACTCTTTTAGAAATGGTGAGATCCATGATGAGTTATTCAGATTTACCAATTTCTTTTTGGGGGCATGCTTTAGAGACAGCTGCATATATTCTGAACTTGGTTCCGTCTAAGTCAGTACCAACTACACCCAAGAACTTTGGACTGGGCGCAAGCCTAGTCTACGACATGTTCGGATTTGGGGTAGTCCAGCACATGTGCTGAAGGGGAACGCAAGTAAGTTGGAATCAAGGACAGAAGTATGTGTCTTTGTAGGATACCCGAAAGGAACAAAGGGTGGTTTATTTTATAGTCCGAAGGATCAGAAAGTCATTGTTAGCACCAATGCGAGATTCTTAGAGGAAGACTATATTATGGATCACAAGCCTAAAAGTAAAACTGTTCTGGAAGAAATGCGAGGAAATCAAGTAGTCCAAGGTCATGATATACCAACTGTACAAGAAGAAATACTACAAGAAAATGATATCGACATTCAACTACCTTTGGGTGGTTGGAGAAATGTAGATACTCGTGATACACAAAAAAATAGTGTTGACATCCCACCGCAAGAGGGCAGTGGGGGAAATGTCAATACTAGTGATCCACAAGATAGTAGTGACATTCCGCCGCAACCGAGCAGTGGAAAAAATGTTACTGCTAGTGAACCACAAGTACAGCCTCGTCGTAGTGGGAGGGTTTCTCGTAAACCAGACAGATACATGTACTTGGGAGAGTCTTTCGACAAGGTCCCTGATGAACATGATACTGATCCCAGTAACTATAATGAAGCTGTTGGAAGTACGGATGCAGAAAAGTGGAAAAAGGCTATGATTTCTGAGATGGAGTCTATGTACTCCAATC